>CM035836.1:290175643-290822206 GCA_020510985.1 Pholidichthys leucotaenia | reverse complement strand
AGGGCGGAGTGTTCCCCTGATATAGCACCTGCTGGGCTTCGGTCATGGCTGGACAGTTCTGTCATGACTCAAAGCTAGAAGCTCAAGTGCAAGGCAACTAACACCAGAGAAAGACACTCAGACATGGGGTAAAGGTTTAAACACAATTTTATTGAAAACCCAGCAAGTGTAGAGAAAGTGGCACACGCTGAAGGAGCACACAGCCTGTAGGGGAAGAGAGATGAGAGCTGGTTAGAATGAGGAGTAAAACGCGAGATAGTGAATTAGAGCAGGGGTTTATCTTACGACAGATGAGCAGAGAGCCCGGAAGAGGAACCCAGCGAGGAAGTGGAGGAGCCAGCAGGACTAAGCTGGTGGAGGAAGTGGAGAGGAGAGGAGCTGGGGGGGTGGGGGGGTCGGACCGGGTGGAGAAGGCAGTTCCTGGGTGAAGATGATGAGGTGGCAGGTGAGCGCACCGCAACCCCGGATAAGCACCGATGAGAAGGCATCAACCTGGGGAGAGAGGAAGAGAAGGAGGATAAGGCTGACTTCCTAATAACACAATTCTTAACCTTACTTTAAAGCAGCAGTACCCAACGGTCCAGAGCAGAAACATTCACCATCTGATCCTTTTGAATGCTGGCAGAGAAGAGGCAGCAGGTGAGTCCATTAATGCAGGTATATTGATGACCTGCGGAGCCCGGGAAACAGAAGAAGGTCCTCCCACAGAAAGGGAGGGGGAGTGTGTGCACCCGATTATCACACTTTTACCATCAAGGAAGCCTGGAAAATCCATATTGTAATAACTATGCCGGGCCACTAGAGGCGGCAGTGCAACTTTTTTACAGCACATGGATGACTTCCTGTCACAGTCGATCTTTAACTGAGAGATAAATAGCGGTTATAAAATAGCGGTTACTGAAAAACAAAACACGTATTCAGCAACTACACATTTATTTATCACATCAATTGTTTTCACACTGGTTTTGCTGTTTAGTTTTGCAGAGGAAAGACGAGGCATTTTCTTCCTGGAGTTTTCAGTTCGCTAAAAACTACAAGTCCCAACATTCCTCACCTCAAAAACATGAGAGACCACAGCAGACCACTGCAGCAGACGGCTTCGCGGAGTAAGTTTTGTGCTTAAATTATGCAGCAATTTCAATATTTAAAAAAAAACATAAAAAAACAAAACAATAACTCCTACAACTGCAATATTTGATTCTTAAAGTTTTAGTTATGTCACATTTTTTTTCCAATGTCTGATTTTTATTTTTTTTCCTGTGTAGGGACTGCTTGGTTCCATTACTGTAATTTAACCTGTTTTCTAAATTGTCTTTGCTAAAGTTCAGCTGATTTTTTTGATGTCTTAATACTAATGTCAGTAATATAAAAACACCACGGTGTGACATGCTTCATTCACTCACTTTAAAATGATTCACTCACTAAACCAAACAATTTATTAAGCTGGAGAGAAACATGTCATCTGTATTTTTTATGTATATCACATCTGTAACAATTATCACATTTTTATGCTGTTTTTCTTTTCTCTTTGTCTCTGAGGTCCACAGTGGTGAACCTGAGGGTCAGCAGTCAGAGCAGTGGTGAAGAAAACAGGCTGGAAGCTAAATAAGAATATTACATGTTTACTGTTTATACCAGAAACTGTTACTGTATTTCAATAAATTAATGTATGGAAAAGCTTTGTTTTTTTGCAAGATTACTTAAGAAACTCTCAATATTCATTACACATACTGTAAGTGTGAAACATTCCAAACTGTTCTGATTTAATATTCTTTATTATGCTTTTACTTCTGGAAATTTTGATATGTTTACCTGCTATTGCATGCCATTGTGTAACAATGCATGCATTCAATTAATAAATTCTGTTACTCCAGCATTTTTCTTTGTGGTCCTAATTTTATTCTTGTGCTTCTGTATTTTTATGCCTTGGTACAAAGGCAACGTAGGCATATGATAATCACTCCATGTGTCTGTGTCTGTCTGTCTGTTTGCAGTTTTTCAGCTCACCCACTCATAATCAACTGGAACTAAAGGCTTGTACCATTGTATCACCATATTTTCTCGACTTTTAATTTGCCACAATTTCCAGATAAGACTTTGTTTTTGGGCATCAAGCTTGTTGTTACAAGCTATCTGGTCTCTATACAACAGCTGTGAGAGTTTGGTTCATATTGCCAAATCTCGGTTGGACTTATTCCCAGTGAGAATTGGACACTGCCAGGGCTGCCCTTTGTCGGGATCCTGTTCATAATTTGTATGGACAGGATTTCTAGGCCAGGGAATTGAGGGTGTCATGCTTGGTGACCACAGGATCTCATCTCTGCTGTTTGCAGATGATGTTGTCCTGTTGGCTTCATCCAGCAATGACCTACAGGTCTTGCTGGGATGGTTTGCCACTGAGTGTGAAACGGTTGGGATGAGAATCAGCACCTCCAAGTCTGAGTCCATGGTCCTCAGCCGGAAAAAGATGGATTGTCCTCTCCGGGTTGGGGACAAGCTCCTGCCGCAAGTGGAGTTTAAGTATCTCATGGTCTTATTCACGAGTGAGGGGAGAATGGAGTGAGAGATTGACAGACAGATCGGAGCAGCATCTGCAGTGATGCAGAGGTTGTACCGGTCTGTTGTGGTGAAGAGGGAGCCGAGCTGTAAAGCAAAGCTGTCAATTTACCGCTTAATCTACGTCCCTACCCTCACCTATGGTCACAAGCTTTGGGTAATGACCGAAAGAATGAGCTCGCGGGTACAAGCAACTCAAATGAGCTTTCTCGCTAGGATTGCTGGACTGACCCTGAGAGATAGGGTGAGGATCTCAGTCATCCGGGAGAGGCTCAGAGTAGAACCGTTGCTCCTCTACATTGAAAGGAGCCAGTTGAGGTGGTTTGGGCATCTGATCAGGATGCCTTCTGGACGCCACCTACTTGGGGTGTTTCGGGCACATCTCACTGGGTGGAGACCCCGGGGAAGACCCAGGACTTGCTGGAGAGACTATGTCTCCCAGCTGGTCTGGGAACACCTTGATATCCTCTCTGAAGAGCTGGAAGAGGTGGCTGGGGAGAGGGAAGTCTGGGCTTCTCTGCTTGTACTGTTGCTTCCGTGACCCAGACCTCCGGACAAGCGGTAGAAGATGTCTACTGAGCGCAAAGACAGTGGTAGAGCATTCCACAATTTTGGTGCCACTGCCTGAAAGGCTCTATCATCTCGAGTTTTAAAATAAGTTCGAGGGACAGCCAGTAAAAGTTGATCCGAGGATCTCAGAGATCGTGAGGGGTTGTACACTTTAAGTAGCGCGGTGATGTATTTAGGGGCCTGGTCATGAATAGCTCTAAAAACAAGAGCTAAAATTTTAAATTGAATCCTAAAACCAACTGGGACCCAGTGAAGTGCTGCTAAAACTGGTGTAAAGTGAGCCCTTTTCTTAGTGTGAGTTAAAAGTCTAGCAGCTGAATTTTGAACAACCTGGAGGCGTTGAAGATACTTTTGGCTCAGACAGGTAAAAAGACTATTACAGTAGTCTAAGCGAGAAGAAATAAAAGCATGTATAATCATCTCAAGTTCCGCCTTCGACTCCAGGGTTCTCAATTTAGAAATATTCTTCAGATGGAAGAAACAATTTCTAATTAATTGATTACTGTGGTGCTCAAGAGACATAGCCGAGTCAAAACTAACACCAAGATTCCAAAGACTAGCCTGAACAGAGAAACCTAGGGTACCCATGTGGTGCTTAATAAGTGGAATCTTGTTTTCAGGAGCGATAATTAATGTCTCTGTCTTGCCTGAGTTAAGCTGTAAAAAGTTTGCACTTAACCACTGTTTGATGTTAGACAAGCAGGTAGTTAAAGATGACAGCATGTGAAACTCAGACTCTTTAAAAGAACAATACAACTGAATATCATCAGCGTAAAGATGATAAGAAATATCTTTGAACTGGCTAATTATCCGTCCCAGTGGCAAAATGTGTATTAGAAATAAAATGGGTCCTAAAACTGAGCCTTGTGGTACCCCACATGAATACTGTGCTATTTCAGAAAAGATCTGATTCATGGACACGTTAAAGGTTCTTCCGGTGAGGTATGATGAGAACTACTTTAAAACAGAACCAGACAGCCCTAGCTCTAGAAGTGGCAGTGTGACTTTTTTACAGCTCCCCATGCTACCATTCTACGGGCACCGATGCATCAGCACATTAGTGCTTTCATTTTCCAACAGGATTTGGCACCTGCCCACACTGCCAAAAGTACCAAAACCCAGTTTAATGACCATGGCATCACTGTGTTTGACTGGCCAGCTAACTCTCCTGACCCAAACCCCATAGAGAATCTATGGAGTACTGTCAAGAGGAAGATGAGAGACACCAGACCCAACAATGCAGATGAGCTGAAGGCTGCTATCAAAGCAACCTGGGCTTCCATAATATCTCAGCAGTACCACAGGCTGATCGCCTCCATGCCACACCTCATTGATGCAGTAATTCATGCCAAAGGAGCCCTGACCAAGTACTAAGTGTTTACATGGACATACTTTTCAGTTGGCCAACATTTCTATTAAAAATCCATTTTTTTAAATTAATTTTATATAATATTCTAATTTTTGCAGACATTGAATTTATTTATTTATTTATTTTTCATGAGCTCTAAGCCATAACCATCAAAATTAAAAAAAAAAAAAACACTTGGAATACAGCGGGGAAAATAAGGATTGAACATGTCAAAATTTTTCTCATTAAACATATTTCTGATGGAGCCATTGACTGGAGATTTTCGCCATATATCTGTCATGAACTGAGCTTGGATGTTCTCCTAAGCTCAGTTTCAAGGCTTTTCTCTGTTTTCATATTTATCTCTTGTGTTGTTATGCCCTTTTGAATTATTTTGCCTTCCATTTTCCTTGTTATGGTCAGTCTGTTTTGGTCATGTTTTTCTTCATGTGCAATTAATTTCCAGTCTGTTTCTGAATATGTTTATTTCTTGTATTGGTCCTGTGGACTGACAGCTGTCAGGCAGCATTTCCGGGTCTGCACTTTGTGTGGGCGTTGCCTGTCAGACTGCCAGTCCAACTACTCCCCTCTTATCATCACCAGCTGGTCCCAATCACCAGCCTGATTCTCTCCTTCCCCTCACTCAGGTGCACCCACACCTGTGGTCATTTACATTGTTATCTGCCTGTATTTAGTTTGCTTGCTTCATTTATTCCTTGCTGTGCTATAGGATGTCAACCCGTACTTTCTTCTGTGTAACTCCTGCTCAATTCCTGCATCCGCTGGGCGATGCCGGCCCAGGGACGCCAGCTGTAAGTTTGTTCATTATTTATATTTTTGTATTTTTCAAAATTTTTGGACTTATGTTCTTTTCTTTAATAAATGTGATGAGTGTATCCAGCGCTTGAGTCTGTCTTCCTGCCCCGTAGGGGCCAGAACATGACAGAATAGCGCAGCCAGAAAAAAAGGACTCAGCTGTACACTCGTGCATTTTTCCTTTTTTGTGCTTTTTTCACCCACCTGTGTGCTGGAGCTGTAGTGATATTTAATTAATTATAATTGTGATAAGGTACAAAGATTATTTAAATTATTCAGAGGTGTGTGTGTGTGGGGGGGGCAGGTTGACACAGTCACCACACCACTCACCAAATAAGAGAGTAAAGCACTCGTTTAGGGCACCAGTCCATGATTGTGGACAGTTTATTAATAACTAATCTTTATACCTTCAATCAATCAGTCTCAAATATTTGTGAATTCTACTGGGTGACTTCATCAACAAACACAGGAAAAATTTACTGAAATCTTCCATATACGGTTTACAGTTTTATTTACCGTTTGCGTGTGACTGTTGCCAAACTGCGACATAACCCCTAGTGGTCAACAGTGGTAAAGATTTTTTTCAAGAAACTAGTCAGATCAGATGTCAGAACTTTCCAAGGCTATAACTTTAAAATGGTAAGAGATAATGGCTTACTGTCAATTAGAAAGACGTAGAACATGATCAAAAGTTTCAGATAGGAATGAATTTACACATCTAATTTGCATACAAACAAAGACATTCGTCACTTACCTCTGGCAAAGCGGCGTCCTTTAGCAGCATTCTAGTGGTTATTTTGTCCTCTCCTGGTCATTTTACCTTTCTCTCCTACATCCAGAAACTGTTATTGATTTTTTACACTGTAATTTCGCTTTTATTCCGCGACAATTAATGTTATATTGACAACATACAACCGGCGATTGTCCTCCAGTCACATGGCGCTCCAGGTACCGGCAAGTGAATTCAATGAGCCTCACGCTCCCTGTGTTATAAGAATATGTAAACATCTACCTTCATAAGCTAAATAATCTCTTTGTAGAATCATAGTTTGCAAATTCGGGACCAAATCCTCTGAATTTCCTCGTCTGTGGGCAATCGCGAATGTCCACAATGATGGTTCACGTTGATCTTGTGCTGTGATCTCCAAGACGACGAAGAAGAAGGAGGATTTCTTCTCTCGTGTATTACGTGTCATCCATGAGTCCTCCAACGCGTGCCTGCCACCTTGTGAACTGGCACGATCAATACAAATCCTCAGTAAAAGTGAACAGTGTTTAGGAAAGTAAAATTAGTTGACAGGCGCAATGCTGCACTCTGCCACTAGGGGCACGCAGAATCTCACACACTCAAAGGGTTAATGACACTCTTATTAAATGATATTACATTCAAATAACTTGTGAGCAGGTGAGATGATCATCATTAAGCCATACATTCATTTTAACTGATTATTGAGCAACAGAGTATAACCATATTTGTGGAACAAAGAACTTTAGTATGAATTTGTAACTGCAATGCAATGAAAGACTGAATTAACAAACCAAAATAATTAATTAATTATAAAGAAAATTGGACACCAATTTATGAAGAAAATTTAGACTAATTATGTGAAAGTTAAATTCTGAATTAGTTTAAAATAAAAACGGAATTTTAATGAAAAAGGAAGATTAATTCTTTGTAATCCTGTAGCTCTGATCAGCGGTATGAACTGGTTTTAAACATGAAACAAATTGTGGCATACTTTAAGGCAAATACACATCATTCAGCACATGGAACAAAGAGAATATGGCTCACTTAACTGTTGGTTTTCGTTGTGGTCCTCTTCATCACTCAGGTCCTCAGCTGAAGATTTATTTGAAGATTGTACCAGAATATCTTGCCAGCAGATATTCGGATAAAGTCCAACAGCTTTCAAAGTTCACAGTCCCAAGCTGAGACTTTACTGCAATGATGAGGCGTCTCCACTCTGCCAGTGGGGAGCTCTTTTCCAGGCAGTTTGGTGGCTAGCTGCTCCCTGGGGCTTTCTGTCTTATTCTTTGTTTGCCGCATAAAATAGTATGCCGGGCAGACAACACGAGGGGGTCTGCGGTGTTCAGTGGCTTCCCCTCGGGTCCAGTTAAATTGGGGAGAGTTCAGTCTGATCGGAATTACAGGATCAGAGAAAAGATTAATAAAAATTCAAGCCACAAAGTACTGAGTTCTTCTGATGTTGTGGGTTTGGTGAGGCAGCTTCAAGTGTAAAAAAAAAACAAAAAACACACAAATGATCAGTCAGTCCCTTTAAAACACACCGTGAGTTTAAAGAAAGTTTAACAGAATATTTAAAAAAAAGTCTGCTAACAGGGAGTCTTACTCCATATAAATGAGAAGGTTTGAGCTCAAGAAAGAAAAAAATATTTCCCAGATGATTTAAAAGGAAAGGCAGGACACACACACGCACCTCTCACAAGACAAAACAATCATGTTCTACTGAACTAAGGTGTTAACCCTGCTTAAAACTGAAGAAGTTTTTTTTGCGGGGTTGGTCTGACTGACATGACCAGGAACCAATAGCCCTACATTGTGGGCAGGCTGAATGAACGTTGGGCCAATCAGGAGACAGTCCTTTGTCTGTGACCAACCAATAAAATTGAGAGAACCGTTGCCCAGCAGATGCTGGCTGGTGATTTGCTGATACCAGTCAGATGACTTGGGCGCTTTTCACAGGATGGAACATACGGTATCTTACCACAATGAAGATTCATTAATATACTTCATATAAAATCTAGCTAACTTCAGTGATTCATAACTAACTTCAGTGAGCATGCATTTATAATTATGTTATTATATAATAAGCATGCAGCAGAATAAGGTTTCATTTAAGCATTTCTTTTTAAACATGCACACATTTAAATCAAATCATTATGAAATATCCCAAACCAGAATGATATGTCCGAGTTCCACTTGATTTTCCTGGGTGTCCTGAAAAAGACAATAATCTGAGAATTGAGAATTTTGTAACAAGATAATCATTTCATTCATTAAATTCAGTTCAACCTGTAGAGTCAAAAGCAAACATATTCCACAGTTGTCCACCAGGGGGTAGTGTTGAGCTGTGGATAGTTTCTGAGACTATAAGAGGCACTCAGGAAGTCTGGAAAGTTTCAAACTTTCCTTGCACGAGATGAGATCCTTCTCTCTTGTACCTCTCACCATGGAATGTGTTTCCACTGTGGTCCTGAGATGAAAAAAGAATTTTTGACTTGGTTTTTTGGGTGAAACAATGCCTTAGAGCTGAAGAGTGGTTTTATAGATTATCGCCAAGTGAGTTGATGCTACAGAGCTTACCATGTCCAACCTGGACGACGGGTGGTGTGCCTCTTGGAGGACATTTGGTCGCTGACACAGGCCTCCCGTTCTCTCAAGACAGTCCAAGAGAGTCGGGATGGTGCAGCGAGGATGATGGAGGCATTCCCCAGACTGTGGGATCACCCGGAGGATATTAACATAGTCCTCGCCATATTCTCCCTTCAAGCTTCACCCGATTCCCCTCCAGCTCCAGCACGCACATTGCCAGCTTCACGGCAGCGCAGTCACCTTGCTCCAGGCTGTTGGAGAGATGACTCCATCTCTCAGACAGCGACCTGTTTAACATCGATTCAGACAAATCCCTCAGCAGACCCTTTTTCTTGTTTTTCATTGATGACTGTCACACCAGTCTCCTCCTTCTCCTTCCCTGCTGCATTTTCTCACGTCTCCTCGGTGTGTCCTCCCGCTGCTGAGGGTTTGGCTTCACCCTTCCCGGTTCCATTCTCCTTCGCCTCTACGGAAACGGCTCCTCCACAATCCACTAGGGGGCCCGGATTCACCATAGGCACAGAGAGGGATAACTGCCTACCTGTTGCAACAGACAACATCGTTCACCAGGATGACAGACAAGTGTCATTTAGTTCTCCTTCTATTTATGATATTGTGCCTTGTCTTATTCCCGGCGATGAGGCTTTGCAGTCCCCTGAGCTCTCACCACCTGTTGCAGCAAATCTTTCCTCACCTATCCTCTCCGTGTCTCCCCCATCTTGTCCTGAGTGTCCGCCGGCTTTAGAACCAAGCAGCCAGATGATGGAGGAGCTTTTGGCCCTGGAGGACCCGACTCTAGCACCTACACAGAGCCAACCCCCAGCCTCCACATCAGAGAAGCCACCTATGTGGATCACGGAGGCTGGGCAACTAAGACTGCAACCACCATCATGCCTGCTGCAGGGGCCGCCACAGCAGAGCCGGCAACCAAGTTGGACCTCCAGAGGACCGAGCCCGAGGAAACACCATTGCCTGGATCGTCAGAGTCCTGGATGGCGGTGGAGCTTGAGCTCAGGCAAGTGCTCTCCTTTGTTTTCCTATTGTCTGTGTTAGCGCAATCTTGCCTGGCTCTTGGTGAGGAGAGCCAGGTGTAGCCGCCTGCTGCACCTGAGCTCACCTCACCGGGCTTCGCTGCTGCTGGTAACCCTAAACCCCCTTCTCTCTGTGTGTCTGAGCTTTCTCCCAGGGTCACCGGAGATGCACCAACAACACCAGAGGTCTCTGTGGGTCCAGGCTCGCCACTGGAGGTCGTCGTGGGCCCAGTTTCCCCTGCAGAGGTCATCACAGGTGCTCCGTCGTTGCAGCTCCCTCTCTGCCCAGGGCCGTCGTGTGGGTTCTTCCTCGGTCTGAGTCTCTGTGAGTGCTACACCTCAGTATTATCCTGACGTGGATGCTGCAGTCCAGTATGGGTCCAGCATGGGCACTACCCCTCACCCCGGGGTCCACCAAGGGTGCAGCATTGGCCCAATCTGGGTCCACCATGGGTGCAGTGTTGGCCCAGCCGGGGCCCACTGAGGGTGCAATTTTGGCCCAGCCGGGGACCACTGAGAGCGCTGCAGTGCTCCAGCCTGGAGCCACCGAGGGTGCTGCAGTGCTCCAGCCTGGAGCCACCGAGGATGCTGCAGTGCTCCAGCCTGGAGCCAACGAGAGTGCAGCGTTGCTCCTGCTCGGAGCTACTGTGGATGCAACTATTCCCCAGTCCAAAAGCACTGAGAGCATCATGGTCTTCCCTCCGCTTCAGCCAGACGCTGTCGTGCCCCCCCGCCCCCGTCTCTCTCTGCCAGACACCGTCGGAGTCCCCTTTCCCACTGTGCCTGATGACGTTGTGGTTCCCCCTCCTTGGCGCTCCTCTTTTTCTGTGAGCCTCCCAGTGGAGGAGCCGCTTCCGGGGCTGCCTCTTCAGTTCAGGTGGCTTAAGCACTCGGGCCGGCCGCCAGAGAGACTGAGCTGCTGGGTAGGGTGGTCCATGTTCTCCGGCAGACCACCCGACTTATACAGGGCCTGGGACTTTGGGTGGCCCCCTGAATTTTAGAGGTCTGTGGGCCAGAGGCCTTAATTCTGTGTTTTCTGATGTGGGTCCTGAGCAGCGTGGTTTTGTTCCCTCCTAACCCATTCCCCCCACCACCCGCCCTGTTGTTGTTCCTGCTGGGGGGGGGGGCAGGTTTTTCTTTGTCTTTTGATGTTACCTCTCAATGGGCTCCACCCATTGAGAAGGGGGCTCTGTCATGAACTGAGCTTGGATGTTCTCCCAAGCTCAGTTTCATGGCTTTTCTCTGTTTTTATATTTATCTCTTGTATTGTTATGCCCTTTTGAGTAATTATTTTGCCTTCCATTTTCCTTGTTATGGTCAGTCTGTTTTGGTCATGTTTTGTTTCATGTGCAATTAATTTCCAGTCTGTTTCTGAGTGTGTTTATTTCTTGTATTAGTTCTGTGGACTGACAGCTGTCAGGCAGCATTTCCGGGTCTGCACTTTGTGTGGGCATTGCCTGTCAGACTGCCAGTCCAACTACTCCCCTCTTATCATCACCAGCTGGTCCCAATCACCACCCTGATTCTGCTCTTCCCCTCGCTCAGGTGCACCCACACCTGTAGCCATTTACATTGCTATCTGCCTGTATTTACTTTGCTCGCTTCATTTATTCCTTGCTGTGCTATTGGATTTCAGCCTGTACTTTCTTCTGTGTAACTCTCCTGCTCAACTCCTGCATCCGCTGGGCGATGCCGGCCCAGGGATGCCAGTTGTAAGTTTGTTCATTATTTATATTTTTGTATTTTGCACAATTTTTGGACTTATGTTCTTTTCTTTAATACATGGGATGAGTGTATCTAGCGCTTGAGTCTGTCTTCCTGCCCCGTAGGGGCCAGAATATGACAGATATCAGTAACAACCCAAGTAATCAAAATCAAAACAAATCAAATCAAATCAACCTTTATTGTCATATTGCTGTACATACAACTGTAGTGCAGGCAAGATGAAATTGTGTTTCTCTCGGCATCCATATAAGTAGAAGAATATGATTTAAGATACACTCACACATATCTTCACCCCACCCCCACCCCGGATTGTGTGGATTGCATACCTTTGTAATCCACACGTACAAAGAAATCAAGGCTACTGTGTTCACAAAACAAGTTATATTTAATGAAGTGGAACGACACAGGGAATAAGTATTGAACATGCTTGGTGAAATTCATTTAATATTTAGTAGAAAAGCCTTTGTTACTTCCAGACACCTCCTGTATGGAGAAACTAGGTGCAGGCATTGCTCAGGAGTGATTTTAGCCCATTCTTCCACACAAACTGTCTTCAAATCTTGAAGGTTCCATGGATGTCTTTTATGAACTCTGATCTTCAGATTGTTCCATCGATTTTCAGTTGGATTCACATTAGGTTACTGACTGGGCTATTCGAGCAGCTTTATTTTCTGTCTCTTGAGCCAGTTGAGAGTTTCCTTGGCTGTGTGTTTGGGATCATTGTCTTGCTGAAATGTCCACCCTCATTTCATCTTCAGCATCTTGGCAGATGGCAACAGGTTCTTATCAAGGATGTCCCTGTACATTTGTCCATTCATCTTTCCTTCAATCAAATGAAGTCTGCTTGTACCATGCGCTGAAAAACACCCCCACACCATTATGCTCCCAGCTCCAATCTTCACTGTTGGTATGGTGTTTTTGGGCTGATGTGTAGTGCCATTTCTCCTTCAAACATGCTGTGTGTTGTGGCATCCAAAAAGTTCAATTTTGGTCTCATCTAACCAGACTACAATCTCCCAGTATTTTGCTGGCTTGCTCAAATGTTGTGCAGCAAACTTTAAGTGAGCTTCAACATGCTTTTTCTTCAGAAATGGAGTCTTGCGAGGTGAGCAGGCATAGAGTCCAATGTTGGTTGGGTGCATTACTTTATTACATTATTGGGTGCATTATTGTTTTCTTTGAAACAGCAGTACCTGCTAACTCCAGGTCTTTTTGGAGCTCTCCATGAGCGGTCTTTGGCTCATGGATAACTCTTTTGATAATTCTCTTGGCTCCTCTGTCAGAAATCTTGCAAAGAGCTCCTGGTCATGGCCGGTTTATTGTAAAATGATGTTCTTTCCACTTCTGAATGATGGCTCCAGCAGTGCTCACTGGAACATTCAGCAATTTAGAAATGTGCCTGTAACCTATGCCATTATTATGTTTTGCAACAATAAGGTTGCGATGGTCTACAGAGAGATCTTTGCTTCTACCCATCATGAGTTCTTTGTGGTGTGACAGTCTGATATTCACAGACCTTTTTAAAGGCTATCATTCAGGACTTAACCAGCTGAAATTAACTTGCACTGATGGGGGATGGGATGGCTTCATATTTTTGATAGATTTCAGCTGGTTTCTTGGCTTTCTATGCCTTTTTGCACCCCTTTTTCTTCATGTGTTTAATACTTATTCCCTGTATCATTCCACTTTATTAAATATAACTTGTTTTATGAACACGCTTGCCTTGATTTCTTTGTATGTATGGGTTACTTGGTTTGTTACTGATATTTGGTGAAAATATTCGGTCAATGGCTCCATAAGAAATATGTTTCATGAGAAAAATGTTGATGTGTTCAATACTTATTTTCCCCACTGTATATCACTGTGTGTGTAATGGATCTACAATGTAGATTCATTACACACACAGTGATATACATGTAGATTCTACATAATATGAGTTTAATGTTTTGAATTACTGAAATAAATCTTTTCGATGAAAGTAGATTTTTTTCAGGGAAGGAGAGAGAGAAAGAAATAAAGAAGAACAAACAGGAAAAATACAAGAAACAACTGCTGCTTCTGAGAGGTCAAAAAAACTTTGAATAAAAGCAAAACCCCTGGGAGTTCCTGGGCTGCAATATAACAGTCATATATGGACACATGTTGGATTCACGCTGTGGAGTATGATCCTCCTTGGACCTCTGGAAGTGGGTCACGGGAAATCTTCAATACATGACGATTTATTGTCATTTACTGATGATCTATTTTTGATCCTGAATAAAATAAAATGTACCTCAGAGTTCCAGGATAAAAATTGAGGTTTAAGCACCAGGTTTGTGCCACAAATGGCCCTGTAAATTTCAGTCTCCTTGGTCCTCTGGAAATGGGTCAAGGGAAATCTTTAATGAGCACCCCTTCCTAAAGCTCAGACTGTGGATGAAGCCACTGTTTCAAAAATCTCTCGGCAATCTTTCAATAAATGCAAAATTTTTCCAGCCCGAAGGCAGAGATTGGTTACAGATCAGTAAGAGATTGCTTAGTATTTGATGAAAGACCAACAAAGTTCATTGAAAGATTGCTGAGAGATGATTGAAATATCACTGGGAGATCGATGAACTTGTGGAGCGCTCAATGCAAGATCATAGAAAAATCACTGAGAGATCACTTTCCTTTGGAGATCGCTGAAAGATTGTTTTGAAGTGAGTCAAAACAATCTCTCAACTGTGGAGACTGTGGAGATCACTGGTAGGTTTTTGAGAGATCTTGGCGATTGCGGAGATACCATTAAAAGATTGTTGAAAGATCTGACTTTTTTTTTTTCATCCCTCAATGATCTCTCAATGGTCTCGACCCCTGTGTAAAAGCTGTTCTTGACCTACTGGAAATGTTTCTTCTTCAGAAACAAGGCCCAGAGGCTCTCTGTCGCTCAAGAAATGTTTAGCAGCCTCCATGGTCACTCAAGGAATTATCAATGATCCCCCAGTGATCTCTCAAGGATCTCTCAAAGATCTCTATAGATCTCAATGAAAATCTTATAACAATCTCCCAAACATTTACACAGAAACAGCTTTTCTGAGGTTTTGGGAGATCATTGAGAGATCAGGTCAATTTTTAATCTCTATTGGTCTCTCAATGATCTCCGTGCCATGTAAAGACATGACTAAACTCAAGAAAGATAACTGCCATCAACAGATGTTCTGACAGTTAAACAGTGTTCAGAATAACTGTAGTCTGCAGATGAACACAGACATAGTGTCACTGAAATCATGTTTATCGAGTGTTGCTACAGCTGATGCTGTTACTGTAGTCACTGTTACTGGAGCCAGATAATTCACATTAAAGCAAATCAAAGAGCCTAGCTGAAATGAAGAGGAAAGAAATTTAGCAACTGACCCTGTAAAATTCATGGAATTTGAGTAAAGAGGGCATTATAATTAATTGCATTTTTGCAGCATCTTGTGGTCAGTATCAGTACTGCATCTTCGGGAAATTGACTATACTGTGGCAATGGGAGGAGCATCTGTACAATCTGGAGTGATGACATAAACTGAGCTCCAACTTTAGACTGTGATATGTTTGTTGGAAACTTTTGTCATATTTTACAAGTTAAAGTCTGAATGTGTTTAAAGCGGAAGGCACTGAAACTGAAACAAAGGTGTTCCTCTACCCTTCCTCCCTTCTTCTCCTCTGTTTGATGCCCCTACATGTCCTCGTCTTCCATTGCATCTCCTATTTCTCTCTTCCCCTCGTCTCCTTCTCTCCTGTTACCTCATCAAGTTTGTTTCCCCTACCCAGCCAGCACGTCCATGTGGGCCCCACCAAAGGTCAAACCTGGGCTGTCTTATGGGTCCCATGTGGGTTTCTCCCCACGCTCCATGTTGGCCTCATCTGTGTTTATCCAGGTGAATTTTACCTGTGGTGCAGGTGAGCAGGTTTCAATAACACTTGGTCCGTAGGCCAAATTATACAAAAAGTCACACATTTATGAGAAATACATGACAAATTTAGAAAAAAATAGTGGCAAATTTATTAGAAAAAATCCAAAATTCATGAGGAAAAAATAAAAAAGTTGCAGATTAACAAAAATGTAGCAAATGTGTGAGTAAATAAATTGAAACTTTATGAGAAAAAAGCCCCAAAATTATGAGGAAAAACTAAGTTTACAGTAAAAAATATTTGAAAAACTTTGAGAAAGTTCCAAATTTACAAGAAAAATGTCACAAATTTATAGGAAAAAAACTCACTAATTTACAAAGAAAAAAACTAACAAATCAATGAGAAAAAGTTGCAAGATTAAAGTAAAAAAGTGCCAAGTTTATGAGAAAGTTGCAAAATTACAAGAAAAAGTTAGCAAATTTGCAAGAAAAAAAAGTCACAATTTTACAAGAAAAACTAACACATTTATAAGAAAAACTTGCAAGTTTACGGTAAAAAAAAAAGTTGCAAATTTATGACTAAGTTTAAATTTTTCAAGAAAAATTAACATGAAATTGGGGGGAAAAGCCACAAATTTACAAAAAAGTAGCAAATTTATGAGGAAATAAGTTGAAAATAGGTAAACACGTAAAGTCCATATGGGCAAACACAGATGTGGAACCCACGGACAGACCCACATGGGACCCATAGGACATCCCAGCTTTAACCCATGGTGGGGCCCACTTGGACCTGCTGGCTGGCTATCTTGGTGTTTTGGGGGTTTTTTTCTCAGTCATTCTGCTGCTGGATGGAACACATGGAGATGGACTCGGCTCTTCTGAAACAATATGAAGGACTTTCTTCTGTAAATGTCCTATTTAAAAATATCTATTTTAAGACAAACTTCATAAAAAAATACCATTTTAAAGAAAGTACAACCTAGAGATAAGTGCTTTTTGGTTGAGTACCAGGAGAAAAAACTCCATTCTTCTGGCCAGTCAAATATGGAAGTGTTGCAGTATTGGACTTTCTTTCTTCCCGGTCACTCTTACATGCTGTTACTGTGTTGTCGGCTCTCTGATGGCATCACACTCTACTGGGCTGAGAAGTGTCTGCTGTCATATCACTTTTTTTTCTTTTTTTCTCTTCAAAGCCACACAGGTCAGCACAGCAGAACTGCAAGATGTGTTTCAGGAGACATCCTCTAATATCTTCCAGATCAATGCCAATGGTAAAATAAACACTGGTCACTTAGCATGCTTGTGTGGAAGTGTGTATGTGCCACTTAGACACACTGAGCCAAGACATTGGGAGTATGGCTCGATTCTGATTGACCGTAATGTGAGGGTTTGGATTAGAGGCTACAGTTTTTAGGGTCTGGGTTTGGTACTAGAAGGGCTATTGCACTCCAGAAAAGTAGCACTGCATTATGGTAGTCATTACTTCAATATATGTACGAATAGTCATCAAAACCTTCTTGACTAAAAGTAAAAAAAAAGCACCGACTAAACATTTTAAATGAGGAGTTGATCTGTTGTTTATATCTAAATCATGAACAGACTATAAAGTGCTCATCAGAGATTAATCAACATGATTATTAGAACCTATTCTCACTGAACTGCTCAAACAAATCCTACCATTCATTACTGACCAACTTCTTCAGATTATCATGCCTCGGTGAACAGAGGCATACGGTAATCACTCAATGTGTGGATCTGTCCGTCTCTCTGTTTCAGCTTGTCCGGTCAAAATTAAGTGCAACTAAAGGCTTGTATCATTGTATCGCCATATTTTCTTGACTTTTAATTTGCCAGAATTTCCAGATAAGGCTTTGTTTTCAAAATAAACACAAATTTAGCTCCCCTTTACCACCAATAGAGCTGGGATAAAAGGTATTATAATAACTATGCCAGGCCACTAGAGGCAGCAGTGCAACTTTTTTACAGCACCCAGATGACTTCCTGTCACAGTCAATTAGGGCTGGGCAATATACCAAATATATTTGTAGTATCGGTACATTTGGCTGCCTGCAATACATAATTCCTTATCTCACAGAAACTCAAATATTTATCACATTAAAATGAGTTGGTGCTGCTTCTGCTGCTGCTGCAAGACAGGTTTGTCTGCAGCTTGGCCAGTGAACTCTGAAAGCAGAAGTTGTACCCCGCATTAGCGGGTCCCGCTGCTCATACGTCATCAGACTTGTTTTCACTGTTTCAATCCCTTCCTAAAGAGTGACTTACTGATAGCCACCTTCGTTTGAGACCATTCAGATGAGACTTTGGTCAATGGCAGTTGATCAATGGTCATGTGTCACATCTTTGCTGGATTTTTTTTTTTTTTTTTCTGTTTCTAAAGGATATGAATGTCAAATCCTCCTCACCTGCTCTAGATGTTTTTTAGGGCTGACAGTCACTCTTTTGTCCCCTATTTGTCCACTTTCCTCAAAAAAAAAAAAAGAAAAGTTGACAAGTTCAGGTACAGGCACTAAAACCAGTAGACTAAAAGTGAGTATAAAAGCAACCGATGTCAAAATAAGGCTTTGAAAGACCTTCAGAAAGCATGGAGAACTATTGCTCAAGACAGCTATGCAAAAGTCAGGAATAAATTTAATCATTTTACTTGGAATGACACATGATGACATGAGCACAATCATAACAAAATGTGTTATTATCTAAACAAACATGTATAGTCCTAATTATACATTGGTGTGAAAAAGTGTTTGCCCCCTTCCTGATTTCTCATTTTTTTTGTGCGTTTGTCACACTTAAATGTTTCAGATTATCAAACAAATATTAGACAAAGATAACATAAGTAAACATAAAATACAGTTTTTAAATGAAGTGTGTTTATTATTAAGGGTAAAAAAAATCCAAACCTACATGGCCCTGTGTGAAAAAAATACCCCCCCCCCCCCGTTTAAAACATAAATTAACTGTGGTTTATCACATCTTTGGAAACTGAGTTCAATTTCTCTAGCCACACCCAGGCCTGATTACTGTCACACCTGTTCTTAATCAAGAAATCTCTTAAATAGGACTTGCCTGACAAAGAGAAGTAAACCAAAAGATCCTCAAAAGCTAGACATCATGCTGCAGTCCAAAGAAATTCAGGAACAAATGAGAAACAAAGTAATTGAGATCTATCAGTCTGGAAAAGGTTATAAAGCCATTTCTAAAGCTTTGGGACTCCAGCGAACCACAGTGAAAGCCATTATCCACAAATAGCAAAAAAATGTAACAGTGGTGAACCTTCCCAGGAGTTGCTGGCCAACTAAAATTGATCACCAAAACTGACCAAAAATGAGCAAAAATGGCCTGCATGGCAGAGTTCCAAGATGAAAACCACTGCTGAGCAAAAAGAACATAAAGACTGATCTCAGTTTTGCCAGAAAACATCTTGATGATCCCCAAGACTTTTGGGAAAATACTCTGTGGACTGACGAGACAAAAGCTGAACTTTTTGGAAGGTGTGTGTCCCATTGCATCCGGCATAAAAGTAACACAGCATTTCAGAAAAGGAACATCATACCAAGAGTAAAATATGGTGGTGGTAGTGTGATGGTCTGGGGCTGTTTTACTGCTTCAGGACCTGGAAGACTTGCTGTGGTAACTATAACCATGAATTCTGCTTTCTACCAAAAAATCCTGAAGGAGAATATCCGGCCATCTGTTTTTGACGTCAAGCTGAAGTGCACTTGGGTTCTACACTAGGACAATGATCAAAAACACACCAGCAAGTCCACCTCTGAATGGCTTAAGAAAAACAAAATGTAGACTTTGGAGTGGCCTAGTCAAAGTCCTGACCTGCATACGATTGAGATACTGTGGCATGACCTTCAAAAGGCGGTTCATGCTCAAAAAACCCTCCAATGTGGCTGAATTACAATTCTGCAAAGATGAGTGGGCTAAAATTCCTTCACAGTGCTGTAAAAGAGTCATTGCCAGTTATTGCAAACGCTTGATTGCAGTTGTTGCTGCTAAGGATGGCCCAGACAGTTATTAGGTTTAGGGGGCAATCACTTTTTCACACAGGGCCATATAGGTTTGGATTTTTCTCACTTAATAATAAACACCTTCATTTACAAACTGCATTTTGTGTTTACTCGTGTTATCTTTGTCTAATATTTAAATTTGTTTGATGATCTGAAACATTTAAATGTGACAAACATACAAAAAAAGAGAAATCAGGAAGGAGGCCAACACTTTTTCACACCAATGTATATAGTATGTGTGTGTGTGTGTGTGTGTGTGTGTGTGTGTGTGTGTGTGTGTGTGCGCATCTGTTAGAGTTTGAGATGTACCTCTGATATTTGTATCCTGCATTTGTTCGTTCAGTTGTTACACTAGAGAAGAGTCTTCAGTCACTGGGAACATCCAGAGATACAGCAGAGCTGCGACAGAGTCTGTGAGTCACACACACACACACACACACACACACACACACACACACACACACGTATATACGGATGCCCACACACAGAGACAGAGAAAGCATACACCCTAATTCTACACACTTGGTGGTCCACTTAAGTAGAAGACTTCAATTTATCTTTGCTGTCCAGAAAAGTGCTTATTTTCTTTTTGTTTCATCACCCTCTTATATATTGATTCTTCTTTTTTAGTTGAGCTGCCAGCAATTACCAGAATCAACACTGATGACAAAGTGTCCAATCTAAGATGATTGCATCTGTTTAAAATGCATTACGTCCCACTGTCATTGCTGGCATGTCATCAATTGCATTGAACGTTTTTATGATCGCCTCAGAGACTTACTGACTTTGCTTGGCTGCTTTTATTTTTTACTTCCCATTTTCCCTTCTGCACTATTGATGCTGGTTGTGAACAAGACATCCAGTGCCTCCAACTGATGCAAATTGCATCCAGTGTGATGCTTTGTGTTGTTCAGCAGCTCTCAGTATTTTTTCACCGGGATTAGTGGTTTGTCAGAAATGTAATGGTGATCAATGGAGCTCATTAAACAAAACTTAAAAAAAAAACAGATTTAGTCATTTCAAGAGTTCTTCAATTTTCATTCATGATAAAGTTGACTAATCACTGTATAATGTTTTGGTAGGAACATGTAAAATTACAACAGAGCAGCAACAAACCATTCTCTGGCATCACACGTTATTTACTCTTCTCTGTCTTATATCCCTCATTAATCCAGAATTTTTCAACCGGGGAGCCATGAGAGATTGTTCAGGGTGCTGTGGGAAATTCTGTAATGCCACTTTCAAACCACAATTGGCGAGCCATAGGTGTGGATTCCATTAGCATAAATTAACACCTCAACAACGTGTAATTGTTTTTTTTTTGTTTTTTTTTTCAAACTTCAAGGAGATGTCACAGAAACACGCCATGAGTCTGGAAGCTGGGGATGCCGGCTACTACTGTTTAGTTGAGTCACCAGCATTTTGACAAGTCTTTTATCACCCCTTGTCATACTCAGCCCAGATCAGTGGTTGATTGGAATCTATGTAGCTCAATGGTTGCTATTGTTTGTTCTCCGTTATAACAGACAGGTTTGCAAAATGCACCAGACATTTTACATAATTACCATCATTTTTTTTCATATCGGCACTGAATAGCTTTCATATTTACAGGAAGGGACACTGTGTGTCTTTCTGTCTGTGTGTGTGCTTGTGTACATGTGGGCTTGCACTTTTTTTGGTGGGGCCGTGTTTTTCTGTGTTGCATTTCGTGTCCAATACCACACAAGGCAAGATACTTTTTGGGGGGCGAGGACGGTACTGTCACAGAAAAGAGGAGCAGAGTGTCACAGGCTGAAAGTTAATGTGGGTTGAACCGGGATGCACAGAGCAGAGCTGAACAGGGAGCCTGCCCAGCGCCGAACCAGGACAGGCGAGTGTCAGCTCCACAGCAGCCAGAGATGTTCAGAGCTGCTTCAGACTCCACTGTGTTTTTTAGGGATTTGGCCTTTGAGGCTTGCCATAGTCAGCGCTGGACACACAACGTGGTGACATCAGGCGGGCTACGGCCAGTGTGCATAAGTTCTACCTGTTGGCAATAAAGTTCACTTCGTTGCTTGGCACAGAATGGCTCACATCTCACTCTGTACATAACACATAGGACAGACTGAAAATATACTTTTAAAAGAAGCTACTTACTCTCAGCCACTGCCATGTCTGAGCCCACAACCCCATCTGGAGGAGCACACCAGCCAGGAAAATGTTGCCACCTAATGGGCGAGCCTAATGGACTGGTGCTTTGCCAAAACGTGTAACATCATGGCACGGAGATGCAGATTCTTCGTCCGCTGTCAGGAAGTGGGTGAGTCCACGGAACATTATCTTATGGAGCTCCAAAAGCTAGTGAGCACATGCACCTTTTGGGCCGTTAGAGGAGGAGCTAATTCGGGATAAGCTAGCATGTAGCACGAGCAACGAGTGGCTAAAAGAGAAGCTACTGCTAACAAAGGACAATTTTGCACTAAGCCAGGTGATGCAGATGGCTAGCCAAATTGAATCCGCCCCAAAGCTAGGAAAACAGATATTAGTTGATGAACAATTAGCTGATCAAGTTCCTGCTCCGTGCCAGGCCAATAGCAACTCAGCTAGCTACTCGGGGCGGACTTCAGCACGGAGGCGAACGATGGCAAGGGCAAGAGCGGGAACCCAGAGACTGTGTGGCAGCTGTGGCTCTTCTCATCACCGGATGGGTATGTCCGCCTGCCCCGCTAGGGGGAAAAAGTTCTACAAATGCGGTCGAGCTAACTACTTGGCTAGAGTTTGCATCACCGCCAATGAGACAGTGGATGTGGGACCCATGTGTGTAGTCTGTGTGTGTGTAGCAGGTGCCAAGAATTGGCCACAGAAATGGTACATGGTGCAGCTCGACAGAGTTGACGTGCCGCTTATGGTGGATTCGGGCACTGCAAAGTCCATATTGTGTGTCCATGGTAAGAAAACTCTTTCCAAAAAAGAAAATTGCGGTGGGCGCTGTTAACTTGTTTGGCTATGGACATGCGAAGATTGGCATGGTGGGCACGGTCAGTTTCTCTGTGGGGTGTGGACCAAAAACTATTTCTCCATTTACCTTTTAGGTTTCACACCATGGGGATGACTTGTTGGGTATAGACTTATTGGGAGAGTTAGGGTTCTCCATTATGGACCCGGCGGGCTCCACAGTGCTAATAGTTTCACTAGCCTGGCATGTTCGCTGGCTGGCACTGTTTGCGAGCCCCCTGAAGCAGAACACTCCGTGGCAGTGGACCCTAGCCTGCGCAGCAGCTGTCGCTAAACTGAAGTCTCAGCTCACCTCTCTGCCGGTGTTGGTCCATTTTGACCCTCAATGCCCCACTTTTGTGACTTGCAGTGCATCTGGCTCAGCAGTGGGAGAGGTCATGTCTCAACTTCGGAATGGAACGGAGCACCCGGTGGCATTCGCATCGAGGTCCCTCACATCGGCGGAACAGAGATATGCAGTGGGCGAGAGAGAGGCACTCGCGTGTGTTTGGGCATGTGAACAGTGGCACATTTTCCTCTATGGACGTTACTTCACCCTCTGCATGGACCATAGGGCACTAATGACCCTGCTGGAAATAACCAGCTCGGGACACAGACCCCTGCGGATCCACAGGTGGGCAGAAAAACTGTGGGCTTACAACTTCACTACTGAGTTCACTCCAGGCAGGGAAAATGTGGTGGCGGACCTCACTTAATGCCATACAACCTGACGATTGTGATCCCGTGGAGGGGGACCTGATCAACATGTTGCACAAACCCTTCTGGAACATGGTGTCCCTCCAGGAACTTCAGGCGGAGATGGAGCGGGACCCAACTTGGCTCAACTGCGCTCGTTCATCAGAGGGGGTGGCCCACGAAGATGTAAGGTGATCTGGCACCTTTCCACAGGGTCAAGGATGAACTGAGCTGCTGGAACGACGTGTTCATGGTGAGAGGACACTGCACAGTGGTTTCGGTGTTGCTAAGGGCTTGCATTTTGGCCATGCTCCACGAGGGCCAACTGGGGGTGACTAGGGTGAAACAACATTGCAGGGACTCAGTTTGGTGGCTGGGTATTGCCAAGGACATTGAGATTATGGTAAAGAACTGTATACCATTTTTAGAGAGTGGGAAAACTGGGGTACTACCTCCCCCACCCCTGCAACCACTACAATACCTGGAGGCCCCCTGGAAGCACATCCAACTGGACATCTGTGGCGAGTTACACACAGCCCCCATGAACAGCCGCTTCCTGTTGGTGCCCTCTGATCTGTTTTCAAAATTGCCGGAGGTGTTACCCGCCAGTTCAGTCACAACCGACGTGGTCACCAGTTTACTTGCATCGCTCTCCGCTAGGTGTGTGTGTGTGTGTGTGGGGGGGGTTTCCAAGCCCCATTACGACACACAATGGGCCGCAGTTCATCTCTGGGGGGTTTGAGGAGTTTTTGGGTGAAAGGGGCATGGAGCACTTTAGAACTGTGTTCTATCATCCTCAGGCTAATGGAGGAGTGGAACGTTTCAACAAGATGTTAAAGAATGGACTACGAGCACACCTGGCAGATGGCTTCACATTCTTTGACGCCCTTCAGAACACGCTCCTCCATTATAGGACGATGGCCCAAGCCATAACAGGGTGTTCCCCAGTGAAGTTCATGCTGGGATACGAGTTACATCTGCCCCTGGATCGGCTGCAGCCCCCCCATGACTCCCCCTCCGGCAGACACAGAACCACCAAGGGGTCTAGTCTTTGAACAACAGTGGCGAATGACACAGCGTTTCAACAGGAAGCACAGGGTGAGGACTCATGGACTTGGTGTAGCGGATTGGGTTAGGATCAGGCACCCCAACCGCACTCACAAGCTGCAGCCATTCTGGATGGGACTGCTGCAAATCATGGAGCAGCTGAGCCCCCACACATTTCGCTTCTCGGAAGGTTCACAGTGGCATTCTAGCCACCTTAGGAAATCTCTACAGACCCAGGATCCGGGGGCTCCAGCAGATGAGACAGGCACTGGCTGGAACTTGACTGATGGGACACTGGGGGGCGCCCGGGTATGGCCGACTGAGCCTGTAGCAGGACCTCCATCTGTGAGGCGCTTGGTGAGAAATGGTCAGAGGCCAAGGTACCTAAAAGAATTTGTTGTGGGACTTGGGTAGTTAAAACGTGTTGACCAATAGGTGGCAGAATAATCCACCTCAACACGTGGGCATGTTGGCAGTCCACCAAGATGCTCATTTAGTTGTTTGCTTTTTTTTTTTTGTGAAAGCAAGATGTTTATGTTTTACTTATGTTAATTTTTGGGGTGTTTAGTTTGCTAAATTTTGGGGAGGGTTTTAGGCTGTTATGTGTGGTTCTACGGTTTGTGAAGGGAGGGATGTTGTCTGGGTATTTTGCCTTTGAGACTTGCCGTAGCCAGCACCAGGCGCACAACATGGTGACGTCAGGCGGGCTACGGCCAGTGTGTATAAGTTTTACCTGTTGGCAATAAAGTCCAGTTCATTGCTCGGCATGGAATGGCTCACGTCTTGCTCTGTTCGTACGTAACACACGGGACAGACTGAAAAAATACTCTTAAAAGAAGCTCCTCACTCTCAGCCACTGCCATGTTTGAGCCCACAACACCATTTGGAGGAGCACATCAGCCAGGAAAATGTGACCACCTACTCTAGAAACCACATCCCGATGTCGGCTGACATCAGCAGCAACCTAGCGGCGAACACAAATGTCATGGAGATCTGCCGGCCCATCCATCCGCCCCTGCTAAGTCTCATTTTCAAATTAATTTGTTCTCCTTGTAACAGTAAAATATCAAGGCTGATTTGTGATCATGACGAGTTTCACACCGAGCCTAAACAAATTACAAAGTGAGTGCAGCAGCAACCCTCATGGCTGAGTTTCCTAACAGGTGCACAATTCCAGAAAGTGTGGGAGAATAAATGGAAAACTGAATTGTAAAGCTCTGGTGTGGGAGCATTTTGGACTGAATCCAAATCAGTGAGGAGAGCCTAGTAATTTCAATGAGCCGGCATGTGGCCCGTGTTTGAAAAGTGAAAAATGCATTAACCCCTTGCACTCCGGACAATTTCCCTAAAAACGCCAAAAAATAATGTGCCCAAATTAAATCAAAAGCTGTTCTTCAACCCTTTGCAGCATCTTCATGGGGATGGTCTCATTTAAAAGAAAACACTTCAAATTTTTTTGGCAAAACAGTCATAATCTCTCTAAGTGCTCCGGCCACTGAGTTACAGTCATCTAAACATAGTGAACTTGAAGAAAATAAATTTGGCCTGGGTGTTTTTTTGGATACAAATGCTTGCAAATAACACACAGCTTCAGATCCGGGCTGGAAAATGCAACAGAAATGTAGAACCAAGTGTTATCCAGCTGAGGTCCAAATTTGGTAACAATACCACAAAAAATGATTATATTACACAGCTTTTTCCTCAGGTAGTTCCCAGGCGTTTTGGAACTGTGCCAAATTGTGCCAAATGGCACAGTTTGGAAAAACGTCTGTAACTTTTGAATGCTTCAATGTAGAAGCTTCATTTTGGGCTCTAATGAAAGGTCATACTCAGGGCTGTGTCTGTGTGTGTGTGTGGGGGGGGGGGTTTCCCCCCCTCACTACAGAGGATGGACATCGGCCATCGCTACATGACGGATTAGCCTCACGTGGCGATGTGGGACAATAGTGCAGTCACTGCGGCTTCCCCTCCCCTCGCTACAGAAGAATAGCCGGAGGGTGGGGCGGTGTTCACGGTCTGGAAGCAGCGACCGACCCCTTGTTCCGCTGCGCATGAACTTCAGATTTCGTGCGCCGCACAGTTGTAATTTACCGATCAGTCAAAAGTCATTTTGGATTACAATTTTCAGGGATAAAGAATAATTTAGCTTATAACACCTTACCTCTTCACAGCAGCAGTGTCCTGGCAAACTTCTCTTCCTCATTGTCAGACGAACGTGACGCTGGTCCGCTCGTGGTTCTGGTCTCACGACCCGATCAAAACATAATTCCATTATTGCGGTTTTGTGCTTCCATGATTGCGTTTTTTGGCAAACGATTTTTCAAAACAAATAACAGTAGTAATTAAAAAAAGACTGGCGAACGCGTGTGTGTCTCTCAGCCTTCATCGTCAGCCTCCGTCGGTCTATGATGACCATGGAAGAAATCATAACGTCTACTCTGCTGGAACAAAAACAAAATAAGCACCACCTGTGCCGAACATGCCGATGCGCGAATTGCAGTCGCTGTCACACAGGTTGCATTTGTGGGTGGTCTCCGTGCTGCTGGGTCTGTGACGGTTCTTCCTGCGGGTCCTTTTTTGATCCGCTGCAGCAGTCTCTCTTCACCCAGCCGTAAAATAAACAGCTCGCGAACTTCTCTGCTTCAATTGGCTCACTGCATTCACAGCCTTGGTAGGCAGGTCCTTCTTGCTAGGTTTTCAGTCATTGGTTCTTCAAGGTTTCAGAAACCCAATTCAAGGCTCTTATTAGTCGAATGAGAGGTCAATCATATCCAATCTGTTCGCGGCTGTATCTGTAGTGGAAGGACTTTTTTTTTTTTTTTTCAGCGTGCTCTCCTGCGCCCTCGTGCGCTCAAACACGCACGAGAGCGCCCTCATGCGCTCTGGGACGCAGAGACTTGCCCGCCTGCGGTACAACGGAGTGCAAGAGATTAAAAACATAATTATCCCACATAATTTTTCCAAGCGGTAATAAAACTGCGCTCAGACATGCAGAGCCCTCCATTTCCCCACAGTTTGGTATAAAGGACTCTTTGACCAACAATGTGGTATATACGTACATGACAGAGATAAATGAAAAATTTACTATAAAAAAATTTGTCTGCCAAAATTTGTTGTTGTTACAGGCCTATTTATGACACTAAATTATCATTAGATATGCTGTAATAAGCTACAATATATCATTTTATAACATTTTGGGTTGGTGGGGTGCCCTGGAATTTTTTCATTGTAAGAAGGGTGCCGTACTGCATTAGTCAGTGGTAGGTACAGTACTCTCTGCTGTCCTGATGCTCCACTACATCCCCCCTTTTTAGCCATTAACTGTCATGTTCTCCCTGTGCATTTTTACACAGCGCACGGAGGAGTAGAAGGAAGGACGGATTTAAGCACAGGTTACACCACAAACCATTTATTAACAAAAGAAAGATCAGTTCACAAAAAAACAGACATACAAAAATGGTAAACAGGGTACACTTATAGCCCTTTTCCACTAGTACCCAGTCGGCCTTACTCTACACTACTCAGCTCTACTCGGTTCAGTTGTGTTTCCATTGCAGTTGGGTACACCTGGGGCGGGTGGGATTTTTTTTACAGCAAGGCGGCGCCACACTCCTGTGACGTAAAACACGCGACCCAAGCAAAACATAACATTGCGGCTGTACAAGGCGACTCCTTGGTCTGTAGCTTTTTGTCACCGTAAAGGCCAAAAAGGACCGCCAGACAAGGGTACAGGCAGTGAGACAAAATGCTCTGGAAAAGTACTGGAGCGTCTGGGAGAGCCATAGAGCCGAAGACGTGAGGATACGAACTATATCACAGACCTGGATTGACAGAGCAAACCACTCGGTGGATGTGAACAAACTGGGACTTGCCTGTCTCCTGGAGGCTGGATGGTGCCTGCTGCAGTGGACGTTGCTCCTCCCTTTCCCCGCCGGGCGGTAACGGAGGACCCCCTGAGAGGACGTCGGGGAGCCACTCATGTTGATTCCAGGAGAGGGCTTGCCAGGTCGGGATTCCGGGTGCACAAAGCAGCCGGGGAGTGCGTCGAGGAGGAGGGGATGACAGCTGAGATGAGCCGGCCCCAAAGTGCTGGCGTGACAGCAGAGGGGAGTGGCTCAGGAGACGAGGCTGCGGAATCTCCTCTCAGATGAGGCGTAGGAGTGACAGCTGCGTGGGAGGAAGAGACCTTGCGACAGCCCAGAACTGGATCTGGACCGGGTTCATGCTGAGATGGTTCGGCAATGTGACGACGGCTATTCCCAGGGGGTGAGGCGAAGGAGAGGCCCGGGAATCGCCGCTCCTGAGCGGAGACCAAGGCGAGGAGGGCGTCGAACTCGGGGTAGTCTCACAGCCCTGGACTCCTCTCCACCAATCTTACCACCGCCGCCACATGCTTCATGATGGAGGACGGGTGCACAGCAGAGCTAGCAGCAGCCAATCGGTCCCGGACCTTAATAGCTGTCAGCTGCAGATCTACCGGGGAAATCCCGAGTGACGTCGTGCTGAACGGGGAAAGCCCTCTGGATGGCGCGAACTCCCGGGCTGGAGTAGAGGCAGGAACGGGATTCCGAAGCGAAGGGCGACATCTCCTCCTCTTCGGCTTCCTGCCGGGATTTCCTTCCAACCCATGGAGCTCCTTTCGTTGTGCAGCGATGGCGTCCCTCCTGGCACAGACCTCAGGATGGTTGGAATAGTGAGGGAGGCTGTCCAGGAGATTCTCAGCATAGTCTAGATGCCAGCATCTTTTGTTGGAGGTGTTGTACAGGGTGGCGGTGAAGAGCGTCCCGTCGACATCCTCCAAGATGGCCGTCAGCTCGTCGTCCTGGCGCCGAACGTGACTCCTGGGAGATGGCATGCTTAAAGAGCTGACACCCAGACTGGAAGGCACAAGTCCAATGGCAAACTCACGGCCGCCGGCAACTCATTCGGCTGCGACTTACTGTTACGTGTGGCCCTCGTGAGCCACACAAAGAGAGCCGAGGGCGAGCCAGTGAGTTGCGATGTCTTATTAATAATAGGGAACAGGGGATAAGGAACACGGCCTTGTGGGCCAAAAGGCACGAATACTCATACAATTGTACACTCACAAGTAATGCAGAATGACGAGTAGAGGACTGGCGCTGGGCGTAGGGGTTCCAGCCTTCAGTGTGCTAAGTCGCAGCCCCAAATGATCGGAGCTGCTCCTTCTTATACTCATTAGCAGCGCCTCAGCTGATGAGGGTTGATTGGACTCCAGCCATCCTGTAACTGACAGCTGGGAGCCCGCTGAGGCGTTGTCACAGAGAGAACAGGTCTCAGGGAATATGGTCTGAGCGCCGGATGGCACAGCGTCTCATCCACGTGACAGCTTGGGCTTCAGTCTTCTGCCGTATCTGCTGTAGCCAGGATTCGCTGCCTCCGTGGCGCTGCCATGCTGGGGTGCTGATGTCTGGGGGTGAAAACTTTTTGACTGTCCGTATGGGTGCTCTGGAGAATCTTTTCTCTGGGAAGCACCCCGTGGGGGTCTTCCACGCCGAGGGGCCCTCGCCAACAGCACTTGCTCGTCAGCCACAGCGAAAGCAGGTTTGAGTCTGTCTATGCCAATTTTTTCCCTCCTACCCCCCAAATCTAGCAAAAAATGCTTATCCCCTGTTTCCAGCACTCTAAACGGTCCATCATAAGGTGGGCGCAGTGGGGGGCAGTGGGCGCCGTGTCTGACAAACACGAACTCTGTGTTTTTCAAAACTTTAGGCACAAAAACGCGCGGAAAACTGTAGTGGGCAGAGCCCGACAGCGTGCTTGCGTCTATGCAACGCTGCAGCAGCTGAGACGGGGAGCTGCCCGGCGCAGGATTATCTGGCAGAAACTCCCCAGGCAGCCGGAGTGGTTGTGCAAAAACGAGTTCTGCTGGGGAAGCTTCCAGGTCCTCTTTAGGCGCAGAACGTAACACCAATAAAACCCATGGTAGCCTGTCTACCCAATTTGCATCCGTCAGTGAAGCCCTCAGAGCCGCTTTTAACGACCTATGAAAACGTTCGCATAACCCATTTGCCTGCGGGTTGTATGCGGTTGTGCGGTGAATTGAGACACCTAGGCTGCGGGCCATGGTTGACCAGAGTTCAGAAACAAATTGAGAGCCTCTGTCGGACGTAATGTCCGACGGAACTCCAAAACGCGCCACCCATGCTGTTAAAAACGCGCACGCCACCTCCTCGGCCGTGGTTGCCGCCAGCGGAACCGCTTCAGGCCAGCGCGTGGTGCGGTCCACCATTGTCAGGAGATGTGTGTACCCCTGTGAGAGCGGAAGGGGGCCAACGAGGTCCACTTGGACATGGTCAAACCTCTTAGCCGGGATGCGAAATGGCTCCAAAGGAGCCTTCGTGTGTCTGTGAACCTTGGCTCGTAGGCACGCCACGCAGGCTGCCGCTCACTCTTTCACTTGTTTGCGAAGGCCCGGCCACACATATTTCTCTCCTACCATTTTGACCGACGCGCGCACCCCTGGGTGTGCCAAAGAATGAATCGACTCAAACACGCAGCAGCGCCACGCGGCCGGAACCACAGGCCGTGGGCGACCCATGGAGACGTTGCAGATTAAGGGAGGAATGCCGTTAAGCAGCATCCTCTTCTCCAGCCTTAACCCTGTTGGTCCAGACTGGAGTGCGCGCACGTCTCCATCACTAGCCTGCTCCGCGGCCATGGCTGCGTAATCCAACCCTACACAGACCGGGGTCACAACGGCGCGCGAGAGGCAGTCTGCCACTACATTCAGTTTGCCCGACACATGCTGAATATCGGTAGTAAACTCTGAGATCGCGGCCAGCTGCCTCTGCTGCCGGCCCGACCAAGGTTCTGAAACTTTGGCCATCGCGAATGTTAGTGGCTTATGGTCAACGAACGCAGTAAAATTGCGCCCTTCCAGCCAGAACTGGAAATGGCGAATGGCCAGGTGGAGAGCCAGCAACTCTCTGTCGAACGCGCTGTATTTACGCTCATTGCAGTGCAAGGTTCTGCTGAAAAAGGCAAGCGGCTGCCAAGCCCGGCGACGCGCTGCTCCACAACAGCCCCTATGGCCACATCTGAGGCGTCAGTGGTGAGGGCTATGCGGGCCGTTGGGTCTGGATGTGCCAACAATGCGGCGTTTGCCAGGGCTGCTTTAACTTCCGAGAACACCTGCTCTCGTTCCGGGGTCCATTCGACCTTATTCGTGGGTTTCTGTTTTTTGAGCGCAGCGTACAATGGCTGCATGAGCTGCGCTGCGCGGGGAAGGAAACAGTTATAAAAGTTCACCATTCCCAAAAATTCTTGTAGCGCCCTGACCGTTTGTGGTCGGGGAAAATCTGTCACTGCGAGCACTTTGTCAGGCAGCGGAACCGCTCCTTCAGGAGAGACGCGGTGCCCTAAAAGATCAATCCCCGTCACCCCGAACTGACATTTCGCTGGGTTGATTATTAAACCGTGCTCTTCCAACCTACGGAAAACCGTCGTGAGGCGGGTTTCGTGTTCGTCTTCGGACGCGCTGGCTACCAAGATATCGTCCAGGTAGACGAACACGAAAGGGAGATTGCGCAGCATTGCATCCATCATGCGTTGGAACGTCTGTGCTGCCCCTTTAAGCCCAAATGGCATGCGCAAGAACTCAAATAAACCAAACGGAGTTATTACCGCTGTTTTGGGTATGTCCTCAGCGCGCACTGGGACTTGGTGGTAACCACGGACCAAATGTATCTTAGAAAAAATGCGCGCTCCTGCGAGGTGAGCGGAAAAATCCTGAATGTGGGGAATTGGGTAGCGGTCATGCGCTGTAGCGTTGTTTAACCTGTGGAAATCGCCGCAAGGTTGCCACGAACCTTCAGCTTTAGGGACCATGTGTAGCGGGGAAGCCCATGGGCTGTTTGAGCGCCTGATGATGCCTAACCTCTCTAGGTTAGCGAACTCCTCGCGCGCTATGGCCAGTTTAGCTGCGTCCAAGCGCTGAGGTCTTTCAAAAACGGGCGCCCCGGTGGTGGTGATAAAATGCTCCACCCCATGTTTAGCGATAGCTGCTGAAAACGTCGGGACTGTGAGTGCTGGGAACTGAGCGAGCAGTGTGTGGAACTTATCGCATGCTGCTGTGACGTTGGCTTGTGCTGTTGGCCGGGTCACTCGAGCTATACAGGGGAGAGAGTCAAAAGACAGTGCATTAACCAGGCGCCTGTTAGCCATATCTACCAACAACCCATGTGCACATAGAAAATCAGCCCCCAGTATATGGTAATCCAATGCTGCTACAGCAAAAGTCCATTCAAATGTATGACTGTGTAGAGACAAGAGCAGAGTCCTCTCGCCAAAGGTCTTAATGTCTGAGCCGTTTGCCGCTGCCATCTCGGGGCCGCTGGTTCCTGCCAGCCGGTCAGCGTAGTTCGGCTGGATGAAACTCCTCTGTGCGCCGGTGACCACGAGGAAATGCCTCCCCGAGCGTGCATCCATCAAATAGAGCAGCTTGTTCTCGTCTCCGAGGGTCGCAGCTGCTACTGACCCCCGGTCTTGGCATTTCCCGAGCGCTTGAACTGGCACGGTGGTATACATTTGCGTGCCCTCTCTGCAAAGCGGCGATGGTAGAAGCAAAGCGCGTCACCTCTACGTTCCTTGACCCCCGCTGCTGCTGCTGTCGGTGGTTCTGCTGCTGCCGTCGGCGGCTCCTCGCCTCCTCGTGTCGACGTGCTGGGCTCCGTCGCTGCCGCAATGGTCACGAAAGCCTTGGTGGCGACGATGATCCGGTCTGCCTCTCGGGCTAGCGCACGATAGTCCCGTTTGGCCAGCAACGACGAATTGGCCAGGGCCGCTCTCGCCGCTGTCGGAAGGTTCCTGAGGAAAATGTGGGTGAAGATGAAGTGGTCGTCGTCCGTGCCCTTTAACCTCAGCATCTTCTCCATCATGTCCACAGCCGAACAGTCTCCCAACTCGGTCCGCGTCAGAAGCCTCTCTGCTCTCTCATCATCCGAGAGCGTTTAGTGCTGGATGAGGGCAGCCTTCAGTGCGTCATATTTGCCGTCGGCAGGTGGCTGATCGAGCAGGCTCTCGATGTGCTGAGCCGTGCTGGCTTCGAGCGCTGCGACCACATAGTAGAATTTCGTATCATCCACAAATATTCCTCGGAGGGCGAACTGCGCCTCGGTTAGGTGGAACCAGGAGCGCGGGTTGTGCTGCCAAAACTCAGGTAGTTTGATCACTACAGCGCACGTGAAGCTGGGGGTTCCAGTCGAGGTTGGCTCCGGGGATCTTCCGTCGTATTCCATGATTCGTCTTGGGTCACCAGTGTGGAGCATGTAAATAATGAGGCTGATTTGGCTCAAGCGGTTTATTACACGACTCACACAAGGAGCATAGACAGAATGGCATACGAGTAGGAACTCTTCCCTTAAATAACATGACATCCTTCTAGACTCTTCTCACACACAAAAGATAATCCCCGTCTAGACTCTCCTCAGACACAAAAGATAATCTCCCCATCTGACTGCAGTCAGTCCATTCATCCTTGACACCTCCCTGTTATCTTACTAGGCCTAGGGCATCTAGAAACTTCTCACACACAAAAGGTTAACTTCACGTCCTTTGTTCCTGTCTAAGGTGGTAAACCATTATGCACTCCCCAGGCTGCCACAACACAACATAATGCACAGCACCAAAGTGCAACACGTACACAAACCAGGACTTTAACCAGGATTAACATATTTCATCGTTTTGCTCTCACAAGCAAATACTTCGGACAAAGCAAGCACGAATCAGCAGTTGGCTATTAGCTAGCTAGCTACTAGCTAACACTCGTTAGCCAGCACAGGACGGCGTTGTATTGCTCAAAAAAAGTGAGCTTACCACCAACACGATAAATAAGCGAACAGATGCACAATATCACAAATCACTCACCATCGATGGTTCTCTCACGTTCATCTTCAGCTTGTCCGTAGTCCGGTTCTATGCTGTGCTGCCATCTGTATTCGTGCAAGTCGCTCCTCTCACTGTGGATCTGCCACCATGCACAGAAAACTCCACACCTCTTCGTTGGACCATGGTGTAGATTTCTGCAAAACCTACAATGCCATCTCTATTAATATCGTGTATACTCGGTGACCGAGTTTAGTCTGTGAACTATTGCAAATGGCGGTCGTGTCGATTCCACAGAAGACGGATGCTTTCATGATGTTACGCCCTGACCAATCAGTGGCCTGCAGTCTGTTGACGTCACATTTTCGGCTCGACTCAGCGCAGTTGTATCCTGGCCTCGAATAGGTACTAAAATAGTACCTGGTAACAGGTACTAGGTACTCATGGAAAAGGCTACAAATCGGGCCGAGTAGAGCCGAGTAGGGCCGACTGGGTACTAGTGGAAAAGGGCCATTAACGGCTCACACGACGGGGCGTGCAGCGGGCAGACCACAGTGTACAGTGGCCGGAAAAAACAGTTCAAAAACAAGGCAGACATACAAAAAGGCAGAACGGTTCACTTACAGACTCACACCATGGGGACGTGCAGCGGGCAGACCAGTGAACGGTGGCATAACACTAACATAAGACAATACAATAGTCCAGCAATGCTTGACTGGCAAAGAGCTGCTTAAGTACAAGCATTGCTGGCAAGACAGATTGGGTGCACCTGGGCAAAGGGCGGAAGGGCAATCACTGGAGTGGAACCAGCTAGCTGTTATGAAAGAGGAGGCGTGGTCGGACCGGCAAGTGTCAGACGGCACCCACATGAATGTAGGCCAACGGAGGCTGCCTCACAGCTGCTGGCCAGAACGCAGTGGCTACAGGTAGGGAAATAAACAAGGGGAAAATAGAAACCACAGGAAACTCAAAAGATAACATAATACACAACTATACAGATAAATCTGAGCCACAGTGGGTCAGAACCAAGCCCAAAGAAGAACCCGGCTCGGTTAATGACAATTAACCATATTCTTCTTAACACTTTATTTAACTCTGAATAGTATGGTCAAAGAACAAACTACACTTTTAGTATAGTGCATTTTCTTCATACATGAACAACTTGGGTATAATATGTTTTTCTTTTCTTTTCTTTTCTTTTCTTTTTTTTTCTTTTCCTTTCTTTTCTTTTCTTTTCTTTACTTTTCTTTGCTTTTCTTTTCCTAAACTGAAAGACAGCGTGGACTACCTGGACCTTCCAGCTCTGCTGTAAAGGTTTATTCTGTCCTTTTTCACAGCAGGCCCTCCAAGCTAATGGCATGTGTTACCAGTCCAGTCTTTCAGGTGTATGGGAGTCTCTCCCAAATCTGGTCAAAGTAACATTAGAGTCAGGCTGGTCATGTTCTGGAAGAACAGTTAGTTGAGCATGATTTCTTCTCAATGTTCCCAGCTCATTCTCCACATTATATGATATTGAAGCTGATGATGGTTTTTGGACTGTTCCCATGCTCTTTGCCATCCTTGGCCATACTCCTTGGCCTGGTTGAAATATCTGCAATGCTTTTACACTGTATCTTGCTCCATACACAAACTTGAGTTTGTGGCGAGACTGGAACTATAGATTCAATTTTCTTCCCACCAGAATTTCTGCAGATGAGACTTCTTGAGCTACTGGGGTTGTTGTGAAGACTAAGAGAGCTTCATGATCTTGATTCTTACTCAGTGTTTGCTTTGCTGTTCCGACTGCTGTCTCCCTTTCCCCATTGCTCTGTGGATATCTGGGGATACTAGTGACATGTTTGCAATCATATTCTAGGGCAAATATCAAAAACTCAGATGACTCAAACTGTAGCTCCTTGTCCATTACTAATATCTCAGGTATGCCAAATCTGGCAAAAATGATTTTCACTCTCTCCTCTGTGGTCATGGTTGTGAGGTTCAGCAGGTTGGCTATTTCAGAAATAGTCAGTCAGTACTTGCAGATAAAGGAGTCATGAACAGTGGTTCTGTGTGGTAAGCAGAGTATTGGCAGCACACGTCACATCTTTCCACCAACTCTCTGATGTCTCTTGATAACCCTGGCCACCACATGGATTGTTGCTCCCTGGTGAAGCACTTTGTCATGCCCTTATTTTTATATTTGTAAAAGCGTCTTTGAGTGTCTATGATAAATAATAAATCTGATGCATTATTATTATTATTATTATTATTATTATTATTATTATTATTATTATTATTATTATTATCATTATGTCCCCGGTGGATTTTATTGAGCATCTCCCTGTGCATCGGTACATACAGTGGGGTAAAAAAGTATTTAGTCAGCCACCAACTGTGCAAGTTCTCCCACTTAAAAGATGAGAGAGGTCTCCAATTTTCATCATAGGCATACCTCAACTATGAGAGACAAAATAAGAAAAAAAATCCAGAAAATCACATTGAAGGATTTTTAATTAATTAATTGTTAAATTCCTCGGTAAAATAAGTATTTGGTCAATAACAAAAGTTCATCTCAATACTTTGTTATACACCCTTTGTTGGCAATGACAGAGGTCAAACGTTTTCTGTAAGTTTTCACAAGGTTTTCACACACTATTGCTGGTATTTTGGCCCATTCTTCCATGCTCCTCTAGAGCAGTGTTGTTTTGGGGCTGTCGCTGGGCAACACAGACTTTCAACTCCCTCCAAAGATTTTCTATGGGGTTGAGATCTGGAGACTGGCTAGGCCACTCCAGGACCTTGAAATGCTTCTTACGAAGCCACTCCTTCATTGCCCGGGTGGTGTGTTTGGGATCATTGTCATGCTGAAAGACCCAGCCATGTTTCATCTTCAATGCCCTTGCTGGTGGAAGGAGGTTTTCACTCAAAATCTCACGATATATGGCCCCATTCATTCTTTCCTTTACACGGATCAGTCGCCCTGGTCCCTTTGCAGAAAAACAGCCCCAAAGTATAATGTTTCCACTCCCATGCTTCACAGTAGGTATGGTGTTCTTTCTCCTCCAAACACGACAAGTTGAGTTTTGACCAAAAAGTTCTATTTTGGTTTCATCTGACCATATGACATTCTCCCAATCCTCTTCTGGATCATCCAAATGCTCTCTAGCAAACTTCAGACGGGCCTGGACATGTACTGGCTTAAGCAGGGGGACATGTCTGGCACTGCAGGATTTGAGTTCCTGGCGGCGTAGTGTGTTTCTGATGTAGCCTTTGTTACTTTGGTCCCAGCTCTCTGCAGGTCATTCACTAGGTCCCCCCATGTGGTTCTGGGATTTTTGCTTACCGTTCTCGTGATCATTTTGACCTCACGGGGTGAGATCTTGCGTGGAGCCCCAAATCGAGGGAGATTATCAGTGGTCTTGTATGTCTTCCATTTTCTAATAATTGCTCCCACAGTTGATTTCTTCACACCAAGCTGCTTACCTATTGCAGATTCAGTCTTCCCAGCCTGGTGCAGGTCTACAATTTTGTTTCTGGTGCCCTTTGACAGCTCTTTGGTCTTGGCCATAGTGGAGTTTGGAGTCTGACTGTTTGAGGTTGTGGACAGGTGTCTTTTATGCTGATAACGAGTTCAAACAGATGCCATTAATACAGGTAACGAGTGGAGGACAGAGGAGCCTCTTAAAGAAGAAGTTACAGGTCTGTGAGAGCCAGAAATCTTGCTTGTTTATAGGTGACCAAATACTTATTTTCCACCATAATTTGCAAATAAATTCTTTAAAAATCAGACAATGTGATTTTCTGGATTTTTTTTTCTCATTTTGTCTCTCATAGTTGAGGTATACCTACGATGAAAATTGGAGACCTCTCTCATCTTTTAAGTGGGAGAACTTGCACGTGGGAGAACTTGCACAATTGGTGGCTGACTAAATACTTTTTTGCCCCACTGTAGATTCATTCTCCCTTTAAGTGGAACACATCAGCCACACATACTGTATGTCTGCTCTGTGTGGCCAAAGTCATAGAAGAAGTTCAGGAACTGTGCACAGGCCAATCTCTGACTGTATATGTTCTGAGTTGTCTCATGGTTTTGTTGCAGTTCTGCAAGTCTTTGATCTGTTCCAGTTTTGTTTTTGTTGAAGGTATATGTTCTACGACATGACCATTGTAATCTTGCTACTCTTTTTCCAGACTGTCACTCTGTTGGTTTCAGGTCTAAGTGGTGCTCTTGACAACATGTCAGCTGCCCCAGCTGTTTTCCTGGCACACAAATGACTCTGTACTTGAATATCATCCTTCTTAATCAGAATTTGTGAATACGTGTAGGTAAGTCATTAAGTGGATGGGTGACTAACAAAGAGATGTGAGGCTTGTGATCTGTGTGTACGGTGAAGTCTAATCCAAGGAGATAGGTGCTCAGTCGCTCACATGCCCAAGTCATGGCAAGAGCCCCTTTCTCCATCTGTACTCATCAAGGTTCAACAGGCATTTGACTTCTGGATATGAAGAGTTCGTTTGCAAAAACCAATAAACGCCACTTGCAAGAAAATTTCCTTCTGTACAACAAACAACTGTTCATATTACCTACTTATAGAAGTTCAGATTTTTGTCTAAAAATCCACTATATCCGCTGTTATATACACTACGAAGTTCATGTTATTTTTGTTTTTTTCAAAAGCCGATAAACGCCGGGACCGTGTTTTTACAAAACTAGATAACTCCACACACGGCAAATCAGCGCTTGGTATTTAGGTGACGCGACTCAATGGTGCAGCAAGGATCAGCCAACCACGTGTCTAGATGCTGAGACAAGCCAATCACGTGTCTATCTGCTGCGGCAGCATTCTGCAGAGACCCCTACTTGGGTCTGTTTGCTTTGCATGATTTCCCTGTCATTTTTTTTTTTTTTTACAATTTTGTTGCATTTTATGTCAAATATGGATAATTTTGATGAAGCAGATGAACCAATGATGCGTTCATCAGGCAAACTAGCATGGTTTTCGGGACATGTCTGTTTTTGCAAAAGTATGTGTTGTGGACTTGTTTTGTACTCATGAATTGCCAAAAAAATAACAATGAGTTGACGTTCAATTTTTTGCTTTATCATGTCTGAGATACTCATATTTCAAGTGACCATATCTTAGAAGTTGAATTGGAAATACTAGCACATATAAACCAATAAATGAAAAGTTGTTTTTCTCATCATGAAACCAACTGGACTTATCTGTTTCTCTTCATATGTACACCATTGTTCTGAATGCTCCATCTGTCTCTCCATTAACACTCCCCCCACGCCATAAGACGATGCATCAGTTGAGAAAAGAGTTTCTCGCTTCGGATTATATTGAGCTAAGATGAGCTCAGGTGGTGAACTCAGCTCTTTCTTCATTGCCTCAAAAACATATTCATTCTTCAACAGGCAATTTGTCAGCATAATTCACCACAGCCATGAAGCTCCTCATGTCTTCAAAGATTTTGATTCTGGCATGTTTAGAATTGCTTTATTTTTGTCTGGATCAGCCTCTATACCATGAGCACTGATTTTATGTCCCAGAAACTTCCCTTCTTTCACCCCAAACTCACATTTCTACACACCATCGGCTTTTGGGTATCCGACTACCTCGTTTTAATTGATTGGGACCTGGTCATTGCAGGTGCACTGCATATTAAAGTTCTCACATGCTGTAGTATAAGAAACCTACAAAGGAGTATTAGGGCCAAATTTAAAAAAAAAAAAAAAGTTTTGCATTTTGAGAATGAAGTTGAAATTTTGAAGGAAAATAGTCAAAATTTCTAGAAAAACGTCAAAAGAAGTCATGTGCGCTTGTTGGGCAGTGTGTGCACATATGTTGGCCATTGGAGGTGCATCTAGATGTCTCTCCATCCTTTCTGAAGTGGTCAAACTGTAGTGATAACTACACTGAGGGGAGCCAGATAGAAGTCCTCTGCTTGTCGTCAAATTAAAGTTAATGGCTCATGTAAACATCTGATTGTTTTTGTCTTTGGCATGAGCCTTGCTGAAGCAGGCAGATGAGTGCAGGACAGGGAAGCCTAGAGAAGATTTGTTAGGGGTGCAGTGTCTAAATGCGCATGCAGAAAGTGAAGTGAGTAAAGTGTAGTGATACATATTCACTGAGGTGTGATTATCAGGGAATATAGTAACGCTTGGAATTCCTGCTGTCCAATCAAATTGCTCAGCTGGAACTAACTGTTGAATAAACCGGAACAATGTTCAAGATTATTTACATCTCTATAAGTACGTTTATAAGTCTGATTAAGTGAATTTAGTGCCTACACCTTACCAAGAATTTTTGCTTTGCCTTGGCCTAGAGCCAGAAAGTGAAAGTAAAGACTGAAAATTGGAGAGGAGACTGTTGATTCTCATGGCTACAAGCAACCCTCTCATGAGGACGTTTTCGGCTCTTGCTCACGTAAAATTCTCAGTGTTAAATATTGATATTGTGGGTTTACACTAAAGTCTGTTAAAGATCAAAAACCTCAAAGGTCCTGTGTGGATGAACGCTCTCTGTGTATGATTTTAATGGCTGTGACCCAATCATAATGTATTATGCAATAGAAAGGAGAAATTGCTGACATAACTGAACAAATATACTGTATATCACAATAAAAGAGCTATACAATGTTTACACAGCTGGAGGGTTCCTGGTTTAAATCCCTTGTTTGGCAGTGGTCCTTATGGAGGTCTGGTTTCCCCCAAGAAGATTGCCTCTGCAGCAGTCTTCACTTTTTTAGTCTGATTAAAGGTTGATCGAGAAGTACTTTACACAAGCAAGTGGTTCAGTTTTTCTGCTAAATACATTAAGATCTCCATTCAGTTCAACACTGAAAGCTGACCTCCTTAACAGAGCCTGATACTTCATCCTCAGAACAGAATCTTAATGGTAAACTGCAGGATTTAGTCAGTGCAGACTGTGAAAAAGGCCATATATGCATATGCTGCAGTCTACATTACATGGTCACGTGTTTCTGTGGAAGCAACACATTATGTTTTTCTTTTCTGTATTATGCCTGTGGTCAAAAATGGGGCACTGCCATCTGCATGCCAGTCCTCAGGCAAAAAAAAAAAATAAAATAAAATAAAATAAAAAATATACGTATATATATATATATATATATATATATATATATATATATATATATATATATATCAGTTGATAGAATTTAACCCAGTCACGTAATCGTAGAAATGCAAACGGAAAAGTCTAACTGGATAAATGGCTGGCACTGCCAGAGTGTCATTGTCTTTGTTAGCATATTGAGTATTCATTGATGTAACTTGCCAGAGGATGTTGGGCTGTGTTTGGAGGACAGCGCCTCCCATTGGTGGGCTGACAGTACATGTCCACTGGTCCATTTTTTTTTTTTTTTTTTTTGGTATGAGAAGTCATTTCATCAGGGAAGCGTTGCAGTGTGGGGGCTGGTGAAGCCGGGTAGAGTGACGGGGAGAAGCACTCTCATTTGCCCTGGTGCTGAGAATACACAGGCAGCACCTGACTGGTTGAGGGATCCGGCCATTGACAGTCTTTCACGGACTGAAGCTCCTGGACAACAAGGCAGATTCTGAGTCTCATATCTTTAAAACAAACCAACAAAAGGTGTTTCTCACAACACTTAGGCAAGAAATAGTAGGTGTAGTTAATGCATCTGTCGTTATTTGACATCTAAAACCACTGGTTTAAACATTCAGGATGACATTGCTGCAGCCAACGTATTCCCAAACCTAATCTGCATAAAGTTAGTCAAAAAATCAACTTTATGCACTGCAGCCAGAATCTCAAAGCACCGGAGACAAACGCTTTATTCTGCGTTTCACATAGACACTGAATAAGAAGCGGAGAAATGACGGCTCCAGCAGACACATACCATGAGAGCCTCTCCTCACACACAGATTCACAGTTGGAGTGAGTTTGTAAGAGTTATGGTGCAAAACAGACCTCAACAAGGAACACCCGCCAGTGGCACATTGGGACAATGGGTGTCAAATGGTGTTGGCGGACTTGCTTGGATAATTCTAATTATGGGAGTATGTGCAGTGGGAGAAAGAGGAAAGTTTGGGTGCGAGCAGAGGTCGTATTAGCCAGATATTATAGATATATTATTGATGGATTTATTTTTTTTTTTAGCAGTGATGGAAAATACTGAAGCTGTTCATCATTTGACAGATTAGACCAACATTATTAAATAGTGATTATCAGACCCTATTGTCTCCTCGTTTATTTATTTATTTAATTATGTATTTATTGCGAAACATCTCATTGTCTGGCCACAGTGAAGCTGTGCTTCCTGCTAAGATCTGCACACACCCCGCAGGGACAAAGGAGCATGCGACACCATAATATGCATTCATCAGTATCTCATGTTTTGACATTTTCACTGTCATGATCTTATCAGGATGATTTAAATCCAAACTGTAACAGAAACGGGAGTTACAGTGCATCCGGAAAGTATTCACAGCGCTTCACTTTTTCCACATTTTACTGTATGTTACAGCCTTAATCCAAAAGGAATTAAATTAATTTTTTCCCTCAAAATTCTACACACAATACCCTATAAAGACAATGTGAAAAAAAAAACTTTTTTTTTTTCTTTTTTAGATTTTTGGAAATTTATTAGAAATAAAAAAAACCCCACAGAAATCACATGTACATAAGTATTCACAGCCTTTGCCATGAAGCTCAAAATTGAGCTTAGGTGCATCCTGTTTCCACTGTTCATCCTTGAGATGTTTCTACAGCTTAATTGGACGCCAAAAAAAAAAAAATAATCCCTTTTGGAATAAGGCTGTAACATAAAATGTGGAAAAAGTGAAGCGCTGTCAATACTTTCCAGATGCTCTGTATTTGATCACATCCAATTAACCTCCAATTAACAGTGTTTTTTTTTACTTAAAGGAATCCACTGTTTTCATCTGCATGAGCAGTCAGACCTCTTGCGTCCCCGGTATCACATGGATCTGGCTTTGCGTTGAATATAAAATAAAATACATATTAAAATAAAAGCTACTCTGTGTTTTATCATATTTGTTTTGAGCTGGGTAAGAAGCACCAATTCTTCTCATCACTTGTGCAGTCTCTCTCCCCTCAATCAGGCCCAGCTCTGCTGATTGCACCACCTGTTCCTCATTAATCGCTGTCTTTAAAAGTCTGGAGGTTCCTCTAAAGTATTGTGGGATTTTGACCACAGTTGAACCGTTGATGCCAGTGCTTGATTACATCATACATAAGTCTCATCTCATCGAATGTCTCCCGTGGTGTGCGCCCTCTCAAGTACAGGAACCTGATGACCACTTGGCATTCAACTGGCTCTGTTATCACTCCTTACTCCACCTCAACACCTGTGAAAGAGAAATTCTTAGTAGGTCAGAGAGGCAAATTACCATGTGACCTATAGTCATATGTATCATTATACATGTGCGGTTTCAGCCTCTTACAGTAACTGGAAGTGGGTCAGGGGAAAACTTCAATAAGCAGCCCTAACCACCACTGGGCAGCACAGTGGTGCAGTGGTTAGCACTGTTGCCTTACAGCTAGAAGGTTCCTGGTTCAAATCCCCAGGGTGGCAGGGGTTGGAACCTTTCTGTGTGGAGTTTGCATGTTCTCCCTGTGCTGCATGGGTTTACTCCGGGGGCTCCGGTTTCCTCCCACAATCCAAAGACATGCATGTTAGGTTAATTGGCTGTTCTAAATTGTCCCTAGATATCTGTTTCCTATAGGCCCTTAGAATAGAGGGTTAGTACTAGTGAGAGCGCTTTGAGTGGTCTTTGTGACTAGAGAAGCGCTATATAAGTGCAGGTTAGTTAGTTAGTAGCTAATATATTAACTAAATCTAACATGGAGAAATAGGTAAAAGGGAATACTGGTACCAAGTAAAAGTGCTTCCCAAATTCTAACATTCATCAGAATATTAAGTAAATCACAAGTTTAATGACTAAGATTATTATTTATTTTTCACTCATGCTATATGTAGATGAGCTGAGGGTTAATGACAAAAGAAGAATTTTGTGCATTTGGATTTCAACTTCATCATAATTACTAACATGAATTCAAAGGTAGTGAGGTTGTTGCATTCAAAAGTATTCTCAGTTATGGTGGAATATTTTGATAACAGAACTAAAACCTACTTGGAACAGTAAAAGCCAGCAAAATAGTTATAACATGGCAAATAATTGAAAAACACAACAAAAGTAAAACACTCAGGGCTCTATTATGACAACCTATTCAACAGTCTATTGTCTATAGTGCAGAGCGCATTTATGGCTGTGTCCAAGTCCATTTTTTATAACATCCGTGGGAAATAGTCTCTGCACCTGGTGAAAAGTGCAAAGAGGCTGGTCTAATTATTCAGAGGTGTGTTTTGGGTAATCCAATCTAAAGTGCTCCTGCCCATCCCTTTAATGCACAAAGGTGCATAATCTATTGTGAACTGTGATCGTGATGGCTTGTTTACAATGGGTTGTGTGCTGGTCAAAATGCACGCCCATGAACAAAATGCATTTGATAGTTAGGCTGCTTGGCATTAAGTCAGGCATTAATCACAGTTGATGCCCAGTTATAACCCCTTTACACAGGGGTGGAGATCATTGAGAGATCATTGAGAGATCTGGCTTATTTTTGATTCATCAATGATCTTCGGTGATCTTCACAGTTGCCATGGTCTCCTCAAAGTTTTGACTCAGTCCAAAATACACAAGGATCTCCCAAATGATCCCAAACATCAAAAATTGGCCCAATCTCTCAGTGAACTCTGCGCTGTGTGAAGGGGCCCCCAGTTATTTTACAGGTGACAATGTGGAAGAAGATTTGATTGAACAATTGGGTTGAATAATTGAGCTGAATTTAGCAGGTTTAAAGTAACGGATGCAACAGGCAGACATGAATGGGTTTAAAACTTCAGGAAAAGAGTACAATCCATGAATAAGGCTGAGTGTCCACCAAATGCTTTTTTTGTGGCCTGACCGCCCAGAACATTTTTTTTCAGTGTTTGTGCGTGGGGCTCTGGGGAAAAAGAAAGTCTGTGCCCTATATTCCAGCAACAGCTTGTCACTCTCAGCTCAACACTTCCGGTTTTCCTATTGTCAGACTTTTTACTGATTTTTTAATAGCAGTCTCTAAATAACAGTGGACAGGAAATGTTTTCTGTCAGCTCTGGATGTAAAATATGATGACACGGAAAGAGTCTGAGTACGGACTAGAACTGGTGTCCTATGTCCCACCCACGCAGCAGTTCTGATTGGCTGCTTGGTCTGACATTGACGAGCTCAGCTGCAGTCTCTGAAAAGTTGAACTTTTTTCAGCTCTGAGCGCCCTGAATGCCGCAACAAAAAACAGCCACTGCCAAGAGCATTTCAGTGCCGAGGGCACTCAGTGCTGTAAACGCTGGACTACATAGAGAATGAATGGCATACAGTCACCCAGAGTGGAAAAAAAAACACATTTGGTGGACACACAGACTGATTGAGCAAAACCAATGTGGTTTTTGGATTCAGCACATCAAAACTGTCCTAAATCAGCTTAAAAAATTTACACAATAAATTTGGTGTTGACCAGTGTTATTTAAAGTCTTTTCCACTTCTGTTCAGTTGGGGTTCCTTTAGTTATATGGTGTGAACAACACACTCCTGCCTTGTCCTGTCGGCCCTGTTTTGCCTCAGTTTTTTGTTCCAGCTTCCAAGCTGTAGTAACTTATTTTCTGTTTAAAGCCCTCGAGCTTTAAACAGACCCCAGCTCCCAATAAAATTGTAAAAACTCATGTCCGACATTTGGGATTAGTTCACCAAACTGTGACAGTAGGAACCTGACAGTATGGACCCAGTGGATAGTGAGTTTTTTCTAATGGTCCTTGATGATGGAGATGTTTAGGCTGCTTCCCGCATCCAGGCCCTCATCGAGGACACCTATGCCGCTCAAACGCCGGACAAAGCCCTCAGATGCCTCAAAGGTACCACTGAGGTGATTGAGGCTTTCCCCACGCTTCAGCATTATCGCCAGCTCACCAGACTCCTGCATTTTGTCCCTATCCCTGCAGCGGATGTTCTGGGGGCTGGGAGGGACGTCACCAGCAGCCGGGGAGGAGCAGGAGAAGAAGCCACAGCAAACCGTCGGAAAACGTGGTTCACGCCGGTGTCGGCAAAAACAGTGGCGTTGAGGTGTTCCAGATCTCCGTGTCCTCCTCCCTTGACACAGCACCACACCACCATGTGACAGCTCCTCGTCAGGCAAACCCCATCATATCCCAGGAGGGATCACCTGACTTTTCGGCAGCAGCAGAGCAGGAACAGAGGCAAGTACCTTTTCATATTTTTTAACACCTTTAAATGAAAGGTCTTGTCCTGTTTCTGGTAAGGGGGCTCAGTGTCAGCCACCTACCACTGCTGAGTTCTCTCCGCCCATCTCTGCTGTCATTCCTGCTGCACTTCCATCCACCAATCCACAACTACATCTCTTCTTTCCCCATCTGTGTTTTTGGAGTGTTTGCCAATTCTGAGAGGTTCTGGAGGAGTCTGCTGTTCCTGAGGTTCAAGTTCCAGCTCCATAGTCTGTAGACCCGGTTGCAGCTACCATCTGCTTCTGGGCTTCCTCCGCCAAGCTCCACTACCACCTGTTGTAGTGACCCGAGTGTTGTGTTTTCCCCCTATCTGAGGTGGCTGTTTCGAGAATAGATTCCCAGATGTCAGGAATTGAGGACCTTCAGCCCTTATCATCTGGCTTTGTCAATGGTTGCCTCAGCTATTCTGGAGGCTGAGGAGCCCCCATTATGTGTTTCTGTGGTGGGAGAACCTCCATCATGTGTCCCTGAGTTTAGCGTGCACCTGCCATCTGCTTCTGGGGTTAGCACACCTCAGTCATCAGTTTTAGAGCAAAAGGCTCTCATGTTACTTTCACCTGAATTTAAAGTGCCCCTACAGTTATCTCTGGACCCGCACTGCTCTCTGGTCTGGTGGTCAAGGGACTCTTGGAGACCACCTGACTGGTTATGTTTTGAGATCTGGAGACCCATGAATTGGGTTAGGCCCCCCGACCTACTTTGTTCTCCGGTCCGGTGGTCTAGGGACTCTTGTAGACCACCTGACTCACTCTGTGCTCTGGTCTGGGGTCCCATGGACTTGGCTAGCCCCCCGACCCGCCTTGCTCGTCGGTCCAGTAGCCCTGAGACTCTGGAAGACCATCTGACCTGTTTTGTGTTGAACGTTTTGGTCATCAACTTTGTTTACCATGGATATATTTGATTTTGGACTCTGTGGGGGGTAAGAGTTTGTTTTGGCCCACCTGGCTTTGTACCCCCACCACCCACCCTAAGAGGGTTACTTTGTGTTTAGGTCGTCTGGTAGCTGACCATTAAGAGGGGGTTACTGTCAGGCCGTGGGTTGGAGCCATGTCCTCACCTTGTGTTATAGCTTATATTTCTTGTCACCAGGGCATGGTCTCCAACCCACATCCTCCCTTTAATTTCATTTTCCGGGATTTTCTGTATTTAGTTCATCCTCTCCCTTAGTTTGCATCTTAGGATTTTCTGCATTTATTGTTGTTGGTTGTTGTAGTCATGATTCTGGTCTTGTTTTATGTTTTCTCCTGCTTCCCCTTGGTTTTTAGTAGGGGTGTAATGGTACATGCATTTGTATTCAGATTTTTCGGTACAGCACCTTCGGTTCGGTGCAGAAGCGTACTGATGTTCTACATAGACCATGTTGAGTAACGGACAGGAAGTGTAACTGCCTCGCACTGTACATGTAAACAAACAGTGCAGCCCAGCCTCTGACTAGCGAATGTCATGGCTGGCTGTGCAGAGAAGCCAGAGCTTGAAGACCCTCTTCACAAGTCTCCTGTCTGGGAACACTTCAGCTTTCCGTGAAATATGTGAACTTTAAAGGCAAGTGAATAAGATGAAAAGAGCATCGGATATGCTTTTGGCAGTATGTTGAACTTGTTAACTCATTTGAAATGACACCACGTGAATGTGAATATCAGTGCAGCATGAAAAAAAAAAACAAAAAAAAAAAACTAGCACGGCAGCTTCCAGCGGCATTTAGACAGCCTCTCCAGGGCTTTTCAGATCGAGCCAAAGCAAAACCAAATGCCACTGGTGTTTTAATAGCAGCGGATCTGCGGCCATATTCAGTTGTTGAGAACGCAGGGTTTAAACACATGCTGAAGGTAACTGAGCCCTGGTATGAACTTCCTTGTTGTGCCCATTTCAGCCAGAATATAATACCATCCTTTTAAGAAAAAGCTAAATCTCTGAATGCTGCACTGTAGGCCTGTGTTTGTCAAGGGCACCCTGGTATGTTTAGATTTTTGTGGGACATTATGTAATTTAATTTCTTAATTGTCCAAAAAAATTGCAAATAGTTTGCTGTTGTTGTGCATGGGTGCCTTCAGAACCTATACACAGCAATGACAAATTATTTGCATTTTTTTGACCAATTACCGAGTGAAATTAGGTAATTAATTTCCCACAGAAACCTGAACATACCAGAGCACCCTGGTTAAAACACTGCTTCAGGCAATAAGGAACTTTAATTTCCTAAAAATAAAATAATAATTCATACTATTCAAACTTATATTGTTTCATTTGTCTGTATCATTCATTTGCTAAAAAGAGAATTTTATTTATTTTATTGCATACATTTTATTTATTGGAGAATTTACTGCTGGCAGTTTGCAGTTGTTTTTTTTTTTTTTTTTTTTTTTTTTTTTTGTCAAAGCTGTTCCCGTTTATACAAAAGATAAGCAGTTTTGTGTTTTCCATTTTGTTTCCTTCCTGTACCAAAAATAAACTGAACCATGTCTTTAAAACCAAGGTACGTACTGAACCATGATTTTGGATGTACCGGTAAACCCCTAGTTTTCAGTGATTTGTATTGTTATTATGATCAGAGGTCGATTTGGTAATTATTTGCATTGTTATTGTCATGGTCATGTCTCCCCCAATCTCCTGTTCATGTTCTGTGTCTCCTCTGTTTGTGATTGTGTGTGTAGCGCCTGCCCGTCCTATCATCTTTGTTTTCCTCATGTGTCAGCTGTCAGTCAGGATTGGTCTCCCCACTGTTGTTCCAGCTTCTGAGCTGTCGTAAGTTATTTTCTGTTTAAAGCCTTCAAGCTGTGTCTGGGTGACCAGCTCCCAATAAAACTGTAAAAACTCACGTCCGGCATTTGGGTTCAGTTTACCAAATCGTGACAAATATTTTATGTTGTTTTGGCTCGTTGTCTTTTTCTGTAAATGAATGACAGTGTTTTGACATGAAATTTGGTGAGTTGCTTTCAGTAAGTTAGAGAATAAAACAAAATTGTTTATTTTACTCAAACACATACAAGTAGTATACAGTAAATAGTAAAACCAGGTAAAGTGATAATTTTGCAGTGGTCACTTTGCCTCTTATTTTATATTTTTGTTTCCAGAGCTGTATATTTATTTCTTTAATCTTATTTTTAATGTTCAATAGAGCTGCTTCAACAGTGTGTGAAAGACTAAAAATATATTATTGATGCCTTCATAGTGTTTTATCTTATTGTATAGTAGCAGTGCAGTGATTCCAGAAAGGAATCCCTTTTAGAATTGCATTAATTTCTGCATATATATGGTGTCTATGTACACAAACACAATCCGAATAGAAACAATGAACAAATTATTTGGCCAATTTTTCAGGTGTTTACACATTTGAATGAAAACAGTTTGTCAACATCAAGATTAGCAATAAAGATGGAGAAACAAAACCAGGAGCTTGCAATTAATCGCATGACTAAGAGGTGTGAGTGGGCACATTTTATTTAAAGAAGAGAGATCAACCAAAATCTGATCTTTTTAGCATGTCAGCAATGTATGATGCCATAGCAATCAGGTTGAAATGTGAGCACCTTTAAAATTATACACCTCTGACTGTAAAAGGTTAAAAAAGCAAGACAAAACAACAAATTGTAAAGTTTCAGAAAAGCTGATATGACTGAGTACTTGGAGCACTATCTTATTCAGTAAATGGTTAACACCCTTTTATAATAATGTGTCCAAATAAACAATTTGGTGTGTGGTGGCACATGTGGCGGCTGACTTCAACCCAGTTGGTTCCAGGAAGGCTGGCAAACCGAAACACACCTGGAGAGGAACACTCCAGAAAGATCTCGGTTCTGTCTCCCTGAACCTCATTGATGCCAAGTCTCTCGCTGCCGAGAGGGATAAATGGAAGGAGCTTGTGGCCCTATGTCTTTTCAGGTCTAAGGAAGGTAAACAATTTCTTTGAGATTTTTTGCTTTTATCATTTATTTAGAAAGGGGTACAGAAGAAAGACAATGAACAGCAGATGAGACATGCAAGAAGGATCACGCTAGTTTGGATTTGAACCAAGGATGATTGTGAATTAGCATCATGCTCTTTATGCATCTTTAACCACTAGACCATTGGGCTCCTTTATTCAGTTGTACATAGTTTTTTACTCCAAAACCTTACTAATCAGTGTTAATTTTCTAGAGTTTATCTATTAAGTCATTAAGTGATTTTACTTCATCTGTAGAGCGGGGAAAATAAATATTGAACACATCAACAGCTCTCATTAAACACATTTCTAATGTAACCATTGACCTGAGAATTTCACCAGATATCAGTAACCCAAGTAATCCATACTTACAAAGAAATCAAAGCAGCTGTGTTCACAAAACAAGTTATATTTAATAAAGTTGAATGACACAGGGAATAAGTATTTAACACATGAAGAAAAAGAGGTGCAAAAAGGCATAGGGAGCAAAGAAACCAGTTGAAATCCATCAGAATTTAGGAAGCTATCCCAACCCCCATCAGTGCAAATTAATTTCAGCTGCTTAAGTCCTGACTGACTGTCTGAATATCAGACTGTCACACCACAAAAAAATCATGATGCTTAACAGCAAAGAGCTCTCTCTGGACCTCTGCATCCTTATTATTACACAGCATAATGATGGCATTGGTTACAGGCACATTTCTGAACTGCTGAATGTTCCAGTGAGCATTGCTCATCATTGGGAAGTGGAAAGAACATCATTTTACCATAAACCGGCCATGATCAGGAGCTCCTTGCAAGATTTCTGACAGAAGAGTCAAAAAAATTATCTGAAGAGTTATCCAAGAGCCAAAGACCACTCATGGAGAGCTCCAGAAAGACTTGGAGTTAGCAGAAACTGCTTTTTCAAAGAAAACAACAAGTAATACATTCAACCAACATGGGCTCTATGCCCGCTTACCTGGCAAGACTCCATTGCTGAATTAAAAGCATGTTGAAACTTGTTTAAAACTTGCTGCACAACATTTGGGCAAGCCAGTAAAATACTGGGAGAATATAGTCTTGTCAGATGAGATCAAAATTGAACATTTTGGATGCCATAACACACAGCATGTTTGGAGTAGAAATGGCACTGCACATCAGCACAAAAACACCATACCAACAGTGAAGTTTAAAAGTGGGAAAACCCTGCTTGTGGGGGTCTTTTTCAGCACATGGTACAGTCAGACTTCACATAACTGAAGGAATGATGAATGGACAAATGTACAGAGACATCCTCGATAAGAACCTGTTGTCACCTACTAAGATGTTGAAGATAAAACAAGGGTGGACATTTCGGCAAGACAATAATGACAGTGACAGTGAGAGCCATCACCCACAAATGACAAAAACATGGAACAGTGGTGAACCTTCACAGGAGTGTCTGGCTGACCAAAATTACCCCAAGAGAGCAGCGACGACTCATCCAAGAGGTCACAAAAGACCCCACAACAACATCCAAAGGACTGCAGGCCTCACTTGTCTCAGTTAAGGTCAGTGTTCATGACTCCACCATAAGAAAGATACTGGGCAAAAATGGCCTGCATGGCAGAGTTCAAATAAGAAAATCATTGCTGAGCAAAAAGAATATAAAGGATTGTCTCAGTTTTGCCAGAAAACATCTTGATGATCCCCAAGACTTTTGGGAAAATACTCTGTGGACTGATGAGACAAAAGTTGAACTTTTTGGAAGGTGTGTGTCCCAAAACATCTGGCGTAAAAGTAATACAGCATTTCAGAAAGGAACATCATACCAACAGTAAAATATGGTGGTGGTAGTGTGATGGTCTGGGGCTGTTTTACTTCTTCAGGACCTGGAAGACTTGCTGTGGTAAATGGAACCATGAATTCTGCTGTCTACCAAAAAATCCTGAAGGAAAATGTCTGGCCATCTGTTCATGACCTCAAGCTTAAGCACACTTGGGTTCTGCAGTAGGACAATGATCCAAAACACACCAGCAAGTCCACCTCTGAATGGCTTAAGAAAAATAAAATTAAGACTTTGGAGAGGCCTAGTCAAAGTCCTGACCTGAATCTGACTGAGATGCTGTGGCATGACCTTCAAAAGGCAGTTCATGTTAGAAAATCCTCCAATATGGCTGAATTACAATGATTCTGCAAAGATGAGTGGGCCAAAAATCCTCCACAGCGCTATAAAAGACTCATTGCCAGCTATCGCAAACACTTGATTGCAGTTGTTGCTGCTATGGGTGGCCCAGCCAGTTATTAGGTTTAGGGGGCAATCACTTTTCACACAGGGCCAGATAGGCTTGGATTTTTTTTTCCCTTAATAATAAAGACTTTTATTTAAAAACTGCATTTTGTGTTTACTTGTGTTATCTTAGTCTAACATTTAATTTTGTTTGATGGTCTGAAACATTCAAGTGTGACAAGCAAACAAAAAAATGAGAAATTAGGAGGGGGGGAAACACTTTTTCACACTGCTGTTTATAAACTTCACAAAAAAGGTTTGGAGACATTGTTTCTGTCAATTATTTCTCCCTTTATTAATACCAACTAGTATTGTATTTTATATCACTGGAAAGCCTGATTAGTCACCTTTACAATGAGGAACAACTTGTCAGGAACACACATTTGTGGAATGAGCAACACAGCTAAACATGTGGGTAGTTCCTGTAGCATCATCTTGCTTTGGCTCATCAATAAAATTATTCTTCATCTTAAAGACATTGTTTCACCCAGGTAAAGGCCAGTCAAGAACTGCTTTTTCATCCCAGGACCACAGCTGAACCAACATTCTTTTGTTAAGTGAACCTCAGAAATGCTCTCAACGTGTTAACTCACATCATAAATAAACTGGAGACGCTCTTTCTCCTGACCGTTTTATGGATAATAAAACATGGACAAAGAACAGGCATCTCTAAAGGCATCTTCTAAGGCCTAGGATTGGCCACAGCTTGACACTACCCCTGGTGGACGTCTCTGGAATAGACACTCACTTTTGACTTACACTGATTAACTGAAATTAACTCTTTCTTCAAGTTTCCTTTCTCAGGACAATTCCAATGACTATTTGTTGAAGATCACTGCCTCTGTGGGACTTTGATATTCTGTGGACAATCAGTGGGTTTGAAAGAATATATTAGTCCTTGATTTTAAATAAATCAAGGACTAATATAATATAAATAAATTTAAAAAAATATTTTCGCTCACTTGCCGAGCGTCATTCTGATAAAACATGTTTTTTTCTCTCGCCTACTGTGTCATATCCATTCTCTTTTTCTTTTTTTCCTTTCTTCTTTATGACTGGCGCCTAGCGGCTGCCCCGGCCTTGGATGTGCTCTGCAGAGCGTGCCCAAATGCCAAGTCACGTTTCGTTACCTTGTATTCATACATGTGTAATGACAATAAAGTTGAATCTCATCTCATCATCATCTCATATGTGCATGTTAAAATGTTTAAATGAATGTTTATTCTTGCATGTTAATTTAAAAGCACTAGTTATAAAGTTGCATGTTTTTTTTCTCTCCCGGTGCCACACGAGTAGGCTGCCTTTTGCAACAGCGGCTCGATTCCGAGTCTTTTTCCCTTCCTCTCTCTTTTGAGCCGTCTTTTTTTTTCACTCCAGTTATATCACGGACACACAGATCGTCCCAAATGTCTCCTGAGCCGGAGGACGGAGCCACTGTTTATAGCAGGATACGATACAGCAGGGAAGAGCTGCTAGCATTCAACCGCCACCCGGTCCCATTGGAAAAACTCGACATACCGAGAGAACTGAGGCGAAAACGCCGCGGCTGCCGGGCTGGAGTAAGGCGGAGGACAAAAAATATAAGGTACAGACCCTCCCTTCCATCTATTGTCATGGGAAATGTACGGTCTATACTGGGAAAGGTAGATGAGCTAGCGGCTATCTGCCGTTATGATAGCACATATCAGGAGTGCTCTCTCCTATTGTTTTCTGAGACGTGGCTAACTGAACTAGCAGCAGATGCTAACATTGAGCTGGAGGGTTTCCACATGATACGGGCTGACCGAACACCAGACAGTGGCAAAGCAAGGGGCGGTGGAGTGATAATGTATGTTAACAACAACTGGTGCAGACCGGGACATATCACTGTTAAACAACGACACTGCAGCAAAGACATTGAGTTGCTAGCTGTTAGCATGCGGCCTACATATCTCCCGAGAGAACACTCACACGTGATCTGCATTGTTGTTTATGCAAATCCGACGGCGAACGCTGGGACAGCGCGTGACGTCATCCATTCAGTAACCAGCAGGCTGCAGACAGAACACCCAGATGCTCTTCTCCTCATCTCAGGCAATTTCAACCATGTTTCACTGTCTCCCATTCTACCCACATTCACCCAGTATGTCACATGCCACACTAGCGACAATATAACACTGGACTTATTCTACGCAAACACTAAGGAGGCGTACACCTCATCACAACTCCCCCCACTCGGGAGATCGGATCACAACTTGGTTCATCTCCGGCCGGTGTACAAACCCCTAGTGCACAGACAACCTCCGGCCATGCGCACAGTGGAGTTATGGTCTGAGGAGACAATGGACACTCTAAAAGGCTGTTTTGAAGCCACCGCCTGGAAGCAGCTCTGCGATCCACATGGTGAGGACATCGGTGGCCTCACTCACACCTTCACAGACTACCTCAGCTTCTGTGTGGACAAATCCGTTCCCACCAAGACCATACGGTGTTGCTCAAACAACAAACCCTGGATCAACCCTGAGATTAAAACACTTCTGAGAGAGAAGAAGAGGATCTTCAGGTCGGGGAACAGGGAGATGTTGAAGTCCGTACAGAGGGAGCTGAGGAGAAAGATCAGAGAAGGCAAGGACAGCTTCAGGAAGAAGATGGAGGACAAGTTGCAACAGAGCGACATCAGCGGGGTCTGGAGAAACCTCAAAACCATCTCTGGGCTACAGAATACCTCCCCCCAGGCCACGGGGGGCAGGGAGTGGGCGAACAACCTGAATCTGTTTTTCAATAGGTTTGACCAACCGCCCTCCCCCCTGACTGCACAACAACCACTGCTGCCTCTAAAGAAATCAAGTCCTGCTGCCCACTCCCCACTCCACCAACACCCCCCCACTCCCAACACACAGCCCCCCATCCTGACCCTGACCAGGACCCAGGTGAGGACGGAGCTGAGGAAGATCAAGGCGAGGAAGGCGTCGGGACCGGACGGCATCAGCGCAAAGCTCCTCAAGTCCTGTGCAGACCAGCTGTGTGGGATTGTGACGTACATCTGCAACCTGAGCCTGAAGCTGGGGAGGGTACCACAGCTGTGGAAAACATCTTGTGTGGTACCTGGACCAAAAACTTCCCACCCCAAAGACCTGAACAGCTACAGACCGGTGGCCTTGACGTCCCACTTGATGAAGACCCTGGAGAGACTGCTCCTTGCTCACCTCCGCCCTGGTGGAACCAGCGATGGATCCACTCCAGTTCGCCTACCAGCGTGGCATTGGGGTGGAGGATGAGGTGATCTTCCTCCTTCACCGTTCTCTGTCCCACGTGGAGAAGCCCGGGAATATGGTGAGGATCAGGTTCTTTGACTTCTCCAGTGCTTTCAACACCTTCCAACCGATGATCCTGAAGGACAAGCTGCTGCGTGCAGGGGTGGACCAGCACCTGTCATCATGGATCCTGGACTACCTCACGAACCGGCCTCAGTTTGTGAGAACCCGGGACTGTGTGTCCTACACGATCATCAGTAGCACGGGGGCCCCCCAGGGAACGGTGCTGGCTCCCTTCCTGTTCACGCTTTATACTGCGGACTTCTCACACAACACAACACACTGCCATCTACAGAAGTTCTCTGATGACTCTGCGATCGTTGGCCTCATCTCCAATGGAGATGAAGCTGAGTACAGAGGGCTTATCCAGGACTTCGTAGACTGGTGCCATCGGAACTGCCTCCAGATCAATGCGAGGAAAACTAAGGAGCTGGTGGTGGACTGCCGCAGGCATGGGCAGCCCCTCACAGCACCGGTAAATATACAGGGAACAGACATCGAGATGGTGACATCCTATAAGTACCTGGGTGTTCATCTGAACAATAAACTAGACTGGTCACACAATACTGACGCACTCTACAAGAAGGGACAGCGCAGGCTGTTCCTGCTGAGGAGACTCAGGTCTTTTGGTGTACAAGGGGCGCTGCTGAAGACATTCTATGACACGGTGGTGGCATCAGCCATCACTTTTGGAGTGGTCTGCTGGGGCAGTGGCATTACTGCAGCCGATAGGAAGAGACTGAACAAACTGATTAAGAAAGCTAGCTGTGTCCTGGGGCAGCACCTTGATCCGGTGGAGGAGATAGGAGAGAGAAGGACGGTGGCTAAACTGTCATCTCTGCTGGAGTCCGAGTTCCACCCTATGCAGGACATACTGAATGCACTGAGGAGCTCATTTAGCAGCAGACTACATCATCCCAGGTGCACAACCGAGAGGTTTCGTAGGTCCTTCCTACCAACGGCTGTCAGACTGTACAACCTAAGCAGGGCTGCTCGCAGAGATAGCAAAAAGACGTAACAAACTAATAGTTTTTTGAATGCAAAAGATGCAATAGACTTACACAATGGTCCCCTCCGGCATACAACTAGGAAAATACCGGTCACTATGGAGGGTGAGAATATGTATGGGCACATAATCATACCATGTAGGATAACTAAGTAGACGGTTATGCTGTTTCATCCCATCTAGCAACAATGCTCTGCACTGTGTGTGTTTATATATTTACATATTTATTCCATCTAGCTACAATGCTCCGCACTGGGTGTGTTTATATTTATATATCTATATATTTATTCCATCTAGCTACAATGCTCCGCACTGTGTTTTTATATATCTACATATTATTCCATCTAGCTACATTGCTCCGCACTGTGTGTGTTTATATACTTACATATTTATTCCACCTAGCTGCAATGCTCTGTACTGCGGGTGTTTATATATTTACATATTTATTCCATCTAGCTACAATGCTCTGCACTGTGTGTTTATATATTCATATATTTATTCCATCCAGCTACAATGCTCTGCACTGTGTGTCTGTGTGTGTGTATATATATATTTTATAGTAATATGTACATATGTATATTAGCTGCTCTTGCTTGCTTGTTTTTTTTCTTGCCTTCTGATTGTTGCTCTGAGTGTTGCTATCCCTGTGCTGTTGCAATCCTGGAATTTCCCCGTTGTGGGACTAATAAAGGCTTGTGGCCGACACACATTGTGGGCTCACGTTGCCACAGAGACAGAACTGTATGTGTATTGCGGGGTGTCACGTCTGCAAGGACAAGAAGACTCGAATCTGCAGTAGATGACAAGGAAGTGCGAGATTTGTCTCTTTGTCCCACAGAAGATGCCCCGGAGGGAATTCCGGTTCATCAGGAGATGAGAGACAATGGGTGAAGCTTCAAAGGGATGCTTTGTAACTGTATGTTTACGGAAGACACCATGTGACTTGAATCCTGATGCTGGAAATGTATATAAGGGGTGTGGGGATATGATTCTTCCTCTTTCCTGCTTTGAGAATGCTAGGAGCTTGTGTTCTGTCAAATAAAGCTGGTTTATGACTGAAACTCAGCCTCGTTATTTGAACATGCTCCTACACTGGTGACCTACGACGGAGAATGAGCAATGAGAATTCTTCCGAACCGGGCTCGGTGGAAGCCAGCCTGATGGCCGCCTCCACGCTCCGGCTGCCCGATTTCTGGCAGCACAGCCCGCGCTCATGGTTTAGCGCAATCGAGGCGCAGTTCAACCTCCGGAGAATCTCCAACGACGACACAAGATTCTACCACGTGGTAGCGAAACTGGACAGCGACACGGTCCAGAGAGTGGAGGATCTGGTTAATCATCCACCAGACAGCGACAAGTACAGCGCATTGAAAGACGCGCTGATCAGCCATTTCACCCCCTCAGTCCAACAAAGAGCAGAGGGGCTCCTGGCGCTGACGGAGGCAGAAAACGAAAGACCTGCGGACCTGATGGTGAAGATGCTGCAGCTCAAAGCCTCCGAGGATGGCGAATTCATTTTCGCCCACCTTTTCCTTCGAACCCTACCACCAGCGGTGAGAGTGGCCCTGGCAGAGTCACCCCGATTGGCCAAGCGAGACTACCATGGGTTGAGCAAGGAGGCGCAGAAGTTGGTCGACGCCCACAAGCAGAACGCGGTTTCGGCCGCGGCGGCTAGTTCGGGAACGGCGTCCGGAGACAGCTTGGGTCCAGCGGCCGCGGCGCCAGACGCACCAACAACGGCGGCGACCGGAGCCAGACGACGCGAAGCGGAGAACGGCTCGTGCTTCTACCACCGCCGTTTTGCAGACAGAGCGCACAGGTGCGTCCCACCGTGCAATTTTAAGCGCCAGGGAAACGCCAGGACCGAGGGCCGGTAGCAGCCGCGACTCTCGGCAATGAGAACAGGCTGCTTTACCTGACGGATGCACGCTCGGGGAAACGGTTCCTCGTGGACACGGGCTCGCAGCTGAGCTTCGTCACACCCACCTACGCGGAACGGCTCTCGCCTTCTAAAGCCCCCTGGGTGTCAGTGTCAGCAGCGAACGGCTCCACAATTAAAACGTTTGGTGAGAGGACCATGCTTCTGTCCTTACAAGGCCGTTCATTTGAGTGGACATTTATTGTAGCAGCAGTCAGTTTCAACATGTTAGGGGCTGACTTTTTGTGCTCACATGGTTTATTGGTTGATCTTGCTAATAGACGTCTGATTAATGCACTGTCTTTTCATTCTATTCCCTGCACAGCTCGGGTGGCCCCGCCAACTGCACATGCCAGCGTCTCAGCCGCGGGTGGTAAGTTTCACACTCTGCTTGCTCAGTTTCCAGCACTCACAGTCCCCACTTTTTCAGCAACGGTGGCCAAACATGGGGTAGAACATTTCATAACAACCACAGGCCCTCCCGTGTTTGCAAAGGCTCGGCGCTTGGACCCAGCTAAACTGGCCATCGCGCGCGAGGAGTTCACTAATCTGGAAAAACTAGGCATTGTTAGACGCTCCAAGAGCGCTTGGGCTTCGCCGTTACACATGGTCCCAAAGACTGACGGCTCGTGGCGGCCTTGTGGCGATTTCCGCAGGTTGAACAACATTTCAGCTCATGATCGCTACCCGATTCCGCACATTCAGGATTTTTCTGTTCATTTGGCGGGGGCGCGCATTTTTTCTAAAATAGACTTGGTGCGCGGCTATCACCAGGTTCCAGTGCGCGCGCAGGATGTACCCAAAACAGCGGTCATAACTCCTTTCGGCCTGTTTGAGTTCTTGCGCATGCCTTTTGGCCTCAAGGGGGCCGCGCAGACTTTCCAACGCATGATGGATGCAGTTTTACGCGACCTGCCTTTCGTGTTCATTTATTTGGACGATATTTTGGTAGCCAGCACGTCCGAAGGCGAACATGAAAAACACCTCACAGCAGTTTTCCAGAGGTTGGCAGAGCACGGGTTAATAGTGAACCCAGCGAAATGCCAGTTTGGGGTGGCGCAGATTGATTTTTTGGGACATCGAGTTTCGGCAGAGGGAGCAGTTCCCCTTCCAAATAAAGTGCGTGCCATAACGGATTTTCCGCAACCTCAAACGGTTAAGGCGCTTCAGGAGTTTCTAGGGATGGTTAATTTTTACAACCGTTTCCTCCCAAGCGCAGCACGACTCATGCAGCCATTGTACACCGCGTTAAAAAAACAAAAGCCCGCAAATAAAGTCGAATGGTCTCCGGAGCGGGAGCGCGCTTTTGCCCAGGTCAAATCAGCCCTGGCAAACGCAGTTTTGTTAGCGCACCCAGTTCCAACGGCCCGCATGGCGCTCACCACTGACGCTTCCGATGTAGCGGTGGGGGCGGTAGTTGAACAGTTTGTGGCAGGTACCTGGCAACCCCTCGCGTTTTTCAGCAGGACTTTGCGCGATAGTGAACGGAAATACAGCGCGTTTGACAGGGAGCTTTTGGCCCTACACTTGGCCATCCGTCATTTTCAGTTCTGGTTAGAGGGGCGACGTTTCACCGCTTTTGTGGATCATAAACCGCTAACGTTTGCGATGGCCAAAATTTTGGAACCCTGGTCAGGCCGGCAGCAAAGGCAACTAGCCGCAATATCGGAGTTCACTACTGATATTCAGCATGTCGCGGGTAAACACAATGTGGTAGCAGACTGCCTCTCGCGTGCAGTAGCACCGCCAAGCCCCATAGGGGCAGACTCTGTAGCCATGGCCGCGGGCCCGGGCAGCGACGCGGGAGCGCGCGCAGCCCCGGTCTGTGTTGGGTTAGATTATGCTGCCATGGCTGCGGAGCAGGTTAACGACGCGGACGTGCGCGCGCTCCAGTCTGGACCAACAGGGTTAAGGCTGGAGCACAGGGTGCAACAAAACGGTATGCCCCTGCTAATCTGCGATGTCTCCACGGGACGGCCCCACCCTGTGGTGCCAACCGCGTGGCGTCGCCGTGTTTTTGACTTGGTCCATTCGCTCGCGCACCCAGGGGTGCGCGCATCGATCAAATTGGTGGGGGAGAAATTTGTTTGGCCCGGGTTGCGCAAACAGGTTAAGGAATGGGCAGCAGCCTGCGTAGCGTGTCAGCGAGCCAAAATACACAGACACACTAAGGCCCCGTTAGAACCTTTCCACATCCCCGCTAAGCGTTTTGATCATGTGCATGTTGACCTGGTCGGCCCGCTTCCATTATCACACGGGCACACACATCATTTGACGATGGTAGACCGCACCACGCGCTGGCCAGAGGCAATTCCTCTGACATCAACCACAGCGGAAGAAGTTGCGCGAGCATTTTTAGCAGCGTGGGTTGCGCGTTTTGGTGTACCGTCGGACATAATGTCCGACAGGGGTCCCCAATTTATTTCCGAGCTATGGTCATCGATGGCCCGCAGCTTGGGGGTGAAGATTCATCGCACCACTGCGTATAACCCCCAGGCTAATGGTTTATGCGAACGCTTTCACAGGTCATTGAAAGCAGCCCTCAGAGCGTCGCTGACGGATACAAATTGGGCAGACAAACTCCCATGGGTCTTATTAGGGTTGCGTTCTGCACCTAAAGAAGATTTGCGCGCCTCCCCGGCTGAATTGGTGTTCGCTCAACCGCTCCGTTTGCCCGGGGAATTTCTTCCTGATAATCCCGCACCTAATGGCCTCCCCGCTCAGCCGTGGCAGAGCGGCTCAGGAGCAAACACGCTCCCTGGCCCAGTCCATCACAGTTTCCCACACGTTTTTGTGCCCAAGGCTCTAAAAAATGCAGAGTTTGTTTTTGTTAAACATGACGCCCAGCGCCCAAGTTTGCGGCCGTTTTACGATGGACCGTTTCGAGTGCTGGAGACCGGGCAGAAGCATTTTCTGCTAGATTTAGGGGGCAGACGGGAGCTGATTTGTATTAACAGGCTCAAACCCGCTTTTGTTCTGGCTGACGAGGGGGTGCAGCTCGCGAGGCCCCCCCGCCGGGGCAGGCCGCCGAGACGACAGTCTCCAAAGTCTTCACAGAAAGGTGCTAACAGCTTTAATCCACAGAGGCAGAGAGATGTTGCAGAGGCAGCCAAGCCAAGTTGCAGCAGATTCGGCAGAAGGTTAAAACCTAGGCAGTTGGTGGATTGATTAGCGATGTATGGAGTGCTTTGTGTCCTTCTTTTTTTCTTTTTTTTTATGCCATGCAGGTTCTGCCTTACTAGACGTTTGGGGGGGGGGGGTAGTGTGGCCGACACACATTGTGGGCTCACGTTGCCACAGAGACAGGACTGTATGTGTATTGCGGGGTGTCACGTCTGCAAGGACAAGAAGACTCGAATCTGCAGTAGATGACAAGGAAGTGCGAGATTTGTCTCTTTGTCCCACAGAAGATGCCCCGGAGGGAATTCCGGTTCATCAGGAGATGAGAGACAATGGGTGAAGCTTCAAAGGGATGCTTTGTAACTGTATGTTTACGGAAGACACCATGTGACTTGAATCCTGATGCTGGAAATGTATATAAGGGGTGTGGGGATATGATTCTTCCTCTTTCCTGCTTTGAGAATGCTAGGAGCTTGTGTTCTGTCAAATAAAGCTGGTTTATGACTGAAACTCAGCCTCGTTATTTGAACATGCTCCTACAGGCTTATCTTATCTTATCTTATCTTATCTTATCTTATGAATCATTGAAGTAGGTTAGATTTTATACATAAGTATACTGATGAATCGTCAGTATTGGAATGTATGTGTCATTCTATGAGGACCGGTATCAGCCAATCATCCCCCAGCATATGCTGGACCCCAGCTCTTTCATTCCATTGGTTCCTTACAGACAAAAGACTGTTCATTGGACTGAAGTTCATAAAACCCGCCCACAAAGGAAGACTATTGGCTTGGGCTTCTGTCAATCCCCGGAAGCCCGCGAAAGTCGCCTAAAGTTATAAAGAAGGGAGACGCCCTCCTTCAGTGCTTTTTCACTTCTTCAAAAAAGTTTCAGAGAATGCTACAGACTGCAGACCTGAGCACTTCAGAGCAGAGAACATGGAATATTGTGTTTGTGTAAACTTCTGTGTATTTTAATGCTTTTCTTTATACATTTTTTAGATTTTTAGATTTAGTATACTTTATTGATCCCCAGAGAGGAAATTGAGGGTCATCCACCACCTGGATGGATGAAGCAGCCACGATACGGCGCTATCCCTTAACCATTCACACACACATTCACACCTAGGGCCACTTTAGAGTCTCCAATTAACCTAACCTAACCTAAACATCTGGGAATTAATTCTTTCTTTCCTGAGCTCAAATCTTGATATGGAGTGAAATTCCATGCTTCACAGACACTTCTGTTTTTTCTAACTTTTTATATTGTTAAACTTTCTTTAAATCCACAGTGTGTTTTCAAGGACTGACCATCTCCATACTGCAAACTATTTACAACTCCACAAAGTCAGAAAATTACCTTTTAATTTTGCTGTTGGGATCAGATTTTGTATTTAATCTTGAATTCCCTTGGGAGAAGCCATAGACCCATGAAAGCCTTGAAGTTCAAAACAAGACTGAATACCAACAGGATAATACTGCAGATGATTGTAGCACAATTTTTTATTTTTATTTTTTTTTGGGGGGGGGGTATGACCCAGACGTTTAGCTTTATCACTCCACAGATACACAATCTTGACAAGTTGTACCTCATTGTAAAGGTGACTAATCAGGATTTCCAATGGTATAAAATACAATACCAATTAGTATTATTAATGGGGATACATCAATGACTGAAATAACATTTCCAATTTTTTTTTAGCCGTTTATATTAGTGTTGGGAATATTAATGCATTAACATAATTAATTATGGTAGCACAATTGATGGATTAAAATATTAATAGTAATTAATGCCCCCACTGCACATCTTGTTATAGTGGAAGCTGAAATGCTCTACTGTTGTGGTGATCTTGAATTTAAGCACTCTGGACACATTTCAGTAAACACACAAAAACCGCTGATCCACTGAAGATTAAACATTATTATTAATTTTGTATTGTAAAATACAGGAGACAATATCAGCAAATGCTTGTTGGTAAAGCAGTCTGCCTTTTTCTCAAGATGTTAACCGAAGTGTTGCCTTTTCTCTCTCTCTTTCTTTCTCTACAACCACACCTGCAACCACACATACCATATACAAACGATCCACATACAATCCTTCTGTCCCTAGTTGATAATATTTATTTCTGGACAAGGTTGTTTTCCACTAGGCAGAAAGGTTAAGTTATTTGTGGGACATTCCGTATGACATTCCATGGCTTTTTTTTTTTTTCCAGAAACGAACATCTCTCCTTCCAGCTTGGTTTAAAGTTTGCTATTTCAGTGGAATGAGAGCAGACACATGTTGGTTGTTTATATGATTACTCTCATGAATTACACAAATCTTTGTCACTACAACCATTTTGCCCAGACAGTTTTTATGTGCACAGTGTTGGTCTGTGATCATTTCATTTAATCCTGAGTGTTCAAATCGGTTTGCTGGAATATTGCTGTCATACTATCTGGATATGTGGAACATAGATTGCATTTAGTTATACACTGAAAGGAGCTACCACGGGGAATGAATCTTAAGTGCAGTAAGCTAACAGCAATTGGTGGCACCAAATTGGGTGTGTAATTCCAATTTCACAGTTCCTGCAGCATTGTGATAACAGAGTATACAAACAATGGTTCATTGTATTTATTGTAATCATATACAGTAAGCTATGTTATGGAACATTATGATCACAAATACAGACTCTTTGCATTCCATAGTGCATTTACAGAGCAATAATAATAATAATAATAATAATAATAATAATAATAATAATAATAATAATTGACAGTATAACTCCTTGCCTCTATCCTGGGCTCCTGGTGTCAGCCAGCATGTCAGCAGTGGTCACTCGTAGACACTGGTGTTTAAATCCTGAATGCCAATGATCCCATCCTTTGCTGACTTCATTGTGGTGATTGTATTACTCCCTTATTTCCTACACAATTTATACAATTACCTTCCTAATGATATTGTCATGCTCTTATTATTTATTATTAACACATCAAAATCAAATGGGCATGGGCAGTTTAGTATGTTTTTTTTTATGTTTTCCACTGAATTAGTGAATTTAGGCAATATTAATAAATAAAGTATTAGGTTTAGGATACTGTGTGTTAGCAATTTTGTTGCTTGATGATGCAACTTTGTTGTTGTAATTTTGACTTTTTTCTTGGAACTTTGGGTTTTTTGGCATTAGGAAGCTGTGTTTTTTCCTCACAAAAATGTTACTTTTTTCTTGTACATTTGGTACTTGCTTATAGTAAATTTGTGACGTTTTAAATTGTAAATTTGCATCTTTTATCATATTTTGCACCTTTATTCTTGCAAATTTATATTGAAATTACAGTTGCACCATATGCTGAATTTATGAATATTCCCCCAACAACCACATATGTTAAAAAATACAGTAAATCACCAACTGTGTGTACTTTCATAACTGCAACAAAAAATGCCAAGACTTAAAAACTAACCAGACTCTGCTTGAAAAAGAGAAGACACAGAAACAGGCTGTGGTTGCTATGGTGAGCTCTGTGTGCAGCAAATGGGGCAGGTGGGGGGGCATTCAGGGTCAGCGCAGGCCACTCTGAATTATTTGGCTGTCAAAATATAGTGATTGGACATTAAAACACATCTGATCAGCAATCGATGTCTCCATAGGGGAAAATTACTGTCAGGAGCTGAGCTGGCTTGGTTTCCCCCGGCTCGGTCCTGATCTCCTTGTGGGTTTAGGTGCCGCTGTTCATGTATGTTTATTATGTATCTCAGTGTGCTGCGGTATCCCTAGCCACTGCTCTCGGGACGGCAGCTGTGAGACAGTTCTCTTCGGCTCATTTTCTGTGAGTGCTGGTTGACAGCCTTCTGGTCGACCACGCCCCCTCACTCATTACCATCAGCAGTTCCCAGCCCCGTTAATCATCTTTCCCGGTCCTCGCCCAGGTGCCCCTCATCACACCATCACCAGCAGTGCGTGTACTTAAGCAGCCTTTGGCCAGTCATGCACTGTTGATTCATAGCATTGTCATCGTGTTGTCAGTCTGCGTTATTGTCAGCACTTTTTTCATGATGTGTTAGCCACTCCATGTTGCCGTGGTTCTTATGCGCCCTTGCAGCAATGTTGTTTTTCTGTGTTTTTTGCTCATCTTCACCTTTTGTGATTTTGTCTGTCTTTTTGTAATGTGTTGTGGTGAACCCTGCACGTAACTCCTCATCATTTTATCCTCCCTTTCCGTGTGCTGCGTAAAAGCGCACGGAGGGTCATGACGTGGTCCGACCACGCCCCCTCACTCATTACCATCAGCTGTTCCCAGCCCCGATAATCATCTTTTCCGGTCCTCGCCCAGGTGCCCCTCATCACACCATCACCAGCAGTGCGTGTACTTAAGCAGCCTTTTGCCAGTCACTCACTGCTGGTTCATAGCATTGTCACCGTGTTGTCAGTCTGCGTTGTCAGCACTTTTTTCACGACGTGTTAGCCACTCCATGTTGCCGTGGTTCTTATGCACCCTTGCAGCGATGTCGGCTCTGGGGCGCAATCGTGGTTAACACATCTCCTCCTCATACGTTCGCTGGGAGATATCGGCCCCCGAACACCATCAGTAAGTGTTTTTCTGTGTTTTTTGCTCGTCTTCACCTTTTGGGATTTTGTCTGTCTTTTTGTAATAAATGTGTTGTGGTGAACCCTGCACGTAACTCTTCATCATTTCATCCTCCCTCTCCGTGCGCTGCGTACAAGCACACGGAGCGTCATGACAAATTGCAATCCATAAAACCATAAAAAAAAGAGGTCTCCAAAAGAGCACTTCATGGGGCAAAGGGCAAAGGCAGTCTTAGAGCTGCACTTCAAGTCAGTCTGTATATGTGCCTGCTGCCCTCCCAGGTAAACATGCCTTTTTAATAGCAAATCACCAGCATTCATGTGCACCTGCATATGTGCATATTATGCCCAAAACACTCTGAATAATTAAGAGAGTGAGGGCAAGCTGTTTGTGCTTTTTGCTGGTGCAGAATCAGTATTTTTTTCAGCCATAAGTGATGCTTACCCATTTGGCATCACAGTTTTAGCTAGACCATCATATTAGGGACCCGTGTTGTTTTATTGATATGACAACATCGGTGATTGGCCCAGAGTAGAAAGACACAGTTTCATTATTTGGAGTTTCCTTCAATTTATCCCAATAATAATGAAGGTGTCACATTCATAAAACTGATAATTATGGCTCTACCTAATTACACCTTTAAGTTTTATACAAATACTGAAACTTTACAGATAAAAATCCTAGCCTAGTCTTTTCAGATTGTGGCTGTGGAGGCATCTCTGGAGCTTGTCCTCCTCCTCTTTCACTCTTACACAACTAGCGAGCATCACTCTGCCTCTCAAACCCACGTTAATGCTCAGCTCTTACAATGCACAGCCGTGTGTAACTAACAGTAGGTGTATTTTCTGCACATTTTAATGTCAGAAGCATTTTCTAACCTGTTCCTGCATTTTTGTGGCAGCTTTTTCAAGTTCATGTGAATGTAATTTGGCCATCTTGGCAATCATGGAATCACACTGTCCTTTGCTGGTACTCTCACAGAAAGTCTGTTGTGGTAAACACTTGAAAGGCATCTCTTAATGTAGGAGTAAAATGTCAGGAGTGTTGTACTGCATGTGTGTCTTACCAGGCGTAGAACCCTGTGGAATCCTACTGTAAACAAGCACAGCGGTAGTCATGCATTTCTCAACAGAATGTATAGTGGATTCTAAAAGCCAAAGTGTAATATTGAATGCATTTATTGACAAATATATATATTGATTCTTTGATTTTGTGCAGTTATTCTTGACCTTTGGTGCAATGAAAATACAGAAAAGATCTTTCAGTCTTCCCTGAACTACAAACTCCAATTCCAATGAAGTTGGGCCTTTTTTTTTTTTTTTTTTTTTTTTTTTGTTACTTATTTGTACCCGTAGGTAGATTTGGTTTGCAGTCTGGTGACAAGCCACCAGCTGCTGGTCGCTGCGTGCGCGAGCGCCCTAAACCTACATGTTTTTGGTATGCGGGAGGAAACCGGAGAAATCCCGGAGTAAACCCACGCAACACGGGGAGAACATGCAAACTCCACACAGCTCACTGTTGGTCGGGGGCTGGGATCGAACCCACGATCTCATGATCCCTGCGATCCCCCGGCCGAGGGTAAAACTGTGCTGCCACAGTGCTAAACCACTGCGCCACCGTGTAGCCCATTGTTTAAAACATAAATAAAAACAGAATATTTTGATTTCCAAATCCTGTTCAACATATATTCTATTGAATACACTACAAAGACACAATATTTAATGTTAAAACTGATAAACTTTATTGTTTGTTTGCAAATATTCACCAATTTTGAATTTGATGCCTGCAACATGTTCCAAAAAAGCTGGGACAGTGGCATGTTTACCACTGTGTTACGTCACCTCTCCTTTTAACAACACCCAATAAGCATTTAGGAACTGAGGACACTGACTGTCGAAGATTTGTAGGTGGAATTCTTTCTCGTTCTTACTTGATGTACAACTTGAGTTGCCAAACCATCCGGGGTCTCATTGGTGAATTTTGCCCTTCATCATGCGCCACACATTTTCAAAGGGAGACAGATGTGGACTGCAGGCAGGCCAGTCTAGTACCTGTGCTCTTTTAGTACGAAGCCACACTGTTGTAACACAGAATGTGGCTTAGCATTGTCTTGCTGAAATAAGCAGGGACCTCCCTGAAAAAGACATACATGCAGAGTAACAGGAAATTTGGGCATCTTGTCATAATCCCGCTTAGTAGTTTCAGAACAAATAGCAACAGAAAATGTCAAAAACTATAACAAATTAGAAGTCAATAAAATCACTGCACATATGTCTGAAATAGTAAATGAAAAGCTGACAATTCAGCCAAAATGCTACTGGTCACCCACAGACTGCTGTTTATGTGCAGCAGAATAACAAACTGAGCTTGGTAAAAATAAATATTGATGGGGACAATCTACCTTTGATCCCTGCAGTCCTTATATCCAAACCTAGGAACATACTAACTATTAACAAGGTTGGATAGGCTGATGACATTTAGCCTAAGATTCTCTAACTTACCTAAACTGTCAAATACAGTTTAAAAACTCCAAAACTTCTATCCTTTCTTAAATTTTAAACCTTTCTTTCATCAAAACATGTCTACTGTTCTGCTGTGGAGAGACATGGTGAAGATCATTTTCAGAAGCACAATGAGAGCTGAAAGTAAAACTCAACATATTTGCCTGCTTTTGTCATCATGTGACATGTCTATTGTGTCTCAGAAGTCTTCTGCCAAATGTGTCCTATTATTTAGGACCAATTTTTGGCTTCACCAACGACCCTTTACTATAACTATGGTTATTTTAATGTGCCCACTTAATGAGCAACAGAACTAGATAGTTTAATGTAAAATTACCTTGGGCTAATATCTCTAATAATTGATGTGTGCTTATTATGAATGCAAATAAATATGAATTTGTACAATAAGATAGATATAAATGAAGGGTAACAGGAAGTACCAATAAATCTGAGTCCTACTGTGATTCTTCAAAAATAATTGAGGAATCGCCATAAAGTTGAGACTCAGAAGTGAGTGATACTGTACAGTATATGATGCTGTTTTTTTTGATGAATGGATTTTTCATGATTTTTCTTGTACAGTATGTATTCTGCATATATAAAGAGACCCAACTGTTTTACTGGAAAAACAAAGTAGGGTTTGTTTGTTAGGTGAAATCATAAAAAAAACAACAAAATATTTGTATTGTGAAGGAATAAGATCAGGCGAGATGCGACGAGCTGGAAGTTCGCAGAGTTGTGTTTCCTACATTATCATGAGACACACATCGTAGCTCAGAGAACTACTGTGCTGTACTGTGCTCTTGAGGCATGTATAGTAAGCTCTTTTATACAGACAGAGAGAATGCATGGCACATTAGCATATTGGTATACATATCAGTCAATACACATGATTAGCATGACCAACTGGCGCCCAGACGTCCTCTCCTTAATCCGGGGATGTCTAAACAATAGTCCATTGTTCTGGTTGTCCCCCAGGGGCTCTCTGTCCGCATGCAAACTGTCCTCTGCTTCCTGCAGACACGCTGAGTGTGAGGAATGTTCCTGTAGAGTGTTGTGGGTCACCACAGTATACTTTTATTAATCCCAGAGGGAAATTCAGGGCATTAATGTGGATGGATGAGACAGCCATCCACGGCTCCAATCCCTTCACCATTCACACACACACATTCACACCTAGGGCCACTTTAGAGTCTCCAGTTAACCTAACTTGCATGTTTTTGCCCTGTGGGAGGAAACTAGAGTACCTGGGGTAAACCCACGCAGACACGGGGAGAACATGCAAACTCCACACAGAAAGGTCACTGATGGTCAGGGGGTGGGATCAAACCCACGACCTTCTTACTGTGCTTCCACAATGCTAAATATATTACCATAATTATGCAGATGATACACAAATCTACATAACCGTCTCACCAGGAGACTATGGTCCAATTAAAATCCTTATCAAATGAATTGGTCAAATTATAGAGTGCATGTGTTCAGTTAAACAAAGACAAAACCAAAATAATAGTTTTTGGAGCCATAGAAAAAAGAATCAAAGTTAGTACTCAGCTTCAATGATGCTAAAAACTAACATCCAAGCCAAAAATTTGGGTGTGGTTCTGGACTCAGATCTGAATTTTAACAGCCACATTAAGACAGTAGTGAAGTCAGCCTATTATAACTTAAAGAACATAGCAAGGACTAAAAGTCTGATATCTCAGCAGGATCTAGAAAAACTTGTCCATGCATTTATCTTCAGTAAACTGGACAACTGTAATGCTTTCCTCACAGGTCTCCCTAAAAGTCCATCAGACAGCTGTAGTTGGTTCAGAACGCTGCAGCTTGAGTCCTCACTAAGACCAAGAAAGTAGATTATATAACTCCAGTTCTCAGATCTTTACACTGGCTTCCTGTCTGTTAAAGAATAGATTTCAAAATACTGCTGTTGGTTTATAAAGTTCTGAATGGTTTAGGGACAAAATACATTTCATATCTGCTGGTCCATTATGGCCACCCAGAGCCCTCAGGTTGTCAGGGTCAGGCCTACGATCTGTGTCCAAAGTTAGACCCAAATAGCAGCGTTCAGTTTTTATGCCCCTCACATATGGAATAAACTCCCAGAAAGCATAAGGGCTGCTGAAACTCTCAGCAGCTTCAAATCGAGGTTAAAAACTCTTCTATTTGCCGTGGCCTTTCAGTAGCCTACAATGTATCGTAACTTTTATTTCTGTCATATTCTATTTTAGCCTGTTTTGGTTTCTCTTTAATTTACTTTTTAGTTTGCTTTTAAATTCTTATGCATGCCTTTTGCAACTTGCTGTAATGTTTTAATGTTTTTATGTAAAGCACTTTGAACTGTCTTGTACACAAAATGTGCTATACAAATAAACTTGCCTTGCCTTAAAAGAGTCATTGTCTGAAAAATGGTGTATTTGTAGGTTTTAACTGTCTCAAATGTGTTAACTGGTCATGTAATTAACCAAAATATTTCAGAACAGTCAATGATCTGAAAAAAGCACACTGCCTTTATGAGAGAAAAATGAGAAACAAAAATGTTTTTTTTACTTTTACAGGTAAGTTTCCTACAATATGTCAAATCTTGAATAAGCCCACCAACTGCAATCCTAAAGACCCACCCACTGCTCTCTTATTGACCACCTGGCTGTCTGTCAAGTAGATTAATGTGGTGGCTAAAGGTAGCCTATTAGCCCCTGAGCTATTAGACCACAAGCTAACACTGGTACCAGGACGCTGGCTGTAAGCGCAACTTATATTGTTATTTTCTTAAGATCTCAGTCACCCTAATAGCCATCCCTGTTACCACCTGGCTCACTCCGGCCCATCTCCGAGTGGTTTTGTCGTGATTCCGTGGCGGATTGCCCACCCGAGCACATCTGGTACCTACACCGACATGCCAATCGCTTTTAGCCAGGGCTACTGGCTAGTGTTATGCCGAGAACTCCCCCGAATAGGTGGGTGGAATCACAATGAACACTGGGAGATGGGCCTTCATGACATGAGGCGCAATACTGAACCAGGTGATAACAGGGATGGCTATAAGGGTTACTAAGATCTAAAAAAAATAACAATATAAGCCACACTTACAGTCAGCGTCCTGGTACCAGTGTTAGCTCGTGGGCTAATAGCTCAGGGGCTAATAGTCTACTTTTAGCCTTTAGCTGGCCGTGAGAGCCACAAGCCAGTACAGATGGTCAGCCGCAGAATCACGATGAAGTCTCTGGCTCCCTGCAATCTAAATATCCCAGGACCAGATGCTGCTGGCTCTCACACCCAGCAACTCCACCGTCCTCCATGGATCTGCGTTGCTGTCACGGGCAGCGTTGTTGCTCCAGCTTTCAGCTGGCTGTGAGAGCAGAGTCCAGTTCCACAGAGCCTCACTGCCCTTTGAGATCCCTTGGCTTGGTAGCTCACCTCGGGTTGTGGCGATTGGGGGAGCCATCCAGCACATGGTGCTAGTGATTTGTTGTGGAATAACAGCAAAATTATTGGGAGATAGACCAGACTGACGCGAGATACACCATCAACTGTGGATCAGTGAACCAGAGTGCTGCTCAACTGAGCTGGGAGGCTAGAAGCTAGTCAGCTGTAATGGCTAACTGACGTAAGAGGGAAGGCGGTATTGAAACAGTGAATAATGGTCCTTAAAGTGACAGGCTTTAAGGCAGAGCATTTCAAGAAAACCGGGAAAAAATAAAAAAACAAATTTGCTTAAATAATTAAAAAAAATAAAGACTATATGAACAAAATATGTCACAAACACTTCATTAAGACATGTGTGAGCTATTAAAATGTGCAAAAAGTGCAGTCAACGACCCCTTTAAAGCAAGTTAGTGAGTTTTATTTAAAAAGAAGTTTGAAATGAACAAGACAATTTTAGTGCCTTATATTAAGCATTGAAAATAGTTTATTTTTGAAAAAAATGCAAAGCAGATGTAGACTTCAAAAAAGACCGGTCTGGATGAAAAAAAAATTGCATTCACTGAAAATAAAAGGTACCCTTCAGTTTGTGTGTGTGTGTGTGTGTGTGTGTGTGTGTGTGTGTGTGTGTGTGTGTGTGTGTGTGTGTGTGTGTGTGTGTTCAACTTTTTTAGTCAGCGCTGAGCTTTACAAATGTTCTGCATTGTCATCTGATCCAGCCAGAGGCCAGCAGCAACTCCAGCTTGGTGGTTTAATCCTTGTCAGAGTCCAGTGTGAACGCTGCTCTATCCTGTAAAGCCCTGAAACTCTGATTAGAGCCAAACGACCCCCACCCCCACAAACCTCCACCATCCTGTGTCCCCACCACCACACACCTTACCTCCCACATCCTTCACACATCCCCCCTGCATGCTCCTAGACTCCTCCGTTTCCCTTCAGAGCAGTCAGTGAGACCTCAAAGGAATAGCAAACACCGGACAGGGAGGAGAAACACACAGCTGAGGTGGTTGATTGAAATTCACAGTGTGAGCGGTTCCAATCTTTTGCATGCTGTTTTTGGCCGCATAGCTCCAAAGCTTGTTGTGAGGGAAGATTGTGACGAGCAGATGTATCACTGTGCAGCTATGGTGCAGAGGTCCTCTTAGGGTTCCTCAGTAGTGGGCGGGTTCTGATTGTTTGGCAACAGCCTGTCGGTGGTGGGCGGAGCCCCTACTGACTCATGGAGGATGATCCATCAGAGATCATCAGTGCTGAAGTACAGTCAGAGTGTATTTTTAGATGATGGCTTCAAGTTTTTAAGGATTCCCTTGCCTGCTTCTGTTGCTACCTTTCATATGAGTGTAGTTTTCCAATTAAAGCATGGAAAGTTTTGTGGCATTTTGTTTTAAGAGCTTTAGGCTGACGGTGCTGGTATATACAGTGGTGTGAAAAAGTGTTTGCCCCCTTCCTGATTTCTCATTTTTTTGTGTTTGTCACACTTAAATGTTTCAGATGATCAAACAAATTTAAATATTAGACATAGACAACATAAGTAAGCACAAAATGTAGTTTTTAAATGAAGGTGTGTATTATTAAGGGTAAAAAAAATCCAGATCTACATGGCCCTGTGTGAAAAGGTGATCCCCCCCATTCTCTGCACTGTGTGTCTGTGTGTGTGTATATATATATTTTATAGTAATATGTACATATGTATATTAGCTGCTCTTGCTTGCTTGTTTTTTTTCTTGCCTTCTGATTGTTGCTCTGAGTGTTGCTATCCCTGTGCTGTTGCAATCCTGGAATTTCCCCGTTGTGGGACTAATAAAGGCTTATCTTATCTTATCTTATCTTATAAAAACATATATTAACTGGTTTATCATATTTTCAGAAAGATGAGTTCAATTTCTTAAGCCCCACCAAGGCCTGATTACTTCCAGACCTGTTCTCAATCAAGAAATCACTTAAATAGGACCTGCCTGACAAAGTGAAGTAGACCAAAAGATTCTCAAAAGCTAGACATCATGCTGCGATCCAAAAAAAAATTCAGGAACAAATTGGGAAAAAAGTAATTGACATCTATCAGTGTGGAAAAGGATATAAAGCCATCTAAAGTTTTGAGACTCCAACAAACCACAGTGAGAGCCATTATCCACAAATGGCGAAAACATAGAGCAGTGGTGAACCTTCCCAGGGAAGGCCAGCCAACCAAAATTAGCCCAAGAGCACAGCGACGACTCATCTAAGAGGTCACAAAAGACTCCACAACAACGTCCAAAGAACTGCAGGCCTCACTTGCCTCAGTTACGGTCAGTGTTCATGACTCCGCCATAAGAAAGAGACTGGGCAAAAATGGCCTGCATGGCAGAGTTCCAAGACAAAAACCACTGCTGAGCAAAAAGTACATTAAGGCTGATCTCAGTTTTGCCAGAAAACATCTTGATGATCCCCAAGACTTTGGGGAAAATACTCTGTGTACTGACTGTCATGGTTCGAGCGCCGGTTTCGTCTGCGCTCGGGCCATGCAGTATTTTCCTCTCATCTGGTGAGTGTGCGTTCCCTATGGCTCTCTGAGCTTTTATTGTGACAGCGTTCGGAGGGGCTTCCAGCTGTCAGAGCCTCAGCTCTGACAGTTGAGCTGCATTAACGATCGCCTCATCGGCTGTTCCATCCTGAGCCCTATTTAAGGGAGCAGCTGAGGGCGAGACGTTGCTGCAGTCTCATCGGACATTCCTCGTCTGACATCGTCAGACATCCCGTCGTCCAGCCTCCGTGCTGATTTCTCCTTTCCCTGTAAGTGTGTTCACTGTGAATCTGTTCCTCCTTGTCATAGACTGTGTTATAGTTATAGTGTGTTTTAGCCCCTAGTGGCTCATTACTTTATCGTTATCCTTCCTTTAATAAACTGTGCAAACTCACCGGCTGGCCTGTAGCGTCTTATTGGTGGCTTGTGAGGGCCATCCATGACAGTAGAATGCAGCCAGATTGAGACGCCGGTCGCCGTGAGTTTTGCCTAAATTGGACTTTTGTTTTTCCCTCTCTGGGTACCTGTGTGTTGGGAGGTCATGTCGTCACGCAGGGGCCGCGCTCGGAGCCTGGGCTACGAGCTGGTGGAGGCCCTGGACTACATTGATGGAACTATCTTCACTGCTGGCCTCTATGACACTCCCAGCGATGTACGCCGGCACCTGGACCTCGCTGAGGACATCATTAATCGCCTTCCTTGCTATTCCAACCACCCTGAAGTCATTGCGAGGAAGGCAGACATCTCTGCGCACCGGGAGAGACTCCGTGGGCTTTTGGGAAACTCCGGCAGGAAGCCAAAGAGTAGGCACCCTCGCTCCTCGCTTCGGGATCCCGTTCCTGTCCCTGTTCCGGTCCAGGAGTTCGCACCACCCAGGGGTGATCCCCTAAGGAGTGAGATGTCAGTCGGGATTCCCCCGGAGAAGTTACAGCTGTCAGCTGCTTCCATCCGGGACCGAGTGGCTGCAGCTTGCTCCGCTGCCCACCCCAAGCAGATCATTAGGCATGTGACGGTGACAGTCAGGCTGGTGAAGAGGAATCCTGAGCTAGGTGATTATCCAGAGTACGCTGACCTGCTCGCATCTGTTTCTGCACAGGAGCAGCGTTTCCCAAACCTCTCCTTTGCCTCGCCCTCTGCCGGTAACCGTTGTCACACTGCTAACAGTAAGACTCAGTGAGAACCCCGTCCAGATCCTGTTCCAGGCCGTCGAAAGAACTCTACCTTCCAGTCAGCTGCCTCTTTGGCATCTCGTCAAAAGGGAATTCCCGCAGCCTCTCCCCCCGGGTCATCTTTCCCTGCTGTCCCGTCAGCTCCTCGTGCCCAGATTGCCTCGGCTGTCATCACCTCCTCCTCGATGTCTTCCCCGGCTGCTGTGAGTACCATGAGTCCTGCCTCGGCGAAGCCCGTCGTCGGTCCATCGCGAGCGGCTCCTCCTCGTCCTTCCAGGGGGCCCTCCATCACCATCCAGCGGGGAAAGGGAGGAACAAAGTCCACTGCAGTGGGTTCTATTGGGCCTCTACGGATCAGGCAAGTGACTTTTCATTCTGTTCCCTTATTGGGTGAATTGCCTTGCTTGATTTCTGGGGGCGGAGTTCGGGGTTCACAGTCCCCTGAACTTCCTCCACCTGTTGCAGTAACTAGTAATGGACCTGCTACCTTTGTGTCTCCTTCCCCTGAGTGTTCCGCAGTGCCAGGCCTATGCCGCCGGACGAGGAGGGAGCCTGGAGAGCCTGGTTCCAACCCCGCAGCCACGTCATGGGCAGAGGAGGAGAGCGGACTGCAGTTTGGAGCCTGCGCTGAGGACGAAGCATCCCCAGGTCTCCACGGAAGAGCGGGGCCTGCCATAGCTGAGTGGGAGCCAGAGGACGTCCTTCTGCCTTCTGAACCTGGATCGTCGAAGTCCTGGATGACGACAGAACTCAGGTGCAGGCAAGTGCTCTATTTTGTCTTCCTTCTATCTATTCTAGAGCATTTTTGCCTGTCTCTCGGGGAGACGAGCCAGGTGCAGCCGTCCGATGCATCTGAGCTCGTCTCACTGGGCTCTGTCGCTACCGGTGATCCTGATCCCGGTTCTTCTTCTTCTCCTGAGCCTTGTCCCAGGGTCACCGGTGCAGAGTCGGTCCCCGTCGCTGTGCTGGAGGTTCCAGGTTCGGGTTTGGAGGCTGTCCCTGGTGCTGCGCCGACCCAGTCGGGGTCCGTCGCGGGTGCGGCATTGACCCAATCGGGGTCCAACGTGGGTGCTGCTCCGGCCCAATCGGGGTCCGTCGTGGGTGCAGCCGCGACCCAATCGGGGTCCATCGCGGGTTCAGCATTGACCCAATCGGGGTCTGTCGTGGGTGCAGCGCTGACCCGATCGGGATCCAGCAAGGGCGCAGCGCTGGTTCAGTTCGAGGTCGGTGAGGGAGCTGCAGATCCTCTGCCGTCTGATGCTGGACTGGTCCAGGTGTTGTTGGGGTTCCCCATATTCGGCTCGGCTCTCCCTCGCTATCTCCCTCTACAAGGAAGCCGATGTCGTTTTCTCCCCTGCAATCCTGGTGGCTGAGCGATGTGGGTCGGCCTCCTGGAGGACTGCCTCGCCCGTTTGGCATTCTGGGTCGGCCACCCGACCAACTAGACTGTCTGCTTGGCGACCTGGTCCGGCTGCCAGAGGTCCTGTTTCTGCGGGCCTGGGACTGGGGTAGGCCTCCCAAACTCTTCCTTTTCCCCTGGCCAGCTATCTGGACATTGGTCGTAGGTAGACCACCAGAACTGTTCGTGTCTCATAGGACTCTGCCTGATGTCATCCCCGTGTGTTTCTTATTTCCGCTAAAATATTAAGGTTGCTCTGGTGTGTTGTCATTTACTCTATTTTAGTCTATGTATTCACCGCTGTTTAGCGTGCCTTTTTTTCTCTACCCCTCCTCTGTCTGAGGGATGATTTGTGACTGCCACACCGTGTCTTATGGGCCTGTGTATTTTGGTTATAGGCCTTCTCCTGTTATTTGCATTTTTTTTGTCCTGTCTGTTGTGCCATCCGTGCATTATGGAGTATTGCGTGTTTTTTTTCCATGCTCTGTAACTGCTTCGTGTGTATTTTCTGTGCCCTCCCTTGTCACTCTCGGTTCCAGTTCCTTGTCTTGGTGCTTTTTTTTCTTTTCTGGCTCTCACCCTCCAGGCCTTTCCCCCATCCGCCCACACTGGGTTGGGTGGGGGGCTGGGGTGTCATACGGCGCCCGGAGTTCGCTGCTCGGGGGGGAGTACTGTCGTGGTTCGAGCGCCGGTTTCGTCTGCGCTTGGGCCATGCAGTATCTTCCTCCCATCTGGTGTGTGTGTGTTCCCTATGGCTCTCCGAGCTTTTATTGTGACAGCGCTTGGAGGGGCTTCTGGCTGTCAGAGCTGAGGCTCTGACAGCTGAGCTGCATTAACGATCGCCTCATCAGCTGTTCCATCCTGAGCCCTATTTAAGGGAGCAGCTGAGGGCGAGACGTTGCTGCAGTCTCGTCGGACATTCCTCGTCTGACATCGTCAGACATCCTGTCGTCCAGCCTCCATGCTGATTTCTCCTTTCCCTGTAAGTGTGTTCATTGTCAATCTGTTCCTCCTTGTCATATCCTGTGTTATAGTTATAGTGTGTTTTAGCGTCCCGTGGATCATTACTTTATCGTTATCCTTCCTTTAATAAACTATGCAAACTCACCGGCTGGCCTATAGCGTCTTATTGGTGGCTCGTGAGGGCCATCCATGACACTGACGAGACAAAAGTTAAACTTTTTGTAAGTTGTGTCCCATTGCATCCGGCGTAAAAGAAATACAGCATTTCAGAAAAGGAACATCATACCAACAGTAAAATATGGTGGTGGTAGTGTGATGGTCTGGGCTGTTTTGCCTCTTCAGGACCTGGAAGACTTGCTGTGGTAAATGGAACCATGAATTCTGCTGTCTACCAAAAAACCCTGAAGGAGAATGTCCGGCCATCTGTTCATGACCTCAAGCTGAAGCGCACTTGGGTTCTGCAGCAGGACAATGATCCAAAACACACCAGCAAGTCCACCTCTGAATGGCTTAAGAAAAACAAAATGAAACATTGGAGAGGCCTAGTCAAATTCCTGACCTTAATCCGATTGAGATGCTATGGCATGACCTTAAAAGGTTCATGCTCAAAAACCCTCCAATGTGGCTGAATTACAACAATCCTGCAAAGATGAGTGGGCCAAAATTCCTCCACAGAGCTGTAAAAGACTCATTGCCAGTTATCACAAATGCTTTATTGCAGTTGTTGCTGCTAAGGGTGGCCCAACTAGTTTTTTAGGTTTAGGGGGCAATCACTTTTTCACACAGGGCCATGTAGGTTTGGATTTTTTTCTCCTTAATAATAAACACCTTTGTTTAAAAACTGCATTTTGTGTTTACTTGTGCTATCTTTGTCTAATATTTAATTTTTTTTTTGATGATCTGAAACATTCAAGTCTGACAAATATACAAAAAAATGAGAAATCAAGAAGGGGACAAACACTTTTTCACACCACTGTAGGCTACACCTCTTTGTATTCCACTTTCAAACATAGGCTACATTTATACTCTTATTATAGTCTTCATTTTATATATATGCTCCCCTTCAGTTGTATTGTCAGCAAAAAAATGCTCCAGTGGAAAAAACAGTGGAAAAAAATTCCACTGTTATGCGGATGATACACAGTTATACCTGTCAATGAAACCAGAAGACAGAAACCATTGACAAGGTTACATGCATGTCTTAAATACATTAGAACCTGGATGAACCACAACTTTTTACTACTTAATGTCACGTTCTGAGCGTGGGGGGATTCCACCAGGCTCAGGTTGTCTACCTTTTTTTTTTTTTTTTTTTTTCCAATATTTGTACTGTCTTGTCATTTTGAGTTTTCATTCATTCTATATTTTTTTTCACAATGATTTTTTTTCACCATTTACGTTCGTTATAGTTTGTTTATTGTATTTTTGAGCTTGCCTGTCTCCATTTTTTGCCTTATTATATTTGTATTCTGTTATGTCCTTTCTCTCGGGGTTGACAGCTGTCAACTGCTTTACGGGGTTTTGCTCTGCGTGGGCATGGCCCTCTCCAGGTTTCCTGTATTTTGCCTAGTGTGTGCTCCACGGCTAGTATTCCCAGGTTTAGCCGGCGACTCCTTTTGCCTTAGCCTTCACTATTTTTGGCTTCTCCTGTGTCCCTTGTGCCTACTAGCTTTTGGTTTGGTCTTGTTTGTTCTTTTGTGTATTTTCACAATTAAAATTTGCCAACTCAAAGCCGGTGTTTGAAGCCTTTATTCTGCCCTGACAAGGGAGTTTATGACACTTAACTCAAACAAAACTGAAGTTATTGTGATTGGCCTGAAAAACATGAGAGACTCTGATCAGATATTTAGCTTAATTGGTTTTACCCTAGCCCCAAGGACCACTGTCAGGAATCTGGCCCTTGTGAAAAAGTGATTGTCCTCTAAACCTAATAACTGGTTGGGCCACCCTTAGCAGCAACAACTGCAATCAAGCGTTTGCGATAGCTGGCAATGAGTCTTTTACAACGCTGTGGAGGAATGTTGGCCCACTCATCTTTGCAGAGTTGTTGTAATTCAGCCACATTGGAGGGTTTTCGAGCATGAACCACCTTTTTAAGGTCATGCCACAGCATCTCAATCAGATTCAGGTCAGGACTTTGACTAGGCCACTACAAAGTCTTAATTTTTTTTTTCTTAAGCCATTCAGAGATGGACTTGCTGGTGTGTTTTGGATCATTGCCCTGCTGCAGAACCCGAGTGCCCTTCAGCTTGAGGTCACGAACAGGTGGCTGGACATTCTCCTTCAGGATTTTTTTGGTAGACAGCAGAATTCATCGTTCCATTTTAACACAGCAAGTCTTCCAGGACCTGAAGCAGCAGAACAGCCCCAGACCATCACACTACCACCACTATATTTTACTGTTGGTATGATGTTCCTTTTCTGAAATGCTGTGTTACTTTTACGCCGGATGCAATGGGACACACACCTTCCAAAAGTTCAACTTTTGTCTCGTTAGTCCACAGAGTATTTTCCCAAAAGTCTTGGGGATCATCAAGATTTTTTTCTGGCAAAACTGAGATCACCCTTTATATTCTTTTTGCTCAGCAGTGGTTTTCGTCTTGGAACTCTGCCATGCAGGCTATTTTTGCCCAGTCTCTTTCTTATGGTGGAGTCATGATCACTGACCTTAACTGAGGCAAGTGAGGCCTGCAGTTCTTTGGATGATGTTATGTGGTCTTTTGTGACCTCTTGGATGAGTCGTCGCTGTGCTCATGGGGTAGTTTTGGTTGACCGGTCTCTCCTGGGAAGGTTTACCACTGTTCCATGTTTTCGCCATTTTTGGATAATGGCTCTCACTGTGGTTCACTGACATCACAAAGCTTCAGAAATGGCTTTCTAACCTTTTCCAGACTGATAGATGTCAATTACTTTGTTTCTCATTTGTTCCTGATTTTTTTTGGATTGCAGCATGATGTCTAGCTTTTGAGGGTCTTTTGGTCTACTTCACTTCATTGGACAGGTCCTATTTAAGTGATTTTTTGACTGAGAACAGATGTGGCAGTAATCAGGCCTGGGTGTGGCTAGAGAAATTGAACTCAGCTTTCCAAAGATGTGATAAACCACAGTTAATTTATGTTTTAATGGGGGGGGGGGCACTTTTTCCACACAGGACCATGTAGGTTTGGATATTTTTTTTTTTTTTTTTTACCCTTAAAAATAAACTCCTTCATTTAGAAAACTGTATTTTGTGCTTACTTGTTTTATCTTTGTCTAATATTTAAATTTGCTTTATGATCTGAAGCATTTAAGTGTGACAAACATACAAAAAAATGAGAAATCAGGAAGGGGGCAAACCCTTTTTCTCATCACTGTATATGTAGGCAGTCACACATGTTAGACTTTGACAAATATGGAAAGGACTGAACACTAAGATTTATTTAATTGGGTGAATATTAATTACAGAATTATTGAAAATGAATGGGACATCCAATATTAGTGACTGTTTAAGAACCCTTGTTTATTTGTTTGTCAGACATATTTGTGTGATCTTTTATGACTTATATTCATAAGTGTTGCATCTTGCACTTTGGGGAATGGGAGTTGCCCATTCATCATTATAATTGTTTTAGTTTATATGTGTAGTTTATAGTCTATCGTCAATAAACTCATGCGGTCCGATAACAGAGCGTGTTTATAAATATTTGAGACCCATTGTAGTGCATCATTTTATATCTTAGCAATATTATGAGTACAAAACACCCAACATTATTATAGGCAACAGAATAATCTGTTTGACTGCAACTGCTGCATCAGTGTTGCCCATTTGTCAGTAAATAAAAAAATATTTATTTCGTTATTTGGGCGTGTGTGTGTCCTGTTTGGTCACGGTCGTCGTTTAGTCAAAGCATGCGTATGTGTCTGCATATGATATGCAACTGATGTGGCTGTTCCGCTCCACAATCATGGTGGTATTATTATCAATTTTTAATTTTTAGATAGCGTTGCACCGGAAGGAGTGCCATGTTGAACCCGTGGTTTCGCAAAGGACAGTGGTTGCACACGGGTGAAGCAGCAGCCGAGACTCCCATTAACCGGGCAGGCTGGGTTTGGCTCCCTGCGAAGGACTGCGGTCTGGCTGCTGCTCCCCACCCCCAGTGCACCCACACACCTCGTGTTCTCCACATATGCCAAATTATCTTTAGAGCTATGCAATGAGGGCAATATTATTGTATAATTTTTTTAAGCATTTCATCTTCACCATTCACTTTTTCTGGTCAAATTTGTCGCTTTTCTTTTCCTTGTTTTGTTTATGGAGCGCTGTGGTAACTGGTCATGATGCCACATATTATCCAATCAGTACAGAGTCAATCCGAAACCCCGCACACACTTCTAGAAACCAGAGCATGAGGAAACGGGGTGGTAGCTAAACTTTTATTGATAAAAATTGCATATTTTGACTGAGCAACTCCATACTCGGGGATACGCACCCTTGTAACCTCAGCAAAGCACTAATATAATCTGAGGACAGTCTGACGAATGGTTTGGGAGTTATCTGAGGAGCACACACACAGACACACGTACAGACAGAGATCTGTTGCATTTATAGATAGATTAAGCTCAGAGGGGATTCTGGTTTTGACTGAATCAGGACTCCTCGTCAGCCAAGGCTCCCTCCGTCCCTCATGGATCACCTCCAAAATGTAATGGGTTTGTGTGTAGGCCAAGAGCCAGTTCTGGTGAAAATTGCATCAAAGTCTGTCCATTAGTTTTGGAGTATTGTTGCTAACACACTGTGAGAAGATAAGAGCTTTGGTGGAGGTATGCATTCTCGGATCATCACCAAAATGTAATGGGTTCCTCTCTAGCCCAAGAACCAAAAATTTCATCCTAATCCATCCGGTAGTTTTTGTGTTATCCTGCTGCACAAATACATATACTTTAAGGTCCTTGGTGGAGGTATGCACTCTCAGATCATCACCAAAATCTAATGGGTTCATTCTTACGTTAAGAGCAACCTTTGGTGAAAATTTCATCTAAATCTGCCAAGTAGTTTTTGTATAATCCTTCTGACAGTCAAGCAAACAAACAAACATAGATGATAACATTAACTCCTAGGCGAAGGTAATAAACAATTCAGCTGTTATGGTCTTATTTACATGGTCCTTAGTTATGGTTATAAAACAGTAATTGGTGGTTTTTATGTACAGTAATTAAGGTGAACATATATCATAATTGCATGCAGCTCTCTGTGAAAAATGTCTTCCTTGAATTTAGTGCTACAAATATTTCATCCATCCATCCATCCATCCATCTTCTACCGCTTTTCCGGAGGTCCGGGTCGCGGAGGCAGCAGTTCAAGCAGAGAAGCCCAGACTTCCCTCTCCCCAGCCACCTGCTCCAGCTCTTCAGAGGGGATACCAAGGCGTTCCCAGACTAGCTGGGAGACATAGTCTCTCCACCGAGTCCTGGGTCTGCCCCGGGGTCTCCTCCCAGTGGGACGTGCCTGAAACACCTCAAGTGGGAGACGTCCAGGAGGCATCCTAATCAGATGCCCATACCACCTCAACTGACTCCTTTCAATGTGGAGGAGCAGCGGTTCTACTCTGAGCCTCTCCCGGATGACTGAGCTCCTCACCCTATCTCTGAGGGTGAGTCCAGCAATCCTACGGAGAAAGCTCATTTCAGCCGCTTGTATCCGCGATCTCGTTCTTTCGGTCATTACCCAAAGCTCGTGACCATAGGTGAGAGTAGGAACGTAGATTGACTGGTAAATCGACAGCTTTGCCTTAGAACTAAGCTCCCTCTTCACCACAACAGACCGGTACAACGTCCGCATCACTGCAGATGCTGCTCCAATCCGTCTGTCGATCTCTCGCTCCATTTTCCCCTCACTCGTGAACAAGACCCCAAGATACTTAAACTCCTCCACTTGGGGCAGGAGCCTGTCCCCAACCCGGAGAGGACAATCCACCTTTTTCCGGCTGAGGACCATGGACTCGGACTTGGAGGTGCTGATTCTCATCCCAGCCGCTTCACACTCAGCGGCAAACCGTCCCAGCAAGAGCTGTAGGTCATTGCTGGATGAAGCCAACAGGACAACATCATCTGCAAACAACAGAGATGAGATCCTGTGGTCACCAAGCATGACACCCTCCATTCCCTGGCTGCGCCTAGAAATCCTGTCCATAAAAATTATGAACAGGACCGGTGACAAAGGGCAGCCCTGGCGGAGTCCAACTCTCACTGGGAATGACTCCGACCGAGTGTTGGCAATACGAACTAAACTCTCACAACGGTCGTACAGAGACCGAATAGCTCGTAACAACAAGCCCGATACCCCATACTCCCGAAGCACCCCCCACAAAAATCCACGAGGGACGCGGTCAAATGCCTTCTCCAAGTCCACAAAACACATGTAAACTGGTTGGGCAAACTCCCACGAACCCTCAAGAATTCTCGAGAGGGTAAAGAGCTGGTCCGATGTGCCACGGCCAGGACGAAAACCACATTGCTCCTCCTGAATCCGAGGTTCGACCAACGGCCGGACTCTCCTCTCCAGTACCTTGGCATAGACCTTCCCAGGGAGGCTGAGGAGTGTGATCCCTCTAAAGTCCCTCTAAAATCCCAAGCTTTCTTTCTACAAATATTTCATATTTGTTTATTATATATGCACAATAATAAACTGATAAAAATTAGTTTTAGTTAGGCAAAACTGACATTTTTGACAAGTAATGTTCCACAGTTTTACTCTCTACTGCCATAAACCTGAACTACAACACTGAAGCAGAAAAAAGTACTGGTGGGTGCCAGTGGTATCCCTCAGGCTTTTGGTTTGTTTTTGAGATGGAGTTCATGTGGCGTTTTGACATTTACCTTTGACCTTGCAATCACAAAGCCATAGGCAGATGTCACAATAACAGGGTGAACCTGTGTACCATGTGTGGTGATCCTCACTTTACTTGTTCTATAGTAATAGTGTAAAAGGGAATGTCAGCGTAGATCTTTGACCCCAAGCCCATAGCCAGAGGTGAGGGTCTAAGCCGTCCAAGACTTGTCTTAGCCATGATGATATTGATTTGATTCTTTTATGTAGTTATTGCATTTACAAGATTGAGGGGGAATTGACCTTTTGCCTTGTCCTAAACGTCAGAGGTCACCTAAATGCAAACTTGTCTGAGATTTTTCATAGATTTTTTTTACTAGTTTTCACATCGACAAGATTGTGGGAAAATTGACCTCTGACCTCGACCTAAAGGTCAGAGGTCACCCAAATTCAAACTACTCCGAGATTTTTCATAGATACAACTATGGTGTCAATTAGAAAAGCCCACATCATTTCTTTATGTAGTTATCATGTTCACAGGATTTTGGGAAAATTGGCTTCTGACCTTGACCTTAAGGTCCGCCCATCCACCTGGTGTAGTGACGACAATACCCTTTCAGCCTTTATAGGCTGAGGGATAAAAAATATGACATATTTCATGTTTTAATTTTATTTCTTTGATTTATTTGCTTATTTAAACCCATTCCTGTACTTCAGGGCTGCATCAAATTCCAAAAATGTCAGAAGGATAAAGCATTTGCCAACTTGTATTGTTGCCATTCCTTGTCACAACACAAGGGGCCTCATTACTAAAATATGTGCAACGTGCCAAGCGCTTACAGAAAATTGGACAAACTAATTTAAAAGAATGTGCAGAAAAGACTGCAAATATATTTGGGATGAGGGAAAGAAAAAAACAAGACTACAGAGCCTTGTTCCCACAAGGATTCTTGTATGACGTCAATTTTATTAGGTAAATCCAATAAATGACAGTTACTGTGCCCCTGTTTTTTGCAGTTAGCCAGTCAATCTCTACTCTGCTTCTATGAGCATCACAGACAGTGAGTGACACTTGCTTCTCTATATTGGACGAACATCATCGATTGCAAGCACTTTCCCCTTCAATACTATTTGCCAGTGTGTAATTAAGAGCCATTTGCTTTGTTCCATGCCTTATGTGCTGCCTTTGAATGCCTTTTTGGCATTTAGTCTTTCATTTGTGTGGGTCTGTCTCTAAATAGGGACACAATAAAACTTCCATTTTTTTTCGTCATAAATCATGTGCAGCATGCAAACTAAGAAAACACAAAATTTCCCAGCCTGTGTTCAATTTAGGACCCAGTATTTGGGATCTTAGTAAATTGGGATTTTCAAAATGTGGGTTAGTATTTTCTTGGTTAAAAAAAGCATAGATTTCACAGGAAAAGATGGTGTCTTGACAACAGCATGTGTTGCTCTAAAATTTAAATATACTTCTCTGCATTAATGGTGCCATTATAGAAGTATAATTACTCTTGCCAAGGGCACTGACACATCCCCATACAGACGTGGACAAAATTGTTGGTATTTTTTTTTTTTTTTTTTTGTTACTTATTTGTACCCATAGGTAGACTTGGTTTGCAGTCTGGTGACAAGCCACCGGCTGCTGGTTGCTGCGTGCGCGAGCGCCCTAAACCTACATGTTTTTGGTATGCGGGAGGAAACCGGAGAAATCCCAGAGTAAACCCGCGCAACACGGGGAGAACATGCAAACTCCACACAGCTCACTGTTGGTCGGGGGCTGGGATCGAACCCACGATCTCATGATCCCCGCGGTCCCCCGGCCGAGGGTAAAACTGTGCTGCCACAGTGCTAAACCACTGCGCCACCGTGCAGCCGTGGTATCCCTCTGTTAATGAAAGAAAAACCCACTATGGTCACAGAAATAACTTGAATCTGACAAAAGTGGTCATAAATAAAAATTCTATGAAAATTAACCAATGAAAATCAGACAATGCTTTTGAATTGTGGTTCAACAGAATTATTTAAAAAAAAAAAAAAACTCATGAAACAGGCCTGGACAAAAATAGATAGATAGATAGATAGATAGATAGATAGATAGATAGATAGATAGATAGATAGATAGATAGATAGATACTGTAGATGTACTTTATTGATCCCAAACTGGGAAATTACAGTAAATCATTAAAAATGATGGTACCCTTAACTTAATATTTTGTTGCACAACCTTTTGAGGCAATCACTGCAATCAAATGAATTCTGTAACTGTCAATGAGACTTCTGCACCTCTCAGCAGGTATTTTGGCCCACTCCTCATGAGCAAACTGCTCCAATTGTCTCAGGTTTGAAGGGTGCCTTCTCCAGACGGCATGTTTCAGCTCCTTCCACAGATGTTCAATAGGATTTAGATCAGGGCTCATAGAAGGCCACTTTAGAATAGTCCAATGTTTTGCTCTTAGCCATTCTTGGGTGTTTTTAGCTGTGTATTTTGGGTCATTATCCTGTTGCAAGACCCATGACCTGCGACTGAGACCAAGCTGTCTGACACTGGGCAGCACATTTCTCTCTAGAATACCTTGATAGTCTTGAGATTTCATTGTACCCTGCACAGATTCAAGACACCCTGTGCCAGATGCAGCAAAGCAGCCCCACAACATAGCAGAACCTCCTCCATGTTTCACAGTAGGGACAGTGTTCTTTTCTTGGTATGCTTTCATTTTTGCGTCTGTGAACATAGAGCTGATGTGTCTTGCCAAAAAGTTCCAGTTTTGTCTCGTCTGTCCATTGGACATTCTCCCAGAAGCTTTGTGGCTTGTCAAAATGCAGTTTGGCAAATTGCAGTCTGGCTTTTTTATGATTTGTTTTTAACAGTGGTGTCCTCCTTGGTCGTCTCCCATGAAGTCCACTTTGGCTCAAACAATGACAGATGGTGCGATCTGACACTGATGTACCTTGACCTTGGAGTTCACCATGAATGTGTTTAGAGGTTGTTCTGGGCTCTTTTGTTACCCTTCGTATTATCCGTCTCCTCCTGCGGCCACATCCAGGGAGGTTGGCTACAGTCCCTTGGATCTTAAATTTCTGAATAATATGTGCAACTGTAGTCACAGGAACATCAAGCTGTTTGGAGATGGTCTTATAGCCTTTACCTTTAACATGCATGTCTATAATTTTCTTTCTAATCTCCTGAGACAACTCTCTCCTTTGCTTCCTCTGGTCTATGTTTAGTGTGGTACACACCATGTCACCAAACAGCACAGTGACTACTTGTCACCCTTTAAATCGGCCGACTGACTGATTACAAGCTTGTAGACACCTGTGATGTTAATTAGAGAACACATCTTGGTTGAACATGTCCCTATGGTCACATTATTTTCAATCTTTTCTAGGGGTACCATCATTTTTGTCCAGGCCTGTTTCATGAGTTTGTTTTTTAAAATAATTCTGTTGAACCACAATTCAAAAGCATTGTCTGATTTTCATTGGTTAATTTTCATAGAATGTTTATTTATTACCACTTTTGTCAGATTCAAGTTATTCCTGTGACCATTGTGGGTCTTTCTTTCATTAACAGAGGGGTACCAACAATTTTGTCCACGTCTGTACAATGACAGACTCTGGCTTTTGAAGTTGTTGTGATCACAGTCTGGATGATCCTTTTCATTCTAGTTCCAGAGCACATTTTTGTCTCTGATCAATTATCATTAGCATTATTTTATATATATATATATATATATATATATATACAGTTTATACCGTGGGGCAAAAAAAGTATTTAGTCAGCCACCAATTGTGCCAGTTCTCCCACTTAAAAGATGAGAAAGGTCTCCAATTTTCACAGCCTGCGCTGTGAAAAACAGCCTGTGCTGTCCCTTCTTGTAGAGTGCGTCGGTATTGTGTGACCAGTCTAGTTTATTGTTCAGATGAACACCCAGGTACTACAACTACTACTGATGGTTGTGTGCATGCGTCAACCGCTTGGCCTGGGTAGAGGAAAAAAGTGAGCATGAGCAGCGCTACATGCGTACCGGGCTCGTCCAAAGCGTACGCAGACCACAGCGGACAAGAGGGAAATGGAGCATGAAGCAGGCTTAAGTGACAATTGCAATACTGTGTTGAATACCTTAATTTCCACAGTGAGGCACTGTTTGTCAACAAATCTGATCTGACCTGGAAGTCCCACCCTTTTGAAAAAGAACTTTGTTCAGTTAATTCAATTTACAAAGTCTGCCCTTGTATAAATATTGTTAAGCTATTTTACGTCTGTTAAAATATAAGCAGTTCTAGAGTTAGATTTACTGTCTTGGTTAACAAACCACAATACCTTTGTAGTGATGGACTCTGTTTCATCTGAAAATGCCGAGAAAGAGAGAACAAAGTGTGCTGAAGCCAAATCGCTGGCATGGTAACTAGCCACCGGCATTGGCCACTTTTTGATCTCAGTCCTTCTGCGATACCAACTCAACAGATGACTGGTATGTTTTATGAACACTTACTTTTGCACTTGACAATATTTAATTTGTTTATATGTGTGTGAAATGACAATAGACGTCTTCATGCTGATCGAGATGTTTAGCAACAGTTATTGGCTACGTTTAGAAGGGACTATTTTTTCTCAGCTCTGCAAACAACCAAATCATACTTTGTCCAGTATTGCTGTCTGTCATGAATTGTCTGCTGTTTAGAGGCAGAAATAATAAACCCACTCGCAGGAGTACGTTGTGTGCATTTTATTGTGCAGAACAAAAATATAACAGTCCAAATAAACAAGAAACAGGGATCTGAGGGAGAACAGGGATACTTCAAGGACGCTCAACAGAACAGGTGAGTAAAACATGAGGAAAATGTTCCATGGCAGACGGGACTGCAGAGGAGGAACAGATAAGTGCTTGGGAAAGGAACCGCCAGACGGACCTGGTCAGCAGGGGTGAAACAGTTTGTACTCACGCAGCTGGAGCAGTCCGAGTAAATCCGTGAAGCCCACAGAGCGAGGGAAACAAGGAGGAGAACTGACAGATGAAGGCTACTCTGGAGATACACCTCAATCACCCGACAATGCTCAACAGCGAACTTGGATCTTAAATACAGCAACACTAACGAGCAGAGTGCATGCCGGTGTGGAGAGAGGAGAGAGAGCGTGGAAGAGAGTAAGCGGAAACAGTGAGGCTAAGGGGGTGTGTCAGTGTGTGAGTGAATGCAGGAGGATGCGAGAGAATCTGAGCATGTAGATGAAAATGAATGTGTGTGAGTGAGTGTGTATGCAAGGAGTACATGAGAGTGAGAGTGTAGGTGAAGATATAAGTGTGAATGCGTGCACAAACAAGGAGAGGAAAATAACAAAGGGCAGCCAGCTGGTATGGACTGGCAGGAGAGAGGGGCGTGGCTGAGCTGTCAACAGCTGAGCAGAGCTCAGAGCCTCCCAGGAGGAGCCTAGAGACAGATAAGGGGGAAAACACACTCCTGAGGGCACAACAGCCATCGTGCCAAAGAACTGGGCTGGCAGGTCCAGCCCAGTCCATGACACTGTCATTTAATAAATTGTGCTTGCTGAACTGTATGATAAAAGCAATATTACACTTGAGGTCATATGGTATCAATGAATATAGTAATTACAGGTGATACACCCACAGTTACTATATTCATTGATACTGTATGACCTTGAGTATAATATTGCTTCAGTAATTCTTGATGTAGTGGTAACCAACCCATATGTTGACTTTTGGAGTAAAATATTGTGTTTATTTCTTTCATATCCTGTAATGTGTACTATATTTTGGAAGAACAAGGGTCAAAATGAGTTGCAGCATCTGGCCACAATAGTTTACATGTTATACAGATTTATTTTGCAGGTGTTCATTGTGTATTGTCACATTTGGATATGCTGCAATTCTTGAGAAATAGTTTGATGAAATAAAGGTGTTTCACAACAAAAGCTCTGCATATGCATCGTCGTGCATCACCACTCTTCATTCGAAATGCATCTGTCATATCCCATAACCCTAATGCAGAGTACCAGCCATTCAACACCCTGTACTCTGCTGTGTCATTTCACTGAGCAACAGGATGGAGCATTAGCTGTCTGTGATTTGAAACTATTCCTTACCGTGTTTGTTGCTGCTTTGCAGCGAAACGATGACACATCAGGCTGTGGTTTAGCCCTTAGTAATCTCTCTTTTGTGTATGTGCACTTATATTCTTGCTGACAGTGTTGTGTGCGTTCGTATTTACAGCACATTCCAAATCAGAGTAAAGTAAATGTTCTGCAAATCAGTACAATCAGTGCAACAGCATGTATGCTATTTACTCTGAGGCAAGTTCTGTAAAGAAAATAAATAACTTTTTATAGTGTCCATTATATACTATACCCAAATATACAATGTGCTAGAATGTTCAGTTTTTATTATCATACTAAATGAGCTCAGGCATATACAGATTTACCTTCTTATAGTATCAATACAGGGCAGCATTCAGACGACTTAAAGTCTTAAATCCTAATTAGATGTGTTCAAATTCTCCCCATAGAAGACATCACTTCTGTTACGACTTTGTTCAGGGAGACACATTGTCTGTAGTCCAATTTATTTCTTTACAGTAAAACTTTTATGTCTTGGAGGGAAAAAAAAAAATGACTTCTATCCAATCTGCTCCTCTGATGCTAGAACTACCTTTAACCCTGCTCTGCACAGATGTGATGGTTGATGCTTTGTAGCTGTTGTTTTTCCTCCATGAGACTTTGGCTTTTCTCACTGCAGATGCAGAACTACAGTGACATGCTCCTCTCAGCCCCAGTCCACTGTGGTCTGTCTGCTCAACCCCTGCCACCGGCTTCATGTAGAACAATATTTGAGTAGCAGCAGCAGTGGTGTGTTTGTGTAGCTGCCTATCTCTGCGGGGCAGCCCGTTATAGTGTCAACTCTGGAGGATGGGAGTTGGGGAGGGGGTTGTAAGCCTAGGGTGACCTGACAGGAAAGATATTTAATAACTGTCTTAACCTGGCCTTGAAGCGGATGTGCTGCAGAGTTATGAATATAGGTGCACTTTCAACCTTTCACCTGGACAGGGCTTGCCAGGATAAAACATGAAAGAACAGAAGGGATTTGGCTGTGACACTTTTCCCCTCTATCATACTGCTGGTAGTGCTCAGAGACTCCAATGGTAAATCTAATCTCAACCACACATACCTGAGAGGAGGCAAGCTTGGAGGAACCTGCCAGGGTTCGTAACGAGGGTTAGCTTTTTTAAATGAAGCGTGTTAATTGAGGTCTTCAGCTTTTCCAGAACCTCAAGAATATTTGGATCAGATACAATAATCTGCCTAAAAAGACAAATTGTGTTAGGACTGGAAACACACTCCTGAGACTTCATCTGTCCAGGCATACACTCCATGCATTTCACAAAAACTACATATTACTCTTTAATTACAGAACAACTGACGACTTTTATTACATGGAAAATTATCTTTTAAACTGACAAACATTATATGTTTAACTCATGGCAAAGTCTGATATGGATCAAAAGATAACTTCACTCTTCCCATTCATTCCTATGGAGAATTTTTCTGATTTAAGATTCCATATGCAGAAGTAGAGGGGGTGTAATTTAGGCTCTCTACACACCTTATTCCTAGCCCCCATGATGTCTTGCATGAATTATGGGTGAAATTTCCAGTACTATTTCAGAACATGGAGTTGTCATGGAAATGGGACACTTTTCCTTCTGAAACAATGACTTTGGCATCAGAAATGTGGGAACACAATGTTTTGTACCTCAAAAAGAGTAATGCAATCATAACACTTACCACAACTATCGGGGGATGGGAAGATGACCTTAAAAAGTGGCCTTGCATTACATACAGCAGCTCCGTTAGTTAGCTGCATTGCTAAAATGGTAACCCGTGAACAAATTGAAGTTCTTGAGATATATGGATATCTCCACCACAACAAAGTCAGTTGCATTTTGTTAAAAGATGTTGGACATAATCTAATTTACCTGAGAGCAGATGTAGAATCTAGTCAGAGCCACAAAGAACCACGACACCGTGCTTCGGTGTTTTAATGTCGGGGTGATATTTAAATGCTCATGCTGCTGTCATGCCATGAATGCTTCTTTAACTCAACACGTAAAGAATTTTTTCTGACAGTAGTTCAAAATTTTATTGATCTATATTTTGTGATGATTTAAAAATTAATGCATGCTGAAGCAATTAATATCAAGTCTTTATTGCAAAAGATTTTTGTATTTTGTAATACGATCTACCTTTATGATCTTCATCTCGTCTTTTTTTTTGCCATAGCTCAGTTCCTTTTTTCTTGATTACTGCTTTCCCGTCACAGTTTCAAGAGACAATGGTATAGTTATGTCTTTTCCAAGAGCACTTTTTGCTAATTTGTCTGCACAGTCATTCCCTTTCAACCTCTCATGTGCAGGAACCTAACGAAACTGAACTTCTCCACCACCCCTGTGTATCCTAAATAAACCGTGATATAGCTCAATCACCAAGGCTTCCCTTGTAGAGTTTAGTGTCTTTATGGTTTTTTAGCGCTGCAAGTGAGTCCGTGCACACCACCACCCGGTCCGGTCTGACCTCCTCCACCAACTGCAAACCAATAATTATTGCCACCATCTCTGCTGTATACATGGATTTATTGTTGGAGAGTCTTTTTGCGATGGTCACTTTAAACTCTGGGATGTATACTCCAACTCCAACAGAGCCCTCTTTATTCTTTGAACCATCAGTATAGAGCTGTAAGAAGTTATAGTAATTGTTCCTGAGGTAAATGCTTGTTTTAACACCAACTTCATTCATATGCCAATCCCTTTTCCTCGTTAGCAGACTAGCGGCTACTTCTATTCCCGGAAACAGCCAAGGGGAAACATTAGTCACTGGACTGGTATATCAATAGTGTGCAGCCCGTACATTCTGGTCCTTCTTTCAATTGTCCACCCAAACCGATGTCCCTGGAAATTAGAGCATTCCCAGCAGTCTTGTAGTGTTGTTTTTGAAATATTTGCTTCGTCAGTTTCTTTCAGCTTGACCCAGTATGATAATGCGAGTTTATCTCTTCTCAAATCCATTGGCATTTCTCTTGCTTCTATTAAAACTGCATTGTTTGGTGTTGTTTTGACGGCTCCAACGCACAGGTGAAGCTCTCTTTGCTGCATTCTATTTTTCCAGAGTCGTCTTTGCCACTGCTCCGTAAATCATGCATCTGTAGTCTATTGTCGATTGCATTAGTGCTCTGTCAATGTCAATTAATGCCTGTTTATCTGCACCCCGTTCATATCCAGCTACAACTTTTATGAGATTAATGACTTTTTTGCATTTTGTCTCCAGATTTTCAACATGAACTCTCCATGTGTATGCACTATCAAACAACAATCCTAGATATTTGAACTCACTGACTTTCTCTATTGGTTGATTATATAATGTTAATGGTTCTGTACCAGTTCTGCGTTTTTTGTGAAAGTCATATAGCAGGTTTCACTGTTTGAAAATTTAAATCCCCAGTCATATGACCACTTTTCCACCTTCTCCATTGCTTTCCTGATGTTTTTGAACACAAATTTCTCATTTCTTCCCCTCGTCCATATGGCTCCATCATCTGCATATAGTGCTGTTTTGATCGATCCCTCTTGATCCTCAAACATGTCATTAAAATTAAATTAAATCACCCTTTATTGTCATTCAACCAATCATGTACAGTAGAACGAAACTGTTTTTTTCCTATCTATAGTGTTAATCATACACACCCCATGTGTAGAATCAGAGGGCTGCTGCCATGCAAGGCGCCGCCACAGATTTCCCTCCTCCATTCCGTTATTGCTGAGCACCAAGCTGGATGGCAGGAAGTTCCACTTTTATATGGTCTTCGGCATGACCCAGCCGGGATTTGAACCCCTGCCTCCCGCATGTGGGGCGGATGCTCTACCAACTGAGCCACCACTCCGGTTGCTGAGCCACCACTCTGGTTTAATTAATCATTATATTGAATAAAACAGGGCTTATCACACTCCCCTGAGGAACACCATTTTCAATTTCAAAGTCATTAGAAACTTCTGATCCTACTTTAACCCTAATTGTTCTGTTAAAAAAAAAAAAAATCCATGATCCAATTATACATCCTACCACCAATGCCCATTTTCTTCAATTTCATAAGAAGTCCATCCCTCCACAGTGAGTCATAAGCCTTTTCAATATCCAGATAAACTATAACCATTACTTCTTTCATTTTGAGAGTCTTTTCAAAATCATTACTTACCCTAACAAGAGCATCCACTGTGGATCTTCCTCTTCTAAAACCATTCTGATTGTCGTTTATTAATCGCTTTTGCTCTAATACATATGAGAGTCTGTAAACTAACACTGTTATGGTGCGGCCCTCACGGACCGCTAATGAGACGCTATAGGCGACCAGTGAGTTTGCATATTTATTAAACAAGTACAAAAGGTACAAAATAATGAGCCACAAGAGGCAAAGCACAAATAAGGACTAAGGCAAAGACACACTGACGATACACACAGATTAAGGAATAAACTTACAGGGAGTAGCAAGGAATTAAAGGATGACTGGAGCCGGGACATAGGGACTCCAGCCTAATGTTGGGGAGACCAGCATTATCCATACACGAATGAGGTCGCAGCCCCGAGAGACCGAAGTTGCTCCCTTAAATAGGCAAGATGATAGCACAGCTGATGAGGGTGTCATCAGCTCCATTAATTCCAGCTGTCACATCCGGCCTCAGCTCTGACAGCCGGAAGCCCCGCAGAGACGCTGTCAGAATAAGAGCTCAGAGCGGTCAAAAGAAATAATACCGAATGGGAGGAAAATACTGCATGACCCGAGCGCGGACGATATCGGCGCTCAGACCATGACAAACACCTTCTCCATCCATTTCCCTATATGTGACGTTAATGCTATTGGCCTGTAGTTGCCTGGATGAGCTGGATCTTTCCCTGGCTTATTAAATGGTAAAATTACAGCCTTTTCCACCCACTTGGGATAAACCCTTCCTTTCATATCCTGTTAAACAATTTCAGCACCAGTTGCATTGATTGCATATGCAACTGCCGGAACATAGCATAGCTTAACTGATCATATCCTGGAACTGTGTATCCACTATCTTGCAAAGCTCTCTTAAGCTCTGACATTGTGAGCTTGAGGTCTAACATAGTCATGTCCTCTTTCACTTCATTTTTTAAGTTTGCATTTTCTCTGAGTTTATGCTGCCTTTGCAGTCTATGACTCTCACCAAGATGGTCTCCTCTATGCACTGCTGTAAATGCTCTACCTAGGACTTCTGCCTTTTCTTTGTCTGATACAGCCATCTTGTCCCCACCCACTAAAGCTGGAATTTTAACTGATACCCTTTTCCCACTCATTTTTTAAAACATACCCCAGACATCACCATGAATTCACTGTCTGAGTGAGTAGCCAACAGGCAATGTTGCCTTTATAACTTCTACAGCTGTGTTCAAGCTCCTGTGGAAATACCCCAAACACCATCATGCTTAGGTTTACATTATCCGATGGGAAAATTTCCCCTGGATGATGGTTGCTTACATTGCCAGCCTGCTAGCCTTGTTAGCACGTCCGTGGCAGGAGTCTGTCGGTAAAAAACTTCAACACTCTGATTGAGATGCAGAGCTCCCGGTCCATCTGTCTGCAGGTAAGTGTCTGTCTCATTTTCAAACTAGTTTACTCTCCAGTGTCGATACTTTTACTCCAGTGATGGCAGAATCTCAGGGCCATTAATAGCTAGCACCATCTCCTGGATGTGAATGTGCAAATGTGCAAGATTCACGTGTGCTTGTCTCTTTCCATTGACTTTGTATGCATTTGCACCATGTGAAAAATTCCCTTCACATTTGGTCTGAATGCACCTTTAGGAAGCAAAATGTTACTATTTTTATTTATCAATTATTCTACTTCATGCAGCCTTGCACATGGTGACATATGACAGATAAACACCAGATCTGTGACATTCATACCATTGAAAACATACCTGATGCTCTTGTGTTTGGCCTGTGTCTGTACCACCAATCACATGAACAATCCTTTTTGGTTTTCCATGCATGATCTACACCAGGGCTGTCAAACTCATTTTACTTTGGGGGCCACATACTGCCGGATTTAATGTTCAGTTGGCCGGACCAGTAAAATAATAGCAAAACATCATAATGGCAACTTCAAATGTAGTACAAAGAAGTACAAGTACATTGTGAAATGTTTGCATTTATTGAACCATTGATATTTTCCAAAACATGACCATCCTCAATGATGAATCTTCATCCAAGTATGAAAAATCTGAATTTTTTTCTTTTCTGCTCTGTTTTAAACTGAAGCTGCTTACAAACAATAATCATGATAAAAACAAATGCCATTTAATGAACCAGATATCATATTGCTGCCATCTACTATTTAGTCCTGGGACTTCTTGGTATTTTGAACAATTGACCATGTTTACATGTTCACCTATAAACCAATTATGACTGGATTTCTGGAATTTCAATCCAGATTAAGACCCTTAATCACTTTTTGGTAGCAAAATACAGATTCATTGTCCTTTGAAACCATTTCACACGTGTAACAGAGCAAGTTACAGTATTATATTCACAGTTTAACCCTGAAAAAAAAACAAATCAAGTAATTTTCAAAGCATGGAAACTGTTTCAACCACCATTAAGACCTTTAATCAATTTTTGGCAGATGAAGTAAGATATTTATTAGCTATAAAAGCTCTTCTAGACTATTCACAAGTTGGACAGAACATGTTATAATCTTCACAATTAAACTTTAAAGAACCAAATCAAGTAATTTTTTGGAAGATAAAATGTTTGATTCCTAATTGGGAGCCTTAATGAATTTTTGGCAGAAGAAGCATTCATTTTATAGATTCTACTTACAATATATGATTATAGGAGGTAACTAATGCACAAACACTAGTATTCATGGGAAAGAAAATCTTTATTGACTTTTACATTGTTATATACAGATTATGTTAATTCCAGCACACTTAGCATGTAAGGCAAAACATTAAAAGCTGCTACAGGATAAAATGTCACATCTGATTATTCTAACACAAAAAGCATGGGTCTAAAATTATGACCAATCCTTCACCGCATTAAATATTGAGAGACAGAGAGTGAATACAAAAAGTCTACACACCCCTGTTCCAATGCCAGGTTTTTGTGATGAAAAAAAGAGACCAAGATAAATCATTTCAAAACTTTTTAAACAATTAATGTGATCTATTACCTGTACAACCCAATTGAAAAAAAACCCAAACTGAAATATGTTAAGGGGAAAAAAAAATAAAAAAACTTACAGTAACCTGGTTGCATAGATATGCACACCCTTAAACTAATACTTTGTTGCAGCACCTTTGATTTTTATTGCAGCACTCAGTCGTTTTGGGTAAGAGTCTGTCAGTGTGGCACATCTTGATGTGGCAATATTTGCCCACTCTTCTTTGTTAAAACTCTCCAAATCTGTCAGATTGCGAGGACATCTCTTGTGCACAGCCCTCTTCAGATCACCCCGCAGATGTTCAATCAGATTCAGGTCTGGGCTCTGGCTGGGCCATTCCAAAACCTTAATCTTCTTCTGGTGAAGCTGTTCTTTTGTTGATTTAGATGTGTGCTTTTGGTCATTGTCTTGCTGAAAGATGAAGTTTCTCTTCATCTTCATCTTTCTAGCAGAAGCCTGAAGGTTTTGTGCCAACACTGACTGGTATTTGGAACTGTTCATTATTCCCTCCACCTTGACTAAGGTCCGAGTTCCAGCTGAAGAAAAACAGCCCCAAATTATGATGCTGCCACCACCATGCTTCACTGTAGGTATGGCATTCTTTTTGTGATGAGCAGTGCTGTGTTTGCACCAAATATACCTTTTGGAATTATGGCCAAAAATTTCAACCATGGTTTCATCGGACCAAAACACATTTTCCCACATGCGTTTGGGAGATTTCAAATGTGTTTTTGCAAAATGTAGCTGGGCTTGGATGTTTTCTTCATAAGATAAGGCTTCCGTCTTGCCACCCTACTCCACAGCCCAGACATATGAAGAAAACAGGAGATTGTTGTCACATGTACTAAACAGCCAGTTACTTGCCAGAAATTCCTGCAGCTCCTTCAATGTTGCTGTCGACCTCTTGGCAGCCTCCCTAACCAGTTTTCTCTCCGTTTTTTCATCAATTTTGCAGGGACGTCCAGTTCTTGGTAATTTCACTGTGGTGCCATACTTTCTCCACTTGATGACTGTCTTCACTGTGTTCCATTGCATATTTGATGCCTTGGAAATTCTTTTGTACCCTTCTCCTGACTTATACCTTTGAACAGCGAGATCTCTTTGATGCTTTGGAAGCTTTCTGTGTGCAGTAAGATGTGACTACAAAAATGTCAGGAAAAGCCTAGTAGAACAGCTTAACCCCTTGCACTCTGGTCAATTTCCCTAAAAACGCCAAAAAATAACGTGCCCAAAGTAAATCAAAAGCTGTTCTTCAACCCTTTGCAGCATCTTCATGGGGTTGGTCTTATTTAAAAGAAAACACTTTGAATTTTTTGGCAAAACAGTCATAATCTCTCTAAGTGCTCCGGCCACTGAGTAACAGTCATCTAAACATACTGAACTTGAAGAAAATAAATTTCGCCTGGGTGTTTTTTTGGATACAAATGCTTGCAAATAACACACAGCTTCAGATCCGGGCTGGAAAATGCAACATAAATGTAGAAGTGTTATCCAGCTGAGGTCAAAATTTTGTAACAATGCCACAAAAATTGAATATATTACACAGCTTTGTTCTCAGGTTGTTCCCAGGCATTTTTGAACTGTGCCAAATTGTGCCAAATGGCACAGTTTGGAAAAGCATCTGTAACTTTTGAATGATTCAATATAGAAGCTTCATCTTGGGCTCTAATGAAAGGTGACACTCAGGGCTGTGTGTGTGTGTGTGTGTGGGGGGTTGTCCCCCCCCCCCCCGCTACAGAGGACGGACATTGCCCGGTGCACGGGTTAATGCGCCGCGGTCTGTCATGTGGCAATGACGCACAGTTGTACTTTACCGATCGGTCAAAAGTCATTTTTGATTACAATTTTCAGGGATAAAGAATAATTTAGCTTATAACACTTACCTGTTCACAACAGCAGCGTAGCTGGCGAACTTCTCTTCCTCATTGTCAGACGAACATGAAGCTTGTCCGCTTATTACGGACTCGTGGTTCTGGTCTCGCGACCTGGTCAAAACATAATTCCATTATTGCGGTTTTGTGCTTCCATGATTGCGGTTTTGGCAAACGATTTTTCAAAACAAATAACAGTAGTAATAAAAAAAGACTGGCAAACGCGTGTGTGTCACCCAGCCTTCGTCGTCGGCCTCCGTCGGTCTATGATGACCATGGAAGAGTCTACTCTGCTGGGACAGCACCGCCTGTGGCTGAACAGGCCAATGCGCGAATGGCAGTCCCTATCACACAGGTCGCACTTGTGGGTGGTCTCCGGGCTGCTGGGTCTGTGGCAGTTCTTCCTGCGGGTCCTTTTTTCATCTGCTGCATCAGTCAGTCTCTCTTCACCCAGCCTTACACAAAACAACTTTAGAACTTCTGTGCTTCAATTGGCTGGCTGCATTCGCAGCCGTTGATAGGCTAGTCCTTCTTGCTAGGTTTTCAGTCATTGGTTCTTCAAGGTTTCAGAAACCCAATTCAAGGCTCTTATTAGTCGAATGAGAGGTCAATCATATCTAATCTGTTCGCGGCTGTGTCTGTAGTGGAAGAACAGAAATGCAGCTTTTTTTTTCAGTGCGCTCTAGGACGCAGTGCCCTCGTGCGCCCTCGTGCGCTCTAGGACGCAGAGACATGCCCGCCCGCGGTACACAGAGGTGCAACAGGTTAACTTTATTTGGGGTTACTCAGAGGCACTTTAAATGGTGGCAGGTGTGTGCTGACTCCCATTTAACATGCGCTTGAATATGATTGATTAATTCTGAACTTAGCCACATCCCCAATTATAACTAATTAAAACAGTTGCAACCAGGTTGTTGTAAGTTTTTTATTTTTCCCCTTAAAATATATTTTTTTTTCAATTGGGTTGTCCAGGTTATTGATCACATTAATGAGGGAGAAAGTTTTGAAGTGATTTATCTTGGTCTCATTTTTTTACATCACAAAAATCTGGCATTTGGACCAGGGGTGTGTAGACTTTTTAGAATGGTGTGAAAAAGTGTCTGCCCCCTTCCTAATTTCTCACTTTTTTGTATGTTTGTCACACTTAAAAGTTTCAGATCATCAAACAAATATAAATATTAGACAAAGATAGCACAAGTAAACACAAAATGCAGTTTTAAATGAAGGTGTTTATTATTAAGGGGAAAAAAAATCCAAACCTACATGGGCCTGTGTGAAAAACTGATTATCCCTAAACCTAATAACTGGTTGGGCCACCCTTAGCAGCAACAACTGCAATCAAGCCTTTGTGATAACTGGCATTGAGTGTTTTTGTCACAGTCCGTGTGCTGACTCTGTCTGCACTCGGTGTGCGGCAGTCTCCCGTTCTCTTTCCTGGCGCACCTCCTGGCTTTTGTTGTGACAGCGTCTTGGTGGGGCTTCCGGCTGTCAAGAGCGGAGCTCCGCTGTACGGCGGGATTCCAATCAGCTGATGACCCTTCATCAGCTGGTTAGTCTATCAAGCGCTATTTAAGGGAGCAGCCCTGTTTGCTCGGGGCTGCGACCTCGCTTATGGACAACGCTGGTCTCCCCAACGTTAGACTGGAGTCCCTACGCTCCTGCTCCAGTCATCCTCTTTTCCGCGCAACACCCTGTAAGTTTATTCCTTAACCTGTGTTTATCGTCAGTGTGCTATTACCTTTGTCCTTATTTGTGTTTTGCCCCTCGTGGCTCATTATTTTGTACCTTTTTGTCATTGTTTAATAAATACTCAAACTCACTGGTCGCCTATAGCGTCTCATTAGCAGTCCGTGAAGGCCGCCCATGACAGTTTTACAGTGCTGTGGAGGAATTTTGGCCCACTCATCTTTGCAGAATTGTTGTAATTAAGCCACATTGGAGGGTTTTCGAGCATGAACAGCCATTTTAAGGTCATGCCACAGCATCTCAATCAGATTCAGGTCAGGACTTTGACTAGGCTACTCCAAAGTCTTCATTTTGTTTTTCTTAAGCCATTCAGAGGTGGACTTGCTGGTGTGTTTTGGATCATTGTCCTGCTGCAGAACCCAAGTGCGCTTCAGCTTGAGGTCACCAACAGATGGTCGGACATTCTCCTTCAGGATTTTTTGATAGACAGCAGAATTCATGGTTCTATTTACCACAGCAAGTCTTCCAGGTACTGAAGCAGCAAAACAGCCCCACACCATCACACTACCACCATATTTTACTGTTGGCATGATGTTCCTTTTCTGAAATGCTGTGTTACTTTTACGCTGGATGCAATGGGACACACAACTTCCAAAAAGTTTAACTTTTGTCTCGTCAATCCACAGAGTATTTTCTCAAAAGTCTTGGGGATCATCAAAATTTTTTTCTGGCAAAACTGTGATGTGCCTTTATGTTCTTTTTGCTCAGCAGTGGTTTTTGTCTTGGAACTCTGCCATGCAGGCTATTTTTGCCCAGTCTCCTTCTTATGTTGGAGTCATGAACACTGACCTTAACTGAGGCAAGTGAGGTCTGCAGTTCTTTGAATGTTGTTGTGGGGTCTTTTGTGACCTCTTGGATGAGTCGTTGCTGTGCTCTAGGGGTAATTTTGGTTGAACGGCCAGTCGTGGGAAGGTTCACCACTGTTTCATGTTTTCACCATTTGTGGAAAATTGCTCTCACTGTGGTTTGCTGGAGTCCCAAAGCTTCATAAAGGGTTTTATAACCTTTTCCAGACTGATAGATCTCACTTAGTTTGTTTCTCATTTGTTCCTGAATTTCTTTGGATTGCAGCATGATGTCTAGCTTTTTGAGTTTTTTTTGGTCTACTTCACTTTGTCAGGCATGCAATTTAAGTGATTTTTTGATTGAGAACAGGTGTGGCAGTAATCAGGCCTGGGTGTGGCTAGAGAAATTGAACTCAGCTTTCCAAAGATGTGATAAACCACAATTAATTCATATTTTAACAAGGAGGGCAATCACTTTTTCCACACAGGGCCATGTAGGTTTGGATTTATTTTTTTTTTTACCCTTAATAATATTCGTCGGCCTCCGTCGGTCTATGATGACCATGGAAGAGAATCCTCAACGTCTACTCTGCTGGAACAGCACTGCCTGTGGCTGAACAGGCCGATGCGCACCGGTGTTCTACCTTCCAGCGTTGGGCGTTGGTAGGATTCAAGCCTGGGCAGGAAGATATGGAGGACAAGATGTTACCCATGCAGCATGTCCCCCCTCTCCACGTCACTGATGGATCCAAAGGAACAGCAGGGCTGCTATAGTTTGGCACCAGCGCCGTTGCAGGAGCTGCCAGAACGATGTTGAGCACAACAGAGAACTGCCTTAGGGGCTCCGACTCCGGATTTTTCCTCAGGGTTGACTCCCGAAGCCTTTCCCGTGACCGGGTGTGCCGCAAGGCAGCGGAGGTTTGAAATCAGGGTTTACCTTCCCCTAGATGGGCTACCTTCCCAGGTTGACGAGCCACCATCTACCCGAAGCATCTGGTTTTAAGGCGCCAGAGATCCGCCCTCGCCCCTTCTCCTATTAGTAAAAGCAGTTCCGCCGGGCTTAAAGACTAAACCACACGGGCAGGCTAGGAGTTGGACTTAGTTGTCAGAGGCTTTTCGAGACGCATGCCGTAAGGAGCATTTTATGAGCACTGGGAGCTTAACCCCAGTGCCGCTCCTGGCTATGACAACCTTGGAACCACCTTAATAATAAACACCTTCATTTAAAAACTGTGTTTTGTTTTTACTTGTGTAATCTTTGTCTAATATTTGAATTTGTTTGATGATCTGAAACTTTTAAGTGTGACAAACATACAAAAAAATGAGAAATCAGGAAGAGGCCAAACACTTTTTCACACCACTGTATATCATCTGTACCTTTGCTAATTGCAATGATGAAAAGTTATGTCCGCTTTGCTCAAAAGCAGCCGCCGGCTTCAGAATCACAAGAGAAATGGCTTTAGCCAAGCGAGGTGCGCTCCCACAGCGAGCCGATCAGTTTCTGGTGTTCCATCACTTTTTGGCAAGACACCGGCAGCTTCTCTTGTTTTGAACATATTCAAAAAATTTTGTGAGTAGAAAAGCTGGTTCCAACCATAAAAACATCTGGCAAATGGCAGTGAACTGACGTCCCCTAGCACCCGCCATGTTGCGGGACACTGGGGTAAATGTATTTTTATAGAACAGTTCTTGTTCCTCTGTGAAAATGGAGGCATATTCACTCATTGCGTCTGTGTATGGATGGTTGTGTGTATTCGTCTGTCCACCTGTCTGTTTCAGCTCGCCCACTGAAACTTGTGCAACTAAAGGCTTGTATCATTGTATTGCCATATTTTCTCGACTTTTAATTTGCCAGAATTCCGAGAAAAGGTTTTGTTTTTGAAATAAACACAAATTTAACTCACCTTTAATGCCAATGGAGCAGAGAAAAAATGTAATAACTCTGCCAGGCCACTAGAGGCAGCAGTGTGACCTTTTTAAAGCACAATACAGCACGTTTTTTTACACCACGTGGAGCTGAACTATTGTAAATTGTGGTTACTGATAAAAACAAATATTCAGCAACTGCATCATCACATTGATTGTTTTCACACTGGTTTTGCTTTTTAGTTTTGCAGAGGAAGGATTAGGTAAAACTCATTAAAAACTTGCTAAAAACTACAAGTCCCAACATTCCTTGCTCGCAAATGGTCGCAGTGAACTGCGCATGTCCCCAGAAACTCCCACCACAGGGAAGCACTGACAATCCATCAATACTGAGTGAACAAATGTCCATCTTTTTGCCCGTCTGTTTTCTTCCTCTGCCACTAAACAGCAAAAGCTCCTGTTCATCTTGATTGTCATTGTATTCATGTACTACCATCACTTCCACCATTTAAAACGTCTCCCACCGTGCTCTTCTTTTATGTTTGGATTGTAGCTGCTCAAATCAGTTTGATGGTTCTTGGCTGCCACTGACAGTACGGGCATGTGAACTGCAGATTATTTTCACTGCGCATGCGTGTACTCCAAAACTACTGGATGGATTTGGATGAAATTATCACCAGAGGTGGTCCTTGGACTAGAGCAGAACCCATAACATTTTGGTAATATCCGAGAATGTATACCTCCACCAAGGCTCTGGCACAGAGGCATCAGCTCCTTGGTGCTTTCATTAAATACAATGAATACCATAACATTTCAGTGTGTGCTGGATCTGGCATCCATGAAGAAAGACTTGTTGCATTTTTTTAGCAAACTACAGTCATGTGAAAAAATTAGGACACCCTGTATAAGCCTGTGTTTTTTTTTTAACATATTTGGACATTTGGATATTTAATATCAATGTTAAAAATACTGTGAGATTCCTGTAATAAAACTAAACAATTAAAAATGAATTAAAGACTTTTTTCAAATTTTCTGTAAAATGTAATTCTAAACAAATAGTGAGGAAGAAATTAGACCCCCCCCCCATCTTTTTTTAGGAGACCCCCACAATCATTCCCATTTAAAATGGCTAAAATAAATGTTAAAAAATGCAAATGAATACAAAAAGCAAGGTTAGACATAGATATGTGAACATTTCTTAATGAAAAACTGAATATTTAATGGGGTGTCCTAATTTTTTTCACATGACTGTATTATGAAGGTATAATAACAGATGCAGATGGGAAAAGTTTGCTTTTGAGTCTTTCTGGAAGAAATCCTGTCCTCCCGACCTGCATAACAGACTTCCTCAGTGTAAATCAGGGATCACTTTTGTGTCTGCTACTCTTGTGCGACACCAAATGGACAAATTGGGAATAGCTGTTACTTTATACAGTGCTGCTCATGTATTATTTAATTTTCACACTTTGCAAATTCATCCTACGGGCCAGTTTGAACTCTTTGGCGGGTCAGTTTTGGCCCACAGGCCATATGTTTGGCACCCCTGATCTACACACTGCTGTTGAAGCCACAGTTTTAGAAGTGATTGGTTGTGAGGGGCCTCTATTACAGTCTATGGCACAACCACGAACAGAGCAACAAGCACCAGCACTAAGCAAAAACATTCAAAAATACAAATATGACAAGTGCGGAAATTAGCTGCCCTGCTGCTCCACTGTTGCTGAATGACTTAACATTACGTCTGCCAAAAAGCGGAAGTTGCAGCCATAATCATTTTTACAGCAGCACCCTCCAGAATAAGGTGAATGGTCTTTTTAAGCTTCCGCAGTGGAGCTGCATTTGGTGGACTGGATTTGGTCTGGGCAGGCCTTGAATATGACACGTGTGAGCTATAGGCTTAGAATGCATCCTGGAGATTTTGGGGATTAAATTTGGCCATTTTCACCCTAAAATTTGAAAAATGGAGCACTGTTAAACGTTCTCTCCCTTTACAATCATCCCTTTAAATCTCTTCTTGCAGCACCAGGGAAAGAAGCAACAATGAGCTGGAGAACACAGCCAATTTATGTAAATTTAGAACCATAAAAACATGGATGGAGAATAAATCTTACTGAAATGAAACTGCTGGACCTATGCCAATGAAACAAGGTGGGATTTGTTGGAATGCCATTAATTCTGGGACTTCAGGCACTGCTGTTGGTGAGTGGATTTTGCTGCGTTATATTGCTAGTTCATTTGACACACTATTTACTGTAGCTGGCGTGATGTCTGCCAAATCTGTTTGAATAACCAAATAGAGGAAATTCTAAGCTTTCAAACAATGTATGGCTTGACTACCAACTCCAGACAGGATCAGTAACTACTTTTAGTGCCAAAACACGACATGAAATGGGAGTCAGCTGGTAGGTTTCAAACAAAGCAGAGATTTATTGATTCTTCTCCCCAAAATAAAGTGAATGGACAGTAAATCTTACTGGTATGGACCTATTGGACCTATGGTGATGAGACAGGACTAGAATTGTTTGATTATTATTAATTTTGTGGATTTGAAGATACTTGACTGAGCTGCGGCTATGTTGCTGCTTTGCTAGCTGGTGGAGTAGGTGGAGACCACCGTTCCAGCTGGTGGTGGAATTTCGAGAGGTTTATATGAAAACACTTGTCGATTTCTGTGTCATAAGAATTATTTCACATTCAATCACAAAATGACATGTCGATTTTGAACAGCAGCTTGCTAGTTTTCAGCTCCTTAACAGCACCAGTCTTGGATATGAATGTGGGAGTGAATGTGTTGGCCCTGTCTGTCGCTCTGTGTTGGCCCTGCGATGGACGAGTGATCTGTCCAGGGTGTACCCTGCCTCCCGCCCAAAGATGCAGGGATAGTCTCCACCCCCCACACCCCCACGATCCGAAAAGGATTAAGTGTTGTGAATCTCCCCGTGCGCTTTTGCACAGTGCATGGAGGAAAGAGACAACTCCAAGCGCAGGAGACGATGTGTGCAATTTATTGTGCAAAAACAAGGAACAGACAGTCCAGCAAAACAACAGGTATGAGTAGAACGGCGAGAAGGCTCTTTGAAGCTCACAAGATGCTCCTCAGCTCACCAGTGAGTCAGACCAGGGGGCCCAAAGCACTGCAGGACAGCTGGACAGCGGGGGGGAAGGCAGCCTGGGCACCCGAGCGCTTCCTAGATGGGACTGAAAGCGACGGGTACAGGAATACTCACTGGGGCTGGGAACGGAGATGTCCGTGGATGGAATCCCCGAGCCAACTTGCAAAGAACAGAAAAAGAAAATACAAATGTCATGCAGAGCGAGGCGGTACCGAATGACAGGCAGGGCATCTAGTCATGCATGCATTTGTCAACGTAGTTCACACAACCAACACTAAGAGTGCAAAAATCTGGCAAAACACTGAAGCGGACTCAGGGCTTAAGTAATGCCAACATAATGGGGAAGTGATTGCTGGTGTGAAGGGAGTGTGCATGTGTGTAGAAGTGTGTTGGTGTGTGTAAGTGGAGACAGGTGTGTGAGTGGATGCCTGTGAGTATGTGAGTGTGTGTGTGTGTGTGTGTGTGTGTGTGTGTGTGTGTGTGTGTGTGTGTGTGTGTGTGTGTGTGTGTGCATGAGAGGAAATGTATGTATGTGTATGTGTGCGCGCGTGGACAAAGGAATGAACACAGATGATGATGACAGCCAGCTGGTATCACTGGCAGGAGAAGGGGGCGTGGCTGAGAGCTGTCAGGGAGCCAGACAGACCTCCAAGGCTCCAAGAGAGGTGCCTGACGGCAAATAGAGGATCCAGATACACAAGAAGGTTAAGCAGCCACCGGGCCATGGGACTGGGCTGGGAATTCCAGCCCAGTCCCATGGCATTAAGCGGTTGAAGATGGATGGATGGATGGATGGATGGATGGATTTCCTGGGTTCTGGTCTTGGTTAACACTGATGTTGTAGCCTAATAGTAGAGCATCCACCCCACTGCTGAGAGGTTTCTGGTTTGCACTCCAACTGCAAAAAAGAGAGAAAAAAAGATGCTACTATTACTTGAACAAGAATGAGAGAAATTAAAGAGGGTAACTACTGGGAAAAAAGAAAAAAAAACATATTTTTACCTCTCTTTTTCCAGTTCTTGTCTCATTGTTTTCTGTTGTTTTCCAGTAGCTACCCTGGTTTTTAAACCTGTTTTTTTTCTCCATATTTTGACAGTTTTGTCAGTATTTTTACTGTGCCCTGTTTTTGCTGTTTCCTTTTTCATGCTTCTTTCCCATTTAACAGTCGTTCTTCACCTGTTTATCTTTTTTTTTCCAGTAAATACATTGCTTTTTACTACTTTTTACCATGTTTTTATCCCACTTTATTATTGTTTTAACAGTTTTACTTACCCTGCTGCATCAGAGTAATTTGGAAAAGAGTTGAGTCATCTCTATTTTAGATGAAACAAATATTGCTTTGTAACTCTCAATGGCTCAATGATACGTTTGCAATGTCAGAGATTCTTGAGAAACAGGTGAAACAAATTGTCTGGAAGCATTCACAGAAGAAAAAAAATCAAAGTGGGCAGCCTCTCGGCTCATGTGTGAGTCTGTTTTTCCCCACCGTGTCCAGTCACACCTCATCAGCCACCTGACTCCCACACCTACACCTCATCTCTTTCCAATTCCCCCAAGCTCAGTGTTTGACGCCCCCCCCCCCCCCGCCTTCCATGTTTGGTTATAAGCGTTCCCTTCTTGCTTGCACCTGTTCTTTGTTGACCCAGCCAGTTCAGATTTTCACATAAATAAACCACTGAAATGGTTTTGTGGGTGCTCCTGTTTTTGGAGAAACTGCTGTATTTGCTTTTTACTCGCTTGTTTAGCTTTGCTTCAACCCAACATGTGTTCGCTTTGATGAATGGGATCTCATTCAAGCTAGGCCACGGTGAAGTCAATGGTCTTTTGGCTCATAGAAGGATGAATTCATATAAACGTTGTACAAATAGCTCTTATTATTAACACTTTTCTTACTCACACAGTGGCACACTGGGACTCTCAGATTGCACAGATAATGCTTGATTATTGAGTCATTATGGACACGAAGAGCAATTGCAGCACATTTGGCAATTATGTGTTTAAGAAAAACAAGGTCACCTTACACTAAAGAGCTTATCAACACTGTTGTTTGGTGAGATGAATAAAGCTGCAGCCCAGACCACTGGAGCACTGCTAGATTTTCTCACATATGGAACCAGAAAAATAAAAAAAAATCTGTGCAGATTTTTAAATTAATTAATTGATTTATGTGGGAAGGAAACATATTGTCTTAAGTAGATTTTTAAAATCAGAATAAATCTACCTTTTCTATCCAATAAGAACAGTGGAACTGGCAGAGGCTGAAAGACTGCCATTAAGTCAGTAATTTCAGTACTAATTTCAAGTCCAGTCTCATGGATCTTCTATAGACTTCATGTACAGTTTCCTTTGAAGTGGGACAAGGAAGTCAACAGATTTTCTTGGAGAAAAAAAGAAAACATTAGTCATTGATGTGAAATGGGATTGTCTCCCTTCTGTGAGTTCTTGATTGGCCTCTCAAATTGATTGACTTATTTGAACATCAAGACAAAATCTTAAAAGCAAGGAATTAAACCAAAAAAATAAACACAACAACAAAAAAAGTGTCCTTGTTCAAAAGGAGTGGGGAGAAGCCAACGCTTATATAGTCCCACCCCTTCTCCATACCCAGTAAATTATAATATCATCATAGTCATTATCCATCCCACAGTAACATTCATTATGCAATGCCATAATATATAATGCATCTTATAATTAAATAATGCAGTAGAAATAATACAACAATGACATTTTATAATGACGACATACCAACATATAATAATAATAATAATAATAATAATAATAATAATAATAATAATAATAATAATAAGTAAATACTTCTGGTATGTTTAAAGTAATTATAGACAATATTATTGTCATCATAATCAATACCTAGGTACAATAAGTAACCATGTAGTAATAACCATAATAATAGGTAGCCATGTAGTAGTTACAATAACACCAATAATAATACCACTCAGCCTATGTAATACTTTAAATGATTCCATCCTAAACAACAATCATAATACTATAATAGAGTTGTAATATTCTAGTAATAATAATGATATCAATAATAACAATAATACTCAGCATATATATTCAACAATAACAACCTTTCTTCCTTAAAGACACATTGTAATATTACTATCCTTTATTTTTATATTGTTCAAAAATCGTTTTGTCAAGGACAGCCCCGTTCCGTGATTGTGGCTGTAGTTCCTGATTAGTTGATAATTGTTTCCAGCTGGCAGATATTGGAGCCTGAGCCTGGCTCCCTGTCAGCCTGTGGCCACGCCTCCTCCTCTCTGCCAGGCATCCACCAGTTAACTCTGTCACCTCTTGTTTATTATTATTATTTGTCCTCCTTGTTTTCTACATACTTATTTACACACCTGCACACACTCAAGCACACTCCTTCATACATGCACATACACACACTTACGCTTACACACACACACATGCACACACACACATCCATTCTGACTCACAGTCACTCATGCACCTGCTCTGCCACACTCCTGCATCCACTTGACATCATTAGCTCTCTGGGTGCTTATGCTTGTCGGCTGGTGCACTCAGTGTGGTGATGTCAGTCAATCGTGACTAGTCTTTAGTCAGGAGTGTATACATGTCTACTCTACACTGGGTTTATGCTGATGTCCCGGAGCCATTGGTTTCCCTTTTTCTTTGGACTGCTCAGGTGTTGTTTTCCAAAGCCAGCTGTGCTCCGACACCCTTGTAAGTCTTCCTCATTTTTGCCCTTCCTATCCTCTGGCCAGTCCTGTCTGGGAGCGCGTGGGGCTCCTCCTCCTGCCAGCTGTGCTCGGTCATCCATCACCTTGTGTATTAGACTGTTTTTCCATTGAACATATTGTGTATTTTGTGTTTTCCCTTTCTGTTAATAAACACGTTCACTTCCCCTGCATATTGGGCTTGTACCAATTCATTTGTTTGCTGCACGTTTATGCAGCGAACATGACACATTTCTTCATATATTGATTTAAATATTTGGATGTTTGGACATTGCCTGTGTTTCTCCTCCAACCCATTCCACAATTTTACGCCACACACAAACACACAAAAACCTTTCCTAGCACATCTTACTAGATGCATTTGTATTCCCCATAAATTGTATTTCCCTTCTCTCTGACTAAAAAGATTTTGTATATTGTGTGGCAAAAAGTTTTTACTGACTTTAAACATTAACTGTGCTGTATAATAGTCAACCACATCCTGTAATTTCAATAATTTTGAATGTAAAAACAATAAATTAGTATGTTCAAGATACCCGACTTTTTGTATAACACAGACTGCCCTTTTTTTTTATATTAGCAATGAATTAAGTGTATTTTTATAATTGTTACCCCAAACCTCTATACAATAGGTCGTTTGGAAGTACTAATGAGCAATACAAGATATGAAGTGATTTGTAACCTAGGACCTGCTTAATTTTATTTATAATTGCAATATTCTTTGCCCCTTTGTTTTGTATGTATCTGATGTGTGGTTTCCAGCTAATTTTATCATCTGGTATTACACCCCAAAATTTGATGTCTTTAACATTTTCAATAATTACATTATCTATATGAATATAAATATCTTCTTTATTTTTACAATTACCAAATATCATTACCTTAGTTTTTTATCTATATTTAGTGATAGTTTATTACTATACATCCATTTTTAGCTTATTTAATTCATTATTTAAAGTATGGATTAGTTGATTATAATTATTTCCAGAGTAAAATATATTAGTATCATTAGCAAATAATATTATTTTTAACAATTTAGAAACTTGGAATATATTTATATATATGTTAAATAATTTGGGGCCCAATACTGACCCATGGGGGACCCCACAGGCAATTCCCATACATCCAGACAGATATTCTTCCATCTTCACAAACTGTTGTCTCTCAGATAAATAACTTGTAACCTAACTCAGTGCCACTCCCCTAATACCATACAATTGCAGTTTATCAAGAAGCATTGAATGATTTATTGTATTAAATGCTTTTCTAAAATCTATAAATATACCAATGGCACACTTTCCTTGATCTAATGCATTTATTATTCCCTCTGTTGCTTCTGTTATTGCTAATGATGTTGTACTCTTTGCTCTAAATCCATGTTGATTCTGATTAAGCAGGTCATGTTTATTGAAAAAAAAATTCTAATCTGTTGTTGAAAAGTTTTTTCCAGAATCTCTGAAAACTGTGGGAGGAATGATGCTGGTCTGTAGCTTGTGTAGTGGTGTTTATTCCTTGCTTGAATAATGGTATTACTTTTGCTATTTTCATTTTCTGCAGGAATAAACCAGCCAAATGTCCATATATGATGCCCTTTCATTAGTTTTTGAGCTATTTTTGACACAGAGGTGGAGGTGGATCAAGAAGAATCAATTGTGATTTCTGAGGTATGTTTATTTCTACCTCAAAAATCACAATTGATTCTGGTAACTGCTTCAAAACATCAGCTCCCGACAACATTATTGTTGTAAGGACCATTTCTGCTCTTTTCTGTGATTTGTTTAGCCTTAGGATGGCTACAAGTTGTTTTACCATTGCCACACCTATGACAGTCATTGTTGTTGTTGCCTGAGGTGTAAAACAGTCCCCTGCCCCCTTGAGTGGTTATTATAGAAAATGAAGAAATCTTATGAGCAACAACAGCGGATGACAGTTGTGATTATTTCTTTTATACTGTATAAAATTACAGACATTCCAAATTGGCAGTGACAGTTTCATTTGATTTCCTCTCAGTATTTACTAAATGCATTCTATCTCTCGCTCTCTCTCTCTTTCTGTTTTTTTGTTCTCTTCCCCAGACACTGGACTCAGCAGCAAACCAACAAAGTGATCACAAGCACAAGCCAACTCATCAAACAGCTCTCTGATATAATCAATGGCTCTTCACGGGTATTTTACACTTCTTTTCCTCCATCATTGACTGTCATTTTGAAGAATAAACAGTAGATTAAACTTTTTCTTCTTCTTTCGGCTGCTCCCTTTAGGGGTCGTCACAGTGGTCATCTGTCTCCCATCTGTTACCCTATCCCTTCATCTTTCTCTGTAACACCAGCCCTCTCCATGTCCTCCTCCACTACATCCATCAGCCTGGATGGAGCCTGGATGGATGGACCCTGGCAGCTCCATCTTCAACATCCTTTGTCCAGTATCTCCACTATCCGTCCTCTGCACATGTCCAAACCATCTCAGCCTTTCCTCTCTTACTTTGTCTCCAAACCGCTTAACCTGAGCTGTCCCTCTGATATGCTCATTCATAATCCTGTGCCTCTCAGTCACTCCTAATGGAAATCTTATCATCTTAAACTCCGGCACTTCCAGCTCCACCTCCTGTCTTTTTGTCAGTGCCACTGTCTCCAAACCATACATCATAGTAGTTCTTACTACTGTGTTGTAAATCTTCCCTTTCACTCTATTTTATTCTGGAATGATGTTTTGCTTTTTTTTTTTTACCTTTTTACCTTGGTGTGTTTTGTGTTGTCATTGCAAAATGGTTTTAAGATATTTATGGAAAAATCACAATAAAAATGTTACAATAAAGTTTACACTACTCTACTCTAGCTGCTATACTTGTATTGCAAATTATTCCTGACACTCATCTCCACCTACTCCACCCAGCCTGCACTCGCTTCTTCACCTGTCTTGTGCATTTTCCATTGCTTTGGATGGTTGACCCCATGTATTTAAACTCATCTACCTTCACTACTTCTACTCCTTGCATCCTTACCATTACACCTGCCTCCCTCTCATTCACACTTGTGTATTCTGTCTTGCTTCATTCCTCTTCTCTCCAGAGCATACCGCCACTGCTCCAGGTTCTCTTCCACCTCCTTCCTACTCTCAGTACAGATCACAATGTATGCAGTGTCTTCTGCAAACATCATAGCCCATGAAGACTTACCTTGCCAGACTGTCCATCACCATAGCAAACAAGAATGGGCTCAGACTATCCCTGATGTAATCCCACCCCCACCTTCATTCCATCTGTCACTCCTACAGAACACCTCACCACCGTCTCGCTGTCCTCATATGGTTCCAATGAAAATTATTCAACCCCCATTGCATTTTAGGTTTATTGGCAACATTTAAAAAAATGCAGATGTTTGCAATAAACAAATTACACGAGAATAAGTTAAATAGTTAAATAAAAGTAATATTACAAGGACTGTATCCACATTCAACACTAAATCCTACTTTCAATGACTGTTGCAATTTAAAAATTATTCAACCTCCTGAATAGAATTCCTCAGAAGAGAACACATTTGCAAATGAGGTGTGGTCTCAAGCACACCTGATGCAACCAATCAAGAGTTTCATTAGTTGCATCAGGTGAGTTTGCGATAGAACACCCCAAGTACCTGGGCTGCTGATAGTTGCACTTGATTACATGTTAGAAATATGACTAAGTCGAGAGCAGAGATTATTGCCGTGCACAAGCAGGAAAAGGATACACAAAGAGAGCAGAGGCACTGAATGTTGCTAGAAATACAGTTGAAAGCACAGTTTGCAAGTTTAAACTCAAAGGAACAGTGGTTACACTACCTGGACATGGCAGAAACAGAAAGCTATCAATGGCTTTAACCAGAGTCCTGAGGAGGCAGGTGGTCAGAAACCTTCAACTGACTGCAAAAAACCTGCAGCAAGACTTGGTGGCAGCAGGTACTGAGGTTACAGTTTCCACAGTAAGGTGCATACTAAACGCTGAAGGGCTCCATGCCTGAGCTCCAAGACATACACCACTACTGACCCAAAAGCATAAGAAAAGTCAGCTTCAATTTGCTCAATGCTATATAAATAAGCAAAAGAGGTTTTGGGATTTTGTTCTGTGAAGCAATGAAACAAAATTGGAGCTTTCCAGGTCTATGGACCAGTGGTATCTTGAAGGAGGAAGAATGAAGCATATGCTGAAAAAAACAAACAAACAAACAAAAAAAAACACCTTGCCTTCAGTGAAGCATGACGGTGGTTCAGTGATGCTTTGGGGCTGCTTTGCTTCCTCTGGCACTTGAAACCTGCAGCATGTGGAAGGCAACATGGATTCAATCGAGTATCAGGAAATCCTGGGACAAAATGTCTTGCTGTCTGTGAGGAAACTGAAGCTTGGGTGTCATTGGACCTTCGTGTGGGACAATGATTCCAACCATATCTCAGAGTCTAACAAGGTTTGGTTTCAGAAGAAGTCCTCAACGATACTAGAGTGGCCATCACAGTCGCCTGACTAGAACCCCATTGAAAATTGCAGACTATTTGAAAAAGGGCGTTGCAGTATGCAAACCCAAGAATATTAGTGAACTGGAGTCCTTTGACCATGAGGAATAGGCTAAGATTCCTCAGGAATGCTGCCAGAAGCTGGTGTCTGGCCATGCATCACGTATGCAGCAGGTCATAACAGCAAAAGGGTGCTCTATTCAGTATTAAAGATGCTTGTCTTGAAGGGATTGGATAATTTTGAGATGGCAGCAGTCATTAAAAGTGGCATTTTGTGTTGAATTTTGAGAAAGCACTTGCAATGTTAGTTGTGTTGAGCTATTTAAATTGTTCTTGTTTGAATTGTTTATTGCAAACAGCTACTAGTTTGTCCATTTTGACAAAAACCCTAAAGTGCAATGGGGGTTGAATGCTTTTAATTGCATCTGTACGTGTCTTGCACCACTTTCACATAGTTCTCTGACACTCCTGACAGGAGGATAATAATAATAATAATAATAATAATAATAATAATAATAATAATTAAGATAAGCCTTTATTAGTCCTACAATGGGGAAATTCCAGGATCGCAACAGCACAGGGATAGCAACACTCAGAACAATAATTTAGAAGATAAGAAAATAAGAGTATTGAATATACATATGTACACATAAATATATAAATATATATATACAGTGCGGAGCATCGTAGCTAGATGGAATAAACAGCATAACCGTCTATTTAGTTACCCCACATAGTATGAATATGTACCCATACATATTGTCACCCTCCATAGCGATAATAATAATAATAATAATAATAATAATAATAATAATAATAATAATAATAATAATAATAATATTCATGCTAACTGAACCTAATCTTTTTTTTTTTTTTTTGTCACACAGCAAGACCGTCTGCGCCTGACCAGACTAAAGACTGAGTTCTCTGAGTCTGTGCAGCGCTATGGGGAACTGCAAAAGGTATCTGCATGTAAAAGTCACTGATTTTTTTTTTTTTTTGGTTTCATCTTATTTTGTTTCATTAGGAAATATGAATCTGCACTGCAGGTCCACTGTGAGTTAATGGTACTCACCTGAAGAGCCCCTTGTCCCACGTACAGGCAGAACAAAAAAGCCTGATGACTTCAGTGCAAAAAAAAGTCCTCTTGACCCTGTCTCTTCATTTGCTCCTCTTTTAGAAAATTGCAGCACGCTCAAGGGCCCTGCTCCCTCCAGCTCAGGAAGACAAGAAGAAGGTGAGCTGATATAAAGGGTTGAAAATCCTCCCTTTGTTTCACTGCCATTCATAAAAGTGCTGGATGATTTGATGGCATTTCTCAGCTCGATTGCATCCTCACAGGGGCTCCTTTGAACCTCTAGTCTCTTCTACTCTTATTTTTATTACAGTAGTCACCATTCATCACAGCCCCACTCATGTGCTGCGAAAATGTCTTTATCTGATTGTAATTTGGTCAGAGGAAAGAGTCTCTTTTAGCCATGTGTCACAGTGAGAGCCCAGAGATAGAAGGTGGTAAAGAAAAAGAAAATGAGTTCAACAAATGAAAGTCTGTCTTCATAATAACAGTCGATGCGAATGATTAACCGATTAAGTAAAATAAGATCAAACAAAATGAAACTTATTGATCAAGGTTTGTAGATGAGGTGAAGGAGTAATAAACCTCACAAATCTATCAAGTTAGATTTTCATTTGTAAGTCCCATGAAGGAGACAAAACACATTTGGTTATTTTCAGGCTAACCATTATAGGCAAACTGTTGCACACATCAAAGTTTTGGAGTATCTATGCAGTAAGTGACTTTGGAGAACTCTGAAACAGAACCATTCTAGTGCACATCAAAGTGCACAAATTATTCACGTCTCCCATATGTTGACATAGTTTCCAGAGGTGTTATCAAAAGGTGTGTGATGTGCTTTGGTCAAAACACGTCAGGGTTTAGTTATTGCAGCACCATTTTCCACCCATGTTAAGCAGACTTCCTCAATATGACTTGTATCAAATTATGCCCTGCCAGTGGAAGACCAAAGGAGGATTACGTTATGGTGATGCTTTTCCGTCCATCTGTCTGTCTGTCCATCTGTCCCACCTGTTGTGAAATCAGCTCCCCCCACATGTTTGTAAAAGATGTCCCCCATGACAAGCCATTGCTTCGACTATGCATTAAATGAAAAATAATATGAAAACCAAAACGCTGAAGTTGTCATGAGTCTGGGTGCAGTGTTTCCACAGAGCCCAGACTCTTAACTTATTTTTGAGTATTGTATGTCTGTTATTATTATTTTGTCAGTTCATGTATATTTTTTTTGGGGGGGTGGGGGTGGGTTGTCTTTTGTTCCTTCCTCTCTGCAGACACTCCCTCTCGGTGCTCACAGTCTGCTCTCCTGTCATCTCAGTTGTGAGCAGTTATGTAATTAGGTCACCTGCCAGCTCAGCTTCCTCACACCTGCCGCTCATTTGTTTGCCTATTATTTAAGCACTGTTTCGTTGTGGCAGTATTGATGCTTTGTTTGCTTTGTCGGACTTGAATGGACTTCATTCCTCCATATCATTCCCTCATCTCCTCCAGAGCTAATCCGGCTCTGGAGTGCCTTTGTCTGTAAGTCATCCTTGTTTGCATTTTTGTATAGTCTACACAGTTTTGGAATTTTTGTTTACTTTTGTTAATAAATGTCACAACTACAGTTCAGCGCATGTGCTTGTCTTTCTGCCCCGGAGGGGCGTTCATGACAGAATACTGATGCCAGAATCAGATCCACCTGCTGTAGCAGTGCATTTTTGTCTTTTTGTGTTTTTTTTCTTTTTCACTCACCTGCTCTTCAGAGCTGTTATGGATCCAACAGGTGGATGGGGCTACCCAGTGCGCCTGGGGTGGGAGTGCTGCCAAGCTCTCATGGAGATTGATGGGCTAATCTCCATGGCACGCACATATTCCACCCTGGAGGATGCATTGTAGTATCTGGGGCTTGCGGAAGCAGCGGCTTGCCGGTGCCCTCAGCTTAATGGAGCACGCTAAGGGAAAAGAGAGGATTTCTCTGGTGGCTGCACTGCAACGCAAGAATGGTGGGATGGAGAAGAATTCCCCAGAGAAGCTTAGGCTCGCGCCGATGGGGATGTGCTCCCGGTGCTCTGTTGTTATGCACACTGGTAAATAAAATTTCTGAAATCACAACCTTCTCTGTCATGTGCGACTTTTTTTCTGGAAGGTGTTGAACATTTCATTGGTGCAATATGCAAATTAGGTCCAATTATGCACAATGCATGGACGCAGGTTCACCGTAGAGACACTTGGGTACCTCTGCAACACTTTTGTAATTGGGACTGTGCATCTAACTATAATCATTCTGAAGCTATAGTGTTATAATAAAATTTGGATTGTCGCAATATGCAAATTAGGTCCAATTATGCACAATGCATGGATGCAAGTTCACTTGGCAGACACTTGCATTCCTCTGCAACATTTTTGTAACAGGGACTTTGCCTCTATTACCATTCTGAAGCTATTGTCATTTGAAAATTTGAAGTCAAACTCTGCATTTTCCTGCCAAAAATTCTACACACTCAAAGGGTTAACTTATTTTTGAGTATTGTATGTCTGTCATTATTTTGTCAGTTCATGTATATATATATATATATATATATATATATATATATATATATATATATATATATATATATATATACTATATATACTGTATATATATATATATTTTTTTTTTTTTGTCTTTTGTCTTTTGTCTTTTGTCTTTTGTGCCCTCCTCCCTCCAGACACTCCCAGGCAGGTTCAGGTTCAGGTTCAGGTTACTTTATTTGTACCCGTAGGTAGATTTGTTTTGCAGTCAGGTGTCATCCTTTTAGACACATTTTTACAAACCACAATTACATTCAACATGAACACAAACACAGGCACACATGAAGCTGACTATAAACATGATAAAAGTACTCAAGTCTCCACCAATCAGGACATAAGACAAAGAGATAAGAGAAAAAAACAAAGAGATAAGAGAGAAGGGTCATATTAAATCACACACATCTTGTTCAACTCTTTGACAGCAGCAGGAACAAAGCTGTTTTTGTAGCGCTGGGTTTTACTTTTTGGGACAGCAAACCTCCATCTGGAGGGGAGAAGCTGACAGTAGCAGTGCAAAGGGTGGGAGTCATCATTTAAAATGAAGGTAGCAATCCTCTGTACCTGTCTGGTGTACAGGGATGTCAGGCTCAGCTGTGACTCACCAAGCAAACGACTGGACCATCTAACTATTTGGTCTAAGGATTTCCTCTGTTTCAGTTTTATCTGACCAAACCATGACACTAAAGAAAGGATAAAACAGATTCAATAAAAGCTCGATAAAACATTGTCATTATGATTCAGTCAATTTGGAAGTGTGCGAGCTTCCTTAAACAATGCAAATGTTGCTGACCCTTTTTGCACACCCTTTCACAGTTCTCTTCAAAGTTTAAATTACTATCAATAATGGTCCCAAGATATTTGTAAGATTGCACACATTCAATGGTCTGGCCTTTTTGTACAGTGACTTCGTGCCTGGGAGTTTTCCTCCTAAAGTCAATAATCATATCTTTAGTTTTTGTCGTATTCAGCTGCAGGTAGGCATCCTCACACCAGTGAACAAAATCATCAACTACTGGGCCGTGGCCACTCTCACCATCCTGAAGGAAACTGACAATAACTGAATCATCAGCATACTTTATAATGTGTCTGTTGTCATGTCTGCTCTGACACCTGTTTGTGTACAGGATGAAGAGTAGTGGTGACAAGACACACCCCTGAGGACAGCTAGTAGAAGAACACTTTTGGTCAGCCAATGTACCATTGACCCTTACTCTCTGTGTCCTGTTGGTTAAAAAATCCAGAATCCAACCCACTATATTATTACTCAAATCAAATTGTTGCAGGAGCCTTTCAACTAAAATATAAGGTTGGATTGTATTAAAAGGAGAAGAAAAGTCCACAAATAAAAGCCTGGCATGTGTCCCGTTAAAATCCAGATGTTTAAAAAGCATGTTAAACAGAGTGACAGTGGCATCCTCCACTCCTCTGTGAGACCTTTAGGAACACTGCAAAGGATCCAATGCATGCTCAGTTTGCTTTAGGACCTCAAATCTGACCAGTTTTTCAAAAAATTTCATTAAAATTGAAGTCAAGGCAACTGGTCTAAAATCATTTACCATTTTAGGACAGCTGGATTTTGGAACAGGGACAACCACAGCATCTTTCCAGATCTTAGGCACATGTTGTGTCTGTAAGGACTTATTAAAAATGTAGTGAAACACAGGACTCAATTCATGTGCACAGGACTTTACCAAGTGCCCACGTACTATATTATCAGGGCCCTGGCTTTTGTTCACTTTTACAGCACAGAACGCCCTTTTAACATCCTGCACCTCAATATTAAAGTACTGATTGTCTTTGAGTTTCTGTTTCCAATCTTGGGTTTCTGTGCTAAAATCAAAGGAATCAAAACGACCATAAAAACAATTAAGAGCATTAGCCAGCTCTGTGTCTCAATTAAAACCATCTAAAAACACACAATTACTGCGCTCTGTGCTCTGAAGGCCTGCAATAGTTTTCATACTGGCCCAGGGTGAACCAAGCTTCTTTGCTGCCATCTTGCTTCCCAATTTTGATTTATAATTCTGTTTTGCTCTTAAAATTTCAGACTTCAGCTCTTTTATGGCAACCTGCAGCTCAGAAACAGACCCCTGTTTAAAGGCAAGTGCTTTCCTCTGTAAGCAGGATTTAACTGATTTAGTAACCCATGGCTTATTGTTGGGATATACATATTTTGACACGTTTATGTGGAACGATCATATCCCTGCAAAAAGCCATGTAAGAGCATGCCACATCCACCAAAGAGTCCAAATCATCTCTGCAGGACTGTGTGAACACATCCCAGTCCGTACAGTTAAAACATTCCTGGAGGCAGAGCACTGAATCATCTGTCCAGACCATTATGTCCCTGGTCTTTGTCTTTTCTCTTCTGAGAGCAGTTTTATATGTGGGCAGCAAATGTACACAGTTGTGATCTGAGGATCCTAAAGGAGGAAGGGCAAGTGATTTAAAGGCCGGTTCCATAGATCCATAGCATAGGTCCAATGTCTTTTCTCACCTGGTTGGGCAGGAGACGTACTGATAAAAGTTTTTAAGTGTCTTCTTTAGAGACACGTGGTTAAAATCCCCAAGGATAAAATTTGGAGCCTCTGGGGAAATCGACTGCAACCGCTTTACCACATCAAAGACAGTGCTGGAGGCGGAGGCAGCATCCGCCCTCGGGTGAATGTACACAATCGTTATGAAAAGTTGGGGGGACTCACGAGGCAGATAAAAGGGGCATAGCGATATGGACAGAAGCTCCACATCTGGTGTACAGATGCATTCTCTGACCGTGACAGATGTACAGTACTGTTTATTAATATACAAACATAAGCCGCCCCTGTGACGTTTCCCCATTACCTCTTCCTGCCGATCCAAGCGAAGTGGGGCTCCAAAACCGTCAATACAAAGGTCCGGGCCCCGGTCATGATCCGTAAGCCATGTCTCTGTGCAAACCATGACACAGCAGTTGTTGAAATCCTTCTGATATCGTACATTTCCTTGGATTTCATCCACTTTATTTCTCAGGGATTGTACGTTCCCCATAATAATGGAAGGAAGAGGAATGTGGTTAAACTGACGCCTCCTCAGGTTTAATCTTACGCCTCCACGCTTTCCGCGTTTCCTTCTCTTGTCCCTCTTTTCATCGCTGTGTCCATGAAAGTCTCTTAAAATAAAGTCCGACAGTTGCGGCACAGACTCAAACACAGACAGTGGATTATCCATGTTTAGTTGCAGTAACATGTCTCTGGAGTACTGCATTCTTACCATCGTGACCGTGCTGATGTCCCAGACAAAGAGTCGGTAAGAAAGAAGCCACAGTGCAAAAACAAGAAGAAAATCCATACTGATGGAACCAAAGAGCTCTTCGTTATATAGTCCACAAACATCCATCCATCCATTCATCCATCTTCTACCGCTTTTCCAGAGGTCCGGGTTGCAGAGGCAGCAGTTCAAGCAGAGAAGCCCAGACTTCCCTCTCCCCAGACACCTGCTCCAGCTCTTCAGAGAGGATACCAAGGCGTTCCCAGACCAGCTTTGGAGACATAGTCTCTCCACCGAGTCCTCGGTCTGCCCCGGGGTCTCCTCCCAGTGGGACGTGCCTGAAACACCTCAAGTGATCGTCACCTTATCGTGGTGGTGGGGGGTTTGTGTGCCCCAGTGATCCCAGGAGCTATGTTGTCCGGGGCAATTTGCCGCTGATAGGGTCACCCAAGACAAACTGGTCCTGGGTGAAGGGCCAGACTAAGAACGATCCAACAGACTCTGATGATAAATTCTATATCAAGGATTCAGTGTACCCCGCCCGGTATGGGGTTACTGGGGCCCCACCCTGGAGCCAGGCCTGGGGGAGGGGCTTGAAGGCTAGCGTCTGGTGGCCAGGTTTCCACCCATGGGACCCGGCCGGGCTCAGCCCGAAGGAGTTACATGGGTCCGCCCTCCAGTGGGCTCACCACCTGCAGGAGGGATCATGGGGCTCCGGTGCTATGTGGATTAGGTGGCGGTCAAAGGCGGAGACCTTGGCGGACTGATCCAAGTCCACAAACATTCAAGGACAAAAATGGCACAGAGAATTACATTAAAACACATTGAATGCATAAAAACAGAGAGTAAGACGCCGCTTATGACTGTGGATTTCAGGCAACACCCTCCTTAATTCCCCCCACTCACCATCCTCAACAGCACAGTGTCCACTGTGGACTCCTTCAAGTTTCTGGGTACCACAATCTCCCGGAACCTGAAGTGGTCCTCCCATATAGACACTGTCCGGAAAAAGGCTCAGTAGAGGTTGTTTTTTCTGCGTCAGCTCAAGAAGTTTGATTTGCCTCAGGAGCTGCTGGTTGTCTTCTACACCGCCATCATCCAATCTGTCCTCTGCTTTTCCATCACTGTCTGGTTTGGATCTGCCACTAAACAGGACAAGACCAGATTGCAGCGGATCATTAAGTCTGCGGAGAGGATCATTGGTACCGACCTACCCTCCATTGAGAACTTATATCGGTCCATAACCAGGAAACGGGCGGGAAACATCTGTGTTGACCCGTCACACCCCGGCAACAAACTGTTTGAACTTCTATCTTCTGGTCGTCGTTACAGATCACTGAAGGTCAAAACCACCCGTCACAGGAACAGTTTCTTTCCTCAAGCCATCACTCTGATGAACTCCTAACATTCACCTAGTCCTACCTGTTGCTGTACTCATGACTTTTCATCCATTCTTACATTGCACATAACTCTCACACTGCTTTTTACTTCATTCACATTATATCACTGAATCTGAGTTCACATTGAAATACTGTGTGACTGTATATTTTTTCATATATTTCTGCAAAGTGTGGATAGTCTGAGTAAATAAGCTGCATATATTCCTGCATATATTTGCATCCTTTTATAGAAACGTGGACAGACTGTAATTTACTGTACATACTCTGTTGTCATTGAATCCTTATTTAAATCTTATTTAAATCCTCCACCTGAACAACAAGAGCAAGTTTTTAGCCAAAGTCAAATTCCTTGTATGTGTTGTGCATACTTGGCCAATAAAGCTGATTCTGATTCTGATTCTGATTACAGTCTGCTGTCCTGTCATCTCAGCTGTGAGCAGTTATGTGATTAGGTCACCTGACAGCTCAGCTGCTCCGCACCTGCCGCTCATTTGTTTGCCTATTATTTAAGCACTGTCTGTTCACTGTTTCGTTACAGCAGTCTTGATGCTTTGTTTGCTTTGTCGGACTTGAATGGACTTCATTCCTCCGCATCATTCCCTCATCTCCTCCAGAACTAATCCGGCTCTGGAGTTCCTTTGTCTGTAAGTCATCCTTGTTTTTATTTTTGTATAGTCAACACAGTTTCAGAATTTTTGTTTTCTTTTGTTAATAAATGTCACAACAACAGTTCAGTTTGTGGGTCTATCTTTCTGCCCCGGAGGGGCGTTCATGACAGAAGTTCACCTAAAAATCCCCATCAGGCCTATTTTAAAATGACATTTGTTTTTGATAATTATAGGCTTCAATTTAAAGGAAAGTTTGACCAGTTTAAATTATGTACTAAGTAACTCTGTAGGCTGCTCTATTCTTAAATATCCAAATTAAAAGAAAAGCTTGATTAGTTTGCCTAATCATCATTTTCAAATCTTTTATCCACTATTAACTGACCACAAATGCTCAAAAGAGTATCTCAATGAATATATGGGTGTTAAACACAAAAATTCCATTGGCCATAACCTTTTTAAAAGATTTCTCAATAAGGAAAATAAAATACTAAATTTTGGCCCTATGCAAAGTTTGTTAAAATGAATTTGAAAGCATTACACTGATACAGCATCACTGATTTATTTAGAGTTAAATTATTGATCTTAAAACCACATTTTAGTTTTCCATTCCCATCTTATTTAATCAGGATACAGCACTGCGCCAAATAAGGCCCATGTAGTGACCAAACACCAGGGTATCAACCATGACTGATAGAATATTGATTTAGCGCTTATTTATTTTCAAGTTTAACCACCATAACACCTTACCTTTCAGGGTTTAGGGTCCTTCTGGAATAAAAGGAGCTCTCAAAAAATAAAACAAAACAACAATTTTTCAAAACTGCTGTGATGTGCTTCTTCCAGCTGTTGCTTTTTTTTTTTTTTTTCCCCCTGTGGCAGCATCTGTCACCTCTTCCGTCCTGGCCTTTGCTTTCCCTCTAAGGCCACTTCATTACTGACAGCAGAAACCTCGACTTAACTCAAGACGATTTCAGTTGCAGCCTGTGGGGAGCTTTTCTTTTTATTCTTTAATTGCGCTGCACCATCAGAGCAACAGGGAAGAGGTCTGGCACTGTATGAATGAATGAATGAATCTCCTTTTAAGGTGACTTGTGGGTGGAGATTTATGTTAATTGTTATGATCCCTCGTGCACCATTACACAGCTCACAGAGGGCAGAATGAAAAACCCAAGAGCAGGAGTAGATTTGTGCACTTCATTAACAAAAATCCCAAGCTTGTCCAGTAAACAGTCACGCAATAAACAGAGAATTGAAATAGTTGTACTTGTGGCCACCAGATATATAGGGACGCCACCTGAATGCTCTACAGCCTGAGGGAGGGAATGCCTAGTGCCGCTATACTGCTGTCGGCACGAAGAGAAAGGCAAACATAAACTTACAGTGCTGGAGCGATCCGGGGCAGTCCGTGCAGTCCGGTTTTTATTAGTAATTTAGTCATGCAGAAATAATCCGTAGGGAATGACAACTTGCATACACGGAGGAACACGCTGCCGTGTATGAAGCGCAATGCTCTGGCGATCTCTTCCCATAAACACAGCATTTAAGTAATAATAATACTAATGAGGCAAGAGACCGCTGGTGTGAAGGAGCGTGACTAAACAAGTTAAGAACATGTGTGCATGAGTGAGTGTTAGAGCGTGTGAATGAGGTGTGTGTGTGTGTGTGTGTGAGTGTGTGAACACCAATAATGAGACACAGCTGATGACACTGACAGGAGGAGGGGGTGTACCCGAGTGATCAGAGAGCGAAGGACCCAAAGGGCTCCATGAAGCGCCTGATGGAAAATAAATAGAGAACCGGGCCAAAATAGCCACGGTGTCAGAACCGGGTTTGGAATCACCAAACCCAGGTTCATGACAGTTAATTGCCAACCATTGGAAGGCACGGCCATTTTAGAATAAATGAGATTAATGAATTTCCACACGGATCTACAAACAAAACTTTTTTCACAATGTTCATGAATCTGGAGTAAGTTTTTAGTACTGAAGTGATTTACTGTCATGATTGGCCCCTGTAGTGCAGAAAGACAGACCCACTTGCTGAACTGCATAGTGACATTTATTAACAAAAAATCCAGAACAGTGCACTAACACCAAAATACAAACAAAGTATCTTACAGAATTGGCGCTCCAGAGCTGAAATCACTCTGGAGGAGATGAGGAGATGAGTCCTTAGACATAGACATAAGACAATGCTGCTGCACTGAGAGAATAAACAGCAGTCCTTAAATAGTGGGCAGCAGATGAGCGGCAGGTGCGAGGAGCTGAGTGAGCAGGTGACCTAATTTATCAGGCACTAACAGCTGGGATGGCAGGGAGACAGCATGAGTAGGTGGGAGTGTCTGGGTAAGAGGAAGAGCTCTCGAAAACAGAACAAAAACACAGAAACAGACAGAATAATGATAACATAAAATATTCAAACATAAATTGGGAGTCTGAGCTCTGGAGGAATATAGAGCTCAGACTCATACAGAGCCCCTCCCCCTTAAGGGGTGGAACCCAGACTCCCCAAGGTAACACCCAAGAGGACCCACCCCCCCAAGAAACGGCACCACAATGAACCACCATGGGTGGGAGGTGGGGGAAACAGGTTAGGAGGGAGTAAAATTATGGAGCTCACTCAGAACCCGCACCCACGCTATGCCAGGCCCCTGGGCCCCCTAGGTCACAGAATTACATAGTTCGAGTTGCTGGCTGAAGTCCCAGGCAAGCCAGACGGAAAGGTGGTATGAGTCAGGTGGCTTGCCGGAGAGTATGGACCACCCGACCCAGCGGCTCAATGTTTTGGGCGGCCGGCCAGAGTTCATAAGCCACCAGGACTGGAGGGGTGACCCAGGAGGTGGATCCCCCATGAAAGGCCCAATGACAGAAAGCAGGGCCGGAGGGGGGGGAGCCACAACGGTGTCTGGTAGTAGAGGAGGATGGGGGATGACTACGGCTTCTGGAAGAGGAGGAAGGGGGACCACAATGGTGTCTGGCAGAGGAGGAAGGGGAACCCCGACGGCATCTGGTAGAGAAGGAAGGGGGACCATGACATCCTCGGGCTGGCCGGTTGCACCCTCTGTGGTCCCTGGTTGAGACATTGTTGCACCCGTGGTGGCTCCGGGCTCTAGCATAGCAGCACCCGCAGTGGCTCCGGGCTGAAGCATTGCAGCACCCATGGTGGCTCCAGGCTGGAGCTCTGCAGTACTCGCAGTGGCTCTGGGCTGGATCGTAGCAACACCCATGGTGGCTCCGGGCTGGAGCATAGCAGCGCCCATGGTGGCTCCAGGCAGGAGCGGAGCTGCACCCTCGGTGGGCCCGGGCTGGGCCAACGCTGCACCCTCGGTGGGCCCGGGCTGGGCCAAGGCTGCACCCATGGTGGGCCCTGACTGGGCCAATGTTGCACCCATGGTGGGCCCTGGGCTGGAACACAATGCCCATGCCGGATCCATACTTGAACGCAGCACCCACGTAGGCTTAAGGCTGGGGCGCAGCACCCATGGAGACCCAAACAGAGGAGGAGGGACCCAAATGATGGCCTTGGGCAGAGGAGGAGCTGCACCCACAGTGGGCCTGGCCTGTGCCAAAGCTGCACTCACGGCTGAACACCCACAACAACCTCCATAGCGGGGGAAGCCAGACCCTCGACAACCCCAGGCGGCAAACCTGGACCCATGGAGACCTCTGGCATCACTGGAACATTCCCGGTGATCCTGGGAGAAAGCTCAGATAGAACACACAGAGAAGAAGGATCAGGGCCACCAGCAGCGGCGGAGCCCAGCGAGGCGAGCTCAGGTGCAGCGGGCGGCTGCACTCAGCTGTCCTCACCAAGAACCAGGCAAGATTGCTCTAATACAGATAAGAGAAAAACGAAGGAGAGCACGTGCCTGAGCTCGAGCTCCATCGGTGTTCAGGACTCTGTCGATCCAGCTGATGATGTTACTTCGGGCTCGGCCCTCTGGAGGTGTAGCTCGGTCTCGGACTCCGCTGTGGCGGCCTCCGCAGCAGGCATGATGGTAGTAGCAGTCTTGGGGCCCCCAGGCAAAGTGACCCATGCTGGTGGCTCATCCGTTGTGGCAGCTGGGGGTTGGCTCACTGCTGGCACTGGAACTGGGTCCTCCAGGGCCACAGGCTCCTCCATTGTCCGGCGGTTCTGTTCCGGGGCTGGCGGACACTCAGGAACCGGGGGAGTGGACACGGAGAGGGCTGGTGAGCAATAGATTACTGCAGCAAGTGGTGAGAGCTCAGGGGACTGCAGACCCTGAGCCTCATTGCCGGGAATCAGGCAAGACAAATCATCATAAATTGGGCCCCTCTGAGGATTGTGGAGGAGCCACCCCTGTAGTCATGGAGGTGGACGTAGCCGGGGAAAACATGGAGGACCTCTCAGCAACAGGAGAGGGCACCGAAGTGGAGAAGGGAACTTCAGCTATAGAGAGGAGTGAAGCTGATGATTCAGCCGGAAGAGAAAGAGAGGAAGGCTGAGCTGCTGAAGGAGGCTTCTGCTTCGGCGTAGAGAAAATTGCTGCCGGTGAGGCAGGGGAATTCTTCCGGCGGTCCGGAGTAGGACAACGTTGTTTTCGTGGAGTTGATGGGAGAGGAACGGGCGCCACTATAAAAAGACATAAAATCTTTTATTTTCTCACTGTCTGACATTAAATCAGACTAAGCTTTTCCTATTTTAGGTCAGTTAGGAATCCCAAAATTATTTTTACTTGCTAAATAATTTGGGGATATTTGGGGAATAATTTTAACTGGGGGAATAAATGGAATCACACTTAAGTCGAAAACACTGAAAACTATCATGAGCGTGCGTTTTTATGCACGCACAAAAATGGAAAACGCAAGCCCGTTTGCAGGTGCAGAGTGCATTTATTAAATGAAAGAACAAAAATACAACTAATGTGCAACATGCACTATCCAAAATAATAATCTACACAACAGGCGAGCACAGTTCAACAGACTCAGGATTGGCTATGAACAAACCAGTTCATTTCACGCTCCAGGGAAGGCAGGCGACTGGGGAAAACAAGAAATGGAAACCGGGAGAAGGAACTTACATGAGAGCGTTGGAGCACAGCAGAGCTCTCGAGCAAACAACACTGTACATGGTCCAAAATGTAAATAGTCCAAACACGAGGAGTAGCGAACAGACTGGCAGGCTGAGTGCAGAATGCAGACTAACGCTGCGGTGAAGAATGACTGAGCTGACAGGAAAGAAATACACAGCCAGCTAATGGAGCAGATTGAACACAGGTGCCTAATAGTCACAGGTGTGCTGATTGCAGGCTGCCTACAGCAGCAGCAGCAGCCTGAGCAGCCAATGAGAAATGCCTGGATGGAGAGGGAGAGGGAGAGGCAAAACAAAACACAGCATAACTCAAGGCCATCAGCGACCAAAACAAAAGCAAAATACAATAATGGTCTGTGTCTGGGGTCCGGGGTGGCCAAATCGCCCCAGACACATGACAGAAAATATGAGCTCTATGCTGCCATATCTACTGCAAGGTGGAGTCTGATATGGTGGAGATGGAAGAGGAGGAGACAGATGTCACCACAGTTCAACTGTACCACAAAGAGGAGGACAAGGCAAGAATACAAACTGACACCAAGGACAGAACTGGACTCTGTCGCAAATTTGATGCTTGCATTGATCCTACAGATTCCAAGGAACATGCAGAAGGCAACATTGTCAACTCTGTCAGTGAGAAGATAGCCCCAGCATCTGTCAATGTTGACAATGCTGTGATGATCAGAGAGGCAATGCTAGCAGATTTGGAGAAGATGTGGCCGAACAAAGTGGAGGCCATGGCAGCATCATACAAATCTGTTCAGACTGGTGACTCCAAAGTCTATGATCTGAATGCAGTCTACTCAAGGGTCATTGCATTGTTATCTATTGACCGAGATGTTGACGTGAACGATACCTTTTCTCATGAGCTTTTCCTGTCCCAACTGCAATGTTCATGAAGGATGGAATGCGGATTTGTAAAGCCAAGTTCAATCTCAAGAGGTCGCTCCAGATCAAAGTTTCGTGGAGAAATGCTGGTGAGGCAGATGTCACTATCACTGATGGATCAGCCCTGCTATGGACTATGCATTGGTCAGCAGATAGTTCTGTCACAGATTTCATCGTGAATGTCAAGAAACGGATAGCTTCTGACCTGACCAACAATGACATCACCTTTGACAGGTACCATGATTACAACATAAAATCCACAACCCAAGATGGCAGGGGGACAGGTGTCACTAGGAAACATCACCTACTTCGGACAACAAAGTTGCCTGCACAGAAAGTTGTCTTGTTGTCTTTTGAAAACAAACAGCTGGTCCAGATCATGTGTGAAGAGCTGACACAAGACAACCTTTTTCATCTGCAGTGTACAGGAGACCACAAGTTGGTTGTGACAAGAGAGGATCCTTGCCCCACTGAAGTCAGAAACAAAGACAGAAGGACCCATTTCGTTCTTGAAACTCACCAGAAAGAAGCTAATATCATCATAGTCCTACAAGTCTTGAAATGTATGGGAGAGGACAATCAAATTTCTATGATTGCAAATGATACAGATGATTTCATTTTGCTGCTACATTCACTGTCAAATTGCAGGACTTCATGTGGTGCTGACCATGGAATCCCCAAGCAAGGAAAGGGTGATACTTGACATCAAATTGGAGTGGTGGCCTAGTTGATTAGAGCATCGGCCCCACAACTGGGAGGTTGGGGGTTCAAGTCCCGGCCAGGTCATACCAAAGACCATATAAAAATGGTACTTCTCGCCTTCTAGCTTGGTGCTCAGCATAATAGAATGGGGAAAGGAAAAGTTGTTTGTGGCGGCACCTTGCATGGCAGCAACCCCTCTGATTCTAGATGTGATTAACATTGTTGATAGGAGAAACGTAATTTCGTTCTACTGTGCATGATTGGCTGTATGGGCTGAATGACAATAGAGATGGCTTTTTCTTCTTCTTCAAATTGACCAGTGCTAAGCATAAGGAAATTATAAAGAACCTTCTTCCCTCACATGCTATATCATGTTGTGACACAGTGGCGTGCTACTTTGGGATTGGAAAAGGCACAGTGATCAAAACCTTGAAAGATGGATATGACTTGTCAGCAATACGGACTCTGGACGCACCCCTCCAGCAAGTGACTGATCAAGCCACTCATTTCATTTCAGCCTGTTATGGCATGAAGGACAGCATAAACATGTCACACACTAGGAAAAATGAATAGCAAAGGTCACTCATCTTCCCCAAAATTGGCTGCTATTCCACCAACCACCTATGCTTTCATTGAGTATGTGTAGAGGGCCCATTTTCAGGCAGTGTTGTGGTAATCTATTGTTAACCCAAAGGAACTGAACCCTGAGGAATTTGGTTGGAAGAGGAACACAGAGTCACTGACTAACTGCTGTACCAGACAACACAACTCCTGCCCCAGACTACATTCTGGAAATGATCAGATGTGGCTGCAAAAGTGAATCCTCCTGTAACACCAAGAGATGCAGTTGTAAGGATAAAGGCTTACTTTGCACCATATTTTGTGCCTGTTTCAGGATAGGATGCTAAAGACTATATACAGTAGCCTGAATGAGCCATTGTGCATGATTCAGATTGCCAGGATTTCTCAATCTGGGAGTCTGGCTGCAAATTTCAAAACTTTGCCTGCTTGTCAAGGATGTTTGACGGCCAGGAAGTTTTTGATGTTTACGTACAGTAATGAAAGATGCTACACACATAGAAGTTTCTGAGTGTTGCCAAGTAAGGTTAAAAACATATTGCACATATTGTCTCTTTCACATGAATAGTTGGCATTTGTCTGCTGTTGGTTTACTATTGTCTGCAAAATTATGACAGAATTGTCAAAATTCACTAATTTGAAGTGGCTAGAAAAGGGTTAATACATTCAGCTTTGATCCATATTTTATTCTGCCTACATTACTGTTTGAATAAATGTCAGAGAAGACAAATTGGGTGGATTTGGTATGACTTTTTTTTACCATGGGATTATGGGAAGCTTCTGTTTTATCATGATTTGGCCATATCGGATATAAAAGAGTTAAAATCTAGAGTTGTCCAAGGGATATCACCGGGCACCCTTCTGATTCTTATTTAGCTACCCCCTGACTACAATACCCAACAGAGATAAAAAAAAAAAAAAAAAAAAAAAACTTTATCCGACTAAACCAGGTTCAACCCCATGACTCCTGGACAAAATATTTTTTTAGAGAATTTTTTATTAATTTCTTCAAAGTCAGAAATTTACATACACTAAGATTACTGTGCCTTTAAACAATTTGGGAAAGCCCAGATGTTTCTGGTTTCTGATAGGTTAATTGACAACACCAGTTAATTGAAGGCATACCTGTGGATGTATTTTAAGACACATTCTCAAACACACTGCTTCCTTGTCTGACCTCATTGGAAAATCAAAAGAAATCAGCCAAGATATCAGGCAGAGAATTGTGGACCTCCACAAGTCTGGTTCATCCTTTTGCACAATTTCCGGATGTCTGAAGGTGCCACATTCATCTGTTTAAACAATTATACACAAATATAAACACCATGGGAATGTCCAGCCATCATACCACTCAGGAAGGAGATGGGTTCTGTGTCCCAGAGATGAATATGTTTTGGTGCGTAATGTGTATAATAACCCCAGAACAAAAGCAAAAGACCTTGTGATGATGCTGGCTGAAGCTGGTAAAAGAATGTCATTATCCACAGTGAAACAAGTCCTGTACCGACATAGACTGAAAGGCCACTCAGAAGAAGAAGCCATTACTCTAAAAGCAACATATAATAAGACAGATTACAGTTTGCAAATGCGCATAAGGACAAAGACCTTAGTTTTTGGAGACATGTCCTGTGGTCTGATGAAACTAAAATTGAATTGTTTGGCCATATTGACCTCATTACATTTGGAAGAAAAAGGGGGAAGTTTGCAAGCCTGAGAACACCATCCCAACTGTGAAGTACGGGGGTAGCAGCATCATGCTCTGGAGGTGTTTTGCTGCAGGAGGGATTGGTGCACTTCACCAAATAGATGGCATCATGAGAAAAGAACATTATGTGGAAATATTGAAGCAACACCTCAAGACATCAGCCAAGAAGTTAAAGCTTGGATACAAATGGGCCTTCCAACTGGACAATGACCCTAAGCATACCGCCAAATAAGTCACAAAGTGGCTTAAGGACAACAAAGTCAATGTTTTGGAGTGGCCATCACAAAACTCTGATCTCAGTCCCATAGAAAATTTGTGGGCAGAACTGAAAAGACGTGTGAGAGCAAGTTGACCTTCAAAGCTGACTCAGTTACACCAGTTCTATCAGGAGGAAAGGACCAAAATTCCAGCAAACTACTGTGAGAAGCTTGTGGAAGGAAACTCAACATGTTTGAGCCAAGTCATAAAGTTTAAAGGCAATGCTACCAAATACTGAGGAAATATGTAAATTTCTGACTTTGAAGAAAGCAATAAACAATTCTCTAAAAAAATATTTAGCAAATAGGAATAACTTTGACAATCCTAACTGACCTAAAATAGGAAAAGTTTAGTCTGATTTGACGTCAAGCAGTGTGACAAGGGTTATGTATCTTTTTATAGAGAGTATATAAACTTCTGGTTTCAGCTGTCTTTGATCAGGAGTTTATGAGATGAACAGGGATTCCAGTGGAGTGTGAATAGAATTTATAGAAAATGATGATCAAGTCCTCATCAAAAGTGACAATGAGTACTGTTTGTTTTGTATATTAATATTCAACTTTTTGAGCCAAAATGAATGCCTATGTGGTACAATGACTTGTTTATGTCTCTTTAAGGACCCAATATGGCATCGGCACTTGGCGGACTGAGACTAGTCTTTCAGCTAGCGATTTTTTTTTAATCTGTATAAGTCTGACCCTCTTAGACAAATCGATAATTTAGACAAATATATATTTGGATGTGCCTATAGCAGAGATGCCTGTGGCCAGCTGTTTGGAAAACTACATTAAAGCAGTACTTTATATATGCGACTGAAGGCACTCCCCTGGAAAGAAAAGAGCACCGCTGTTCAAAACTCAGCATTTTTTTTTTGTTTTTTTTTTTGCATAATAACTGAATGGGGTCATCATGAAAACCTCCATCCCACTGAACTTGATGGAAAATCATTTGCAGTTTGATCTGGGTGGACAGCATTTTTTGGAGAACCATTGTTCCCCCAGGTAGGCTCTAAAAATTCATCTTTTTTTTACACAGAGGAGAGTCACATGTATCAACATTTTATCCCCCCCTGAAGCCACATAAATATGGTCTTTTATATTGCAAGTGCTAGAGTTAAAGGGCTCTGGGGGCGGTAAGCTGGATGGTACATTATACAACTGTGACTACACTCAATACATAGCAAGTTCACTAATCAGCAGGCCCATTGTGGAAGAACAAACTGGCCAAGCTGCATTTTATATAAGCACTAATAATAGCCAGACTCTGCAAGGTAGGAATAGATAGAGGCATTTTTGGTCAGTGGATAGGAAATGATGAGAGGCGCCTGACGTGTGAAATGCCATAATACCAGTGTTATCCTTTGGCTCGCACACACATCTTTAAATTCAGTCATCACAGGCAACCGGAATCGACAGAAGGAGACTGGAAACTGTGTGAACTTTTTCTAGCAGTCGTGTGAACTTGTGCAATAAGGTGTCAGAATGATTGTCTTAAAGAACTCTTTTCCCATCTGTGCGTTGCTCTAATATATTCCAGGGCAGCATGTTTGCATGTGGGAGTGGGCATGCGGTTGCGGAGTGTGCCGAGGAGTGGTGAGTCATGGCGTGGCCAGTAGACAGAGTGCTGTGACTAAGCCCGGGTCGGTCCCTGTGCTCTGACCCAAACTGGCCCTTCGACTGTGAATTAGCTGCGCGCTCAGCCTTACTAAGGCGGAAGGCATTAGCAATGCAAAGAAGTACGCCTGTCCTCTCTCTGTGTCTCTCTCCTGTCTGCTGCTTTTGGCTGCACATGTAATGCCGCGTGAGCATTTACAGTGTGCCGCTTCAATCTCAGCTAGCCTGTATAATCCAACGCACCAGTCTTGTTTTCTTTTTTTTATGGTTAGAATATCGACAGCTGGCTATGCTAAATTGCCTTCAGTGGCATGCTGCTTCTGTAATCACCCAAACAAAAAATAATAATATGTTTTCTCTTCGTTGGCGTTTCAGTCAGAAGTGAATGAATTGGTGGATTCAGCTTGCTGTGATTTCCACAGCTGCTTGGTCCTACTTTAGTTACATTTTTGAATTGTGTTACCTTTTCCTGTGTCAGTGTCTCCATCTACTTTTTAGGCAGTGCTATAAGGGGGGCATTTATGGCTATAAAGCACAGTACACAATTTACAGGGTCCTCAATCAGTAGGGAGGCCCCAAGTTACAAGTATATGCTTAACATTTTGAGGGGAAGAGAATTAAAATTGCATTCAGGTTTGTTTGTTTTGTTTTTTTCTTGTAAATTTGCAACATCTTTTCTCTTAAGCTTCCTGTGTTTTCCTCATAAATTCATTACTTTTTCACTTAAATTGTCTCACTAATTTTGAAAAACGTATTCAGAAAGTATTCTCAAACTTATAGTATTCTTTCTCATATTTTATTTGCTACTTTTTTATTCTTGTAAATTTGCACAACTTTTTTCAGATACAGTAAATGTTCACCTTTATTCTTGCATTCTTGCTCGAGTCCTGCGCAGACCAGCTGTGCTGGATCGTGGAGCACATCTTCAGCTTGAGCCTGAAGCTGGAGAGGGTGCCACAGTTGTAGAAAACATCCTGTGTGGTAACTGTACCGACCCCAAGTGCCTGAGCAGCTACAGACCAGTGGCCCTCACATCACACCTGATGAAGACCCTGGAGAGGCTACTCCTCGCCCATCTCTGCCCCCTGGTGGGACCAGCGATGGACCCACTTCAGTTTGCCTACCAGCACGGCATCGGGGTGGATGATGCAGTGATCTTCCTCCAACATTGTTCCTTGTCTCACCTGGAGAAGCCTGGGGTTACCGTCAGGATCATGTTCTTTGATTTCTCCAGTGCTTCCAACACCATTCGACCAGTGCTACTGAGGGACAAGCTGCTGTGTGCAGGGGTGGACCAGCACCTGTTATCTTAGATCCTGGACTACCTCACAGACTGACCACAGTTTGTGAGAGTCCAGGACTGTGTGTCTGACATGATCATCTTCAGTATACCCCCCACCCCCACCCACCCAGGGAACAGTTCTGGCTCCCCTTCTGTTCACCCTCTATACTTCTGACTTTTCATATGACCCAGCACGCTGCAACCTCAAGAAATTCTCTGATGACTCTGCAATCATCAGCTTCATCTCCAATGGGGATGACTCAGAGCACAGAGGACTGACCCAGAACTTTGTGGACTGGTGCTGGTGGAACTGCCTTCAGACCAGTGCAGGGAAAACCAAGGTACTGGAGGTGGACAGCACCTTCTTACAAGTATCTGGGTGTTCACCTGAATGATAAATTGGACTAGTCACATAACACTAACGCACTTTACAGGAAGGGGCAGAGCAGACTGTTTCTTCTGAGGAGACCCAAGTCTTTTGGAGTGCAGGGGGAACTCCTGAAGACCTTCTATATCTTTGTTTTGGCATCAACCATTCTATATGGAGTGGTCCGCTGGAGGAGCAGCATCACAGCTGCCAACAGGAAGAGACTGAACAGGGTAATTATGAAGGCCAAGTCTCATCTGGGGTTCCACCTTGACCCAGTGGAAGCGGTAGGAGAGAGGAAGATGGTGGTTAAGCCGTCATCTCTGCTGTAGTCTTAGTCACACCCCATGTGTTGCACACTGAGTGCACTAAGCAGGTTGTTTAGTGGCAGGCTGCTCCATGCGTGGTGCATGAAGGCGACGTTTCACAGGTCCTTCCTACCTGCTTCTGTCAGACTTTACAATCTTTGCTGCTCATAGAGACTACACATAACACTACTACTTGCATAAATAAGGAATGTTTCTTTCCAATACACTGTTGGTACCATTATTATTGACGGTGGCAACAACACTGTGTACTTACTCAAATGTGAAATATATATATACTGAACAATTTAACTTCTTGTATATCTCTTTTCAGCTGCAATCCTGTGAACTTTTTCCTCATAATTTTTCAGCTTTTTCTTTGATGCAAATAATGCACAGTGCTCAATAGCAGCAAATATACACTGCCACTGTTGCAAATACAAAATAAATACAAAATAGTGTATCTTCTTGTAATGCCCCTTTTTTTTCCCTCTTTGATACACGCCTTCTTCCTCTCCAGTTGTTGGCTGCTCAGCTGTGGAGCAGCTCAGACCCTGTTGTCACTGCAGTCATGCCTATTGTCAGAGCAGACAAAACACTGATCAGTGACACAAATTACATTTCATGTGCAATGATTATGATCAGTCCTTAAGAGCTGCAAGCTGATGTCTCTGTTCCTGCAACAATTCTTCATTGATGTCCACATAAACTGGTCATTTTGGACTTGGGAGTATGGCCAGTTAACAGAACTTTGCATCACAGATGGACATATAATGCATCCAGGATAAATGCCAGTACTCAAAGAATGTGATTAACACAATTCAGTAGGTCTCCAAACACCACGACCACAGTTTTGCAACATACATTATTTACAGCCAAAGCATTAATATTATTAAAATGAAAACTATAACAAGAAAATATTAATTAAAATGCTTTATACTCACCAAAACTGCCGATTTTTTGTAGAAAATGTCCACTTTCCTTTCTATTGCCATAGAGGCTAATGCTGAAAGCTGAGATTGCTCAGTCTTGTTTCTTGCATAAGTTTATTTCACTTTAAGGTTGAGAATGTCTATTCGACAGAGGCTGTGGACACGGGTATAGTAACTGCCATACATGGTATGTATAGCTGACCCATGCTCTCATACAAATTTTTCTGCCAAAAGAAAACAAGCAGATAAGCGCGAAATTTCTCTTCAAACTCAATCATGGCATACATGTTGAGAGTTATTCACTGGCATCTTTACTTAATGTGTAGTTGTTGTGGTGCGTTAGAGGACATGACATCACCATGTACAGGTTCCCACTCGTTCAGTCCTCACTGAGCATGCACAAGTCTGTGGAGCGCACTTCAGCTCAGCCTCTGTACAGAGAGGAAGTATAACAGAGACGCTGTGTTTAGTTCCATGTTCTGTGTACCTAAATAAATATGCATGATGGCTAAATAAGACGGGGCTTCACTTATTCTCTGCACGCCAGAAGAAAGACTGCTGTGCCAGCTCAGTTTTCAACAGTACATCACAGTCAGTTCTGTTTTAAGCAGGGACAGACCAATAGGTTTCCTTAACTGTGTGTTAAGCTGGACAGGGCTAGATGTAGATTTTTTTTTTTCCCCAATATGTCTGAAACTGCTAGGGTCAAGGAGGGATAAAATAAATATTTTCATGGTCCTGAAACTTATTCCGTATCTGGAAACGAATGTTGTTCAAAATGTTGCTGTGGAGTTACTGGTAGTGAGTGTGAATGTCTCCTTGTGCCATGTCAATCCATGTATCCGTAGTGTTTGAGCGGACTCAAAGATCTCAACAAATCAGGCCTTCTCTCGTTCAGTGAAGTAACAACATTCTTTCACCCTTGTCTGACAGAATTGCACATCCAACATTTTTTTTTCCATAGTATTCAAGAAAGGACATCTGAGTAAGCAAAAATCTTATTCAATGTGTGAAGCAAAAAACAAAACTCAAAATCCTCCAGGCATACATTAAGTTTATCAGCACAATGCAGGGTTCTCATAACACTCATTGTGAAGTTCCAGTATGTGCTTAAACAGCTCCTTTATAGCAGATCTCTTTTCAAAGACAATGCTTACCTCTCTTGATGTGCATTGCCACCATGTTGGTGCTGACATAATGACAGGACCCAGGGGACAGAAGACAGACTCGAGGTGTACAATTAACCTTTAATTCACCCAAGTGATGTGTGTGAGTGTGTGTATGTGTTATAGTGTGGTGCGCTGGGCTCATGCTGGAACTGAGCAGGTCTCCGTGTCGCCTGGCAACCCTAGAGAGACAAAGCAGAGTAATTAGCGCTGCACCGCAGCAGGAGATGTAACAAAGTCTGCTGCTTACTTGCAGGTGGGGATGCTGAGCCTCCGCTTGCCTTGCGAGTGTCTGCCAGGAGGGGAGCGTCCTGCTCGGTGTCGTGAGGCGGGGGAGAGACTCCGGTGCCGGGGAGGAGCTGGGCCGCCACCGGGGAGAGATAATCCGCCGCCTGGAGGATCCACCTGTGCACAGGGGAGAGGAGCTTGACAAGCTTGGTTTGCTTACGTGGAACGACATGAGGCGCTTGGTCAGACGAAGAGCCACTCCGTGGCTGTAGATGAGGGTTGTGCCTCCGTAGCGATGACAGACGGCTCCGTGCAGAGTCGCTGGCAGGTCTGGCTCTTATAGTCCGCTGGAGATTAGCAACAGGTGTGCACGCAGCCGGAGCTGATGATGGCCCCGCGGCCGCCATGACAGTACTCCCCCCTCTAGAGGTGCATCCTGGCACCTGTCCTATCTTACCTAGATGCACCCAGTGGAAGTCACGGATAAGCTGCTTATTGAGAATCAGAGCCGGTCATGTCCAGGATCTATGTTCGGGGCCGAATCCTTCCCAGTCCACCAGATATTGCAAGCCACGACCCCGCCGGCAGACATCCAAGATGACAGTAACCCCCCCATGCCGGGGGGCGGGCAAAGAGGATCGGCAACGATGGGCTTCACCTGTGAAACATGGAAGGTGGGACAGATGTGCATGGAAGGGGGGAAGGCTAGGCGAACAGCCACAGGGTTAATTACACGGACAATGGAATAAGGCCCAATGAAACGCTTAGTCAACTTGCGTTTCTCTGCCTTTACATTAATGTTGTGTGTCGAGAGCCAAACCTGCTGACCTACCTTGAACTTGGGTGCCGGCCTCCTGCGATGATTGGCCATCCTGATATTGCGCTCCGTGGTCCGGAGGAGGACTTTGCGGGTGGTAGTCCAGAGCCGGCAGCAGCGCCTGACATGGGCGTGGACAGAAGGCACTGCCACCTCCTTCTCTTCCTCCGGGAACAGCAGCGGGTCATACCCCAATGACGCCCTGAAGGGGAACATCCCAATCGCAGAGGACACCGTGGAGTTGTGAGCGTATTCAATCCACGGCAGGTAACTGCTCCAAGAAGAGGACCTGGACGCAATGACGCAGCGAAGGGTGGCCTCCAGTTCCTGATTCGCCCGCTCCCACTGCCCATTGCTCTGGGGATGGTAACCCGATGACAGGCTCACCGTCGATCCCCACGCCTGGCAGAATGCCCTCCAAACTTGAGACACAAACTGGGGGCCCCGATCCGAGACGACGTCCGTGGGGATTCCATGGAGGCGGACTACATGCTGCACTAGTAGGTCCGCCGTCTCCTGTGCTGTTGGCAACCCCCGAAGGGGCACAAAGTGGGCCGCCTTGGAGAAGCGATCAACGATGGTCAGGATCATGGTGAAATGGTTAGATGGAGGGAGGCCTGTCACGAAGTCCAGAGCAACGTGCGACCAAGGATGACTAGGATCCGGCAGGGGGTGGAGCAGTCTGGCCGGAGGAGAGGAGGAAGATTTCCCGGTGGCGCATTGTGCGCAGGCCCGGATGTAATTGTTGATGTATCTCCACAGCCCCGGCCACCAGAATGCCCTTTGGAGAAGCACAACAGTGCGAGACACCCCAGGGTGACACGCCAACTTCGAGGCACGAGCCCATTGGATGACCTCGCCTCGGACCGGCGTAGGAACGAACAATCGCCCCGGGGGGCTGCCTCCCAGATCGGGCTCAACCTCCTGCGCCTTCATCACCTTTTCTGGAGGAGGGCAGCACCAGAAAACGAAGGTCCTCCCGGTGGTTTCCAGAGACAATCACTGACATTGGGGCAGTCTGCTGAGAGACGGCTGTTAATGTGGCCTTTGACAAGGTAATCAGTTTGAGAGGAGGCTGAAGAGTTTGACACGGGAGCCCCAACCGGGTTGCCAGGTCTCCTGAAATGAAACTCTGCTTGGCCCCCGAATCAATCAGTGCATGAGTGGAGTGTTCAGTGTGTTTAGAGATGAGCTGGATGGGAACAAGACAGCTGGTGAGGGGTTTTGACTGGGACGCGTCCGTGAGTCCCCCTACTGTGACCCACGGACCTCCTGTTTTACCCGATTCGTACAATCAACCAACTCATGTGAAGCACCCCCACAATAATAACACAGCCCCAACTCTCTACAGCGCTGTCTTTCAGCAGCCAAAATCCCAGAGCGCCCAATTACCATATCCTCCTGCCCTGGAAGTTCCTCCGAAGAGGGCAGGGCCAACTGGGACGGCCGAGAGGAATGAAAATACTGCGCGCTCGAGCGGCTGGAAGCTCTTCGCTCGGCAGCACGTTCCTTCAGCCTGTTATCTAAGCTGATGGTAAGGAAAATTAGCTCATTTTTAACCGATCAGGCTTATCCCGGGTAGCTAGCTCATCCCTTAGCCCAGGGCTTAGACTACGGATAAATATGCTACACAGTGAAGCATCCTCCCACCCGACCTCCACAGCTACCACCCGAAAGTTGACTGCGTAGTCCGCAGCGGACCTGCCGCCCTGTCAAAGGTTTAATAACCGGGTAGTGAGCATGGAGTCCCGATCGGTGTGGTCGAACACTTCGGTAAATTCAGCCAGAAACTGCTGATACGTTAGATTGGCGTAGCTGGGCTTGGTCATGACTGCGTAGGCCCAAGCTAACGCCCTACCCTCTAGCAGGTTAGCTATATAGCCAATCTCACTATGGTCTGTGGGAAAATCCCCTGGTACCCGATGGAAAACTGTCTCACATTGTAAGATAAATCCCCGAGCTTCCCACTGAAGCGAGTGGGCATAGGTGCCGGTGTGAGACGGGTTGGGGGAGTCTGGCTAACCTGGCTAGGCAGGGAGCTAGCGGGGCCCGGTAGAACCCCGGAGACCGATGGAAACGCCCGCTGTCCTTCCAGGCGATCCAACCGGCTGTTAATTTGTGTTAATTGGGTGAGGATGACGTTTTGCTGGTAAGTTAACTGCTCAACCCGAGCGTCTAAGGTGTATAGACGGCGTGCTAGCGCGCTGTCCGCTGGGTCACCTTGACGGAGCCGTACTGACATAATGACAGGAACCAGGGAACAGAAGACAGACTCGAGGTGTACAATTAACCTTTTATTCACCCAAGTGATGTGTGTGAGTGCGTGTATGTGTTATAGTGTGGTGCGCTGGGCTCGTGCTGGAACTCAGCAGGTCTCCGTGTTGCCTGGCAACCCTAGAGAGACAGAGCAGAGTGATTAGCACTGCACCACAGCGGGAGATGTGACAAAGTCTGCTGCTTACTTGCAGGTGGCGATGCTGAGCCTCCGCTTGCCTTGCAAGCGTCTGCCAGGAGGGGAGCGTCCTTCTCGGTGTCGTGAGGCGGGGGAGAGACTCTGGTGCCTGGGAGGAGCTGGGCCACTGCCGGGGAGAGATAATCCGCCGCCTGGAGGATCCACCTGTGCACAGGGGAGAGGAGCTTGACAAGGTGAGAGCTTGGTTTGCTTATGTGGAACAACGTGAGGCGCTTGGTCAGACGAAGAGCCACTCCATGGCTGTAGACGAAGGTTGTGCCTCCGTAGCGATGACAGACGGCTCCGTGCAGAGTCGCTGGCAGGTCTGGCTCTTATAGTCCGCTGGAGATTAGTGACAGGTGTGCACGCAGCCGGAGCTGATGATGGCCCCGCGGCCGCCATGACAGGTGCCACACAAACAAGACACCACTGGCCAAAAAAAAAAAAAAAATGCATTCACCTTGGGAATCTGGAGAAAAATGCTGCTAGGCCATTGAGATGGCCAAAAATAATCTTGCATTTGTTAAGCTTTGAGTTCCTTTGAGTCAGTACTGAATTTAGTTGATGGACATAGTAACATTGTATGAATAAGGTTATAGGTCCCCTCTCTTTAGTTATAGCCTGTTCTGCATTTAGACCAGATGACATTACCACCAGCTTATCACTGTGTCACAACTTTATCCAGACAATCATATTCCTGCTCACTTGCCAGTTGTAACATCTTCACATCTGATAAACCACTCCTTGACACCAGTGTCCATCACATAAAAAACTTAATTTCCTCCCCATCACGTCCTAAATAGCATTAATCAGTTTGTTTTGCCTCTTGAGCTTAGAAGGTAAAATCTTTTTCAGCATATTGGCCTCTCCGATAAGAAAATTTCTAAAAAACAAAACAAAACAAAACAAAAAAATCATTGACACTTTCAGTGCGGAAAGTGGGGATTCTAGGTTTCTCGGGGTGGTTAGAATACACCAGTATGATATGGCACCAGATCAAAACTGCAAAAATGCAAGGGAAAGACCTTCATGTCATTCTCCTTGAGGTTGCTAATGCCTTCCACACAATGATTTCTACCACACAATGATTTCTGGATGGTTTTTGATTTCTTCCAGTTCCCACAGGTTATCACAGCCTTCATTATTAAAGCCTATTTCCAAGATATACAGCTGTGCCTGACAACCAAGGAATACACCACTAGCTGGCAACACTTGGAAATAGGGGTCATGGCAGGTTGTACCATTTCTCCCCTTGTTTTCATCATGATTATCACCCAAGCCTTAAGCTGGGTAGTAGGAGAAGACCAACTTAAATCTGGTCTCTGACTTCCTCTGAATAGGACATATTTGACAGTGCTGACAGCAACCAAAGCATGTTCCAGAAGATTTCTTAAAAAGCTGCAAGAGAACATAAGGGAAAGTTGTAAAATTACCGCTTCTACAACCTATACCAGCAGTCTCAGAGAAGCCAGTTAAAAGTCTTGGGAGGCGGTATGATGCAACCCTTAAGGATGGTGTTCAGGTAGACTTACTAAAACAGGAAACCATCAACAGTGTCAAAAACATTGAGAGCTCCTTGCTCCCTGGCAGGCTAAAGCTCTGCTGCCTTTAGTTTTAGTTTCAGTTTCCTACCCTAGCTGTTGTGGTCGTTGACCATCTACAAGGCTCCACTGATGAAAGAAGAAAAACTGGAGTGAGTCATCTGCTCTGCCATTAAAAAGTGGCTTGGCCTACCAAGATGCCATCGTAACATCAGTCTTTATAGAGAGAAAAAAAACAAAACAAAACATGCTGGAATTTCCCGTAACCAGTCTTATTGAAGAGTACAAGTGTAACAAAGTAAGCCTAGAAAAGATACACTCAGAATGTAAGGACCAAGTGGTGGCATAATCTACTCCTAACCTCTTTACTGGAAGGATGTGGACTTCATCAGCAGTGGTACAATTGGTAATTTCAGCTCTCAAACGTCAGGACATAATTGGCCATGTACAGCAAGGGAGAATTGGCCTCCGAATAGGACAGTCAATCCACCTTGGCATAAGGCAACTCCAGCTCAATGCAGAGAGCTTGTGGTACAGGAAGTGTCCAGGTAATAGCAGGCTGAAGGGTGTGCAAAAGTGGTCTGTCAGTCAAAGCAAGGGCAATGGATGCGATGGAATGAAGAGGAGAGGAGTCTCCAGGAAAGAGTTGTGGGACATTGAAACTATTAGAGGCAGCTTCCTCATACAGGAAACCTATGATGTACTTCCATCTTCCACCAACCTAAGTAATCGGTATGATGAGAACCCCAAGTGTTCTCTTTGCCCATCCCCATCAGACCTCAAGCTCATTCTGGTTGGCTGCAAGACAAGTTTCACACAAGGCCTTTACCCCTGGTGCCACAATCATGTAAAGTGCCTAGCAGCAACTCTTGAGGCAAGATGGATTTCCATCAATGCCCTTCCTCTACCATGAACCTACTCTAAGCTTGGCAAAGTCTTTGTACATGAAGGGGAAAACATTTGGCCATCCTTAACCCAAATGCTAGAGTCCAGGAACCTGGAAGGAGCCAGACATTGGAAGCTATTGGCAGACATGGGACAATGACTCTTTTTCACAACTGACATCCTTACAACTAACCTATGACCAGCCCTTGTACTCTGGTCCTGCTCTCTGCAAACAGTTTACATCATGCAGCCCACCTACCCTGGGAGGATGCACTGAAGAAACCCTGTGAGTCTATGCATCTCAAATGAACTGAGCTAGAATTTAGTACTAAACAATGTGGCTGGAAAGTCCTGGTCAATCCAGTGGTAGTTAGATGTAGAGGTTTCCTAGGCAAATCAACCACTAGGCTGCTTAAGGAGTTGGGAATCAGAGGCCAGGCCTTTAAAAACATCTTGAGCATTGCTGAACAGGAAAGCCAGTGGGTCTGGATAAAGAGAAATGAGAAGTCCAGAGCTTCAAAGTAACACAAACAGTACAATGGGTAGTTTAGTTTAGTTTATTCACACATCACACATTATCAACAGCATACATGAATTACAATATGAGTTATCAACAGCGTGATTAGCAGTATACAATAGGCTTTTTTTTTTATATTGCTTTGGAGTGTGAATGGATCATCCCAAATAAGCTATTTAAAGCTTTTAGTAGGGAGCCCAATTCTACAATGAAATAGTGACGGAGGTCAGTCTGATGTCTTTGTGTGAAAGAACAAACAAACATGACAGACATAGCACATAATCCTAGCATTTGTTTACACTGAAATAGTAGGTGAGTTCAAGATATATAGTCAAGTTATTAAATACTATTGGAGTGAATCAACATATACTGTAAAACAAAATTACAATGGCATAGCAACTCATCAGTAAGCAAGTTTGTGTAACAAATAGCAGATTAATTATATAATGATACGAGCTGCATTTTTAGTTTTTTCTTGAAGATGGAGATAGAATGTGACATTTTTAGATTATCATCAAGCTCATTCCAAATCTGCGGTCCTCTGCACACAATACTAAACCTGGTGGATTTTAGTCTTCGTTTTTTCCCAGTAATTTGTTTTTTATTTCTAGTGGTATAAGTGTGCATGGGAAGGAAGGTTGGAATGAGTTCACATAATTTATAGTTGAGTTTGTGGACAACCTGATACATTATACAGGCATTCTGGAAGTAATTATGCTCAGCAAGTCTTAGAAGATTATAACGATGGAAAAGATGACTAGTAGGAGAATTATATTCAGACCATGATAAGACACATATGACTTTCTTTTGGAGAATTGCTAGCTTTTTTAGGTGAGTTGGAAATGTGTTACCCTATATGATATTGCAGTAATGTAAGTGAGTCTCAAATAAAGTTTTATATAGAGTGAGAGGTGCTGAAAGTGTCACGCGGTGGCCCTCGCGAGCCACCATAGGACGCCAAAAGTCACCAGTGAGTTTTGCAATGATGTTTAATATGAACACAAGACACAAATACACAAAGCAATGAGCCGCTGTGGGCTAAAACACACTACACGAGACACAAGGGACCGTAAGGCTAAACCCAGCTACTTACGATCTTAATCAGGAACACGGGAATTGGTGACGTCTGAGACGAGAACCGTTCGCTCAACGTCTGGCACAGAATATCGACATCAGACTGCTGCATTGTACTGCTGTCAGCGCCCGCTTAAATACCGGGCTGCTGACGAGCCGTAAATGCAGCACAGCTGTTAGGCTTTGACAGCAGGAAGCCCCTCCGAGCACTGTCACAATAAGAGCTCGGGGAGCCAGAAGGTAAACACTGCTGTCAAAGCCGGCAGAGATGATGTATGGCCCGAGCGCGGACGATATCAGCGTTCGGACCATAACAGTACCTCCCCCCCGAGGGCGGGCTTCGAACGCCCGTTGACACCCAAGGCCCCCCCCCCCCCCCAGGGTGGGCGGAAGTGGGCAGGCCCAGAGGGAGAGGATCAACCACAGACCAAAAACCATGAAGAATCCAAAACACAGAAACAATCAGAAAAAAGGAAAAACAAAACTCCCAAATACATGAGACATAATTACACAGGGCACGAATAACAGAAAAAAATATAACACTCCCAAATGCACAAATCATGATCAAGATAGAGCAAAAAAGCAATTACAAGGCACGAAAACAGAAAATACCGTACTCTCAAATGCACAAATCAAAATAATGACACAGCACATATGAGACAATTGCAGAACACAAATCACAGACTCCCAAACACACGAATCACAAGCAGCACAGGACACAAAAAAAAAAACAAAACAATCACAGAGCCAAATTATTACCCCAAATGACCTTTACCCCCAACAGTTCAAGATAATGACGAACGGCGGAGACCAAACGCCACGGGAACAGTTCCGGCGGCCTCCCTGCGTCCGATGGCCGATGGGTGGTCACGGGGGACAGTACATGACCGGGCGGCCTACCCCAGTCCCAGGCCCGGGAAGTCCACTCCTCCGGTGGCCGAACCAGGTCGCCCAGTAGTAAACACAATATGTCGGGTGGCCGACCCAGGGCGCTGAACTGGCGAAGCAGTTCCTCGGGCGGCCAACCAGCATCCCTCAGCCACCGGAACCATGGGAAGACAGCCTGCGGGGGCCTCCCTGGTGGGGGAAAGACATGGGGCAGCCAGACCGAGCGTAGAGGCCCCCCAATGGTCCCTGGTGATGATGAGCACGGTTGGCGACTACGGCGAGGGGAATGATGGTGATGATGAGCCCGCACCATGTCAGGCGGCGAAGGGTCTGCAGCTCCTCCACCGTCCTTGACCCACACCGATGCTGCAGACGTGGCTGCACCTGCGTTGGACCCCCACTGGGTCTCAGCTGCTCCCGCGTCGGACCCCGATTGGGTCTCGTCAGACCCCGGCTGGATCTCGGAAGCACCCGCGTCGGACCCCCACTGGGTCTCATCGGACCCCAACTGGATCCCGGATGCACCTGCATTGGACCCCCACTGAGTCTCGGCTGCACCCACGTCGGACCCCGATTGGGTCTCTTCGGACCCCAACTGGGTCTTGGATGCACCCACGTTGGACCCACTGGGCCTCGGCTGCACCTGCGTTGGACCCCGATTGGGTCACGGCTGCACCTGCGTCGGACCCCGATTGGGTCTGCGCAGCACCGGCGACGACCTCCGACCCTGAACCTGGAACCTCCAGCACAGCGACCACGACTGGCTCCGCACCGGTGACTCTGCAACAAGGCTCAGAAGACAAGAAAGAACCGGGATCAGAATCACCGGTAGCGACAGAGCCCAGCGAGACGAGCTCGGGCGCAGCAGGCAGCTGCCCCTGACTCGCCTCCCCGAGAGGCAGGCAGAAATGCTCCAAGACAGAAGAAAGAGACACAAGATAGAGCACTTGCCTACACTCGGGTTCTGTCGCCATCCAGGACTTCATCGATCCAGGCTCAGGGTGAAGAAGTTCGTCCTCAGGCTCCCACTCAGCTGCGTCGGGCTCAGCAGCTGGCATGATGTTCTCCGCAGCCTGTGGATCCTCCAGCGCAGGCATCCACGCCGATAACCCGCACGGCGTGGTGGCAGGGGACCCTCAACCCGCTGGCTCGAACCGTTCCAGCATGGAGACCCGGGGACGCTTTATCATCGGCGCAGGCTCCAGGCTGCAGTCCACTCCTCTCCCCTGCCCACGACGTGGCTGCGGGGCTGGAACCAGGCTCTCCAGAACCGCAGGCCCCCCTCCTCATCCGGCGACGTAGGCCTGGCATCGTGGACCACTCAGCGGAGACACAGAGGCGGCAGGTTTAATAATTACAGCTACAGCAGGTGGTGGGAGCTCGGGGGACTGCGAACCCCGAACTCCGCCCCCAGGAGTCAGACAAGGCAGATCACAATTATGATGGGAGGAATGAACTTGCACTTGCCTGTCTCCCGGAGGGAGGATGGTGCCTGCTTTAGGGGACGTTGTTCCTCCCTTCTCCCACTGGATGGTGACAGAGGGCCCCCTGGAAGGACGAGGAGGAGCCACTCGCGAAGGTTCACTGAAGGGCTTCACTGGAAGCGGGTCCAGACGGGGATCCTGCTGAGATTTACCTTGGCCATGGCGCCGACATCTTCGACAGCCCCCGGATGGCGCAAACTCCTGGACTGGATCGAAGACAGGAACGGGATCCCATAGCAGGGAGCGAGGATGCCTCCCCCTCTGCTTCCTGTCATAGTCTTCCTCCAGCCCACAGAGTATCTCACGCTGAGCGGCGATGTCATCCCTCCTCGCGCTGACTTCAGGGTGGTCAGCGTAGCGGGGGAGATGATTTAAGATATTCTCAGCAACGTCCAGGTGCCAGCGCATCTCATTGGGGGTGTCGTCGAACGTAGTGGCGAGGAGTGCTCCATCTGCGTACTCCAGAGCCTCCGCTAGCTCGTAGCCCAGGCGCTGAACGCGGCTCCTGGAAGACAGCATTCTCTCAGCGCGTAATCACCCAGACAGGGAAGAACAATTGTCCAATTAGCAAAAACTCACCGGGAACGACGTCTCCGTGTGGCGTCTCCCTTTAGACGTCTTGGCAGCAGTCTACTGTCATGCGGTGGCCGTCGCGAGCCACCATAAGATGCCAAAAGTCGCCAGTGAGTTTTGCAATGATGTTTAATACAAACACAAGACACAAATACACAAAGCAATGAGCCGCTGTGGGCTACAACACACTACACGAGACACAAGGGACCGTAAGGCTAACCCAGCTACTTACGATCTTAATCAGGAACACGGGAATTGGTGACGTCTGAGACGAGAACCGTTCGCTCAACGTCTGGCACTCGGGGAGCCAGAAGGTAAACACTGCTGTCAAAGCCGGCAGAGATGATGTATGGCCTGAGCGCGGACGAAATCGGCGCTCGGACCATAACAGAAAGTGGTAGAAAATGTCTCACTTTAAAAAACAGAGCAGCATTATTTGGCCAGTTTCTTGATTAGATCGTCAATGTGACATTTGAAATCAAGAAATTCATCAATGAGGACCCCCAAGAATTTTATAGAGTTAACTCTTGTAATATTCTGTCCATTAATTTTGGGGCAAAGTTCCTTGGTGTCTGGCTTTTTATTGGAACGGAATACAATATAATTAGTTTTACTGATATTAACCTCTTGCACTCCGTTGTACCGCGGACGGGCAAGTCTCTGCGTCCCAGAGCACACGAGGGCGCTCTCGTGCGTCCTCGAGTGCACGAGGGTGCACAAGAGCACACTGAAAAAAAAAAAAAAAGTTCTTCCACTTCAGACACAGCCGCGAACAGATTGGATATGATTGACCTCTCATTCGACTAATAAGAGCCTTGAATTGGGTTTCTGAAACCTTGAAGAACCAATGACTGAAAACCTAGCAAGAAGGACCCGCCTACCAACGCAGCGAGCCAATTAAAGCACAGAAGTTTGCTGAGCTGTTTTGTCTAAAGCTGGGTGAAGAGAGACTGCTACAGCAGCCACAGGCGGTGCTTTATTTTTTTTTTTTTAATTCCAGCAGAGTGTTTAAGATTCTCTTATATGGTCATCATAGACCGACGGAGGCCGACGACGAAGGTCGTAAATCATTCGCCAAAACCGCAATCATGGAATTATGTTTTGACCGGGTCGCAAGACCAGAACCACGAGCGGACCAGCGTCGCGTTCGTCTGACAATGAGGAAGAGAAGTTGGCCAGGACAATGTGGCTGTGAAGAGGTAATGTCATGACCCGAGCACTATGCCTTGGTGCTCGGGTTATTCTTGTCAGGGTTTGACAGCGGCATTATTATTCTAGCTCTCGAACCTCTTATTGTGATAGTGCTCGGGGAGGCTTCCACTGAGCTGTCAAACCCTCAACAGCTGTGCTGCATTTGTGGTCGTTAGTGCTCAGGCTACTTTAACCCGTGCTGGCGGCCGCATCGGCGCAGCAGTGTCTGTTAACTCTCCGTCACGCTATGGATGCTTAGGATTTATTCCTACCACGTCTGCTCTTGGTTTGACCATCGTGCCCCTGGACTAGTAAGTGTGCTGTATAGCCTTACCCCTCCCGGTGTGTATCGATCTTTGTGAGTCTCTGCCTTAGCAGCCGGTGTTATTATTATCACCAACCTCGTCTGTCTGTACTTGACTGTCTCACCCTCTGGACCCGTAGTGAGCTGTATAGCCCTATGCCTCTTGTTGTGTTAAGACTGAATGTCATTGTTTCAGCAGCCTGTGTTGTATATTCTCACCGTTAATAAAACTCTCACTAAACTCTCTGGTGACTGTGTGGCGTCTTATGGTGGCTCGCGAGAGCCACCCATGACAGGTAAGGTGTTATAAGCCAAATTATTTTTTATCCCTGAAAATTGTAATCAAAAATGACTTTTGACCGATCGGTAAATTACAACTGTGTGGTGCACGATGTCCGAAGTGCGTGCACCGCGGTACACGGTTCGTTTGCCGCCTCCGGACCGTGAACGCCCCCCCGCCGCTACTATTCTGTAGCGAGGGGGGGGAGCCGCGGTGACTGCGCTGCTGTGGCCACATCGCCACATCCGAGTGTAATCTGTCATGTAGCGATGGCCGATCTCCGTCCTCTGTAGCGAGGGGGGGGGCAACCCCCCCCCCACACACAGACACAGCCCTGAGTGTGACCTTTCATTACAGCCCAAAATGAAGCTTCTACATTGAAGCATTCAAAAGTTACAGACGTTTTTCCAAACTGTGCCATTTGGCACAATTTGGCACAGTTCCAAAACGCCTGGGAACTACCTGAGAACAAAGCTGTGTAATATATTCATTTTTTGTGGTATTGTTACAAAATTTGGACCTCAGCTGGATAACTCTTGGTTCTACATTTCTGTTGCATTTTCCAGCCCGGATCTGAAGCTGTGTGTTATTTGCAAGCATTTGTATCCAAAAAAACACCCAGGACAAATTTATTTTCTTCAAGTTCACTATGTTTAGATGACTGTAACTCAGTGGCCGGAGATTATGACTGTTTTGCCAAAAAATTCAAAGTGTTTTCTTTTAAATGAGACCAACCCCATGAAGATTCTGCAAAGGGTTGAAGAACAGCTTTCGATTTACTTTGGGCACATTATTTTTTGGCGTTTTTAGGAAAATTGACCAGAGTGCAAGGGGTTAAGTGAAAGTTTGTTACACTGAAGCCAGGTGTCTATTTTCATAAGTTCAGTATTTGTTATCTGTTCAAGTTCATTTGGATTCTGATGAGCAAAAAATGAATTAGTCTCACCAGCAAACAGTACTTTATGTAGTAGAGACGAGGAGTTAGCAATGCCATTTATATACAAAATGAATAGAACTGGTCCTAAAATGGAACCACGGGGAACCCCATGATCGATGGATTTATATGATGACTTGTGGTTATTTATATAAACATACTGAAGTCTTCCAGACAGATAATTAATAAACCAATCTATTGCAAGGCCTCTGATACCGTAATGTTGTAATTTATTAATTAGGATGTCATTGTTAATGGCATCAAATGCTTTAGACAGGTCTAAAATAATGCCAATACCATAGTTGCCTCTTTCAATTGCATCATTGATTTTTTCAATTAGGTCAATATTGCCATAAACACACGTGGACAAAATTGTCCGTTCCCCTCTGTTAATGAAAGAAAAACCCACAATGGTCACAGAAATAACTTGAATCTGATAAAAGTGGTAATAAATATAAAATCTATGAAAATTAACCACTGAAAATCAGACAATGCTTTTGAACTGTGGTTCAACAGAATTATTTTAAAAAACAAACTCATGAAACAGGCCTGGACAAAAATGATGGTACCCTTAACTTAATATTTTGTTGCACAATCTTTTGAGGCAATCACTGCAATCAAATGATTTCTGTAACTGTCAATGAGACTTTTGCACCTCTCAGCAGGTATTTTGGCCCACTCCTCATGAGCAAACTGCTCCAATTGTCTCAGGTTTGAAGGGTGCCTTCTCCAGACGGCATGTTTCAGCTCCTTCCACAGATGTTCATTAGGATTTAGATCAGGGCTCATAGAAGGCCACTTTAGAATAGTCCAATGTTTCGCTTTTTAGCCATTCTTGGGTGTTTTTAGCTGTGTGTTTTGGGTCATTATCCTGTTGCAAGACCCATGACCTGCAACTGAGAACAAGCTGTCTGACACTGGGCAGCACATTTCTCTCTAGAATACCTTGATAGTCTTGAGATTTCATTGTACCCTGCACAGATTCAAGACACCCTGTGCCAGATGCAGCAAAGCAGCCCCAGAACATAACAGAACCTCCTCCATGTTTCACAGTAGGGACAGTGTTCTTTTCTTGGTATGCTTCATTTTTGTGTCTGCGAACATAGAGCTGATGTGTCTTGCCAAAAAGTTTCAGTTTTTTCTCGTCTGTCCATAGGATATTCTCCCAGAAGCTTTGTGGCTTGTCAACATGCAGTTTGGCAAATTGCAGTCTGGCTTTTTTATGATTTGTTTTCAACAGTAGTGTCCTCCTTGGTCGTCTCCCATGAAGTCCACTTTGGCTCAAACAACGACGGATGGTGCGATCTGACACTGATGTACCTTGACCTTGGAGTTCACCATGAATGTGTTTAGAGGTTGTTCTGTGCTCTTTTGTTACCATTCATATTATCTGTCTTCTCCTGCGGCCACGTCCAGGGAGGTTGGCTACAGTCCCATGGATCTTAAATTTCTGAATAATATGTGTAACTGTAGTCACAGGAACATCAAGCTGCTTGGAGATGGTCTTATAGCCTTTACCTTTAACATGCTTGTCTATAATTTTCTTTCTAATCTCCTGAGACAACTCTCTCCTTTGCTTCCTCCAGTCCATGTTTAATGTGGTACACACCATGTCACCAAACAGCACAGTGATTACTTGTCACCCTTTAAATCGGCCGACTGACTGATTACAAGTTTGTAGACACCTGTGATGTTAATTAGTCGACACATCTTTGTTGAACATGTCCCTATGGTCACATTATTTTCAATCTTTTCTAGGGGTACCATCATTTTTGTCCAGGCCTGTTTCATGAGTTTGTTTTTTAAAGTAATTCTGTTGAACCACAATTCAAAAGCATTGTCTGATTTTCATTGGTTAATTTTCATAGAATTTTTATTTATTACCACTTTTGTCAGATTCAAGTTATTTCTGTGACCATTGTGGGTTTTTCTTTCATTAACAGAGGGGTACCAACAATTTTGTCCACAGCTGTAAGTCTTTGTTGCTTTTGGGCAAGAAAAGAAAGAAGCTTCAAAAAGTTTCCCCTTATTTGTGGATATAGTGCTTTCATTATATCCCCTAAATGAAAGTTCCTGTTTACCTCAAAATATAGTAGCACAGCCTTTTTAGTATTTCCCTATTTTTTCTTAACCTTCTCAAAGTGAAGCTACATTTCTATGTATTACCTTGTTCATTGAGCTTTAGATATACTCGGGCTTCCCCAAATGTATTCAAAAACATCATTGTTTGTAAGTGGCTGCTGTGCTTTGCTATTTATCTGCTGCCTCTGTTAAACAACTCCAGTTTGCAAAGCCACTATGGCTCCAAACACCAAGTCCATCAGTTGCAAATAGGCATTCCCAACATTACAATTTGCAGTGCTTTTAGAGGCTGGGAGCCAGAGGAAATGTTTGTAGTCACTGGACTGAAAGTGGTGCACAAAACCTTTTCCCAACTGTGACAGGCCAGCTAGCTTCAGGTTTGACTGACCTTTCCTCATGATGGCCAGCTTTTCTTGAAAAGTTCCTGAAAATAGGTTTGGTTAGTATATATTCTACCAAATCAATTTCTTCTCCTCCTTCAGCCTTTTTGAGATAAAAAAAAAAAATGCATAAAAACGAATTTTAGCAAACACTGTTTCCTATAGATACAGTTTGCTAGTTCTGACCATTCTGACCAATGCACTCTCTGACTGTCCAATCAAAGAACATGGAAATGCCCATATGATCATGAGATGGCCCCTTTGTGCTAACTCAAAATTTGTTTGGTTAAAAGATCCCTGATGCAACTGTCTTGTTTGGACTTACTGTAAGTTAAAGGGACCTTCTGTCATGATACTGAGCACAGTCGGGGAACCGTGCTCACGCCTTCAGTTATCCTGATCATTTTCTGTATTTTCTCCACTTCAGTTTAGTATTGTATCTGGTTGGTTTTGGAAGTATTATGTTATTTGAGTTTCTGTCTGTTTATGAAAGTTGCTGTTCTTAGTTTAGTTACTATAATCTTGTTATTAATATTGTGCTTCCATGGCCATCCGGTTTTGCAATATAAATTTTTCCTGCCTGTTTTGACATGAGCCTATTCTTGCCTTTGCTTTCAGTTTCCTTCTGTATCTTAATGATATCTTCCTATGTTTGGTTATGAGCCTTCTCCACCTTCACCTTCAGTTCTCTCCTTGAAATGTTTGTATTAATGATTATTACTTCTTTTGTATCGTGTCCTTGGCTTGGTGGGTCATCATCATTCTTTGGTTTATCTGTGTCATGATTTTTTATTCATCCCGGTCTGTGCTTTTATTTTGACAGTTGCCTTTATTTACGTCCTCTTTAGCTCAAGTTCACGGTCTGTCACAGCTGTTATTATTTGACTTAATTATCCTCACTCCTGCTTCCCACACCTATTAATAATTTGTTTATTCTCTCTGTGTCCTATTTAAAGGACGCCATCCCGCAGCTCCGGGCAACGTCCTTTACTTTATATCCTGGCGTGTGTCCCATGCTTCATTCACTCAGTTCTCCAGACGTGTGTCCCACATCTAGCCTTTGAGCTATTCTTGCTATCCTGCCTGAACTCAAGCCTTGTAAGTTTCTGTTTTTGCCCTGTTTGGATTTTGTGTTTTTTATTAAACGTTGTCAAACTCACAGTTGAGCGTCTGGGTCTCCATTCCGCTCCTGCGAGCCGATTTATGACAGAACAATGTCACCAGTTTGGACCCAGCTGCTGTGAGTTTGCCCTTATTTTGTCACCTTGCCTTTTGAGTTGCCATTTTACTGGAGGGAGAGCTGGACAGCTACATCTTAAATGAAGGGCTCAATTGGCAAAAACTCATTTTGTATGAGCATGGGGTGGGAGCTGTGGTGTGCGGCAACAGAAATCGATGAGCTCATAGCAGGGGCTTGCTCAGCTCTGACCTCTCAGTCATCATTATGGTATTTGGGGCTCATGGAGGCAGTTATCCACAGCTCGGGGAGCACGCTGATGGGAAGGATCTGATTACATGATGGCTAACCTGCAGCAAGCATACCGGGAAATGGTGAGGAGGTTGCAGATGAGGCCGAAGCCTGTCCTGACGAAAAAGCGTTCCCAGGCTCCAGCGCCACCTTTTCCTGGCCACCCTCCGGCTTCTGCTCTACCCTCTTCCTCTCCTCCTGCTACAACCCTGCGGAGCTCAGTTAAGCCTGCCTCCGCTCCACTCTGCTCACCATCTGTTCCTAAGCCGACGAGGAAGCGTCCCCTGGAACAGACGCGCTCAATCTCTCGCCACCATACCAGCTGCATCACACCAGAAGAACTCCTCCGCCGCAGCTGTTAATTCAGCTGTCATCATGCCTGCAGTGCCGGCTCCTCCAGTATTATTATTGGTGCCCTCGCCAGCTGCAGCCATCGAGAGGGATTTATCTGGGCCTTCTGCAGCAGCTACCACCACACCACAGGAATTAAGGCAAGTACATTTTAATTCTCAAACACCTATAGATGAAATGCCTTGTCTTATTCCCGGTGGGAGGGTTCAGCAGCAGCCGCACACTTTGGCTGAGCTCTCACCACCTGCTGCTGCAGTCATCCATGTTTCCTCACCTGCTTCTCCCGTGTCCCCCTCTGTTCTTTCTATTTGTCCGCCTGTCCTGGGAGAGAGCCGCCAGACTATGGAGTGGCCTGCTGTTCTGGAGGTTCCTGTTCCAGCCCTGCAGCCACATTTTGGATGGGAGAGGAGCATCCCCTGTATCCCAAAGCCTGAGTTGACAACAGAGTGTCCCCTGGTTTTGGCATCGAAGGACCTGGTGCCATTGGTGAGACGTTCTCCAGCTTTAGCCGCCACCTCTGGGGTTCCACCAGCTCCTGCCACTACATCTGGGGTTCTACCAGCTCCTGCCACCACATCTGGGGTTCCACCAGCTCCTGCCATTACGTCTGGGGTTCCTCCAGCATCAGCCACCATGTCTGGAGTTCCAACAGCTTCAACCACCACGCCTGGAGTTCCACCAGCCCCTGCCGCCGCATCTGGGGTTCCACCAGCTCCTGCCACTACATCTGGGGTTCCACCAGCTTCAGCCGCCATGTCTGGGGGACCACCAGCTCCTGCTGCCACGTCTGGGGTTCCATCAGCTCCTGCTGCCATGTCTGGAGTTCCACCAGCTCCTGCCACCACGTCTGGGGTCTCGCCAGTTCCTGCTGTCATGCCAGGGGTTCCACCAGTTCCTGTCATCATGGCTGAAGCTTTATCTGCCATCACGCCTACTGTTTTGGCTGTAGCAGTAGAGTCACCGGGGTCATGGACGGCGGTGGAGCTAGAGTTAAGCAAGTACTCTTTTTTGTCTTTACATTATCAATATTGGAGATATCTTGTCTTGCTCTTGGTGGGGAGAACCAGTCGCAGCTGCCATCTGCTCCTGAGTTTTCCCTGTTGGGCTCCACTGCTGCCAGTGACAGTGACTTGGTGTTTGTCTCTTCTTTCCCGTCTGAGTCTTCGCCTGGTTACGCTGATGGTCATCAGCCCACTTCGTCTTGTTTCACCGATGGTTATCAATCCACTTTGCCTGGTTTCGCCAATGGTTATCAGTCTACTTCGCCTGGTTTCGCTCATGGTCATCAGTCCACTTTGCCTGGTTTCGCCGATGGTCATCAGCCCACTTCATCTGGTTTTGCCGATGGTCATCGATCCACTTTGCCTGGTTTCGTCAATTGTCATGAGCCCACTTAGTCTGGTTTCACCTATGGCCATCAGCCCACTTCATCTGGTTTCATCGATGGTCATCTAAGATAAGATAAGATAAGATAAGCCTTTATTAGTCCCACAACGGGGAAATTCCAGGATTGCAACAGCACAGGGATAGCAACACTCAGAGCAACAATCAGAAGGCAAGAAAAAAAACAAGCAAGCAAGAGCAGCTAATATACATATGTACATATTACTATAAAATATATATATACACACACACACACACAGACACACAGTGCAGAGCATTGTAGCTGGATGGAATAAATATATGAATATATGAACACACAGTGCAGAGCATTGTAGCTAGATGGAATAAATATGTAAATATATAAACACCCACAGTACGGAGCATTGCAGCTAGGTGGAATAAATATGCAAGTATAAACACACACAATGCGGAGCAATGTAGCTAGATGGAATAATATGTAGATATATAAAAACACAGTGCGGAGCATTGTAGCTAGATGGAATAAATATATAGATATATAAATATAAACACACCCAGTGCTGAGCATTGTAGCTAGATGGAATAAATATATAGATATATAAATATAAACACACCCAGTGCAGAGCATTGTAGCTAGATGGAATAAATATGTAAATATACAGTATAAACACACACAGTGCAGAGCATTGTTGCTAGGTGGGATGAAACAGCATAACCGTCTATTTAGTTATCCTACATGGTATGATTATGTGCCCATACATATTCTCACCCTCCATAGCGACCGGTATGTTCCTAGTTGTATGCCGGAGAGGACCATTGTGTAAGTCTATTGCATCTTTTGCATTCAAAAAACTATTAGTTTGTTACGTCTTTTTGCTATCTCTGCGAGCAGCCCTGCTTAGGTTGTACAGTCTGACAGCCGTTGGTAGGAAGGACCTACGAAACCTCTCGGTTGTGCACCTGGGATGATGTAGTCTGCTGCTAAATGAGCTCCTCAGTGCATCCAGTATGTCCTGCATAGGGTGGAACTCGGACTCCAGCAGAGATGACAGTTTAGCCACCGTCCTTCTCTCTCCTATCTCCTCCATCGGATCAAGGCGTTGCCCCAGGACAGAGCTAGCTTTCTTAATCAGTTTGTTCAGTCTCTTCCTATCGGCTGCAGTAATGCCATCTATCCACTTTGCCTGGTTTCACCGATGGGCATCAGTCCACTTCGCCTGGTTTCGACGATGGTTATCAGTCCACTTCGTCTGGTTTCGCCAATGGTCATCAATCCACTTCGCCTGGTTTCGCCGATGGTCATCAGCCCACTTTGTCTGGTTTCACCGATGGTCATCGATCCACTTCGCCTGGTTTTGGCGATGATCATCAGTCCACTTCACCTGGTTTCACTGATGGTCATCAGTCCACTTCACTTGGTTCCGCTGACGGTTATTAATCCATTTCACCTGGTTCCACCATTGGTCATCACCCATCTTCGTCTGGCTTCACCGATGATCAGCAGCCCTCTTTGTCCGTCTTCGCCGAAGGTCAGCAGTCCTCCTCATCTGGTTTCGTCACTGGTCAGCAGTCCTCTTCATCTGGTTTCCCTGCTGGTCAATCAACTTTGTTGTCTGGTTCCACCGCTGGGCAGCTGTCTTCGTCATTTGGTTCCCTCACTCATTAGCCGTCTTCGTCATCTGGTTTCCTCACTGATAAGCCATCATCACCGTCTGTTTTCCCCGCTGGTCAGCCACCATCACCATTTGGGTTTGCCGCTGGTTAGCTGTCATCGTCGGGTGTCAAAACCCTTCAGTTACTGGCCCACTGGATCCACACCTCAGCCCCTGCAGTCCGCAACAAGCATGTTTTCCAGCTGCTACCTCCTGAAAGGGATGCATTGTGCTCTGCGGTCCAATGGCTTAGGGATGCTGGGAGGCCATCCGACAGATCGTGTCCTTTGATCCATTGGTGTTGGAATGCTGGGAGACCACCCGATGGACTATGCCTTCTGCTTGGGTGGCTCAGGAACTCTGGCAGGGCACCCAACTTTTTCCAACTCATGAGCTGGTGGCCTTGGGACTCCAGTAGACCACCTGAACTGTCTCACCTTCTCGCCCGGTGGTCCTGGGATCTCAGTAGGCCACCTGGTTTGTCTTGTTTTGTTCCCTGTTGAGTGAGGAATTTGTTTTGACCCACCTGGCCTGGTTTTCCCCACCGCCTTCCCTGATAGAGTGATACTTCTGTTCTTGTTGGGGAGGGGGATTGTTTTTTTCTCTCTCCTTTTGATGTTACGTTGAGGTGTCTGGATGCCACCCCTTGGACAGGGGCCTCTGTCATGATGCTGAGCACAACTGAAGAACCATGCTCACGCCTTCAATTTTCTTGATCATTTTCTGTATTTTCCCCACTTCAGTTCAGTTTAGTATTGTATCTGGTTGGCTTTGGATGTATTGTTATTTGTGCTTGCCATTTGTTTCTGTCTGTTTATGAGAGTTCCTGTTCTTAATTTAGTTACTATAATCTTGTTATTAATATTATGTGTCCATGGCCATCCAGTTTTGCATTATAAATTAATATCTGCCTGTTTTGACATGAGCCTGTTCTCGCCTTTGCTTTCAGTTTCCTTTTGTATCTTAATGATATCTTCCTATGTTTGGTTATGAGCCTTTTCCATCTTCACCTTCAGTCCTCTCCTTGAAATTTTGTATTAATGATTATTACTTCTTTTGTATCGTGTTCTTGGCTTGGTGGGTCATCATTATTCTTTGGTTTATCTGTATCATGATTTTTCATTCATCCCGGTCTGTGCTTTTATTTTGTCGCCTTTGTTTACTTCCTCTTTAGCTCAAGTTCGTGGTCTGTCACAGGTGTTATTATTTGACTTAATTATCCTCACTCCTGCTTCCCACACCTATTAATCATTTGTTTATTCTCTCTGTGTCCTATTTAAGGGACGCCGTCCCACAGGTCTGGGCGACGTCCTTCACTTTGTATCCTGGCATGTGTCCCATGCTTCATTCACTCAATCCTCCAGATGTGTGTCCCACATCTAGCCTTTGAGCTATTCTCGTTATCCTGCCTGAACTCAAGCCTTGTAAGTTTCTGTTTTTGCCCAGTTGAGTGTCTGGGCCTCCATTCCGCTCCTGCGGGCCGATTTATGACACCTGCAGTGTTAATTCGGAAGGCCTGGAGGCAGATGTCTTTGGGCTTGGCAATGCAGAACTGAATTCTGTTTGGATAAAAGTGCTAACATAAATATATTATTGGAAGCAGCACAATAAAAGAGAAAACTTTGAAGTTAAGAGAATAGCAAATAAATAATGTACTATTAATAGAAAAGAGATAAGATAAGATAAAATAAGATAACCCAGCAGCAAAGGGATAATAGCAGTAAGAGAAATAATAAATAATAAAACAAAGAGAAATAGTATAGACACAGTGCAAGAAGTTAAAAAAGTAAAATTGTTTTTAATGTTAAAAATCAGTAAAATAGCATTTGCAGCATGACAGTTAAATTAAATTAGGCTGTGGGTCCACCAAGCGTGTTGTTTCCACTGTGGGCGACTATTTTCTATTCATTCTCTATGTAGTCCAGCGTCTACAGTGCTGAGCACCCTTGGCGCTGAAACGCTCTCGGCCACCGGTATAGTCTGTACTCAGACTCCTGTTTTCCGTGTTATCATATTTTGTATCCAGAGCTGCTACCAATGCTAGAATGCATGTCCTGTCCATTGTTATTTAGAGACCGCTATTAAAAAATAAGTAAAGGTTGTCACGGTGGCCCTCACGAGCCACCATAAGACGCCAGCAGTCACCAGTGAGTTGCAGTGATGTTTTATTAAGAGGTGCAGGAACAGAGAATGATACACACAATAGTGCGGGTAAGACAATCACAGGACGTACCTTAACAGGGAAATATAACAGGAACAGAGCGTATCGTAACAGGTAGCTTAACAGGTAGCTTAATGGGAAGGTTAACAGGAGGATTAACAGAGACTGCTGCATCGGGGAGCATTCAGCGCCTGCTTTTAACCCCGGTCACTAATGACCCCGAATGCAGCACAGCTGTTGACTCTGACAGCAGGGAGCTCCACCGGGCGCTGTCACAATAAGAGCCCGGGTTGCTAGAAGGAAACCTCTGCTGTCAAAGCCTGGAAATGACACAAGATCCGAGTGCGGACGGAACCAGCACTCGGGCTGTAACAAAGGTAGAGCCAATGTTATTGTCATTCAATCCATACAGCCAATCATGTACAGAAGACCAAAATTATGTTTCTCTTATCTGCAATGTTAATCACATCTAGAATCAGACGGGTTGCTGTCATGCAAGTCGCCGCCACAAATTTCCCTCCTCCGTTCCGTTATTGCAGAGCACCAAGCTGGATGGCAGGAAGTTCCACTTTTATATGGTCTTCGGCATGACCCAGCCGGGATTTGAACCGCGGTCTCCCGGATTTGGGGCGGATATTCTACCAACTAGGCCTCTCCGGTAGAAAGTCTGACTATAGGAAGAGCGGAAGTACTAAGCTGTGAGTGACAAGCTGTTGCTGGGATACAGGGCACAGACTTTTTTTTTTCCACAGCGCAGCACACTAGCACTGAAAAAAGACAGTCAGTGCGGTCATGCAACAAAAAACACGTGGTGGACATGCAGCCTTATTCACCAATATACAATGGAGATCAAAATTAGAGAACAATGTATTTTTTATCAAGTAAATGTATTAATACTTGATTTGTTCTGAAATATTGTTATCCTTCATTGTTCGGAATTTGACAGAATATCAGCTGTGGTTATACTACTGTTGTATGAGCACGTTTTTTTTTTTTTCTTTTAATAACTAAGGCGCTTCAACGTAAACATACATTTTGTTAAAAAAAAGTGAGTGTTAGATCAAAAATGAATTGATTGAGACTGAATCAATAATTAATAGGCGGTTTCCAAGTTCTGAGCCATTTATTCACTTTCTGATCAGAAAAAGGAGGCAATTGGTCACAGCGTAACGTGTCTCAGAGCTTGCGCACACCAACTCCCTAACATGTCTTCAAGGATGTTGCTCCTCATACCCTGGGCAGGCGTCCCTGACCTTATCTAAACCTAAAGACGGCTGGAGCCATCTTTCCCCAAGACTGCTTCTAATCTATGGACAGCACTGAACATTCTGCTATGATCTTTACATGACCTGGTCAACCTAAGTCATCCTAACTTCGGGCATTGTGAACAGAACAGCTTGGTATGATAAAACAAAAACCTTTGTCATTATTTACAGTCTGGCTCAGCCTAATGTTACACTGAGAAGCAGACATTATTTTCAAGCTCTGAGGTGATGGAAAAACACAGAGAATCAGACATCGGCTCATTATATGCACCAGATACAATTATAATATAAAATAGAATAATACAGCATTAAAATCATATAGAATAATCAATGAAACCTGAAAATATCGTATCAGTGAGCAAAACTAGAGAACTGGTTTGGGAGATGACCGTAGGGTCATACCCACCCTTTGAGTTTATTTCTGTTTCTTTTTGTTTGGTGTTATTTGTATCTTGGGTTTAAAGTCCTGTGATTATTATTACTGTTATTATTATTGTCATTTTGAAGTTTGAGCTGCTTCCCGCATCAAGGTTCTCATTGAGGAGACCCACTCCTCCCACACGCGAGAGAGAGCCCGCTATTTTCTTGATACTGCAGTGGGATTATTAGAGGGCTTTCCTACTTTGCGGTGTTTCCCCCAGCTAGATAGATTCAGGCACACCGTGTTTAAACTGCACTTGGTGCTCCAAGCATGGGAGGAATCGCCACTAGCGAGTGAGGATTAGCAGGAGGAGGAATTGTCTCAGCAAGCCAGTTGGAGACACGGCTCGTGGCTTGTGCCGGCGCCGTCGGGCACAGCGGTCCATCTTCTCATAATCGGATGCACTTCAGACCCCTGTGTTCCCCTCCTTCAACTCTGTTCCAGCACCACACCACTGTGCAGCGTCTCCTCATCAGCTGGGTTTTATCAACTCCTGGGAGGACCTGCCTGACTCTTCAGCAGCAGCAGAGCAGGAGCAAGGTCAAGTAGCTTATCGTTGTTTTACACCTATTAATGAAAGGTCTTGCTCTGTTCCTGGGGAGGGGGCTCAGTGGCAGCCACCCACCACTGCTGAGCCCTCTCTCCCTGTCTCTGCTGTATATTCTGCAGCCATTCCTTTGCGCTCACCTGCCTTTTCTCTCTCCTCTTCCCCGAGTTCCACGCTCGAGGAGGTTGACCACCGCTGCAGGACATCATCAGGGATGTGGAAGAGTGCTACACTCTTTGCCTGCGTCTGGACGAGCGGGAGGACTCAGAGTTTAGAGATGCGGCATGGAGGCTCGCTCATCAGAACGTCGTAACAAAGTCCCTTCTGAGGGAGAACATTCCTCCCTTCCTCAATGATTTTCTGCGGTCTGACAAGTATGCCTTCATGCTGGAGGAAGAGGAGCAATCATCAATTTCTGAGGCTGGTGCGCATCCATAATCTGTTCCTGAGGCTGCGCACCCGCCACTTGTTCCGCCGGGTTCCACTAATGAGGCTGGTAGTGGCCCGGTCGAAGATTCATTCCCCCCGTCTGAGGTGGCAGTGCTGGGGGTGGACCCCATGCGTTTGGGCTCGAGGATCTGCAGGTGCTGCCGCTCAGGGTCACTGATCTGCATGGTACATCAGGGGTTGCCACCGATCAGCCTGTTTTGTCTGGATTTGCCATGGACCAACTAATTCCTACCATTGCTTCAGAGGTCAGGAGACCTCCAACTGTCATTGGAGAATCTGGTGCACACCCATTGTTTGTTCCAGAGGACAGTGCACCTTTGCCTTGTGTTCCTGTATTCAGTGCACTGCTGACACTCGCTCCAGAGGACTGTACACTGCTGTCATCTGTAAAACTCCCGAGTTATCCCCTGAGTGTAAAGATTCTATGTTGTCATTTCTAGAGAGTAAATATTCTTCATTGTCAGCTCGTGGGGGTAAACTTCCCATGTTATCTCCATAGCTTATTTCTGACGGTGGAATTTTCATGTCACTTTCCCCTGAGTGTGAAGCTTCCGTGTTAGCTTCAGAGCAAAGAGGTCCTGTGTTAACTTTAGAGCAGGGAGTTCCTGTGTTAGCTTCAGAACCTAAAGCTCCTGTGCTAGCTTCAGAGCCTAAAGCTCCTGTGTTATCTTCAGAGCCTAAAGCTCCTGTGTTGTTTTCAGAGCCTAGAGCTCCTGTGTTATCTTCTGAGGTTAGGGCGTCTTTGACGTCTCCAGAGTTTAAGGTTTCCACGTTATCATCTCCTGAATTTAAAGTTTTCATGTTATCTTCTCCTGAGGTCAAAACGTCCATGTTATCTTCTCCTGAGGTTAAAAAAAAAAAAAAAAGAAAAAAAAAAAGCCCCTGTTGTCTTCTCCTGAGGCCTAAGTTTCTATGTTACCACCCCGTGAGGTTAAGATCTCCATGTCATTATTTCCTGGGGTTAAAATTCCTGTTTTCTTTTGAGCTTAAATCCCTTTTGTTAACTCCTGTATTCAAAGTACCTGAGGTCAGTGCCCCAAGGAGCTGTGTTCACCCATCTGTTGGTCTTTGGACTTTAGTAGGCTGCCAGATCCACCTTGTACTTCAGTCTAGGGACCCATGGATTTGGGTAGGCCCCCGGATCCACCTTGTTCCCCGATCCGTTGGCTGTGGATCGATGGAAGACCACCCGACTCATCTGGTTTATTGTTTGGGCCTTGAACTTTGATTTGATTCATGCGAGGAAAACTAAGGAACTGGTGGTGGATTGCCACAGGAAAGGACAACCCCCCATAGCACCAGTAAACATCAAGGGAACAGACATTGAGATGGTGACATCTTACAAGTACCTGGGTGTTCACCTGAACAATAAACTGGACTGGTCATACAACACCAATGCACTCTACAATAAGTGACAGCCCAGACTGTTGCTCCTGAGGAGACTCAGGTCTTTTGGAGTGCAAGGGACACTCCTGAAGACCTTCTATGATTCGGTGGTGGCATCAGCCATCACATCTGTAGTTGTCTGCTGGGGCAGTGGCATCACGGTAGCCGATAGGAAGAGACTGAACAGGCTGATCGATGCCTTGACCCAGTGGAATAGATAGGAGAGAGGAGGATGGTGGCGAAGCTGTCATCTCTGAGTCCCACCCCATGCAGGACACGCTGAACACATTGAGGAGCTAATTTATCGGTAGTCTGTGCCATCCTAGGTGCACGACGGAGAAGTTCCACAGGTCCTTCCTACCTACGGCTGTCACACTTTATAACCTAACCAGGGCTGATCGTAGCGGTTGTATTAAATGTATTAAACGTAACAACTTTGCACAATAGAGATCGTAACCTCTATTACACAACTAGGACAATAGCAATCTTTACAGAGGGTGGCAACAACACTGTGATTCAAATGTGAAATATACTGTCTGGGTACATATTCATATTCTGCAGGGAAATTTAACAAACCGTAAAGCTGTTTGTTCCATCTAGCTGCAATGCTCCTGCACCGTGTATCAATCTGTGTGTATACTGTATGTATCTTCATCTGTTGCTTTAGCTAAATGGTTATTATCTTATTTACTATTGCTCTGAGTGCTGCTATCCTTTTGCTGCTTTAATCCTGGAATTTCCCCATTGTGGGACTAATAAAGGCTTATCTTATCTTATTTTATCTTATCCTATCTCAGCTTATCTTATATTTTTGGCGTAAGGCTGGTGCTCCACTGAACAATTTTTAATTCTAGTTTAAGAATTCTAGTTTTTTTTTTTTTTTTTTTTTTTTTTTTTTCTCTCGGCGCCACACGAGTCGGCTGCCTTTTGCAACAGCGGCTCGATTCCGAGTCTTTTTCCCTTCCTCTCTCTTTTGATCCGTCTTTTTTTTTCACCCCACTTATATCACGGACACACAGATCGTCCTAAATGTCTCCTGAGCCGGTGGACGGAGCCACTGTCTATAGCAGGATACGATACAGCAGAGAACAGCTGCTAGCATTCAACCGCCACCCGGTCCCATTGGAAAAACTCGACATACCGAGAGAACTGAGGCGAAAACGCCGCGGCTGCCGGGCTGGAGTAAGGCGGAGGACAAAAAATATAAGGTACAGACCCTCCCTTCCATCTGTTGTCATGGGAAATGTACGGTCGATACTGGGAAAGTTAGATGAGCTAGCGGCTATCTCCCGTTATGATAGCACATACCGGGAGTGCTCTCTCCTTTTGTTTACTGAGACGTGGCTAACTGAACTAGCAGCAGATGCTAACATTGAGCTGGAGGGTTTTCACATGATACGAGCTGACCGAACACCAGACAGTGGCAAGGCTAGGGGCGGTGGAGTGATAATGTATGTTAACAACAACTGGTGCAGACCGGGACATATCACTGTTAAACAACGACACTGCAGCAAAGACATTGAGTTGCTAGCTGTTAGCATGAGGCCTACATATCTCCCGAGAGAACACTCACACGTGATCTGCATTGTTGTTTATGCAAATCCGACGGCGAACGCTGGGACAGCACGTGACGTCATCCATTCAGTAACCAGCAGGCTGCAGACAGAACACCCAGATGCTCTTCTCCTCATCTCAGGCGATTTCAACCATGTTTCACTGTCTCCCATTCTACCCACGTTCACCCAGTATGTCACATGCCACACTAGAGACAATAAAACACTGGATTTATTCTACGCAAACACTAAGGAGGCGTACACCTCATCACAACTCCCCCCACTCGGGAGATCGGATCACAACTTGGTTCATCTCCGGCCGGTGTACAAACCCCTAGTGCACAGACAACCTCCGGCCATGCACACTGTGGAGTTATGGTCTGAGGAGACAATGGACACCCTAAAGGGCTGTTTTGAAGCCACCGCCTGGAAGCAGCTCTGCGATCCACATGGTGAGGACATCAATGGCCTCATTCACACCTTCACGGGCTACCTCAGCTTCTGTGTGGACAAATCCGTTCCCACCAAGACCATACGGCGTCACTCAAACAACAAACCCTGGATCAACCCTGAGATAAAAACACTTCTGAGAGAGAAGAAGAGGATCTTCAGGTCAGGGAACAGGGAGATGCTGAAGTCCGTACAGAGGGAGCTGAGGAGAAAGATCAGAGAAGGCAAGGACAGCTTCAGGAAGAAGATGGAGGACAAGCTGCAACAGAGCGACATCAGCGGGGTCTGGAGAAACCTCAAAACCATCTCGGGGCTCCAGAATACCTCCCCCCAGGCCACAGGGGGCAGGGAGTGGGCGAACAACCTGAATCTGTTTTTCAATAGATTTGACCAACCGCCCTCCCCCCTGACTGCACAACAACCACTGCTGCCTCTAAAGAAATCAAGTCCTGCTGCCCACTCCCCACTCCACCAACACCCCCCCACTCCCAACACACAGCCCCCCATCCTGACCCTGACCAGGACCCAGGTGAGGACGGAGCTGAGGAAGATCAAGGCGAGGAAGGCGCCGGGACCGGACGGCATCAGCGCAAAGCTCCTCAAGTCCTGTGCAGACCAGCTGTGTGGGATTGTGACGTATATCTTCAACGTGAGCCTGAAACTGGGGAGGGTACCACAGCTGTGGAAAACATCTTGTGTGGTACCTGTACCAAAAACTTCCCACCCCAAAGACCTGAACAGCTACAGACCGGTGGCCTTGACGTCCCACTTGATGAAGACCCTGGAGAGACTGCTCCTTGCTCACCTCCGCCCCCCTGGTGGAACCAGCGATGGATCCACTCCAGTTCGCCTACCAGCATGGCATTGGGGTGGAGGATGCGGTGATCTTCCTCCTTCACCGTTCTCTGTCCCACCTGGAGAAGCCCGGGAATATGGTGAGGATCATGTTCTTTGACTTCTCCAGTGCTTTCAACACCATCCAACCGATGATCCTGAAGGACAAGCTGCTGCGCGCAGGGGTGGACCAGCACCTGTCATCATGGATCCTGGACTACCTCACGAACCGGCCTCAGTTTGTGAGAACCCGGGACTGTGTGTCCGACACGATCATCAGTAGCACGGGGGCCCCCCAGGGAACGGTGCTGGCTCCCTTCCTGTTCACTCTTTATACTGCGGACTTCTCACACAACACAACACACTGCCATCTACAGAAGTTCTCTGATGACTCTGCGATCGTTGGCCTCATCTCCAATGGAGATGAAGCTGAGTACAGAGGGCTTATCCAGGACTTCGTGGACTGGTGCCATCGGAACTGCCTCCAGATCAACGCGAGGAAAACTAAGGAGCTGGTGGTGGACTGCCGCAGGCATGGGCAGCCCCTCACAGTACCAGTAAATATACAGGGAACAGACATCGAGATGGTGACATCCTATAAGTACCTGGGTATTCATCTGAACAATAAACTAGACTGGTCACACAATACTGATGCACTCTACAAGAAGGGACAGCGCAGGCTGTTCCTGCTGAGGAGACTCAGGTCTTTTGGTGTACAAGGGGCGCTGCTGAAGTCATTCTATGACACGGTGGTGGCATCAGCCATCACTTTTGGAGTGGTCTGCTGGGGCAGTGGCATTACTGCAGCCGATAGGAAGAGACTGAACAAACTGATTAAGAAAGCTAGCTCTGTCCTGGGGCAGCGCCTTGATCCGATGGAGGAGATAGGAGAGAGAAGGACGGCGGCTAAACTGTCATCTCTGCTGGAGTCCGAGTTCCACCCTATGCAGGACATACTGAATGCACTGAGGAGCTCATTTAGCAGCAGACTACATCATCCCAGGTGCACAACCGAGAGGTTTCGTAGGTCCTTCCTACCAACGGCTGTCAGACTGTACAACCTAAGCAGGGCTGCTCGCAGAGATAGCAAAAAGACGTAACAAACTAATAGTTTTTTGAATGCAAAAGATGCAATAGACTTACACAATGGTCCCCTCCGGCATACAACTAGGAACATACCGGTCGCTATGGAGGGTGAGAATATGTATGGGCACATAATCATACCATGTAGGATAACTAAGTAGACGGTTATGCTGTTTCATTCCATCTAGCTACAATGCTCAGCACTGGGTGTGTTTATATATTTATATATCTACATATTATTCCATCTAGCTACATTGCTCCGCACTGTGTGTGTTTATATACTTGCATATTTATTCCACCTAGCTGCAATGCTCCGTACTGTGGGTGTTTATATATTTACATATTTATTCCATCTAGCTACAATGCTCTGCACTGTGTGTTCATATATTCATATATTTATTCCATCCAGCTACAATGCTCTGCACTGTGTGTCTGTGTGTGTGTGTATATATATATATTTTATAGTAATACGTACATATGTTTATTAGCTGCTCTTGCTTGCTTGTTTTTTTTTCTTGCCTTCTGATTGTTGCTCTGAGTGTTGCTATCCCTGTGCTGTTGCAATCCTGGAATTTCCCCGTTGTGGGACTAATAAAGGCTTATCTTATCTTATCTTATCTTAAGAGAAGGGACTATAACTTGTATTTGTGTTTCTAACAGCACAGCCTGAGGTGCCCTTGAATTGTCTTTGTGTTTTGGACTCTATGGTGGGAGGGTAGAGCGTGTTTTCAACCCACTTGGCCTGTGCTCCCACCACCCTCCCTGGGAAGGTGTTTTTTTTTTTTTTCCTTTTTTTTGGTAAGGTCTGGGGGTGTCTGGGAATCCACCCTTTAAAGGAAGTCTATGTCATGGTCTCGGGGATGACCGTAGGGTCATACCCACTCTTTGAGTTTATTTCTGTGTTTCTTTGTGTTTGGTGTTATTTGTATCTTGGCTTTAAAGTCCTGTGATTATTATTATTACTGTTGTTATTATTATTGTCATTATGATTATTTTTATGAGCAGAGGTCAGTCATTATTTGCATTATGATTATCATGGTCTTGTCTCTCCCCTGATCCTCTGATCATGTCCATGTCGCCCTCTGTCTGTGATTGTGTGTGTGTAGCCCCACACCATCCTGTCATCTGTTTTCCTCATGTCAGCTGTCATTATTGGCATTCAGTGTTCCTGACTGTGTCCACCTGTGACATGTTGTCTTGATTGTCTTATTGACTATTTAAGTTCTGTTTCACTTCGGTTCTGTTCGGGTTCTTTAAGTCATACTGCGGGAACAACATGATTCATATTCCAGTCTAGCCATGTTTTCTTGTATCCTGTCTAGTTCTAGTCTTGTCCAAGTCCAGTCTGTTTTTATCTTGCTTTTTGTTCCGCCTTCCGAGCTGAAATTATTATTTTCAGTTTAAAGCTCTCGAGCTGCGTCAGGGTGACCAGCTCCCAAATAAATCTGTTAAAACTCACGTCCAGTGTTTGGGTCTGAATTCTGCCCCGGAGGGCCTCACCGTGACAACAGTGACCACTTTGTCTGAAGATTAGATTTAAACTTTTTTTTTTTTTTTTTTTTTTTAGAGCTATTGGACTCAAAAATTAATAGGAAGAGTAGAGGCCCTTGCTTTGAGGGACTTCAGCACATCTGCTCCCACAGGACATCACTAGTTTCTCACACTGCTCTGGTTTGGGGGACATGATTATGCAAAGACTGTCAATGGGGGATTGGTTCAATACTGAAGCTGGAATTGCTCACCAGTTCACTGCTGAGCAGGGCAAGGATCTGTCTTGGAACACAATGTCTCTTCGTTTAAGACAATTTGAACTCAAAGCTCACTCTGCAGTGACCAAACCTCTCATCTGCAGGAAGAATGAAAAGGCTAGACTTGTCTTTGCTGAAGAGCATGTTGTGTGGACAGAGTAGAACTGGTCCAGAGTGCACTTGAGTGATGACAGTCAGTTCAGTTTATTTGGGTCTGTAGCAAACAGTAATGTAATATCTGCCAATAATGTAATACCTGCCAATAATGTAATAATTCTGGCCATTTTAAATGTAATAAAGCAAATAATGTAATGTTACCAATAATGTAGTTAAATTTTTGAACCAATAATGTATTAGTTAACATTTTGCCAATAATGTAGTAAGTCTGGCCAATAATGTAATAACCAGCCAATAATGTAATAACTTATTTCATTATTGACAAAATGTTATTACGTTATTTTCTCAAAAACTTAATTCCATTATTGGCAACTTATTACATTATTGGCTTTATTACATTTAAAATGGCCAAAATTATTACATTATTGGCAGGTATTACATTATTGGTTGCTACAGGGTCTGATGGGAAACAAAATGTTTGGCATCAAACGGGAAAGATTGACCCAAAAGTGTTGTAAAAAAAAAAAAAAAAAAAAAAAAGTCAGTTAAATTTGGAGGAGGGAGTATCATAGTTTGGTGGATATTTTCTGCTGCAGGAGTTGGGCCTCTTGTACAGCTACATGGGCTGCACGGTGGCGCAGTGGTTTAGCACTGTGGCAGCACAATTTTACCCTCGGCCGGAGGACTGCGGGGATCATGAGATTGTGGGTTCGATCCCAGCCCCTGACCAACAGTGAGCTGTGTGGAGTTTGCATGTTCTCCCCGTGTTGCACGGGTTTACTCCGGGATTTCTCCGGTTTCCTCCCGCACACCAAAACATGTAGGTTTAGGGCGCTCGCGCACGCAGCGACCAGCAGCCGGTGGCTTGTCACCAGACTGCAAACCAAGTCTACCTACGGGTACAAATAAGTAACAAAAAAAAAAAAAAAAAAAATGGCAGGGTGAATGCAAATGTTTATGTGAACCTCCTTCTTCAACATGCAATTCCTTCACTGCAATTGTCTCCCATTCAGCCCACAATTTTTATGCAAGACAATGACAGATAGATGGATGGATGGATGGACTTTATTGACCCCAAACTGGGACATTACAGTGTAATTGCAGCATGACAGTAGGCGACCAAAACGACAGAAACACACACAGCATAACAGACAAAGGAATTACCCAGGAAAGTAAACCTGCCTAGATAACTTTATATACATCGCAGATGATGACCTGTATAGGTAGATACATCGTACTCGCTGTACAGGACTATCAGGCACAGGTGCAATGTGAGGTACCAATTAGACTGCAAGGTGCAGTATGGTAGCATAGTTATAATCAGAAATCAACATTAGAGTGAGTTATTATACAGTTAAATGGCATGTGGCAGGAAAGATTTCCTGTACCTAACCGTTCGGCAGCAGAACTGTAGCAGTCTGCTGGAGAAAGTGCTCTGCTGTCTGTCCAGTGTGTGGTGGAGGGGGTGATCAGGATTGTCCATGATGGATACCAGTTTGTTCAGTGTCCTCCTTTACGTCACATTTTCAAAGGTCTCCAGCCTGAGACCAGTTACAGAGCCACCTTTTTTGATAATCTTGTCAAGTCTGTTGGAGTCGCTGGCTTTGCTACTGCTACCCCAACAGACAACAGCAAAGAAGATGGTGCTGGCAACAATAGCCTGATAGAAAAGTTCCAACATCCTATTGCACATGTTGAAGGATCTTAGCTTCGTCAGAAAGTAGAGTCTGCTCATCCTCTTCTTGTACACAGCATCAATGTTAGATTTCCAGTCCAGACTGTTGCTGATCATGACACCAAAGTATTTGTAGTCCCCTATTATCTCCAGCCCCCCACCCCCGCCTCCCAATCTGCAATTGATGCAATTGATTATGGTCTGAGGAGGCAATGGACGCTCTAAAGGACTGTTTTGAAACCACTGCCTGGGAGCAGCTCTGCAATCTACATGGTGAGGACATCGATGGCCTCACTCACACCATCACGGACTACATCAGCTTCTGTGTGGACAACACCGTACCCACCAAGACCATACGGTGTTGTTCGAACAACAAACTCTGGATCAACCCTGAGATAAAAACACTTCTGAGAGAGAAGAAGAGGATCTTCAGGTCGGGGAACAGGGAGATGCTGAAGTCCGTACAGAGGGAGCTGAGGAGGAAGATCAGAGAAGGCAAGGACAGCTTCAGGAAGAAGATGGAGGACAAGCTGCAACAGAGCGACATCGGTGGGGTCTGGAGAAACCTTAAAACCATCTCTGGGCTCCAGAATACCTCCCCCCAGGCCACGGGGGGCAGGGAGTGGGCGAACAATCTGAACCTGTTTTTTAATAGGGTTGACCAACCCCCCCCCCCCCCCCGATTGCACAACAACCACTGCTGCCTCTAAAGACATCGAGTCCTGCTGCCCACACCCCACTCCACCAACACCCCCCCACTCCCAACACACAGCCCCCCAACATGACCCTCACTAAGACCCAGGTGAGGACGGAGCTGAGGAAGATCAAGGCGAGGAAGGTATCGGGACCGGACGGCATCAGCGCAAAGCTCCTCAAGTCCTGTGCAGACCAGCTGTGTGGGATTGTGGAGCTCATCTTCAAACTGAGTCTGAAGCTGGGGAGGGTACCACAGTTGTGGAAAACATCTTGTGTGGTACCTGTACCAAAGACTTCCCACCCCAAAGACCTGAACAGCTACAGACCAGTGGCCCTGATGTCCCACATGATGCAGACCCTGGAGAGACTGCTCCTTGCTCACCTCCGCCCCCTGGTGGGACCAGCGATGGATCCACTCCAGTTCACCTACCAGCATGGCATTGGGGTGGAGGATGCAGTGATCTTCCTTCTTCACCATTCTCTGTCCCACCTGGAGAAGCCCGGGAATGCGGAAAGGATCATGTTCTTTGACTTCTCTAGTGCTTTCAACACCATCCAGCCAATGATCCTGAAGGACTGTTTAATATAATTAAATTTTACTATCACATTCTAAATTTTACTTGAACTAAATTTACAACCTTTTAAAATGTAAATGACCCTTATACATACATAATTATACATACATACATAATTAATTAATTATTAACAGCAGTAAATACTGTAAAACAGTTGAGAAAAAAATATTTGCAATATGAGAGTGAAGTCCAGGTAGATTTGGGATCCGTCCCACTTCTCATTTGGACCTCTTCCCCTGTGCCTCCCCCCACCCCTTGGTCCTTGAAATCAAAGGCCAAGGAGTGGGGGTTGAAAATTATCCCTATGAATTGGGACATCCCTTGATGTCATTAATACTCTAAAGTGGCCCTAGGTGTGAATGTGTGTGTGAATGGTTAAGGGATAGCGCCGTACCGTGGCTGCTTCATCCATCCAGGTGGATGCCCTCAATTTCCCCTCTGGGGATCAATAAAGTATACAAAATTTAAAAAATAAATAAATAAAAATAGTAATTGTTGATGGAATTAATCTAAATCTACACTACCTATTTCCACCAGAAATAAAAGAGGAAAAAGAAAACTGATGAGAAAAAAGTGTCATCTTAAGAAGAAAAATGTCTCAAATTTACATGAACAATTCTAATCAGTAGAAAAAGTCAGAAATTTGCGAGAAAGAAAGTTGTAATATCAGAGAAAAACTTGGACCCCCGGCAGCTGTTTTTGGCCCAGGAGCCACATTTTTCTTATTCCTAGACCAGCACATTAAAAGTACATAATTAGAGGTTTTATTTCCATGAAAAAGTTGCAAATCACAGATATCATAGATAATCACAGATAAACAAAAGTTCACCTCAGAAGAAGCTTCACTTGCTCTTTACAGAAACATATAGTTTAGTCACTTTCTCTCTCCGTCATACGAAAACTTAAATTTTCACAACTAACGGGAACTTCTTGCTCTAAAAATAGTCATATTTAACCACACAGGTAGGAGCTGATGTGGAGGGAGAAAGGAGAGGTTATTCTCACCGCTGGGTGGGGAATCAGAGGCAGTTATCCCCTGATCTGATCGCTGAGAGCAGCAGCTGTCTGTTCATCACAGTTTCTCCAGACTGGCTATAAAATGAACCAAACCACGGAGCAGACCGTCGCTTGACAAAACTACACCTGCAAAAGTGGCTAGTGGGAGTTGTTGTCTTACCTGCCACCGGTGAAATGCATCTGCCAGCGGTGGGTTAGCGGGTGTTAATGTCAAGTCCTGTATGTATATATTAAAAGTATATTTCACGGTTGAATGAGTATAGTGTTGTTGCCACCTTCAATAATAATTATATTTACAGTGGAATGGAAAGGAATGCTTATTTTGCAATGGAGTAGTAGTATTGTGTGTGGTCTCTGAGCACTGCAGATTGTAAAGTCTGACAGCAGCAGGTGTAGGAAGGACCTGCAAAACCTCTCTCTTGCACACTTTGGATGGAGTAGCCTGCCGCTGAACGAGCTTCTCAGTGAACTTAGTGTGTCCAGCTGGGGATGTGACTTGGACTCCAGCAGAGATAACAGCATAGCCACCGTCCTCCCACCTAGGAACTTGTAAGATGTCACCATCTGAATGTCTGTTCCCTGGATGTTTAGCAGTGCTGTGGGGGAGTGTCTATGCCTGCGGGAGTAAACCGTCAGTTCATTGGTCTTCCCTGCATTGATCTGGAGGCAGTTTCACTGGCACCAGTCCACAAAGTCCTGGGTCAGTCCTCTGTACTCTGAGTCATCCTCATCAGCGATGAGGCTGAAAATGAAATTCACTGAATGTGACAGTGTTCATCAAAGATATTATTCGTCTCTTCACATAATGCCTTTCATTCCTCTTTTGTTTGTGGGCGTCCGTTTCAAAACCTGAGAGTTTTATTGTGCTGGATTGAAAATTGAGTTTTTTAGTGCAGCAAAATAACCAGATTGTGGGGAACATATGGCTTCCCTTGCACTTTATTTAGTCTCTAAACATGTCATCCTTAGAAAAACCTTGATCTTCCTGGGAATCCAAACTGCTTGTACAAGATGCATTTCCCTCTTCCCATTATTTGCTATCTGTGTTCACCAGTTTTGCTGATCATGTTCATCCTGGTATGCCTGATAGTCACATAACATCTGAGAACCATTTTAAATAACCACGAAAAAGTGCTATTCTTATTTTAAGTGCTCACAAATCCTGTGGATTTAAAAAAAATCTCAAGAGCACAGTATGGCTTCATTTGCTTTAATAGCTAAATATGACTATTACATAAATGAGGGACTAGTTTCCTTGCCAAAAAAAACCTCTCATAATTACTTGAAAACAAGTAGGTCCCAGCTGCTGCTCACAAACAATGAACATATAGAATATAATAGCTCTGTTGTTATTTTGTTATTTCTGGGTTTATTGTATTGTTTTATGATATTTTGATTGTGTATTTTTCAGTTTGGATTTTTAACATATTTTATGAATACAACATGTATAGCACTTTGGTGAGGTGTGGATTTTTCAAATGTGCTATAGAATTGAATTCTGACGACTTGATTTAACATGTTTACTGAAATTTGCATTTATCTACCCGGGATCATTCATATACTAAATTCTTTTCCAGAGTCTACCAGTCAGCTATTGTATATGCTATCTGGTTAGTTAGTGGCCAAGAGATATATTTGCTTTTGTTTACAATCTCTTTGTCTGTCATAAACTCCCCGTGCGCTTTTCTACAACGCACAGAGGAGGAGAAGGATGGATGGACTTAAACGCAGGGTTTCACTAAACAGACATTTATTGACATAACACAGTTCCAAAATAAAGACTTACAGGTAGAAAAAGATGTACACAAAAAGGCTGATGCAAGAGCGAACAGCGGGCAGACCACTGTGTACCGTGGCCACAATAGCACACATGCGCTCAGGAGAGCGAGGAAGACTTTAGGAAGCTCAACTGACTCAGAGGAAGCAAACTGGGCAACAGCCTAAACGTAGCAGTAGAGCTGTGGAGAGAAACGCTACCAGATAAGCGTAGCAGCAATACCACACAGAGAAACGCTTAACAATTTACCCACGAGCAGGAACAGTCCAAAAAGTCCAATTCTCCCAGCGAGCACAAACCATAGGTCCTTCCATGATGTGACGGTCATACGACGGAGAACGATTGTGTGACTCGTATAATGGTCCAGCAGTGTTTGACTAGCAAAGAGCTGCTTAAGTACAAACACCACTGGCCTAACAAATTGGGAACACCTAGGCGAGGCGCCGGAAAGATAATTACCAGGACAAAAAGCTGACTGTCAGAGAGAGAGGGGCGTGGTCGGACCGGCGAATGTTAGACCGCGCCCACCAGAAAGTGGGTCAAACGGCTGCCTAACGGTCGCCGGCCAGAGCAGCGGCCACAAGCACAGAAACAAGAGACAGGAGAGAAATCAAAGCACAACATCAGACCAAGAAGGATCAGAACCGAGCCCACAAGAGAACACAGGCTCGGTTCATGACATTGCCACCTTCTTATAATGTATTCAGAGGAATTACAGGGTCAAAAACATGCATGACATCGCCAGGCTTCAGTAGATACTTTATACTCTCTGGTTTTAATGTAAATGTTGCGGTAATCTTTTTAAAATTCAGTTAACTGCAACCAAGTAGCTATCTAGCACTTAATGGATATCCCCTCTTTTGTTTATGAACTCTTGGCTACCTTCTTATAGGCACCCTCAGCCAGCATGTCCATGTGGGTCCTACCAAATGTTAAATGGGCTGTCTTATGGGTCCCATGTGGGTTTGTCCATGTTGGCCCCTGTCTGTGTTTTCCCACATGGACTTTACCTGTTTACCTATTTTCAACTTGTTTTCTTATAAATTTGCTGTTTTCTTGTAAATTTGTGATTTTTTCCCCTAATTTGATACATTTTTCTTGAAAATGTAAACTTGCAACTTTTTCTTATAAATTTGTGATTTTTTTCTTGTAAATTTGCAATTTTTCCCCCCATAAATTTGTTAGATTTTCTTGTAAAATTATTCAAAGGATTCAAGGATTCAAAGGATTCAAAGGCTTTATTATCATGTGCACAGGTAAGAAATGCAACATTTCCTGAGCAATGAAATTCTTACTCTGCTGTCAGCAGCGAATGCCAAGGTGATAAATACACATCAATACTAATACTAATAAAGGTAATAAACACACCTTAATACTGATACTAATAAATACACATTAAAAGCAATTAGGACAGTTAAAGCAGTTAAGACTAGAGGAAACAAGAAGAATGAAAGTTGACTGGGTGACTATAACATGTCCCTGAGTAAAATAAAAATTCGCTGAGTTTGACTTGTCTCTGATAATACACAATAGACTGTACAATGGTAATTTTAGTGTCAGAGATGATTTGAACGTGAGATGACATGAGACTATGTACAATGTACAACTTAGCATCCAGTGTGAGAATTCCTTTGTGTAAAGCCGTGTGCCCTGATAATTCCCAATACACTGTACAATGATAATTTAGCAGCACAGATGCTATGGACATGAGACGGGGTGAGACGATGATGTACAGTGTGCAAATGAACAATGTGCAAATTTAGTATTCAGTATGTGAATTCCTATGTGCAAAGCTGTGTCTGGAATTGTGTTATTTGTTCAGGAGTCTGATGGCAGTGGGAAAGAAGGAGTTTTTTAGTCTGGATGTCCTGCATTTCACACTTCTGTACCTCTGGCCTGAGGGTAGAAGTGTGAACATTCTGTGCTGGGGGTGGGTGGGCTCCTGGAGGACTGAGGCAGCTCTCCTTTGGACTTTGCGGTGATTGATGCTCTGCAGAGAGGGCAGTGGAGTCCTGATGATCTTCTCAGCTGTCTTCACCACTCTCTGCAGGTGTTTGTGGTCCAAAGCAGTAGTGCTGTCGTACCATGCAGTGATGCAGTTGGTCAAGATGCTCTCAATGAGCTGTAGAATTTGTCGAGGATCTTGGGGGACATGCCAAACTTCCTCAGCCTCCTCAGAAAGTACAGCCACTGTTGAGCTCCCTAAACCAGCTCTGTGGTGTTAAGTGCCCACATAAGGTCCTCGCTGATGTGGATGCCCAGTTATTAAAGTTGCTCACCCTGTCCACTTCAAGCTCCAGGATGAACAGCAGCTGATAAGGTCTCCTCCCCTTCCTCATGTCCACTATCATTTCCTTCATCTTGTCTGTCTTGAGGGTGAGGTTGTTGTCCTCACACCATGACACCAGGTTGGCCACCTCCCTCCTGTATGACACTTCATCGCCACCAGTGATGCGTCCTGTCACTGCTGTGTTGTCTGCAAACTTTAAGATGATATTGTCCTTGTGGGAGGCAACACAGCCATGGGTGAAGAGGCTGTAGAGGATAGGGTTGATAACACAACCCTGTGGGACACCTGTGTTCGTGACGGTGCTGGCTGAGGCCCTTCAGCCAGACTGACGCCTGCCAGTCAAAAAGTCCAGTAGCCAGTCACAGAGGGTGGGGTGCAGGCCAAGTGAAGACAGTTTGTAGGTGAGTTTGTAGGGGATGACCGTGTTGAAGGCAGAACTGTAGTTGACAAAGAGCATCCTGATATAGGAGTCTTGATCTTCCAGGTAGGAGAGGGAATAATGGAGAGCAGCAGCAATGGGGTGGACCTGTTGGGCCAGTAGGCATACTGCATGGGGTCCAGGGTATCTGGTATGGTGTCCTGAATGAGGGCCACCACCACTCTCTCGAACCACTTCATGATGATTAGTGAGTGCTACCAGCCTGTAATCATTCAGGCAGGCTGGCAGGCTCTTTTAGGGGAGGGGGACAATGGTTGTTGTTTTGAAGCAGATAGAGACTATGTTCTGGTTGAGGGAGAGGTTGAAGATGGTTGTGAGAACATCAGTCAGCTCAGCAGCACAAGCTCTGAGAGCCCGCCCAGAGATGTTGTTTGGTCCTGCTGCCTTGTGGGGGTTGATATTCCTCGGTGCTTTTTTTACCTGGCCTGGTGAGACTTTTAGTGGAGGGGGAGGGTGCGTTTGTGTGTGTCTCCTTTCTGCACTGAAGCTGGAGGTCTCAAAGCGGGTGTAAAAGGTGTTGAGATCACCCAGCTGGCTATCTGTGGAGCTAGTGATGTTGCTGGTGGTTCTCTTGTCATCTGTGATTTGCTACAGGTCTTGCTACATGCGCCCAGGGTCAGGAGTGGAGTAGAGGCTGTCCAGCTTTTTTCTGTACTGCCTCTTGGCTGTTGTTATAGCCTTCCTCATTCGATACTTTGCAGCTTTGTACTTGGCCTCATTCCCTGATTTAAATGCAAGAGAGTGAGCATGCAGCATCTGACGTGTCTGACTGTTGATCCAGGGCTTCTGGTTGGGGAACTTCCTGACTTGTATGGTGGGTACGATGGTATCAACACAAGTACTAATGTACCCAGCCACATACTCAGCATAGTTTTCTATGTTTGCAGAAGAGTCCTCCCAGGTGGCTGCAGCTTTAAACACATCCTAGTCTGTCCGGGCAAAACAGTCTTGCAGGGTGCTTTCAGCCTCTGGAGTCCAGTGTTTAATTTGTTTAATAACAGGGTTTGTTTGTTTCAGTCTTTGTCTGTAGGCCGGGTACATAAAGAGAGAGACGTAGTCTGACTGTCCGAAGTGGGAGCGGAGTGCCACTCTGTATGCACCACATACTGTATGTTGGTGTAAACATTTTCCAGTGTGTTCTTATCACGGGTGGGAATGTCCACATGCTGGTAATATTTGGGAAGTACAGTCTGTAAATTGCACTTGATAAAGTCACCAACAACAATAAAAACAACATTGGGATGAGATGTCGCTAACGTGCTGATGACGTCATGCGGTTTGTGGAGCGCTGCTGTGTAGTTGGCTTGCTGGGGAATGTAAACAGCGGCTAGAAACACATAAGTGAATTCCCTCGGTAGATAATAAGGATGGCATTTCAGCAGTAAAAACTCCACATCAGGAGAACAGTTCTTGTAAACAGTCTATACATCTCCACACCACGAGTTGTTTAACCCCCCCCCCCCCCCATCTTACCCATAGCTGATGTCCGGTCTGCTCGATGTACGGAGTGGGTCTGAACCTGAACGGCACACTCAGGAACTTCATCTGAGAGCCAGGTCTCACAGCAAATTACAGCGCAGCACTCTCTTATCTGTCGCTGGTCTTTGATCCTTACGCTTAGCTCATCCAGTTCGTTTTCCAGAGACCGTATGTTGGCTAACAGGAGGCTGGGTAGCGCTGGCCAGCTAGCGTGAGCTCTTAGCCTAGCATGGAGCCCATTGTAGTTCGGGTGGTATAAAGCCAGTAAATTCCATATGGCTGCTTGTCTTGGGCATGTCCAACAATGCCTGTCGGTTGCATGTTAGCAGTGCTTGACATTTATGTACTGCAGAAAGAGCAACAAACATGCAAAAAGGAAGAAAACGCCAGCATTTGAGAACGGAGCGATCAAACACGTCTGCCTCGGGGAGCGCTATGACTTTTTTCTTGCATATTTGTTCATTTTTGTTGTAATTTTGGAACTTTTTCATAAATTTGCCAATTTTTTCCTCGTAAATTTGCTATTTTTGTGTTAATATGTGTTTTTCCCAATAACTTTGTGACATTTTTCTTGTAAATTTGGAACTTTTTCAAAAAATTTCAGCTTTTTTCATTTCACTTACAACTTTTTCTCATAAATTTAGGTCTTTTTTCTCATAAATTTGTAACTTTTTTCTCCAAAATTTTCAGTTTATTTACTCATGTATTTGTTACTTTTTTTTGTCAGTTTCAACTTTGCCGAAGTCTTTAGTCATAAATTTGTGATTTTTTTTTTTCTTGTAAATTTGCTGTTTTTTTCTTGGAAGTTTGTAATGACTTTCAAGTAATTTTACATATTTTTTTCTTGGAAATTTCCAACATTTTTTTTCTCCTAAATTTTCACTTTTTTCTGATAAATTTGTGACTTTTTTCTCGTAAACTTGTGACTTTTTTCCTCATAAATTTGCTATTATTTTTTTTGTAAATTTGTCACTGTTTTTCTTATAAATTGTCACATTTTTTTCCACAAAAGTTTTATTTTTTTCTTGCAATTTTGGCTGTGGCACCAGTGTTACTGAAACCTGCTCACCCTCATTAACCCCTTGCACTCTGGTCAATTTCCCTAAAAATGCCTAAAAATAACGTACCCAAAGTAAATCAAAAGCTGTTCTTCAACCCTTTGCAGCATCTTCATGGGGTTGGTCTCATTTAAAAGAAAACACTTTGAATTTTTTGGCAAAACAGTCATAATCTCTCTAAGTGCTCCGGCCACTGAGTAACAGTCATCTAAACATACTGAACTTGAAGAAAATAAAGTTCGCCTGGGTTTTTTTTTTTGATACAGATGCTTGCAGATAACACACAGCTGTCAGATACGGGGTGGAAAATGCAACAGAAATGTAGAACCAAGTGTTATCCAGCTGAGGTCACTGTCTCATACCACAAAAAAATGAATATATTACACAGCTTTTTTGTCGGGTTGTTCCCAGGCGTTTTTGAACTGTGCCAAATTGTGCCAAATGGCACAGTTTGGAAAAACGTCTGTAACTTTTGAATGATTCAATATAGAAGCTTGATGTTGGGCTCTAATGAAAGGTGACACTCAGGGCTGTGTGTGTGTGTGTGGGGGGGGTTATTTATTCATTCATGAATGAATGAATGAACAAACAAGCCCCCCACACACAAAGAAGCATGCCACGTAAAAAATGTGTGGCTTTTTTTTTTACAAGAAAAAATAACCTACAGTGCACTAAAAATTATACTAAAATATCTGTAATGTAGAGGATAACAACTCCCACCACCCCACCCCCCGCTACAGAGGACGGACATCGTCCATTGCCACATGACGGACAGTTGTACTAAAATATCTGCAATATATCTGCAATCCGCTACAGAGGAGTAGCGGGGGGAGGGACCGCTCTCAGCGCACGGTCCGGTCCGTCATGTGGCGATGACGCATAATTGTAATTTACCGATCAGTCAAAAGTCATTTTGATTACAATTTTCAGGGATAAAGAATAATTTAGCTTATAACACTTACCTGTCCACAACAGCAGTATCGCTGGTGAACTTCTCTTCCTCATTGTCAGACGAACATGACGCTGGTCCGCTTGTTACGACTCGTGGTTCTGGTCACACGACTCGGTCAAACCATGATTCCATTATTGCGGTTTTGCGCTTCCATGATTGCGGTTTTGGCGAACGATTTTTCAAAACAAATAAGAATGTATAGTATATACAGTGTGCGTCCTAGTGCGCACGAGGGCGCACTAGTACACAGAGACGTGACCGCCCGTGGTATCCCGGAGTGCAAGAGGTTAACCCATATGGGGCCCAGATGGGTTTACAGCAGATAAAATGATTACCTGCACCACAGGTAAAGTCCATGTGGACAAACACAATCGGGGCCAATATGGAATCCACAGAAAAACCCACATGGGATCCAGAAGACAGCCCAGTTTAACCATTGGTGAGACCCACATGGGCATCCTGGCTGGGCTGAGATGAAATAAAGAGTCAGTAGCAAACATTATATTTTGTTCAGGAGAAATAATATATTGTGATGTTTTAATCTAAACTTTGGCATTATTGCTTCTAAAATGGAAATAACTCAGCTAGTAGGGCTGACTCTTAGTTTGACGTCAGACCACGAGCAGTTTCTGCATTGTGAAGTCTGTCTCATATTAAATAGCACTGCTGTCGACATGAAGGTATACAACACACTACAATCCTGAAATTATTATAAAACAGTACAGACAGTTACTGTAATTAAATATTTTAGGAATACAGCTAAAGCAGAGTAGTATACAGTTGTGTGAAAAAGTGTTGGCCCCCTTGCTGATTTTTTTTTTTTTTTTTTTTTTGTTACTTATTTGTACCCGTAGGTAGACTTGGTTTGCAGTCTGGTGACAAGCCATCGGCTGCTGGTCGCTGCGTGCGCGAGCGCCCTAAACCTACATGTTTTGGTGTGCGGGAGGAAACCGGAGAAATCCCGGAGTAAACCCGCGCAACACGGGGAGAACATGCAAACTCCACACAGCTCACTGTTGGTCGGGGGCTGGGATCAAACCCACGATCTCATGATCCCCACGGTCCCCCGGCCGAGGGTAAAACTGTGCTGCCACAGTGCTAAATCACTGCGCCACCGTGCAGCCCACCGTGCAGATTTCTCATTGTTTTGTATGTTTGTCACACTTAAATGTTTCAGATCTTGAAACAAATTTAAATATTAGACAAAGATAACACAAGTAAACACAAAATGCAGTTTTTAAATGAAGGTGTTTGTTATTAATGGGGGAAAAAATCCAAACCTTCATGGCCCTGTGTGAAAAAGTGATTGTCCCCGAAACCTAATAACTGGTTGGGCCACCCTTAGCAGCAACAACTGCAATTAAGCGTTTGTGATAACTGGCAATGAGTCTTTTACAGTGCTGTGGAGGAATTTTGGCCCTCTCATCTTTGCAGAATTGTTGTAATTCAGCCACATTGGAGGGTTTTCGAGCATGAACCACATTTTTAAGGTCATGCCACAGAATCTCAATTGGATTTAGGTCAGGACTTTGACTAAGTCACTCCAACGTCTTCATTTTGTTTGTTCTTAAGCCATTCAGAGTTTGACTTGCTGGTGTGTTTTGGATCATTGTCCTGCTGCAGAACCCAAGTACACTTCAGCTTGAGGTCATGAACAGGCGGCCGGACATTCTCCTTTTAGGATTTTTTGGTAGACAGCAGAATTCATGGTTCCATTTACCCCAGCAAGTCTTTCGGGTCCTGAAGCAGTAAAACAGCCCTTGACCATCACACTACTACCATATTTTACTGTTGGTGTGATGTTAAATTTCTGAAATGCTGTGTTACTTTTACACCAGATGTAATGGGGCATACACTTTCCAAAAAGTTCAACTTTGCCTCGTCAGTCCACAGAGCATTTTCCCAAAAGTCTTGGGAATCATCAAGATGTTTTCTGGCAAAATTGAGATGAGCCTTCATGTTGTTTTTGCTCAGCAGTGGTTTTAATCTTGGAACTCTGCCATGCAGGCCATTTTTGCCCAGTCTCTTTCTTATGGTGGAGTCATGAACACTGACCTTAACTGAGGCAAGTGAGGCCTGCAGTTCTTTGGATGTTGTTGTAGGGTCTTTTATGACCTCTTGGATGAGTCATCGCTGCACTCTTGAGGTAATTTTGGTTTGCTGGCCATTCCTTGGAAGGTTCACCACTGTTCCATGTTTTCGCCACTTGTGGATAATGGCTCTCACTGTGGTTCGCTGGAGTCCCAAAGCTTTAGACATGGCTTTATAACCTTTTCCAGACTGATAGATCTCAATTACTTTGTTTCTCATTTGTTCCTGAATTTCTTTGGATCACAGCATGATGTCTAGCTTTTGAGGATCTTTTGATCTACTTCACTTTGTCAGGCAGGTCCATTTTAAGTGATTTCTTGATTGAGAAGAGGTGTGGCAGGAATCAGGCCTGGGTGTGGCTAGAGAAATTGAACTCAGCTTTCCAAAGATGTCATAAACCTCAGTTAATTTATGTTTTAACAGGGGGGGGAATCACTTTTTCACACAGGCCATGTAGGTTTGGATTTTTTTTTTTACTCTTAATAATAAACACCTTCATTTAAAAACTGCATTTTGTTTACTTGTGTAATCTTTGTCTAATATTTAAATTTGTTTGATGATCTGAAACATTTAAGTGTGACAAACATACAAAAAAATGAAAAATCACGAAGGGGACAAATGCTTTTTCACACCACTGTACAGTATATCTATTGCACCGTCTGAGTGTGGATATCATTGAATATAGTAACACCTGGAGGCCTGATTTTGCAATTCAGTTACTTGGTTGGAATTAACTGTTGTATAAAATAGCAATATCTCGCATGGCACTGGCATGTAATGGGTTGTCTGATTAAACTGAGGACAGAAATCTTACCTGACTGTGGGCTCATAACTAAACCTCTTAACGTGTCTTTTGGTGTGAATCTACTCCCGCAGAGTCCAACGACACCCTGTGCTGAGCTGTTTGAAGAGGGTCCACTCTTTGAAGAGTCAGCGGGCTCTGAGACAGGAGCCCAGGCGTTCATGTCCGAGATCAGCGAGGAGGATGTGAAGGTGCTTCGTCAGAAAGAGGAGGCCCTGTTCCTCATAGAAGTAAGAACACAAACAGTGGATCAGTTCTACTCATCACACAAAGAGATTGCACAGTTTGCCAGCACAAACTCTGAGTAGAAAATCCCAGTTCAACAGGTACTTGCCTCCACAGAAGCAATAGGATCCTGTCTGTAATTGTATTTCCATCTTTACAGCAAAAAATGGGCCTTAAACGTTTGGGAATGGGAAATCCCAATATATGATATTACAAAACTCAAAGCACCACAAGACTGTGATAAAATTGTATTGTGGTCCCAGTATCGTGGGGCCTATGGTGAATCCCACCCCAGCTTCACACCCTTTTCAGGTCACACCTTTCTACTACATTCAAAATGCCACAGCTGGGGGCTTCACTTTCTGCAACCAAGTCTTTCCTAGGATGCAGATTTTTTGGATGACCTTTGGATGACCGCAACATAGCGTCTCCAGCTTGAGACTGGGCTGGTACCAAGGGTTCCTTGGCACAGGCACAGCAGAAGCCTCCTATATAGCTACAATGCATTTCTCAGCAGCATTTTGTAAGCTGGCAATAGCTGTGAACTGCTGAAACAAAACTCTGCATTTTGTTGAGGTAATGTACAAAACTCCCTACCACAGCAGATTCACAGTAACACTGAACACCAAAATGCTGCAATATGTAGTGTAAAATAACAAAAATGTTAGTCTTTAACATATATAAATAAGTGAACTGTAATTGCAGTAGTGTTCAGGTATACATATCCAGATGTAAAAAAGGCCAGTAATCATACATAATTACTGTATTTGTAATTCCTATTATTGATATAATTCTTGGTTTGTTTGTTTGTTTGTTTTTGTATTCATATATTCCGTGGAAAGATGCAGACATGTTTGATATAAGTTCTACATCAGGACTGGAAACTTTGGTTTTCTGGCAAAACACACATCACTTAGTCCCACTGTTTCACTGAGTGACATCAGAAAAGACACACTCGTATATATTTTCAGTTTTCACCACATACAGCTCTGGGAAAAAAATACTCACTGCCAATAAAAGGTTAACACTCTAGAAAAGTTTGATATTTTCACATTTTTTTTATGGAAATGGTGAATTAAAGGATGCAAATTGTTTTTAGACATCTTCAAAACAATATCAGAGATCGGCAAGTGAAAATCTGTGTCGACAATTGAGCAAAACAGAAGCACCCTGACTTTTTGAAATCACAACAGGAGAATGTCTCTCTTTCAAAACAAAGTTCAGTATGGAATGTGGCCTCCATCTGCATTAATGCAGGCAGTAATACGCCTCCACATGGACCTCATGAGCTGTCTAATGTTGACATGGTGGATATTTAGCCACTCCTCCTGTAATGCCAAGACCAGTTCCTGTCTCTTCTGTGGTGCTAGTACTCTAGCTGAAACTCGTCGCCCAAGTTGATACCACAAATGTTCAATGGGGGATAAATCCGGACAATAAGAAGGATATCAAAGTTCTGTTGCTGCAGGTGACTAGGTTGGCCTGTGGTCGAGCATTGTCCTGCTGCAACACTGCCATGGCGTGGCATTGTTCAGATTTCACAACATAGTGCTATGCATTTTTGTTTGTTTTTATATAGGGAAGATGACCACTCCTTAAAATTACCCTTTTTTGACTTTTGAGTACCCAAAACAAACAACGAACTCAAAAACATGATAGAGCCAGAGCTCAAAGGCAGTGAGTCGTGACAGTGAGTACACCCAATGAATATGAGTTCTAGACGTGCACTACTCACAAAAAGTTAGGGATATTTGGCTTTCTGGTGAAATGTATGGAAAATATAAAAAGTTCATGCTACAGTGATATAAAATCATGAAAGTAGGGCATTTAAGTAGAAATATGCAATGGCGGTTTCCTCATCTCAAACAATTTATTGAAACCAAAGCCAACAACAGTGGTGGGTATACCACAACAAAAAATGTCAGTGTCTCAGTAACTTGTCATGTGCCCTTGAGCATCAATTACAGTTTGACAACGATGTCTCATGCTGTTCACAAGTCGACTTATTGCCTGCTGAGGCATGGCATTCCACTCTTCTTGAAGGGCGGCCCTCAGGTCTGTCGTGATCAGGACAGGCTCAGACCCTGTCCACGCTTTATGTTATTTGCTTTATATTATTATTATTATTATTATTATTATTATTATTATTATTATTGTTATCTTCATTGGTATTTTCACTCTCACCTCAGTTTTCATTATCACTGTTATTATATCACCTTCTCAGTTATGTTTGTATGCTGTATATTTTGCCGCTTCACTTCTGCGTTGGCTTTTATTTTGACAGTGTCATTTGTTTACTTCCTTTCGAACACAGCTTATCCTTGTTTCACTGATTATTGTTCACAGCTGTTCTTCATTAGTTAATTATGTTCATCCCTATTTATTGATGTCACTCCCTTATCCCTTTGTTGGGTCCTAATCATTCATTTTTTTACTTTTTCCTGTGTTCACACAAACATTTACCTGTCTTAGCTGTTTGGGTTTCTCCCCCAGCATAGCCGTATTACTGCTGTTATGGCTTATTTTGTGTTTCAGCTCTCACGCTGCATTTATTTTTCAATAAATTGTGGTTAAACATTGCCCTGCAAGTGAGTCCATTCATCTGCCCCAGAGGGGCACACATGACAGTAGGACCCAACCACAAAAGGACTGAGCGGGAAAAGGGAGGTTGGTGGCTGGTGGTCCCAGTGTGGATGAGCAGTGGGCAGCCCAGTTCATTAAGGACTTTGTCTCAGACGCCCATGCCTCCCACATGCTGGAGGAGGCCCTGGAGTCCCTGGATGCCACGGCTGGGATTGTGGAGGTGCACCCTGGTCTGTGGATATACCCCGAGCAGGTGGGACTACTGAGCACCGTTTCCATCCTCCATCGAACATCCCGTGGGCTGGTGAGGAAGTTATGTGAGGAACCGGAGTTTGTGCCGACGGCGCAGCATTCCCTGACTTCGACATCCCTTTTTCCTCACCGCTCGGCAACCTCGCAGCCACACCACAGGTGGGGAAGGTGTTCGCCAAGGACGTTGGGAACTGTGCCAATGAGACAGTGCCTTGACATGTTCAACACTTCCTCGTCACTCACCAATCCCGACACCCCAAAAGCTTGTGCTAATGGAGAAATGTTCCCTAGCTTCCACAAATTCCACACACCTCTCTTCCACTCCAACTCCAGCTTCTCACAGCTGTGCAACAGCTCCTCGCTAGGTGGCCACCGTAGCCACTCAGAGTGATTCGTCTGGTTCTCCAACGGCAGGTTCAACAGCAGCAGCAGCCTCAGCGGCAACAGAGCTGAAAACAAGGCAAGTATTATGTTTTCATTTTTTTAACATCTAACAGTGAGAAGTCTTGCCTTGTTCCCAGTGAGGAGCCTCAGCAGCTGCTTCTAATCGCTGCTGACCCTTCATTTTTTGTTTCTGCTGCCACTCCCATGTGTACTCCACTCACCTCTACTCGTTTGACCGAGATCATCTCCACCACAGTTGGGCCCATAATGGAGGAGGTGAGCTCTACTGCTGCCACTGCTTCTCTCCACGTGCACGCTCCTGCAGAGACTGCTTCTGCTCACATGCACACCCTTGCAGAGACTGCTTCTCATCACGTGCATGCCCCTGCAGAGACTGTTCTGTCTCAGGTGCATGCTCCTGCAGAGACTGTTCAGCCTCACATGCACTCTCCTGCAGAGCCTGCTTTGCCTCATGTGCACACTTCTGCAGAGACTGCTCCACCTCACGTGCATGCCCTGCACCTGATCAGCTTTGTTTTGTTTTAGGGCCTTGGACTTTGGATTGCCCCCACAAACTGGGTTTTTGTGTTGGACTTTACGGGTAGAGGGAGTTTGCTTTGATCCACCTGGCCTTTTTCCCCACCATCCACCCAGCTGAGGGGGTCCCTCTCTTCATACTGAGGTCGTCTGGGTTCCGCCCTTAAGGGGGGTGGGGTACTGTAGTGATCTGAGAGGGTCTGACCCTGTCCACACTTTGTTTTTTTTGTTGGACTCATTATTATTATTATTGTTATTATTATTATTGGTATTTTCACTCTCACCTCAGTTTTCATTTACACTGTCATTATATCACCTTCTCAGTTACGTTTGTATGTTGTATATTTACCCTGCTTCATCATTTGTTTCTGAGTTAGCTTTTATTTTGACAGTGTCGTTTGTTTATTACTTTCCAGCACAGCTTATCCTCGTTTAACTGATTATTGTTCACCGCTGTTCCTTATTAGTTAATTATGTTCATCCCTATTTATTGATGTCACTCCCTTATCCCTTTGTTGGGTCTTATTCATTCATCAGTTGCTTTTTCTTGTGTTCACACAAGTGTTCACCGGTCTTTGCTGTTTGGGTTTCTCCCCCAACTGAGCCGTATTATTACCGTTGTGGCTGAATTTATTTTTCAATAAATCGTGGTTAAACGTACCCTGCGAGTGAGTCCATTCATCTGCCCCAGAGGGGCACACATGACAAGGTCATTGAGGTTGTGGGGTGCAGGGTTTCGAGCCTCTACACGGCAACTCAGCTGATCCCATAGGTTTTCTATGAGATTCAGGTCTGAAGAAAGTGCAGGCCACTCCATTTGAGGTACCCCAGTCTCAAGCAGCCATACCCTAATGATGCAACCTCGATGAGCTGGAGCATTGTCATCTATGACGATGATATTAGGCCTGTGTTGTTCATGCAGGGGCACAATGACTGGATTAATGATGTTATTCAGGTAGTATCGGCTTGTCACTGTACCATTCACAGTAAGGCAGTTCTGAATTGACTAGACACACCTGCCAAGACTGTAACACCACCACCAACCTAACCTGCATATTTTTGGCCCCTGTGGTAGGAAACCAGAGAAATCCCAGAGTAGACCCATGCAGACGCTGGGAGAACATGCAAACTCCACACAGAGGTCACCGTTGGTCAAGGGGTCAGATCGAACCCAAGAGCCCATGACCAAGTGGTGAGTTGCTGTGCTGCCACAGTGCTAACTACTGCACCACCGTGCTGCGGTGTGGCCAAAGGACGTCCACTTCTATGCCTTTCTTTGACTCTTCCAGTCTCTCCGTATCTCTGTTGCAACCTGCTGATGGCACTCTGTGACACTCTAAGCTCAGTGGCCTCTTCCCTCTGAAAACATCCTGTTTGAAGCCTCGCAATGGCGAGGTACTGTTGATCAATTGTTAGGTGTTGTCTTGGTCTCATGATGTCAAAATGTGAACAGCATGATGAAGAGGACTGTTTAAATGCCAATTCTAATTGAAACAGAAAATTTATTGGTCGATTCATGGATCAAAAACCTGTTGTGAATTTTGCCATTAAGCACCTTGTTAGAGAACAGCAAGTTATGCAAAAAGTACTGAAGCATTTAACAGTTGGACATGTGCATTCAAAATGTTAAAGAAGATCAAATTGAGTTCACCTGTAAAGGTTGTAGTGCATTTTAGGTTCATCCTGAAATTTCACCCAAAAGTCAAATATCCCTGACTTTTTGTGAGTAGTGTATTTTGAGTGATATAAACACTAATACTGAAGCTCAGATAGGATGGATCCAAAAATATTTATACAAAAATTGTGTTGCGTTTTCATTGGCAGTGAGTATAAGAGACCACTACAGTTACTGGCTTATATGGTTAGGCTTATTATAGGTATGTGTTTAAGTAAATTTAACCATTTTGTTTTACGTATTCTTTAAACTTCTGCTTTTATTTTTTCCCTCCATTTAGTTCTCCTGCCCCTTATTGTTTTCAGTCTTCATTTGTTAGCCACAGCTTTACCATTATCAGAAAGTAAAAGGAGACTGTCCTGCAATTAACTGAATCTAGGGACTTGCACTTAGCTGGGATTTGAGGTTAAACATTCACATTATGACATAATGTAAAAATCTTTATGCTGCAAGTCTCTTTACTGCTATTCTCTCAGGCCCACTAATGTGCTTGGACCATGTACCAAAGTAAAAAAACAACAACTGTATGTTGATGCAGATGAATCTCATATCACCAGTGAGAGTATCCATTTACCATCAAAACTCTAGGAATGTAAGGAGAAACAACTGAATGACAAAGCATTCTCAAAAAAGCAAAACAAATTACTTATTTGTTTTCCTTAAAATTTTCTCCCAGGCGGCCAAAGCATGCCAAGTTAGTAACAAGAAACTCAGCCAAACTATGTCTGCGTCTCCTACCTTCAAAAGCTTATTAGTATTTTGTCACAGTACCTCCATGCTGCTACGGGATATTGAATGCTACCCAATTACTAAGGTGCATTTAGTCTTGTTTGTTCCTTTACTTGGGTAAAATGTGTAAGGAATTACAATGTTGCTCAACTCAACTTACAGAGTGGGCATGGAAAAAAGTAATAATCTCTAAATTACCTCTAACATGATGTAAATAGGATTTCAGATGGAAGGAATCTCATTCTGATGAGGCCAGTCTGCTGTATGACCACACTGAGTCATGTCCCTACCACCCCTTCAAGATTCCATAAATACAGCAGGTTTACTTACAAACCCCAATTCCAGTGACGTTAAGACATTTTGTAAAATGTAAATAAAGAGAATACAATAATTTGCTAATTCTTTTCAACCAATATCGAATTGAAGATTCTATTCAATTGAAGATATTTAATGTTCAAACTTTATTGTTTTTTGTTTTTTTTTTAATATTCACTCATTTTGAATTTTATGCCTGCAACAACTTCCAAAAAAGCTGGGACCGGGGCAAGAAAAGACTGGGAAAGTTGAGAAATGCTCAAAAAATTCCATTTTTGGAACATTACACAGGTGAACAAGTGAAATGGAAACAAGAGGATGTCAAGATTGGGTTTAAAACGCATCCCCAAAAGGCTCAGTCATTCACATGCGAGAATGGGATGAGGTCCACCACCGTTTGAACACGTGTGGGCAAAAAGTCCCACAGTTTAAGAACAACATTTCTCAACATGTATTTAGGGATTTCATCATCTACGGTCCATAATATCATCAAAAGATTTAAAAAAAAAATCTGCAGAAATTTAACATGTATCAGGTGTCAAATTCAAAATGATGAATATTTGAAAAAAAAAATAAAGTTTATCATTTTGAACATTAAGTATATTGTCTTTGTAGTGTTTTTGATTGGATATAGTTAAAAAAAAATTGCAAATCATTGTGTTCTGTTCTGTTTATTTAAACAGTGTTCCAACTGTGATATCTAGCTACAGGGGAGGTAGAGAGGACAGACCCAAACGCAGGTATGAGTTCAGCAGTTTATTCAAGGGCTGGAATACACACAGCTAAACTTAAACATAGGAATGATAAACTAAGGATGCAGGGGAGAAAACCAGACTGGAGCGTGGACAGAAAAAAACAAAAACATGATGCGAGTTTATCTTGTGATGAGAACAAAGAAGTGAATGGAGACTAAATACAAGCACTGATAATATTAGATGTGAAACAGCTGGTAGAGATTATGTAAATGGAAAATCATAACGGCAAACTGGAAGGACTACAACAGTAAAACTGCAGGAAATGAAACATGGATGATTTCAAAATAAAACCAAACACAGGAACTAGGAATAACCGAGTAGTCAGAATAATAATGGGGGTAATGATAACAACCAAGAATATACAAACATGCAGAAAATTTGTGCATGGCCACGAGCCAAGCCGAGACACTACATCGACTTCATCCGAAATGGGCTTTGTACTTCACTTACATCTTTAAGCATTCATGTTCATGTTTTCAAATTGGTTTAATGTCAGCTTTTTTTCACTTGTTCCTTCAATCAATTTTTTCATTTTAAAGCAAGTAAAATTTTCTCACAGAAAACTGCTGAGAATAAATATCTTGTCAGACAAAAAAAACACCAGCTGTGAGTTTTCGACATTTAATAACTAGAAAAGCACTCAGAGAGCACATACCTCCGCCAAGGCTCCTTCAGTCTCTCATGGATCACCTCCAAAATGTAATGGGTTTGTGTGTAGGCCTAGAGCCACTTGTGGTGAAAATTGCATCAAAGTCTGTCTATTAGTTTTGGAGTATTGTGGGTGACACACTGTGAGAAGAGCCTTGGCTGAGGTGTGCATTCCCAGATCATCACCAAAATATAATGGGTTGCTCTGTAGGCCAAGAAGCACCTGTGGTGAAATTTTTCATCCAAATCCATCCAGTAGTTTTTGTGTAATCCTGCTGCACAAAAACAAAAAAGCCCTTGGTGGAGGTATGCACTCTCAGATCATCGCCAAAATCTAATCATCTGTTCCCCATGCCATTACACACCTTTCCTGAAAATTTTGTCAAAATCTGTTCATAACTTTTTGAGCTATGTTGGTAACAGACAGACAGACAGACAGACAAACGCCGGTAAAAACATTACCTCCTTGGCGGAGGTAACGAAAACACAAACACTACACAAAACACTACACTTACAGCAAAGGGGAAATGCCGGAGGCAAACGGGGCTCACATCAACAAAAAATCAACAAAAACTGATGCATGAGCACAGTGCACCCCCCCCCCCCCCAATGCTCAGCATCATGACAAAGCCCCCCCCCCCCCCAGGGTGGGTACCAGACACCCCAACGTAACATCAAAATAGAAAAAAAAAAGAAAAGGACCACCCACAGGGTGGTGGGGGAACCCAGACTGAAACAAAAAACTCGCTCATTACCCACAACACAGAACAGTTCCAGTGACAACAGTAGCTTAGGACCACCGGTTGAAAAAGTGAGGCAGTTCAGGTAGTTGACTGGAGTCCCAAGACCACTAACTCATGTGGTGGAATAAGTTGGGTGGTCTTCCAGAGCTCCTAAGCCACCACAGTAAAGAATGTAGTCTGTTGGGTGGTCTCCCAGTGTCCTGGAGCCCACGGGCCGTGGGGCACGACATTCCCCCTCTTGGAGGCAGTAGCTGGAACCCGTGCCCCCTACGGATTGCAGGAGTTGCAGGGTGAATCAGATGGAATGGTTGCTGCGGTGAGTTGACCCCCGACGGTGATTGCTGGCCGACGACAGAGTCAGACAGCAATGGTGACAGACCAATGAGAAAACCAAACAAAGAAAATGACTGAGCAGTGAGGGAACCAGGCGGCAGAGAAGACTGATCAGCGGAGACCTCAGGCAAAGGCGGGGAACCCACAGTAACCTCAGATGGAGACACAGGACCCTCAACAAGCTCAGGCAATGGTGGAGGACCCACAATGACCTCAGGCAATGACGGAGAACCCTCAGCGACCTCAGGCAGAGATGGAGCACCCTCAGCGACCTCAGGAAGAGACGAAGGACCCTCAGTGACCTCAGGCGGAGATGGAAGACCCTCAGTGTCCTCAGGCAAAGGCGGAGGAACCACAATGACCTCAGGCGGAGATGGAAGAACCACGGTGACCTCAAGCAGAGATGGAGGACCCATGGTGACCTCAGGCAAAAGTGGAGGACCCTCGGTGACCTCCAGCAAAGACTGACGATCCTCGGTGACCTCAGGTGATGACTTGGGCAAAAGGACAGAGACAAACACCGGGTCAGATTCACTGGCAGCAGTGGAGCCCTGCGAGGAAAGCTTAGAAGCAGTTGGCAGCTGTGACTGGCTCTCCCCACCAAAAGCTAAACAAGACCTCTCTAAAACAGATAATGTGAAAGCAAAAAAGATGACTTTCCTTAGCTCGAGCTCCACTGCCGTCCAGGACTCCAGTGAGCCAGACTGAGGCGTCTCGACCCTGCTTGTCCGATATTCCAACCTTGACATGGCCACCTCAGATAGGGAAGAAGAGAAAAACACCGGAAAATTACCAGCAGCATTGGAGCCTGGCAAGGAGAGCTCAGGAGCAGTGGATGTCTGCAACCGACTCTCCCCACAATGAGCTAGACAAGATTTCTCTAAATCTGCAGATGTAAAAACAGAACAGAGTTTTTGCCTAGGCTTGAGCTCCACCGCCATCCAGGACTCCCGCAAATCAGGCTGGGATGTCTCGAATCCACTCCTCTTGGCATCCACTCCAGATACAGCCACCTCGGATGGGAAGGAAGAGATGGACACCAAAACACTATTACTTGCAGCAGTGGAACTCAGGAGCCAAGGGCATCTGCAGCTGATTCTTCCCACCATGATCAAGACAAGATTTCTCTAAGGCTAACAATGGAGAGACAGAACAGAGAACTTACCTTGACTTGAGCTCCACCGCCGTCCAGGACTCCGGCGACTCTGCTGCGGTGACCGTGGCAGCAGGCATGATGGTGGGAGCAGCTGAAGGACCCCCAGGCGTGGCAGCTGACGCTGGAGATCACTTCACCGATGACGTTGAGTCCCGTGCTGCTGAAGCCAAAGGACACTCTTCTGTCAGCTCAGTCTTCAGAGCACAGGAGGCGCTCTCCTCCCATCCCAAACATGGCTGCAGGGCTGAAACAGGCTGTTACAAGGTTGCAGGTCCCTCCGTCGTCCAGTGGCTCTCACCCAAGACTGGCAGACATTCAGGGGAAACAGGAGAGGACATAGGAGAAGCAGGTGAGGGAAAAATTACAGCAGCAGGTGGTGAGAACTCAGCTAAATTCGGCTGCTGCTGAGCCTCACCACCAGGAATAAGGCAAGACAGTTCATTTTTAAATGTAGAAAAATGAAAAGAAACTTGCCTTAATTCTCGGGGCGTGATGGTAGCTGCTGCTGCAGGACCTGGCGATGTCCTTCCGGGATTTGAGGAGGTCGTCTGGTGAGATGGGCAGAATGCTGGAGTCAGGGGATGCTCTGTCATTGGCACAGACTCCGCTCCACCCGGTGAAACTCCATCCAGCTGTTGCGCAAATTCAGGAAGGAGCCATGGCTTATACTCCAGCAACAGCTCAGTTTCTGCCACCAAAACTCGCTGGTGTTCCTCCATCTCCTCAGCATTGGGACCGTCGGGGGGCACGAAAGCTGCATAACCAATCCGGCACACTGCAGGCTCTTCCAGCGCCAAAGTGACAGCAGATGGAGTGTTCCACTGTTTGGGAGGAGAGGGCGGGGCTGTGGCTGGATGACAGCACGAGGCTGGGGTCTTCCATCCCCGGGGACACTTCTTCGTCAGCACAGGTACGGATGGAAAAAAAGGCTTTCCCCGGCCTGCGGAGCATGTGTTGAGCATTGGATATGGAGGTGAGGGGACCCGTAAGTTCCAGATGGCTCCACAGGCTAGGATATGCCTCTATTACCTGTGCCGCGCTATCCCAAACTTGCAGTGCCTCCTCAGGAGTGTGGGAAAAGCGAACGTCCGCGATTATGTCCGCCACAAACTCTGCCGCCCAGCACCCTACCTCCTCCAGCCCAAAAACACTGAAGTCTGTGTGGGAGGACATTCCCGCAAAAACCGGACTAAACAAAAAATATGGAGGAAGGGAAAAAAAAACAACACAGCGGCTGGTGTCTCACACTGGAAGTGTCCATCTGTCATGAATTGCCCTCTTAAAGTAGAACTGAACTGAACGGCATTGAATGGCACTGGGTGATAGTACATACAATTATAAAGATAATTTATCATTGGCACCCCCTCCACAAATCCCGGAATCTTGGAGAAAAATGCGATTTTGAATTTCCCGCCCTGAAAAATCAGACAAATCCGCCGATTAACCGGAAGTGCAGCCGGAGTTCCGCGTGACGTCACGAGTGTGACACAGTCCTCCATGTTTACCATTGCGAGCACGTCGACACTGGTTGTTTTTGGTGCATTTTGTCGTGATAGTCGACTACAAAACACTTCCAACACCTGGGAAGATCTGTTCAGTGGCCAAGGAAAGCTGTCATGGCGACGAAAGAAAAGAAAGGGGGAGGAAAAGCGACCGGGAAGCGATGCGTTTCTAGATATAGATATTACTGTATTTATAAATAGCACAGTCAAATGCAGAGGCCAGTTCTGTTCATGTGTATTGCCACTATAGTCTGTAGAAGTATTGTAATACATAGCCCAATTTTTTGAATGAATGAATGAATTTATTTATTGCGGATAGTACAGTACAGGTTGAAAGAAACTGAATGATATAACAACAAGGTCAAATTGAACAATGATTCATCTGATTATATAATTCAACGTAAGTTATCCGAAATGGGTGATGGCTGAAGCCGCAGCTTATATTGCCCACCCATATTCCATCCAAGAATTCAAAAGAGAAAACGGGCAAGAGCGATTACAATTCAAAACAAAACTAAGACAAAATGTGACAGAGAAAAAAGAAAACTAAGCTACAACACAACACAGGCTGGATATGTTACAACTCGCCGCTCATTAGCGGCGCCAGCTGCGTGCACACTTGCGCCTCGTCAGCAGCGTGGGATATAAGCCACTCTGCCCTGGGCTTCGGCATGAAGCCGTCTGATTCCTTCAGCCCTCTTGCTGCAGAGGAACCCCCTCATCTCCCAGCAAGATCTACAGCGTAAGCATACCTACCTTTGCCTTTCCAGTCTCTCCCCTGTGCACAGGTGTATTCCCCGGCGGCGGACCTCGCCTCTTCATCGCCGTCTGCCAGCTGCTGTCACAGGTGCATTAGGTCTCCCGGGCTCGCCCTTGTGCACGCCTGCCACCTGCCACACTCCTGCATCCTCCTCTGTCTCGTCACCGATCCTGAATGCCTCTTCACTCTGAAAACTCTGGTGTTCTTGACTGCTGGAACTGCTATCATCTGCCATTGTTGTTTTGTTTAGGGATCACACTCGTGACGTCACGCAGCGTCGTCTGCACTACTTCCAGTTTGTTTGGCACTGCCAGCCAGAGGCAAAAGTTTATCGGCTTATAGCTTGGCCATCGCACGGCCTAAAAATTTCTTTTATGTGTTGAAAAATACAATAGGTAATAAGGAATTAATCTGCTATTCTACTTTTTGCGCCAAAAGGTGGGTTCAGTTCTACTTTAAGGGCAGGCAGAAGACACCAAACGCCAGCTGTGAGTTTTCCACATTTAATAACAAAAACACAAACACTACACAAAACACTACACTTAAAACGAAGGGAAAACGCCAGAGGAGAATAGGGCTCACGTCAGGAGGAAACGGAGGAATCAAGATAAATACAAGACAGACCACCCCCGAAGAGAAACAGGGTTCACATCAGGAAAAAACAGAGGAATAAGCATTAACCTCCAGATGGAGCGCACCTATTCACCTCCATGGAAAAACACCATAAACTCAGAGAAAACACAGTAGGACACTGCAATGAGTTAATGTTGCAGTCGTCTTTAAATATGCACATGGGAAAAAGAATAATAATAAAAAGGTGTGAGTGATTACAGGTGGGTAACATGAGCAAATGTAATCAGCTGATCAGTGACAGCTGACAGCCCGTGAACAAGAGCTCAAATGGAAGTCAACCAATCGTGCTGTCAAAATAATAGCACATACCGGAAACAGGAAAACCCAAAAACAACAGATGCACAAGGTGATCAAAAATAATACATGACACAAGACAAGGACCAGATAACAGTGACCAACCTCGCTACTAAATGTAATTCAAAAAGGAAACTAATGTGAGGACTAGGGAGGCTCTAACCAAACACAGACACAAATATAAAATACAAAACTGATAACCCTAAACTAAAAGAACCAGATTAAAAATGACCAAACTCAGAATACAGGACAATTCATAAACAGAGACAAATGGCAACTCAGAACACATAATACAGACAAGACAACTGAAATACAAAATAACACCAAGATGAGAAAAAATACAGAAAATACTCTGACAAAAACTGACACATGAGCATGCGCGCACACACACACACACACACACACACACACACACACCATGCTCAGCATCATTACAATAGCCTTAATTTAGGATATTTCATCTTACTCAGATTTTATTTCTTGCAGTGCATTATCTCCATGTCAAAGAAAATTAAAAAGGCATGAACTGAACTTGTGCGAAATGCCGCTAACTGACCATCACCTATTTTCATGTGGGCCCATTAAGAGTGGGTATTCAGCTTCACACCTTACCATGGACATACAGTATATGTCCCGAGAGAGAATTTTGCAGTTCAGGCTATTGTGCTCGATTGAATGAGTGAACATGTTTCTCTACTCATGCTAAACCCATTGATAAAAATTTCGAAAGCTTCCTGTAAAACATGATGAGCTGACTCAGAACCATATGGCTAAGTTAAAGCAGAAGCCTGACACATTTTAGCCTAGCCTCCCGTTAAAATGACAAGCTCTTATGTGGCAGTCCAGCTCTGGACGGCAGTGCTCGGAAGAGTAATGATAATGGTTTAGGAGCACTTTGCGGCATAATGAAGATCTATCTCCATCTTCAGTTGTAGCTGTTTGAACTTCATCAATGTTTCAGATTAGCTAATCCCACAGTGGGGAGCTGAGGTCTGAGACTCCTGCTGAGGAACCCAAAAAAGAAGCGCATCAATCTATCCGTAGAGTGGCACAGAGTGAAAGACCCGCAGCATGGATGACAGCTTCATTTCAGCACAGCAGCAGAGATGGCCTGGGCAGATGATTGGTGTTCAGACAGGGTCGTCTTGCCTGCGCTTTAGTCATAGCAGCATGGATAAATGTCATTGTCAGCACTCAGGCAGGTGCTGAGGGACTTGATGCTGCTCGTTGGGGAAAGCAACAGAATCTGACAGTTTGCTTTTTCACCAAGACATCGCTGTTCCTTCCATCCAAACATCAACCACTCCAATGTCCTTCCATACCACTAAATCAGTGATGTTTGCTGTGAGGGCCAACATGCCACGTATTTTTTTTTTTTTTTTTTTTTTTAATTCCCAGAGGATCAGAGGAGTCTGTTCTCTGTCATCATGCTTAGCCTCCCTTTATCTCTGAGAAAGGGTTTGATGTCATTCTTTGGTTAATTTTGCTTCCCATGGAGACTGGATGGACTGTATGTGTGAGCTTTGTCAAGACCTCCAGGCTGCAGCTGCGATCTAAGTCAGTGTGCATTGGTTGGAAGGTAAAGTAGCCTCTGCGTAGTTTGCAGGGTTCATAAAACCTACCCACCCACAAAAGTTGTTTTTTTATACTGGACAGCAATATGATTCAATGCGGTGAGTTGATGTTATAGCAACAGCAACTTGACTTCAAATAGTCTTATGACTAATAACCAAGTCTCTTCAAGGTGAACAGCTTAGATGAGACAGCAATGACTCATTCTGAGGAGGCACTGAGTGCGTAACACACTGCAGCTCTACAAAATAAATGTAAGTTAATGAAAACCTCATCATAATCTGACAATACAGGAAAAGCATTTTAAAAGATGCAATATTCGTTTTAACAGTCCCCCTTTATAAGTTTTCCCATTTTCCATTTTTCTGCTGTATGTGTAGGCTGAATTTACTAAATTAAAAGGATGTTGAATTCAGAAACACATAAAACTAGTGAATCATTATGAATATGAATTCATAGTGGAACTATGAACTTACCGGTGAAGCTTATATTAAAGTAAAGCATAAAAGATATCCTCAGCACAGCTATTGAGCTTCCTTACTAACTTCTTTGCAAACTCTGAATAGCCCGATTTTCAATTCTTGAGTGAATGGTGTAATTTTTTTATAGTTCAGGTGACATTGCTGTTTTATGATCTACCATGGTTCCTAGAAAAACTAATTTCTTGTGACTGTTATATTTTCCTTTTGCAGGCATAATAATAGGCCCAAATGCAGGCACGCCAATTAACACATCATATTAACGGAAGCAAACTCATCCGTGGATAGTGACGTTAAAACGAAAACGAGTGACATTGTTGTTATTGCCATTTGCAATTTGAATTATAGCCAGGGAGAGTGTCAGCTTAGAAGAAGGTGTAGGTCAGGGGTCTGCAACCTTTACGATGAAAAGAGTCATTTTAAAGGGGTCATTGAGTGAAAAATTGTGTGTTTGTAGGTTTTAACTGTCTGAAATGAGTCTACTGGTCACCTAATTATCAAAAAATTTTCAAAACAGTCAATTCTCTTTAAAAACACACAGCCTTTATCTCGTTTTTCTCTCCCTGAAATGCTAAAAACGTTTTTGACTATTCCATCTAAATCATCAATGTCACATTTAGAAAAGGCCATCCCACCGCTGTCCTTGAGACCCGCCCACTGCTCTATTATTCACCCGCCTAGCTATCTGTCATTTAGATGGAAGGGGTGCTAAAGGTAGCCTATTAGCCCAATGGCTATTAGCCCCCAAGCTAACATTGGTACCAGGAAGCTCGAACCAAGCACGGCTTATATAGTTATTTTCTTCAGATCTTAGTCACCCTAATAACCATCCCTGTTACCACCTGGTTCACCAGTCCACAATATACCTCAGGTTGCTCCGACCCATCTCCCAGTGGTTTCGCCGTGATTCCACAGCAGGTCGCCGGCACCGGCATGCTGGTTGTGGCAACCACCTACGCTGTAACCCGAGGCTGCTGGCTGGAAATTTTCACTCACCCCCTACCTCCCTGCTAACTGTATAGTAAATTAAAATGTAGTGGATGATATGGTCAACGCAATATAAAATTTTCAACTTTTTGACAATACTCTGCTTATTTTCTCAGTGGCGTTAATAACATTATCATGGTGAGACAGTAAAACATAATAGTGATGTTTTTACTTTTTGCTTGTTTGTGGGTCTTTCTACCTTTAGTTTTGTCTTAAACAAGTAAACTGCATGCTCTTTCAGGCTGAGATCTGGTGATTGACTTGGCTATTATAGAATATTCCACTTCTTTGCCTTAAAGAACTCCTGGGTTGCTTTCAAAGTATGCTTTGGGTCATTGCCCATCTGTACTGTGAAGCACTGTCTAATCATGTTTGCTGCATTTGGCTGAATCTGAGTAGACAGTATATCCCTATACGCTTCAGAATTCATCCAGCTGCTTCTGTCTCCTGTCACATCATCAATAAACATGAATGACCCAGGACCATTGGAAGACATGCATGCCCATACATCACACCACCTCCACCATGTTTAACAGAAGATGTGGTGTGCTTTGGCTCATGAAACATTCCAAACCTTTTCCATACTTTCTTCTTCCCACCGTTCTGGTACAGGTTCATCTTGGTATCATCTGTCCAAAGATCACTGTTCCAAAACTGAATCAGAATCAGAATCAGAATCAGAATCAGATTTATTGCCATTGTTCATGTAGTACACAAACTAGGAATTTGTCTCGATGCCATGCTGCAACATTAAAAACATGATGAGAAAAAGAGATAAACTAAAAAACTAAAGGACTGAAAACGTGCAATAAGTGTAGAAAAATAAGTAATAATAAGTAATAATGATAATAATAATAATAACAATACTAGTAATAATGAGTAGTACTAGTCAAGGCAGTTTTAAAAAATTAGTAAGTAGCAGATAATGTGAAGTACCACATAGTGCAGTCGATAATGCAACAGAAAACAGTGATGAATGACGTGAGTCTGGTTGAGCTGCTGTACATAGTGCACGAGAGTCAAAAAGTCACTTAATGTTCAGCAGTCTGATGGCAGAGGGGAAAAAACTGTTCATGTGCCAGGAGGTTTTAGTCCGAATGGACCGAAGTCTTCTACCTGAGGGGAGGGGAGCAAACAGTACGTGACCAGGATGTGAAGGATCGGCTATGTTCCGGCCAGCACGCCTCCGGGTCCTGGAGAGATGGGAGCTCGCAGCCTATCACCTTCTCAGCAGTGTGCACGACGCGCTGCAGCCTTAGTCTGTCCCTGGCAGTGGCTCCTGCATACCACACAGTTATGGAGGAGGTGAGGATGGACTCGATGATGGCCGTGTAGAACTGCACTAACATCTTTGTGGGTAGCTTGAGCTTCCTCAGCTGCCGCAGAAAGAACATCCTCTGCTGGGCCTTTTTGATGAGGGAGCTGATGGTTGGCTCCCATTTGAGGTCTCGGGTGATGGTGGTGCCCAAGAAGCGGAAGGAATCTGCAATGGTGATGGGAGAGCCTGTGATGGTGAGGGGGGGCAGGGGGGTTGTGACTTTCCTGAAGTCCACAATCATCTCCGCTGTCTTCAGAGCATTCAGCTGCAGGTTGTTGTGGCTGCACCAGGACACCAGCTGGGCCACCTCTTCCCTGTAGGCGGACTCGTCGCCGTTGGAGATGAGCCCGATGAGGGTGGTGTCGTCCGCAAACTTAATCAGCTTAACAGACTGGTGGGAGGAGGTGCAGGAGTTGGTGTAAAGGGAGAAGAGTAGGGGGGAAAGTACACAGCCCTGGGGTGATCCAATGCTGATGCTAACAGAGTCTGAGACAGACTTCCCCAGCCGCACATGCTGTCTCCGGTCCGTCAGGAAGTCGGTGATCCACCTGCAGAGGGAGTCAGGCATGTTGAGCAGGGACAGCTTGTCCTGGAGCAGATCGGGGCGGATGGTGTTGAATGCGGAGCTGAAGTCCACAAACAGAATCCTGGCGTAGGTTCCCGGGGAGTCCAGGTGCTGCAGGATGGAGTGGAGGGCCAGGTTGACTGCGTCATCCACAGACCTGTTAGCACGGTAGGCAAACTGCAGCGGGTCTAGGAGGGGTGTGGTGATGGACTTGAGGTGAGACAGGACCAGGCGCTCAAAGGACTTCATGACTACAGAGGTGAGCGCTACAGGTCTGAAGTCGTTAAGTCCAGCAATCCGTGGCTTCTTGGGGACAGGGATGATGGTGGAGGATTTGAGGCAGGTCGGCACGTGACATTGCTTAAGGGAGGTGTTAAAAATGTCTGTGAAGACAGGAGCCAGCTCTTTCGCACAGTGTCTCAGGGTGGAGGGAGACACACCGTCCGGCCCGGGGGCCTGGGCTGGTTCTTTAGATGTTATTTGGCAAAGTCTAGTCTGGCCTTTCTATTTTTGAGGCTGATTAGTGGTTTGGACCTTGTGGTGAACTGTTTGTATTGGCTCTCATGAAGTCTTCTCTTAAGAGAAGATTTGGGGTGTGTCCCAATTCACCCCTTCACCCTACCCCTCCACTTTGCACATTCATGGTGAATGCACAAAACATGTTAGGTTTGCCCCTCTGGGGCTTATCGGAGGGACCAAATACACGGCGAATCTCGTACGTACATGATTTATTAATAACAAAAAGCAGCACGTGGGCTGAAAACACAAAAACTGTTACAGCAGATGGCAAACAGTCTTTGGGAAAAAACACCAAGGTAGTGGCATGGAGAAAAATGTTGAAGCACGACAGAATAGAGTACAATTGTTCTTAGTTCAATGGAGGACGCTGCACTGAGGGCAGAGGGCAGTGTGAATAAATAAGGAGAGAATAATTATGAAATAAGCAATGGCTGTGGCTAATAAAGAAAGAATGGAACCAAAAAAAGGAGATTAGGTAAACTAAACTGGAAATAAACAAAAGGCACTGTCAAAATAAAAAACAACTTAGAAACAATGATGAAGAGAGGAACAACAATAAACCTTTTTGGTGTAACTGATAAGATAACAATGATAATAACAGTAATAATAATAACAATAAAAAAGTCCAAAAACAACCAAAGGCGAGGACATGGTCACAGCCCATGTTCTGATCATGATAAAACACACCCCAGAGGACAAAACTGTACAAATGTTGGGGAAGACATTATGAGGGTTAAATGAAACACACAAGTTAGAGTTGGATATATTGTTTTCAATAGACAGCCATAATAACTCTGTGGTGGTTGAGTCTATTGTTTCATCTGAAGATGCCAAGAAAAAGTGAGCAAAGTGTGAGGAAGATGCCTAAAACAAACTAGCCACTGCCAAGACAAAATGTATTCAACAGGTAGAATGGTACGTATTTAAACACTGACTTCTACACTGAACATTATTTGATTTGGTTACATGTACGTATGTGAAAGGACAAAAGACCTATTCCTTTCTATACTCACTTTGCGTTGGGCCTATGACAAATCACCACAGTTCCACTGATGCAATACTTCCTCTCATGAAAATGAAATGAAGACTAGATAGATAGATAGATAGATAGATAGATAGATAGATAGATAGATAGATAGATGGTTATACTGTCTGCAATGAAATGCTGGTCAAAGTGAATTATTTTTCTGTTAGTTTTTAGCCTAAACTTACATGTGGCATTTCAGTTGACTTTACATACTGTCATATCGTCCTTGAGCTTCATTATTGCAAATATTCTGTCAGTTATAAGCTACAATATTAGTATCCACCCTCTGCAGCACTTTATGCACATTCAAATCCCCCCCCCCCCCCTTCCCCGATTGTCACCTCCCAGATATGCTTTATATGCTTTGGCACAGGAGATCATTTCATCAAAAATGAATTCAGAATAAAAGCTCTGGGCCTAACAGACAAAAAGCTTTCAAGGGCAATCTGAATACCACATATGTCTTTACCTAAAGAAAAAAGAAGGCCTACAGCATAGGTTGTCGGTTCTATCAGTGAATCCTCATGACAGTGTATCCTCACTGTTTACTCTGCAATGTGGGAAACACCAGCAGATAAATCATTCCAGAAGACAATAACAGTTTGACACTGTCAGCAGAAAGCACTTTGAGAATGCAGTTCATTAACAAAAGCATTTGTTATTAACCCTGGCAATCAAAAGCGTATTGATTTTTTTCCCCCTTCTTTACACAGTGGAGTTAATAGTTTGATAGCAGATCACATACTGCTGGCTGGCTTCTTCGAGTTAATGAGAATATCAGCCTCTCTGCAACATCCAAATGATGATATTCCTCTCTAAATCTGAGGGGCCAGCCATTCATGTGTCAGGTCCCCACTAAAGAGGAGCATTCTTCTCATAGTACTTTCCACCTCAAACTTATTACAGAAAAAATACATGATAATTGTGGAAGTGGCAACATGAATGTGTTTCTCATATACTGTACACTAAAATTGCTGTGGGGTCATTTGCAATATTAAAATATAACACCAATCAGTGCTAAAACTTGATGAAAAATAAAATGTTAAAAGTAGAATAAAGGGAATAGTTCAAATATAGATATTTTTTTTTCCTGTCTGCCTTAAATGCATCGCAGTCAGTTAGCTATGATGCTAAAACTGAGGCTGTAGTGCACAGTAAGATGTCTGAACTCATCAATTTCTCATCACTCGACACGAGCATGGCGGTTTATGAACAAAGTTCCCAGTATCTAGCCAGGAGGTTTCCCCAACTTTGAAGCTGCCTTTCACCTATGCGTCTCTCCTCCTTGGCTTTCCAGTCATTGGTTTTGAAGGTCTCAATACCATTGTGGACCATATTCCTCCATAGAAGTCTATCATTTAGTGCCAAGACCCAGTCATTGATTTTGCATACTTTGAAAGTTCTCTTAAGGGCATCCTTGTGCCTTTCTTGGGAGTGCCACTGCTTCTTGTTCCTGTGAAGGACTGGCTGAAGAGAAACTGTTTAGGCAGTTTTCACCCATTCTAACCAAGTGGCTATACCATCTATCTATACCCTCTGAATTTTTCCACTTGTTCACCTCCCAGATAACAGAAGCAGTCATTTCATGTAGTTATGAACTAGGTGGATCATGGTCATCAGTTTATCAAGGCTCCGATATTTTCCCAAAATTCCCCATAGAGCAGGTCTGTTGTTCTGTGCACTTTTCTTCAATTTGCCGCAAATACTGTAGAGTGGCAAGTCAAGTATGATTTGCTTCATTTTCTTTTTTTCTTTTATAAAGGTGTGGAGTTGCATGGTTTTGGTGTTAACTGAGGTTTTGAACTTGATATTTTCTTCTGTGAGAGTAGTGAGCTGAGCCTGCGTGAATTCCAAACTCTCACAGACTTGCTGGAATTCTTGATATAATAACTCAACCAACGCAGTTCTGGCATCCATGCTGGAAAGGTTTATTTGAGTAGAAGTGAGCATGTCACCAACCTCCGAGCTGCTGTATGATTTTTTTTTTGGGTGGAGTTTGCAAAGAACTGGACAGGTGAGCTCTTTTAGGAAGAAGAGGGAACCTCACTGTGGGGATCGCCATTCTCCTCCATGCCGCAGAAGAGGTGATAAAATGTCTCGATAAAGTTTTCTAGGTCTTCCAGTTCAGTGGGATGGATGGTGAAATAAATACCTATTCAATGATTAAATTAACAGAAAAACTACCAGGGAAGTTTGTTTATGAGCAGCAGATGTAAGCCGCCATTTTGGATCTCTGCACAGTCTCGTGAAATCATGCAGTTATGCCTCCTTCTGCAATTTTTGTTTATCTGTTTAGCCTTATTTTTGCAGACTTTTTGGCAACAGTTGAGAGGAACGAAATTCCCTGGTAATTGCCACAAACATCCTTGTGGATGGTAACTATCAGTGCATCTTTGAGATCTTGCTCCTCGGTCTAAGTGTCCTGTACAAGTGGCCACAAGCATCTAGTCAATTCTGGCTCACCACACATCAGTACTAAAGATGGAATTCACAGTTGCTTTGCCATTTTTTAGTATCTTCAACAGTAGCTAGCACCTGGAGTTTTGCAGTTTCATGCCACATTTACAAATTGATTTGATTTGATTCGATTCACTTTGCTTGATATACATTATATAACTACAAAAGACAAGGAATTATGACGAATCTGTTCTTTTAATTTCAAACAAAACCTTTTTCCATATTAGGAATCAAGTGCAAACCAAACAAAACCTTTTAAATAAAGATTTGATCAAAGATGGATCCACAAATTAAAAAAAGTACCAGCATTTTATACAATTAACTTATTAAAACTAAAGGGTTCCTCTATAATTAAGTTGACGAAGTGCAAACTCACCTTACTCTTCACTGTGCGGGTAACAGGAGGTTGTCTGGGGTTTGTACACACGCAGGAGGTGAACCAGATTGAAATCCCATCTTCGGAGTAGAAGGAGGGGTAGTGAATTGTATGCTTTTTTGGTGGTGGCATAAAATAAGTCCAGTGTTTTTTTGTCCCTGGTGTGGCATGTGAGATACTGTGTGAATGTGGGCTGGGTAGATGACAGAGAGGCATGCTTAAAATCCCTAGAGATGAGCTGGAGAGCAACGAGATGTTGTGTGAGCAGCCTGCTAGTAACAGAGTGGATGACATTACAGGCTATATTGGCGTTAGCAGAGGGGGGACATACATAGCGGTCACAATAATCTGTGAAAACTCCCTCTTTAGATAGTAAGTCCTCATGCTAATGGCTAATAATTCACTGTCCTTGCTACAGTGCTGTTCTTTAATTGTGATGTGCCCAGGGTTCCACCATTTATCATTCCCAAACAATGCCAACCCACCTCCTTTCCTCTTGCCGCTCTCCGCTGTTCTGTCCGTCCGTACCAGCTTAGCATCTGGGGTTAAGCATGGTTAGCCAGGTCCTCATGAATAGCATGATGCTAACCCCCAGTAGAGAATCTCATGCCGGATCAGAACTGCTAGCTCGTCTGCCTTTTTGTTGAGTGACCTCATGTTCTCCATGATGATGGCTGGTAGAACGGGCTTGTACCTTCTCCTCCTTGCATGTCGCTCCGTTCTGGCATGACATCCTCACCATTTCCACCTTAGCTCATTGGGAATATCAGGTCCTCCTTCACCGCTGAGCACCTGAGAGCTAACAGCTGGTCTCTCATGTTGTTTACATGAGACCCGGCACACTGAATCTCCAGAAACAGTTGAAGCAGAGAAAAAAAAAAAAAGCATTAATATCAGCACCAAAATGGCAACATTAATGTCCATGGTGCACACAATGAATCTAAGTTAACATAAGAAAGAAAAAAAAGTTATGAAAGAGAATGAATAATAAGATAGAGGCAAGAAAAGCTCAGTAGTGAGCAGAGGTGTTGTAAATAGCTTCCACCTGAGCGGTGCCAGAAGATCCCACAAAGACTTGCAAATTGAATCAGAATTCAGGAAATGTTTTACTATCCCTAGCAAAAGTAAATGTCATTTGTTGTCTCCATCCTTGTTTTCAAATCACACAGGCCTCAGCAGACTGCAACCTCTGTCTCGAATGTTTTCAGCTTGGTCTCCCTGCTACCCTTCAGGCCCTGCTGCTGGCCGTGCATTATTCTGGGATGTGTGGTCCTTGGGCTATTGCCAGAAAGGAAACATGACTTTACATTTATAAACTGTTTATTTAGTAAGGGTGAAAAAAGAGATGTCCCTCATGGAGTCAGTGTGGGGGGAAATGTCATCTTTTTTTTCTCCCTCCCTGCTCCCCTTTTCTCACCAGTAAGCATGCAAGTAAATCTGCTTAACGCTTTTTTTTTTTCTGCTGCAGCAGTGACACTGTGTAATGTTGCCCAATGCCTATGGGCTCGGGTGGGAGATGTGAGGAGAATTTCATATCAGCATTAAGCACACTTATCAGACAGTGTGTGGGGAGGATCACAGAGAATTCCAGATAAACTTGTGTCTTTGGTGAGGGATACTTTGATCGCTCATGTTCTCATATAACTTCCTATGATTCTTGCAGCATATTATTGTCCAAGATGTTCAGATAAGCATTAGGTGCAATATATGCTTTTTTTTTTAACATGATACGAGATGGGCAGCATGGCAGAACAGTGATGAGCACTTTGCCCCCAGAGTTAAAAGGTTCCTGGTTCAAATCTATAGACTGGGGTTGCAGGAGTTGTAACACCTCTGTGTGGAATATTTTTACTGGGGCTGCTCCAGTTTCCTCCCACAATTCAAAGGCATGTAGTAGGTTATTTGGAAATTTTTCATCGGAAATAGATATCTGACTCTCAACAGTCTGTAGAAAAGAAAGTAGTTACTTGTTAAGAGCTTTGAGATTAGAAAAAAAAATACTGGACAATTTGACTTTCAATTAGCATCAAGGTTTATTTACCCTTTCGGGTCGATTTTGTGCTTTTCTTCCCTCTCCTTTCGTCTCCCTTATAGTTCACTGACAAGGCTCATAATTAAGCAATACTACATGCCAGACCTATTGTCATTTCACACACAAATTAAACATTGTCCAGTGCAGAAGTCATTGCGTTTATATTCCATATGTACTGTAAAACTTGATAAGTTAGTTCAATTCAAAGTGTTTGAGGAAACCGATTGCTTTGAATAATTTAACTCAAACCATCAAGCAAACCTAATTTTTTCAGCTGAGTAAAGTGAGTTATATATAAAAAGAGTTAACTTAAACGTATCTTCTTCACACTAAACTACCATTCAAGTTTTAGTTACTATATTATTTCTATTAAGGTTTTATCACCACATTCCAGTTTAGACAAGTTACAGTGGTGCTTGAAAGATTGTGAACCCTTTACAATTTTCTACCTTTCTGCATAAATATGACCTTGTGGGGAACACAATAGGTCATGGCACTCCACCCAGGACAGGGGGTTGGTGGGGGGAGAAGATAGTCAGAAATGGTAATGGAAAAAGGCGAGAAGAGCGCCTAAGGGCGCCAGAGTGCTAGGGGGTAATAAGCCAAAGAAAGATGGGCCTTCCGCCCCCGCTGTGCCAGGTTAACACCTAAGGACTGTATTGTATCAAGACCTGCTCTGTGACGTATGTTAATGTGTAGGTGGATGTGTGTGCATGTTTCCCAGCGTGTATGTTAATGTGCTTACCCTGGGTGCCAGAAAGGTGGGAATAAGTGTATAAGAGAGATCATTCTGTCACTCAGAGGCAGTCTGTTATATTTGATGGAGGAGAAATAAAGTCTTTGTCATCAGCTCATGGTCTCGTCTGATTACTTCCTGCCATGAGCCTTTCATGGCAGCGGCCCTCTGATTCTACATATAGGGTGTGTGTGATTAACACTGTACAGTAGATAGGAAAAACACAGTTTTGTTCTACTGTACATGATTGGTTGTATGGTTGAATGACAGTAAAGGGTGATTTAATTTTAATTTGTTGTGATATGAAACATGCACTGAGCACCACCACGGAGGCACTCCCACTGGAGGCTCCCACCACTGTATGCGCTGCTGCAGTCAGACTCCCGGACTTTTGGCTTCACAACCCGGCTGCTTGGTTAATTCATGTGGAAGCCCAGTTTGCTCTCCACGGAGTCTTAACAGACGACACAAAGTACCATCATGTGGTAGCTGCGCTGGACGCGCGCGCCATGCGACCAGTCATGAGCCTGTTCCAAGACCTGCTCCAAGACCCGCCAACCCACGGTAAATACGATGCTCTCAAACAAACATTACAAAAGGCGTGTAAAAAGAAAAATTTATTATATAAAGATTTTCTAAAGAAAAGGACAAAAGAAGCAGAGCAGCGGTATAAAACATACAAAAATAAGTTAACATATACGTATAATGAGGTGTAGTAAAAAAGACTATTACAGTAAAGAACTGGAGAAAAACAGAGACAATATTAAAAATACATGGACAATACTTAACAATATTCTTGGAAATAAAAACAGAAATACAAGCTACCCAACCAGTCTTTCAAAAAAAAAAAAAAATAATAATAAAACGACTCAGAGTGTGAATGCAGTTTCACCTGCAGATGAATTTAATAACTTTTTTGTTAACATTGGTCCTAATTTGGCTTGAGAAATACCCATTACGGCACCTACAGGTGATACAATAAGCAAAAACATTGCTATCAAAGACTCTATTTTCATAAAGAACACAGACGAGAGAGAGTTCATTGAAATTGTTAAATCTTTTAAAAGTAAAACATCTACGGATTGTGATGGTATTGACATGCTCTTAGTCAAAACTATCATAGATAGATAGATAGATAGATAGATAGATGTACTTTATTGATCCCAAACTGGGAAATTACAGTTTCTATTTTAATGTATTTAAATTTTCTATTTTAATTTTCTATTTTAATCTAATTTCAATTTTTATTATTTCAATTATCATTGAATGCTTAGTGAAACCACTGACGTATATTTGTAACCTGTCTCTCCAAACAGGTATGTTTCCCAATGCAATGAAAATAGCTAAAGTAATTCCGATATACACGACGGGTGACAGAGGGGAATTTTCAAACAACAGACCAATTTCACTATTGCCGCAATTTTCCAAGATACTTGGAAAAATATTCTGTGAGAGAACTGACAACTTCATAATGAAGAATAATTTATTGTGTGAGCAGCAATATAGGTTCAGACTAGGGATGGGCATTCGGTGAAATTTTCTTCACCGATCGCCGGGAGAATTAATGATTAATAATCGGTTAATCATTAACATTTTTAGGTAGGTAGACTAAATTAGAACATCAGGTATCAGCACGGAGGGCACGGAGAGCCGCACATCTCAAATCTACCTCTCTCTCTCAAATCTCTCTCTCTCTGTTCTCGTGTTTGCTCGGCTCGGGAATCTCGCAAGCTGATTGGCCGAGACGTTTTACCCAGCTCTCTCTCCCTGCCGAGCGGCCACCCAACAAACGAAGACCACATTCATTGCTCTATCGCTCGTATTGCTTAGTCTAGCCGCGTGGAACTTTTGGCGGTTTCTTCGCGTAATAAGGGTGTTCCATGGACCCTGTCGATGAGGTATATTTGTATGCTGCATTGCAGTGATTGCAGTACACCTGGTCATTTTTTAAATTGAAATGGTCCCACGCAACACTTCGCCGTAACCGCCTCATGATTTGGCGATCGCCCTACGGAAGCCCGCATGTATCAACGGAGGCACGCCAGGGTACGGCGATGGTGTAATGTTGCCCCCTGGTGCCCAAATTTTGCCATTGCATTGTTTGAGGACGGCCGTGCACTAGGCCTTAATAACCTCGGATTGTTTAAAAAAAAAAAAACGGTTTGTCGACGAAAATGAACTTCCTCGGTGAAATTCTTAATGATCAATTATCGGTAAATTATGCCCATCCCTAGTTCAGACACAAGAGGACGACTGCATTTGCTCTAATGGAATTTATAGAAAAAAATATCAACTGCTGTTGAAAATAAAGAGTATTCAGTTGGGGTATTCCTGGATCTTAAAAAAGCATTTGATACAGTGGATCATAATTTATTTAAGAAACGACAAAATTGTGGTGTTAGGGGGGTAGCACTGTCCTGGTTATGTAGTTACTTAATAAATAGATATCAATATGTATGTGTTGGTGACAAAAACTCACAGTTACTGATGGTTACTTGTGGAGTCCCACAGGGTTCAGTTTAGGGGCCACTGTTATTCAATATATATATAAATGATATATGTAAAGTTTTGGAAAAAATGGATTTAATATTGTTTGCCGATGACACAAATTTATTATGCAGTGGAAGCAATTTGGAACAACTGACATGGTTTAGGACCCAGGAGACAGACACTGACACGGGCAGATAGTGACAATAATCTTTATTTGATAGTGAGAGTGTGTAGTGCGTGTGTGAGTGCGTGGATAGTGTTCTGGTCACTGGAGCTGAGCAGCCTGGACGGAGACCCGGCAACCCTGGAACATACAAGCAGAAAACAATTACTTTTGTTCCACACTCGTGATGAGCTGCAGATGGAGAGGCTTACTTGAGTGCAGCACAGGTTTCGCCCTGCTGAGATCCAGCGGCCGTGCAACGTGGAGGTGAAGGTGTCCGTGAATGTGCTGGAGATACCACCCGTGGCTGTGACGAGGGTAGTCCTTCTGATGACGCCGGCTGTGACTCCACAGACCGGGATGATGGTAATCCTGACGATGACGAGGTTAGTGATTCCACAAAACATGGTGATGATGATATAGCTGATAATGATGACAGTGACTCCACTGATAGCGGTGGCCAATACTCCTGCAACTGATACAACAACAGTTCTGGAATCTGAGGAGCAAGACGTACCGGTAGTCGTGGTGGTAGCGAAGCGCTACGTGTGCGAGATGGCGTTACCCCGTCAGCTGGGGACGCAGGTCCGCCGCCTAGGAGGTCCACCTGTGCACAGGGGTATAGACAAGGGGTTGAGTAGCAGATTGTTCACTTACTTGGTTGACACTGACGAGAAGTCCTTGATGAAGCAAGAGAGGTTCTTGACGAGACAAGAGAAGTTCCAGACGAGACAAGAGAAATTCCTGACGAGACCAGTGAGCGGAGTTCAGGCTCATTCTCCGACGAGGAGGACAGACGACTCCGTGCCGGGCTGTCAGCGACGCTGGCTTTTAACAGCCGTTGATTAACACCTGTTGGTCTGTGCGCAGCTGGAGTTGATGACGCCAATGACGGCCCAGAGGCCGCCATGACAGTACTCCCCCCTCTAGCAGTGCCTCCAGGCACCTGCCCAATCCTACCTGGATTTGCCCGATGGAAATCGCAAATCAGCTGTTTATCCAGGATCAACGCTGGGCGAATCCAAGAACAATCCTCCGGTCCAAAGCCCTCCCAGTCCACCAAATACTGAAGACCATGGCCCCGCCTGCGGACATCCAGGATGGCAGTCACCCCCCAGGCTGGATGGCCATCGATCATCCTCGGGGGTGCGGGAGCCGTGGGAGCAGGGCACAGGGGATCAGAGACGTACGGTTTGACCTGGGAGACATGAAAGGTGGGGCAGATACGCATCGAAGAGGGGAGAGACAAGCACACAGACACAGGGTTAATAACACGATTAATGGTGTAGGGACCAATGAAGCGCTTAGTGAGCTTACGTTTTTCGGCCGGTACACCAATATTCCGGGTTGACAACCAGACCTTCTGACCCACCTTATAGTCAACCGGTCTCCTATGCCGGTTGGCCACCTGGATATTGCGTTTGGTAGTCTTCAGCAAGGCTTGGCGGGTGAGGAGCCAAACTCGCCAGCAGTGCTTGATGTGTGCCTGGACTGAAGGAACCGCTACCTCCTTTTCCTCCTCCGGGAACAGCGGAGGGTCAAACCCGAATGATGCCTTAAACGGGGAGACGCCCGTAGCCGTGGAGATCATGGCGTTGTGAGCGTACTCAATCCACGGAAGGAACTTGCTCCAGGAGGATGAGCAGGAGGAGATGACACAGCGTAGGGTGGCCTCAAGCTCCTGATTAGCCCGCTCGCACTGGCCATTGCTCTGAGGGTGATAACCAGAGGAGAGGCTGGCTGTGGCTCCCAGCGCCGCGCAGAAAGCCTTCCAAACTTGTGATACAAACTGAGGTCCTCGATCTGACACGATATCAGCAGGGATGCCATGAAGGCGGACCACATGTTGCACAAGGAGATCTGCTGTTTCCTGGGCCGAAGGCAAACCCCGAAGTGGCACAAAATGGGCTGCCTTCGAGAACTGGTCCACGATGGTTAAAACCGTGGTGTAGTCATCTGAAATGGGCAAACCAGTCACAAAGTCCATAGCTACGTGAGACCAGGGGCGTGAAGGAACCGGCAACGGGTGTAGCAGGCCCGCCAGGGGGGATGATGTCGTCTTCCCGTTGGCGCACTGAGCGCAGGCCCGGATGTAACCTACAACGTCCTTCCGTAACCCTGGCCACCAGAAGGTCCTTTGGAGGAGATCCACGGTCCGACCCACTCCAGGATGACAAGCCAACTTGGAAGCGTGACCCCACTCGATCACCTTGCCCCGGATAGAGCGTGGAACAAACAAGCGCCCCCCCCCCCCCCCCCCCCGGGATCCGGCTCGGTCTTATGAGCCTGGCGAACCGTCTTACAGATTCCCCAGGACAGGGCGCCCACGACGCAGGAAGGCGGCAGGATAGGGGTGTCCTGGTCTTCAGAGGATGGTGTGTCAAATTGCCGTGAGAGGGCATCCGGCTTACCGTTCTTGCTTCCCGGCCGGTACGTGATGGTAAAGTTAAAACCGCCGAAGAAGAGGGACCAGCGAGCCTGGCGTGCATTCAGGCGCTTCGCCGTCCTGAGGTACTCCAGGTTGCGGTGATCAGTCCAAACCACGAACGGCTGAGCAGCCCCCTCCAGCCAATGTCTCCATTCCTCCAAGGCGAGTTTAACTGCCAGTAACTCCCTGTCTCCGATGCTGTAATTCCTCTCTGCAGGGGTGAGACGGTGAGAGAAATAAGCACAAGGGCGAATCTTACCATCCTCAGGAGAACGTTGGGACAGTACCGCTCCAACTCCCGAATCAGAGGCGTCCACCTCCACCAAGCACTGCAGCTTCGGGTCCACCTGAGTAAGGACTCGGGCCGAGGCGAACTACCTCTTGAGCTTCTCAAACGCTCCAGCTGCCTCCTTACTCCAGCAAAACGGGGTCTTAGGGGAGGTGAGAGCAGTCAGAGGACGGGCAATATTACCAAAGTTTGGCACGAACCTCCTATAAAAATTAGCAAACCCCAGGAAACCTTGAAGCTGCTTTCTGGAGGTGGGTGCAGGCCAATCCATAACCGCCTTGACCTTGGCCGGGTCAGGGAGCACCTGGTTCCGAGCTATAATAAACCCAAGGAAAGAGGTTTGATCAGTGTGGAACTCACATTTTTCAGCCTTGACGAACAGCTGGTTCTCCAGGAGGCGCTGTAGTACCCTGCGGACATGCACCCGATGTTCCTCTAGTGTGCGGGAGAAGATGAGAATGTCATCAAGATAAACAAAAACAAACGAGTTCAGAAAATCCCGTAATACATCATTTATCAAACGCTGGAAGACGGCTGGAGCGTTAGTTAACCCAAACGGCATTACCAGATACTCAAAATGTCCGCTGGGGGTCCGAAAGGCCGTCTTCCACTCATCTCCTTCCCTTATGCGCACTAGATGGTAGGCATTCCTAAGGTCCAGTTTAGAAAACCAGGATGCCCCCTGGAGGGAGTCAAAAGCAGTGTTCATCAGAGGCAAAGTATATTTATCTTTTACTGTAATTTCATTCAGTCCCCGGAAGTCGATACAGGGGCGTAGTGAACCGTCCTTCTTTCCAACAAAAAAAAATCCGGCTCCCACTGCCGAAGACGACGGGCGGATGATACCAGAGGCCAAGGACTCCTTGACGTACGTATCCATGGCCTCGCGCTCCGGGGCTGATAGGCTGTAAAGGCGGCTTGCAGGAAGAGGGGCCCCAGCCTTCAGGTTGATCGCGCAGTCATAAGGACAATGGGGGGGTAAGGACAACGCCCGAGACTTGCTAAACACTAGCCCCAAATCGTGGTAAACCTCTGGCACCTTGGACAAGTCCGGTGGAGATGAATCAGGCAGAGGCACCTTGACGGACGGGGCGCACGCCGCTGATTGGAGGCAGGCACTAAGGCAGAACGTACTCCATGCCGTTACTCTCCCAGCTTGCCAGTCAATGGTGGGGTTATGTAGGCGCAGCCAGGGGTACCCCAGGATAACGGGCGAAGAAGAAACGGGCAGCACAAGAAACTGAATTTCCTCCCTGTGATTTCCTGATACAATGATCGACACGGGGGCCGTCTGATGGGCAACGGTGGTCAAAGACGCCTTAGATAAGGTGATCTGTTTGACAGGGGGGTCTAGAGTCTGACAGTTAAGGCCCATCCGGGTTGCCAGGTCTCTAGAAATAAAATTTTGCTCAGCTCCAGAATCTACTAACGCTAGTGTGGAGTGTTCTGTATGTGTATGGATTAGTCTAAGAGGTAATCGACAACAATTAAGGGGTTCTTCTGAGTTCTTGCCCGTGAATCCCCCTACTGCGATCCACGGGCCTTCCCTTTTTAACTTACTGGGACATTCGAACACCCCATGTGACTCTTTCCCACAGTAGAAACAAAGGTCCTGATCCCTGCGGCGTTGTTTCTCAGCTGCTGACACTTTAGACCGGCCAATGGTCTTAGCCTCTTGATCCGGGGATTCCTCTGACACGGGTAAAGCGAGAGGAGGAGAGTTAGGGACGTGAGGGCGGAGTCTAACCGAACGGGAAGTAGCACGCTGTTCGGCCGCCCGCTCCCTCAATCTGCTATCCAGACTAACCGCTAAGGCGATCAAATCCCGCAAATTGTCCGGTTTATCCCGTGCCGCTAACTCATCCTTTAGCTCATCGTTAAGACTACGTAAGAAAATACCACACAGTGATGGCTCCTCCCACCCAATCTCTGCAGCCAGGACCCGGAAGTCAATAGCGTAATCAGCAGCTGATCTTCTTCCCTGTTGCAAGCTCAGCAGCCGTTCTGTCAACACCTCACCCCTATCAGTATGGTCAAACACGGACATAAACTCAGCCACAAACTCCTGGTAAGTAAGCTGGGAATAGCTTGGTTTAGCCATGATAGAATACGTCCAGTCTAAGGCTGTTCCTGCCAGCAAATTTATGACATAACCAATCCGACTTGAATCAAGGGTGAAATCCTCCGGAACGCGAAGAAAAACTGATTCACATTGTAATAGGAATCCTCGAGCTTCCCCGAGTTCTCCGCCGAACCGGGCAGGTGTGGGAATAGGGGTGAGGCGAGAGGACGAGGAGGTGTTAGCTTGTCCCAATGCTAAGCCTGCAGGGGCGGAGATATTCGCGGTCGGGGGAAACGTCTGGTGTCCCTCCAGACGATCCAGCCGACCATTAATTAAAGTTAACTGATTTAAGATTACTGTCTGTTGGTGAGCTAGTAAATCTACCCGGGCGCTAAGAGTGTTGATTGGGCGCGACAGTGAGCTGTCCGCTGGGTCAACGGGACGGAGTCGTACTGACATGGTTTAGGACCCAGGAGACAGACACTGACACGGGCAGATAGTGACAATAATCTTTATTTGATAGTGAGAGTGTGTAGTGCGTGTGTGAGTGCGTGGATAGTGTTCTGGTCACTGGAGCTGAGCAGCCTGGATGGAGACCCGGCAACCCTGGAACATACAAGCAGAAAACAATTACTTTTGTTCCACACTCGTGATGAGCTGCAGATGGAGAGGCTTACTTGAGTGCAGCACAGGTTTCTCCCTGCTGAGATCCAGCGGCCGTGCAACGTGGAGGTGAAGGTGTCCGTGAACGTGCTGGAGATACCACCCGTGGCTGTGACGAGGGTAGTCCTTCTGATGACGCCGGCTGTGACTCCACAGACCGGGATGATGGTAATCCTGACGATGATGAGGTTAGTGATTCCACAGAACATGGTGATGATGATATAGCTGATAATGATGACAGTGACTCTACTGATAGCGGTGGCCAATACTCCTGCAACTGATACAACAACAGTTCTGGAATCTGAGGAGCAAGACGTACCGGTAGTCGTGGTGGTAGCGAAGCGCTACGTGTGCGAGATGGCGTTACCCCGTCAGCTGGGGACGCAGGTCCGCCGCCTAGGAGGTCCACCTGTGCACAGGGGTATAGACAAGGGGTTGAGTAGCAGATTGTTCTCTTACTTGGTTGACACTGACGAGAAGTCCTTGATGAAGCAAGAGAGGTTCTTGACGAGACAAGAGAAGTTCCAGACGAGACAAGAGAAATTCCTGACGAGACCAGTGAGCGGAGTTCAGGCTCATTCTCCGACGAGGAGGACAGACGACTCCGTGCCGGGCTGTCAGCGACGCTGGCTTTTAACAGCCGTTGATTAACACCTGTTGGTCTGTGCGCAGCTGGAGTTGATGACGCCGATGACGGCCCAGAGGCCGCCATGACAACAACTTTTGGATACACTCGGAAAGGAATTAGGAAAGCTTAAACTGTGGTTTGATTCAAACAAATTAACGCTCAATTTAAGTAAGACAAAATTTATAGTTTTTTAACAACCATCACAACAACTTAGTATCTAAACTCAGTGTAAATGGTGTAGAGAATGAAAGGGTATCCAAAACTAAATTTCTTGGAGTAATAATTGATAATAAACTTTGTTGGAAGTCACATATTAATTATATTAAAAGTAAAATATGTAAATCAATTGCAATACTACACAGAGTGAAATATTTGCTGAATCAACCCACATTATATACTTTGTATCATTCATTAATACTCCCATACATGACATATTGTTCTGTAGTATGGGGAAATACATATAAAACAAACATATATCCAGTCTTTATGCTTCAGAAGAGAGCTATTAGAATAATAAACAAAGCTGCTTACAGGGAACCAACAAACCCACTTTTTCTTAAATTAAAGGCTCTCAAGTTGAAAGATCTGGTTGACTTTAAAACTGCAGTAATAATATTTAAAGTGAAGACTCTAACAGTGCCCGCAAATATCCAAAAGTTGTTCCAAATAAGGGAGAAACAATATCATTTCAGAGGAACATGTATATTTCAAAAACCTTCAGTGAGAACTATCACCAAGCAACACTGTGTTTCAGTGCAAGGAGTCAGATTGTGGAAAGATTTTGGACCTGAATTAAAATCATGTACAACGCTTGGACAATTTAAACAAAAACTAAAGGAAGAAATACTCCAAACATATATACAAGATGACATGTAAAATCACATAAGGATTGTCATGTCCAGTCTGTGTTGTGTTGCTTAGTTTTTTTGTCACGTTTTGTCTTGGCTTTGTTCTGAATTGTAATCGCTCTTGTTTTGTTTTTCTTTTGAATTCTTGGATGGAGTATGGGTGGGCAATATAAGCTGCGGCTTCAGCCATCACCCATTCCGGATAACTTATGTTGAACTGTATAATCAGAGGAGTTATTGTTTGATTTGACCTTGTTAGATTTTTTCCCCCTTTGTTATATTATTCTGTTTCTTTTTTTAATTTTTACTTTTAATCTATCTGAAATAAAGATTCATTCATTCATTCATTCATTCAAAAACACTGCTGCAATGTTATACCGTTTTGGATGGGGAAAGGGCAGAGAAACTCCTCACATGCTCAGAGTTAGGTGACAGATTGGCTGTGGAACTGATGGAGAGCATGATCGTGCTAATGGGTAAAGACAATGGATTTTTCCTGTTTACCCACCTCTTCCTCAGGAACCTACCAGCTACAGCGTGGGTGATCCTTGCTAACTCACCGCTGCTGGCGACCAGGAACTACCGTGCACTGGCACAAGGCACAGATCGATTCATCCTGGCAAACAGGGCTCTCAGCATGAGAGGAGACACTGGACCGGGACACTGTGTTTTTATCATTGCCATTTTGGCAAGGAAGCGCAACATTGTCTGCCACTGTGCCACTTCAAGAAAGCCGGGAAATGAGACAGCCAGTGGTCGGTAGCAGCTGCGAAAGCTGGTGACAAGGAGAAGCTGCTTTTCATCATGGACACACGTTCTGGGAGACGTTTTCTGGTAGACTCCGGCTCCCAGAAGAGCCTCATTTTGCCAGTCAGCATGGACTGGTTGGCACAAGGCAGCAGCCCGGCTCTTACAGCCACCAACAGATCCCACATCAGGACGTTTGGAGAAAGGACGGTGACTGTATGTTTACATGGATGCAATTACCAGTGGGACTTTGTGGTAGCTGCATGTTCAGTCCCCATTTTAGGTTTGGATTTTCTGTGTGCTCACAGATTGCTGGTTGATGTTGCAAACAGATGCGTAGTGGACGCTCTTTCTTTTTCCCCCTTGCCCTGTACATCTCGGGGAGTTGGGCCACCAACACACGCTAACATTCTAGCTCCAGGGGGTAAGTACCAGCATTTGCTTTCCGAGTTCCCAGCACTCACAGTTCCCACCTTTTCCGCTGCAGTAACCAAGCACAGGGTCGAACATTTTATCACAACAGAAGGTCTGCCTGTGTTCGTTCGCCCTTGCCTCCTGGACGCAGCTAAACTAGCCAGTGCGCACAAGGAATTTACTAACTTAGAGCGACTGGGCATTGTTAGGCACTCCAACAGCCCATGGGCATCTCCACTGCACATGGTGCCCAAGGCTGATGGGTTATGATGGCCATGCAGCGATTTCCGACACTTGAACAGCGCCACGGAACACGACCGGTATCCCATCCCGCACATCCATGACTTTTCTGTGCGCCTGGCAGGGACGCGTATTTTTTCAAAAGTGGATCTGGTCCGCGGGTACCACCAGGTCCCGGTTCGCACAGGGGACGTTCCTAAAATGGTGGTAATAATTTCTGTTGGCCTTTTTGAGTTTTTATGCATGCCGTTCAGTTTAAAAAACGCAGCACAAACTTTTCAAAGAATGATGGACGTGGTGCTCTGGTACCTGCCATTCATTTTTGTCTACTTGGATGACATTTTGGTGGCTAATGCGTTAGACGAGGAGCATCTCGCCCACCTCAAACAAGTTTTCCAACTGTTGGAAGCGCACGGGCTTATTGTTAACCCAGCAAAGTGCCAGTTCGGGCTGCCAGTGATTGATTTTTTGGGCCACCGCATCTCACAAGATGGCGCGATCCTGCTGCCGGATAAAGTGCGCGCAGTGTCGGATTTTCCACGTCCACAGACCATGAGGGCGCTGCAGGAATTTTTGGGGATGGTTAATTTTTACAACCGTTTTGTCCCCTGGGAAGCACAGCTGCTGCAACTGCTGTATGGTGCGCTCAAAAAAGAGAAGTCTGCGGATAGCATCGACTGGACCCCTGAGTGGGCTCAGGCGTTCACAAACGCCAAAAGGGCACTCCCTAACGCAGCTCTGCTGGCCCACCCAACCCCGTCAGTGTGGATAGCGCTCACCACAGACACATCTGACGTCGTGATAGGGGCAATGGTGGACCAGTACATCTCCGGTTCGTGGCAGCCACTCGCATTTTTCAGCCGTACTTTGGGCGACAACAAGCGTAAATACAGCACTTTTGACGAGGAGTTGTTGGCCCTCCACCTGGCTATGCGTCATTTCCAGTTTTGGCTCGAGGGCCGCGATTTCATCACGTTTGTCGATCACAAACCATTAACGTACACAATGTCTAAAATCTCGGAACCGTGGTCGGCTCGGCAGTAACGGCACTTGGCTGCAATCTCTGAGTTCACTACCGACATTCAACATGTAGCCGGTAAGCTTAACCCACTGACTGCCACAGGCACTTGGCCATAAGCCCCTAGTGTTCAAGGTTTTTTCAAGAAAATATTCAGTTTAGATGTCAGAGATTTCCAAGGCTATAACTTGAAAGTGGTAAGAGATAATGGCTTACTGTCAATTAGAAAGATGTAGAATATGATCCAAAGTTTGAGATAGGAGTAAATTTACACATCTAATTTGCATAATGCCACATCAGCCATATCAAATTACATAACTTTTAATCAAAAGTGGACTTTGGACATATTTGCACAAAGAATGGTTTTGCTTTTTGTCACCATTTCTTGTTTTGGGCATTTTGTTATCTTATCTTCAAAGTATATGAGCCAGAAAATTAGTACAGTGTAAAGAAACCAAGACATTCGCCACTTGCCGCTGGCCGGGTGGCTTGCTCGCGTCGTCCTTTTGCGGCATCCTGGTCAGTATTTTCTCTTCTGTCGGTCATTTTATTTTTCCCCCTCACATCCAGAAACTGTTACGATTATTCCACCCTAATTTCACTTTTGTCCCGCCGCTATTTATCTCATATGACGACACGGAACTGGCGCGATTGTTCTCTCCAGTCACATGGCGCTGGGGGCGATGGCAGGTGAACATCAACCAGCTTCGCCCACCCTCTGTTATAACAAAATGTATATATTTACCTTCATGAGCTAAATAATCTCTTTTTAGAATCATAGTTGGCAAGTTTGGGAGCAAATGCCTCCTCTGTGACAGCAATGGCAAACAACAACATTCATTTACAAAGTCTTCTTCTGTGGTGTCCAGAAGTGAGGTTTTAGGATGGTTCTATGCCCGCCATCGGTCCTCCAAGGCAAGAGCCGTAAGTTATACATGTCTGCCACCTTGTGAAGTGGAATTCTTAGTACAACTGGGGAGTTTTTGGCCACATCATATAACATCACATGACAGGCACAGCGCTGCACCTGTGGCAATGGGGGCACTATCTGTTCATGCAATCTTGCTACAATAAGGGTTAATGTTGTGTTGCGTGTTAGTCTCCCCGGTCTACATGGGGATAGATTTTCCCACTATGCCCGCCGACCAAGCCGGGGACACAGACATTTGCGCGTGCCAGTCCGTAGCTACTGGATTAAAACTAGAGACAGGGTGGTGCAAGAAGGGTGCCCTCCCTTGCTCTGTGACGTCTCCACTGGCCACACCCGCCCGGTGGTTCCGAGCTCTTGGCACCGCCGCATTTTTAAGTTCATCCACCCCCTTTCACATCCCGGCGTGCGCGCCTCGGTTAAACTGGTAGGGTCCAAATTTGTCTGGCCTTGCCTACATAGGGATGTGAAAGAATGGGAAGCAGCATGCGTCGTGTGTCAGCGGGATAAAGTGCACAAGCGCACCAAAGCCCCACTTGAGCCATTTCAGATTCCAGCCAGGAGGTTTGACTATGTACACTTGGATTTAGTGGGCCCCCTTCCACCGTCACAGGGGTTCACACAACTTTTAACTCTTTGAGTGTGTCTGTCACCGAATTGCGACATAATCCCTAGTGGTCAAGAGTTGTAAATATTTTTTGTCAATAAAATAGTTCAGATTTCCAAGGCTATAACTTGAAAGTGGTAAGAGATAATGGCTTACTGTCAATTAGAAAGATGTAAAATATGATCCAAAGTTTCAGATAGGAATAAATGTATGCACCTAATTTGCATAATGTTGCGGCACCTCTTTAACCTGTTGCACTTCGGTGTACCGCGGGCGGACACGTCTCTGCATCCAAAATCTGCATTTCCATTCTTCCACTACAGACACAGCCGCGAAGAGAAAGCCAAAGGAGTGCTTTGATTGGTTTAGATTTGATTGACCTCTCATTCGACTAATAAGAGCCTTGAATTGGGTTTCTGAAACCTTGAAGAACCAATGACTGAAAACCTAGCAAGATGGACCCGCCTACCAACGGCTGCGAATACAGCAAGCCAACTGAAGCACAGTAGTTCGAAAGCGTGCCTCCCTTGCAAAATCTGTTTTGTTTTAGCCGCTGGGTGACACACACGCATTCACCAGTCTTTTTTTCTTACTACTGTTCTTATTTGTTTTGAAAAATCGTTCGCCAAAACCGCAATCATGGAAGCGCAAAACCGCAATAATGGAATTATGGTTTGACCAGGTCACGTGACCAGAACCATGAGTCCGTAACAAGCGGACCAGCGTCATGTTCGTCTGACAATGAGGAAGAGAAGTTCGCCAGCGACACTGCTGTTGTGGACAGGTAAGTGTTATAAGCTAAATTATTCTTTATCCCTGAAAATTGTAATCAAAAATGACTTTTGACCGATCGGTAAATTACAACTGTGCATAGTAGACCGCGGCGCACCGTGACCGCGGCGCACCGGGTGATGTCCGTCCTCTGTAGCGGGGGTGGGTGGGATTTGTTATCTTCTACATTACAGATATTTTAGTATAATTTTTAGTGCACTGTAGGTTATTTTTTCTTGTAAAAAAAAAAGCCACACATTTTTTACGTGACATGCTTCTTTGTGTTTGGGGGCTTGTTTGTTCATTCATTCATTCATGAATGAATAAACAACCCCCCCCCCCCCACACACACACACAGCCCTCAGTGTCACCTTTCATTAGAGCCCAAGATGAAGCTTCTATATTGAATCATTCAAAAGTTACAGACATTTTTCCAAACTGTGCCATTTGGCACAATTTGGCACAGTTCAAAAACGCCTGGGAACAACCTGTGAAGAAAGTTGTGTAATATATTAATTTTTTGTGGTATTGTTACAAAATTTTGACCTTAGCTGGATAACACTTGGTTCTACATTTCTGTTGCATTTTCCAGCCCGGATCTGACAGCTGTGTGTTATTTGCAAGCATTTGTATCCAAAAACACACCCAGATGAAATTTATTTTCTTCAAGTTCAGTATGTTTAGATGACTGTTACTGAGTGGCCGGAGCACTTAGAGAGATTATGACTGTTTTGCCAAAAAATTCAAAGTGTTTTCTTTTAAATGAGACCAACCCCATGAAGATGCTGCAAAGGGTTGAAGAACAGCTTTTGATTTACTTTGGGTACGTTATTTTTTGGAGTTTTTAGGGAAATTGACCAGAGTGCAAGGGGTTAAATTCCATAACTCAGTCAAAGCTGGACTTTGGACGTATTTACACAAAGAACAGTTCAGTTTTTTGACACCGTTTTTGGTACAGAGATACCTCATCATCTTATCTTCAAAGTATATGAACAAGAAATCAGTACAATATTAAAAAAAACACAGAAATTCCTCACTTACCGGCGGCTATGGGGACTCACTCGCTGCCGTGGTCGCTGCATTTTCACCCACTGTGGTCGTTATTTTGCATTCTGTCGGTCATTTACAGTCTCTACTACATCTACAAAGTCTTATGATTATCCCACATAAATTTAGCTTGTATCCCACGGCTATTTTCCACGTACAAAGCCAGCTAAGTGATGGTGCACGATGATGGGCGGGAGCCATATTAGCTTTCTGGGCTAAAATGCTAAAAACAGGAAATGGAAATGAGGAGTTCTTCTTCTTTGGTGTATTACGTGTCATCCATTGAGTCCTCCAATGGATGTCTGTCACCTTCTGAAACTGGCAGATCAGTACAAATCAGTACAAATCCTCAATGGAGCTCATCATGTCAGAGTGAGATGACAGGCGCAGTGCCACACTCTGCCACTAGGGGCACACAAAATCTCACACTCAAAAGGTTAACAATCGTGGACCACACTATGCGTTGGCTGGAGGTGGTTCCGCTGAGTTCCACCACGTCTGCCGAGGTAGCCAGCGCATTCTTGTCAGCTTGGGTCAAATGGTTCGGTTGCCCGTTGGACATCACTTCTGACAGGGATCCGCAGTTTTTTTCGGAGCTTTGGTCCATGATGGCGATACCATGGGGGTCAAAATCCACCGCACCACTGCATACAACCAACAGGCTAACGGTTTGTGTCAGCGTTTTCACAGGCTGCTTAAAGCAGCGCTCAGGGCATCACTAACAGATGCAAATTGGGCCAACGGCCTGCCTTGGGTTCTATTGGGGTTGCGCTCAGCACCTAAGGAAGACTTGGCGGCTTCCTCGGCAGAACTCATTTTTTCTCAGCCGTTGCGGATTCAGGGAGAATTTTTGCCCGAGAGCCCTGTGCCCTGGATCGTTCCACCCGCGCACCTTTTTCCCGGTCAGGGGTTACCATCGTTCCGGGCCTGGTGCACAATTGTTTTCCCCGCACTTTTGTTCCAAAGCGCTTAGAGAACATCAAGTTTGTTTTCGTCAGGCACAACGCTCACAGAACCCTGCTGCGGCCGCCGCATGATGGCCCATTCAGAGTTTTGGAAACTGGGGAGAAGCATTTTGTGTTAGACTTGGGCGGCATAAGGAAACCATTTGCATAGGGCTGCACGGTGGCGCAGTGGTTTAGCACTGTGGCAGCACAGTTTTACCCTCGGCCGGGGGACCGCGGGGATCATGAGATCGTGGGTTCGATCCCAGCCCCCGACCAACAGTGAGCTGTGTGGAGTTTGCATGTTCTCCCCGTGTTGCGCGGGTTTACTCCGGGATTTCTCCGGTTTCCTCCCGCATACCAAAACATGTAGGTTTAGGGCGCTCGCGCACGCAGCGACCAGCAGCCGGTGGCTTGTCACCAGACTGCAAACCAAGTCTACCTACGGGTACAAATAAGTAACAAAAAAAAAAAAAAAAAAAAAATAGACAGGCTGAAGCCCGCTTATGTTTTGGCAGACAGATAGGTGGTGTTGGCTCAAGCTCCCCAGCACGGGCGCCCACCCGCAGTGGCTCAGCAGGTTGGTGTTTCCCCAGCAGAGAACGGTTTTCATGGAACAAACCCTTTACCCTTCCCACCCTTCCCCCCTCCAGAGACCGACCTCCTTTCCCACCCACCTTGACAAGAAGGCGCTTCGACCGGCCCGGCGGCTCCACGCTACAGCCGCTACAGGTGCTTGCTCAAGCCCAAAAGTCCAGAGGGATAGGGCCCCTTTTGGGTGTTCGGGGGGGGGGCTGTGTGGGGGACACAATAGGTCATGGCACTCCACCCAGGACAGAGGGTTGGTGGGGGAAGAAGATAGTCAGAAATGGTAATGGTAAAAAGCGAGAAGAGCACCTAAGGGCACCAGAGCGCTAGGGCAGTAATAAGCCAAAGAAAGATGTGCCTTCTGCCCCTGCTGTGCCAGGTTCACACCTGAAGAAACGGGAGCGGATATATTATATCAAGACCTGCTCTGTGACGTATGTTAATGTGTAGGTGGATGTATGTGCATGTTTCACAGTGTGTATGTTAATGTGATTACCCTGGGTGCCAGAGAGGCAGGAATAAGTGTAAAAGAGAGCTTGCACTGGCACTCAGGCAGTCTGTTATATTTGATGGAGGAGAAATAAAGTTTTTGTCATCAGCTCGTGGTCTCATCTGATTACTTTCTCCACAACTTAAAACATCATCATATTTTCACACAAGTCCTAAACGTAGATTAAGAGAACCCAGTGAAATAAATGAGACAAAAAATTTTACTTTTTTATGTATTTATTGAGAAAAATGATCCAATATTACATATCTGTGAGTGGCAAAAGTTTGTGAACCTTTGATTTCAGTGTCTGGTGTGAGCCCCTTTTGCTGCAATAACTGCAACTAAATGTCCAACTGTTTAAGAACTACAAACTTACAGTTTCAAGGAATTTAGGGATTTCATAATCTTCAGTACATAATATCAAAAGATTCAGAAAATCTGGAGACATTTCTGCATGTCAGCAGCAAGGCTAAAAACCAACACTGAATGCCAGTCTCCCCAGTTTAAGAAAGGCTGTGGAGAAGGTTACAAACCACTTTAAAAACTCTTTGCCCTTAAAAGCATTTTCACTTTGTTAACGAGCTTGCTTTGTCTTCAGCGCAAAATGGATTTGTCCTCCCATTTAAACACTGTCATAGTATTAAGCCTTGGATCTCATTGTCATAAGACTGAGTTCCTATTGTCCCCTCTGAGCTCAGACTCAGGTTATTTCTGAGTTTGTAGATCTTCCATTATTATTGTTGTCAGTTTTCTGTATTTTCTCCTTGTGTGTACTGAGTTCTGATGATTTATTTTCCTGCTTCACCTTTAATTATTCTCTAGACTGTATTTGGTTTTGTTTATGTTTATTCTGTGAGCTGACAACTGGGAGGTGACGTCTCTGGATTTGTGTTGGCGTCGCCTGCCAGGCTGACAGCCGCTCCTCCCTCACCTCTGATTACTGTCAGCTGGTTCCAATCATTAATTACTATCCTCTTTTCATGCTCGGGCTGACCCGCACCTGTGATCACTTGTCATGTTATCACCTCGCTTACTATTTAAGCTCTGTCATTTCACATTATCGTTGCCACTACATTGTGAGAGTAAATGTGATCCACAGAGTGCTTCTCAGGACATTAATCTCGTATCCTTATTCTTCGTCTCCTCCTGAGCAGACTGCTCAGGAGCGCATCGTTCTGTAAGTTTCCTTGTTTGCATCTTGAGGTTTAGTATTTTTGGACTTATGTTATTTTCTTTAGTAAATTTAGCAAAATATCATCCAGCGCCTGGGTTCGTCTCTATCTCTGTGCACCTCATAGAGGCGCACATGACACTCATGCCCATGTTTATTAAAGGGAATGAGAGAAAAGACAGCGATTGATTTATTTTATGTTACACACGTTTGAACAATTAACAGCATTGGGACAGCCTCTTTGCATCTGGTGAACAATTAAATTTTGTACTGCAGTAGTAGCGAAAGGGATCAGACACACTCACAAATGCACCCTGCGCCTCTGACAATTGACTTCAGATTAGACTGTCAAAATACAGCCCTTTGTCTTTGTGGTGGATTCAATTGATTATAGGTTCAAAAGGATTTGCAAATCATTGTATTCTGGTTATATTTACATTTTACACACTGCCCCAACTTCATCAGAGTTGGGTTTGTATTTTCTGCTGGGTTGCAATATCAGTGCTTTCTCTGTAATGCAAACACACACAACATAAATGCTATAAATGTGGTGCAGATGAATTAAAATAAGTTAGGTGTAATGGATTAAAGAAACGTGAAGCCAAGAAATCCAGCTACTGCCTGGTCTCTTGTGGCTGCTCCTTGTGTAATCAGGTGGAGGTGATGAAGACGTCTATCTTCCTCAGAATGAGGCACTCGTCTGCTGTTGTTAAGGAGACAGCAAGCCTTTTTGTTTTGAATCACCACCTCACTGTGTTGAGAGGATTTCTTGTTGGTAATTGTCTGAGCACAAGTATCACAGTCTATATCTACAGCATCTATATTGGTGTTGTTGGAACACCCGGCTCTGTTGCTGCCTCACTGTGTGATTTAAACTGATAAGATGTCTGGATTTTTACATAAAAATGCTTTGTTGCTTTGTTCAGCTTGGGTTCACCTGAGGCATCACACTGATATATATTCAAGGTTGATTGGGAGCACTGAGTAGCACTGAACTCCATGGTATGTATTTAAAAAAAAAGAAAGTTTCCCTTTGTTGGTGGCTGTGGATTCACTGTGAGAGCAGAAAGAACTTGAAATGACATGTTGTTACAGAGAATGATGACTAATGCAATACCGAAGGCTGCTAGATAACAATTGACACGACAGAGCCTGCTGATGTGGCTCCTAAACTGGACTACGTCTGATAAACAGCGCCTTGCCTTATACAACCCACAGCAAAAAAAAAAAAAAGGGGGGGGGGGCCAGACGTAAGCTTTCAAGATGCTCATTCAGCCATTTTATTCTGTAGGAAAAAAGCAAATAACAGATATGGCACAAAATTGTTTTCTGACATCGGAGCAGTCTGTTTTCATAAACAAAATGCTTTGAAAAACTAATACTTGCTGTAATTCTTGCATTTTTTAGATCAAGTATAGGAAGAAAACATGCAATCATACAATCTTGAGGGGAAAAACAGTGTAGAAACACCAACCATAAACGTAGCAATAATTATCAATAAGTTGCATGTCCTCTGGTTTTTATGAAAGATTGAATTCTTTGAGGCATGGACTTTGCTCATGTAAAGCATTATTCTTCATCAGTCAGGTTCCAAAGTTCTTGTTTAGCAGTTCACTGATCAGCTTTGCAGGATGGCACATTGTCATGGACCATTTTCTAAATGTCCACCATAAATTTTTTGATCTAGACTGTTTGCTAGTAATGTCAGTGAGTTGATATGTCTGTCCCAAAGAAAAGGTTTGATGCTCTTCTCACTATGGCAAGATACATTTTTATCCTGAGAAATCACTTCATCATAATAGAAGCTGCTTCCAAGTGATGGGATGAGAAGAATGTCCAAAACTTCAGTCTTCACCTGTACTGTAGAGGTAATAACTGCCATCTCCTCTGCTCCTTCACCTGACATTCAACCCCATATCATGAATTCCTGCTGTGGACATTTGCTGGTTTAATTCAGGCAGTCATCTTTATAGGTGGTGGGCCAGGGTACTTTTTGTGTCAGTGATTGATCCCCATTAAGGGAGTACACCTTTTTTTTTTTACAAACAGTGGTGTGAAAAACTACCCCTTTCCTGATTTCTCATTTTTTTGTATGTTTGTCACACTTAAATGTTTCAGATCATCAAACAAATTTAAATATCAGACAAAGATAACATAAGTAAACACAAAATGCAGTTTTTAAATGAAGGTGTTTATTATTAAGGGTAAAAAAAAAATCCAAACCTGCATGGCCCTGTCTGAAAAAGTGGTTGCTCCCTAAACCTAATAACTGGTTGGGCCACCCTTAGCAGCAAAAATTGCAATCAAGAATTTGCGATAACTGGCAATGAGTCTTTTACAGCGCTGTGGAGGAATTTTGGGCCACTCATCTTTGCAGAATTGTTGTAGTTCAGTCACATTGGAGGGTTTTCAAGCATGAACCACTTCTTTAAGGTCATGCCACAGCATCTCAACGGGATTCAGGTCAGGACTTTGACTAGGCCACTCCAAAGTCTTCATTTTGTTTTTCTTAAGCCATTCAGAGGTGGTCTTGCTGTGTGTTTTGGATCATTGTCCTGCTGCAGAACCCAAGAACGCTTCAGCTTGAGGTCACAAACAGATGGCCGGATATTCTCCTTCAGGATTTTTTGGTAGACAGCAAAATTCATGGTTCCATTTACCACAGCAAGTCTTCCAGGTCCTGAAGCAGCAAAACAACCCCAGACCATTACACTACCACCACCATATTTTACTGTTGGTATGTGTTACTTTTACGCCAGATGTAATGGGACACACACCGTCCAGAAAGTTCAACTTTTGTCTTGTCAGTCCACAGTATTTTCCCCAAAGTCTCAGGGATCATCAAGATGTTTTCTGGCAAAACTGAGATGAGCCGTTGTGTTCTTTTTGCTCAGCAGTGGTTTACTTCTTGGAACTCTGACATGCAGGCCATTTTTGCCCAGTCTCTTTCTTATGGTGGAGTCATTAACACTGACCTTAACTGAGGCAAGTGAGGCCTGCAGTTCTTTGGATGTTGTTGTGGGGTCTTTTTTGACCTCTTGGATGAGTCATCTCTGCGCTCTTGGGGTAGTTTTGGTTTGCTGGCTGTCCTGTGAAGGCTCACCACTGTTCAGTGTTTTTGCCACTTTTGGATAATGGCTCTCACTGTGGTTTGCTGGAGTCCCAAAGCTTAAGAAATGGCTTTATAACCTTTTCCAGTCTGATAGATCTCAATTACTTTGTTTCTCACCTTGTTCCTGAATTTCTTTGGATCACAGCATGATGTCTAGCTTTTAAGGATCTTTTGGTCTACTTCACTTTGTCAAGCAGGTCCTATGTAAGTGATTTCTTGATTGAGAACAGGTGTGGCAGTAATCAGGCCTGGGTGTGGATAGAGAAATTGAACTCAGCTTTCCAAAGATGTGATAAACCATAGTTAATTTATGTTTTAACGGGGGGGGGGGGGTGTCACTTTTTCACACAGAGCCATGTAGGTTTGGATTTTTTCTAACCCTTAATAATAAACACCTTCATTTAAAAACTGCATTTACTTGTGTGCTCTTTGTCTAATATTAACCCTTTGAGTGTGTATGGTGCAGAACTGCGCCATACCCCCTAGTGGTCAAGAGTGGTAAATATTTTTTGTCAATAAAATAGTTTAGATTTCCAAGGCTATAACTTTAAAGTGGTAAGAGATAATGGCTTACTGTCAATTAGAAAGATGTAAAACATGATCCAAAGATTCAGATAGGAATAAATTTATGTGTCTAATTTGCATAATGTCGCAGCGCCTCTTTAAATTCCATAACTCAGTCAAAACTGGACTTCGGACATATTTACACAAAAAATGGTTCAGTCTTTTGACACTATTTTTTGTACAGAGGTACCTCATCATCTTATCTTCAAAGTATATGAACAAGAAATCAGTACATTTAAAAAAAAAAAAACAAAAAACAAATTTCTCACTTACTTTTGACAAAGTCAGAGTGAGAAGGCAGGTGCAGTGCCGCGCTCTGCCACTCGGGGCACACAAATTCTCAGACTCAAAGGGTTAAATTTGTCTGATGTGCGGAAACATTTAAGTGTGACAACCATACTGTCATGTTCACCCCTAAGGGGCAGAGAGACAGACCCAATGTGTGCACAGTTCTGTTAGCATTAGTTTGTTGGGTTATCCTCAGTTCTTAGTTCAGTTATGTTTTCTCCCTGATTTGGTTGGTTTATTATTACTAGTGCATACCTGCCCATGCCCGTGCATGCCCGTAGAAGCCAAGTATCAGCAAGTATTTCTGCATACCCGTTGCTGAAGGGTCTCCTCCTGTATCAGATGGCTGTGTTGTTCACAGTCTTGCCTGCGGTGTACTGCTGGAACCTGAGGTGTTTCATGTTCACGGCATCTTTTCTGACATGCAGCAGTTCTCCTCATTCATATTGCTCTAGATCTGGTGGGTGTTTTTCTTCTTCGTTCAGACCACTGGTTGAGAGATAGGTGTGTCGTAATTCCAGTTCATGGGCAGGATCATGAAAATAGATCTGAGCAAAAAGTATCTTTCGACCCTGTTCAGGAAGGCCCGTGCATGCCCGTAGAAACCAAGAAACCGGAGCACCCGGAGTAAATCAGCGCTTTGCTTGGCATTTTACACATTTGTAGTGTACACTGGCATTCTTCAAGGTTACACATTTTTACTGCATCAGCACCTCTCTAAAAACAATATTGCTGAGAAAGCGACGCTTTTGCTTACGACATTGCTGAGAAAGCAACGCTTTTGCTTAGTTTCTTCATCTTGAGCAACATTACGAAGACTGCCTGATCTGGCAACTCTGCTAGTGGCAACGTAGAATTGGCCATAGCTGCAGATATTTGTTGTACAGAAAACATGAACGCGCTGTAAAGACTGGCCCTATGACTTATTCACCTTGCCAATTTTCAGCCATATGACATCATAAAGACACCTGAGTCTAGGCATCGTGAGTGATGGTCTGTATGACATCATAAAGACACATTTGTCTATGTGCCGTCAAATAGACATCATATCTTTATGAGGGCATCGCAAATATCTTTATGACGGCATCGCAAGTCCTATGATGCCTGAGTTGGTCTATATGACATCATAAATACACATTTGTCTATGTGCCGTCATATAATCATATCTTTATGACTGCATCGCGAGTCCTATGATGCCTAAGGCACATTTGTCTATGTGCCTTCATATAGACATCACATCTTTTTGATGGCATTGCGAGTCCTATGATGCCTGAGTTCATAGGACATCCTATGATTATTAGGTGGAGATCACAGGCCGTCCTATGATGTCCTATAAACGTGACAGACACACAGACAGAGATTTCTTGCTATAATAGAGTGAATAGAGTGGTGATTGTTTGCATTATTTGTCCTTTGTGTTTCCTCAGTGTCCATTGTTTGCACAGCCCTGCCCGTCCTGTTTGTAGCTGCTCCCCTGTTACCTGTTTAGTAGTCCCAGCTGCCTCATGTTAGTTCAGTTATCTCTCCACTAAATATATATCAGTCTGAGCTTGTGTGGTTGCGGCATCATTTGTCGATTCTCCCTCCGGTCCCGCTTCATGATCTGTTTTCTTGTGTTATGAGCATAATTTGTGTCTGACAGCCCCTGAGCTCCTTTTTGTTTGTTCATTTTTTGTTAATAAATCATTATTGCACCCAGTCCTGCCTGCTACCTTGGGACCCACTTCAACTCACAACTGCCTTCCAATGCAGTTTCTTGATAGTGTGCCCTCTATGCACTCGGAGGAGGCGCCTCATTTCAAAGGGGTGTGGTGTCGTGCAATCTAATGCACATTACAATTATAGTGCATTCCATGAGAATCTGCTTTTGATCAAGAAAAAGGAGGTCTGTCGTCAGAAGCACATTGTTTAATGGTATTTCAGTGGCGTGTTTTGACATTGCGCAGGTCCAGAGCTCATGAAACGGCATGCGCTGGGATCTTGTAACAGTTATAATGGTATGATTAGCTGACAGCTCACGTGCACGATGCGAGCACAAGACGAAACCACACAAGGAGGGGACGTTCAACAATTTCTTAAATGTAGAAAACAGTGCTACTTTAGAGAAACAGCCACTCGCCAGAAGATTCAATCCACCTGCAGAGAGAAAAGCGAGAGTTGTCAGCGGAGAAGCAGAGAAGGAGAAATGGGCGAGCCAAATTGCCACTTACTCAGGACTCCGGGGGAGGACCGGCAGGACTCCAGCGGGGAATAGACAAACCAGTAGGGAAGGGGGAATGAGCTTGGAGTGCCTGACCTGAGTGAAGATCTGTTGCTCGGCAGGTGATGAGGTGGCAGGAGAGTGCACACAGTACCGAGACACACCCGCAGGATGGCAGCAACCTGAAACAACATGAGAGAGAGCAGTTTAGACGACATGTCTAAAGCTAGCAAAAAATGACCTGCTTGCCTGAATTAAGGGCAGTATACCCAGACGAGCCAGCGTTGACTGCGCGGAGGAGGCCTCCTTAAGTACACTGGCTGATGAGCGGGCGCAGGTGTGTCCTCTGCCTCAGGTGCAGTGATGAATTGGTGAATGTGCGACAGGAGGGGAGGGACACGCTCTTGTTGGCCATGACACATAATCACTCGTCATTTTAATTATACGACACAGTTTTTTTTATTTATTCCATCTACACTCATTTTAATTGCAGACGTATCATTGGAGTCTATAGATTAGGCATTAATATATGATTTTTTTAGGGGAATTAATGAATGAATTAACAGGGAGCATGTGTGCCAGTGTGTTCCAATGTGATATGTGGCACACGGTGGGGGGTCATCACAGAATTATTAATGTGTTTATTTTTAGGGCAATGAATTAATGAACAAGGAGTGTGCAGCATTTTTCTTTTCACTAACTCCCCACAGAGGCAGAAGATGCGTCCACATCTGTGTTTCCCATGCCCCCGGGTTTCCAGCCCAGCAAGCTCCCCGACAGCCACCTGTCAGCCCCCGGCAGAGGCTCATGAGAGCGGGCTCGCTATATGGTGGGGGCCGGAGGCATATGGGAAGCCACGCGAGATCACCTCCTTCATGTCTGTGTTGCATATGTGCGCACATTAAACAATTCAGTTGATTTTTTTCAGCCCATACTTCAGTTTGTTCTTTCTAAAATAACTAACTGGCCATCATCTGTGATTGATGTCTTCCTTATTACCAAGCAGCATTACTATCACATGCCTTTTGGCTCAATCATGATCACAATTCACTTTAGAAAATGCACCCTTTGCATTAATGGGATGGGAAGGAGCACTTTGGATTGGATTATCCAAAACACACCTCTGAATGATTAGACCAGCCTCTTTGCATCATGTGCTGGCAGAAAGTTTGTTTTTATGCCACTGTGATAAGGAAATGAACTTGGAAACACCCATAAATGTGTTCTGCGTCAGTGACAACTGATCAGTGGACCCTGTCGTTGTAATATGGCCAGGAGTGTGTTAAGCTGAAGCAGGCTCACCATGTTGATCTATGAAGAGAAGAAAAAACAAAAAACAAAAAAAAACCATAATTAACCCTAAACAGATGCTTCCTTGACAGATTATAAGTCATCCTTTTCTCTGTTGTTTGTGGGGCAATTATTATTGACATGAGTTTATAGAAATTAGGTACAGTCAATTCATGGTGCCGAATCATAATCCATTTTCTATAATCAATATTTATTGAGTGTTTTTTTTTTTTTTTTTGCAGAATGTCTTGAAATCAATCCAGTCTTCTTATAGGAAAATGTATTTAGCAGGAAAATGTATTTAGGTATATTTAGCTGTGGTGTCAGTTTTCTATTTATGGATGTCACTTTTTGCATTGCACACTGGCCAAAAACAGTGTGTAGTTGCTGGAAGTTGAGCGATGGTTATAGTGCACAGACCTTTCAGAGACCCCATTATAGGCCTCGTGTAGTCGCATAAACAAACACCATATGGTGGCGAGTGTTTGTAGGACATTGATTGCGTGGTGGGGCAGCACGGTGGTGGAGTGGTTAGCACTGCAGCAGCACAGCAACTCACCCTTGGCCGGGGGATCCTGGGTTTGATCCCAGCCCCTGACCAACAGTGATCTGTGTGGAGTTTGCATGTTCTCCCCGCGTCTGCGTGTGTTCACTCCGGGATTTCTCCGGTTTCCTCCCACATGCCAAAAACATGCAACTTAGGTTAATTGGCATCAAAACTGGGGATTCTAAATTGTCCTTAGGAATGAATGTGAGAGTGAGTGGTTGTCTGTCTCTCTGTGTTGGCCCTGCGATGGACTGGCGATCTGTCCAGGGTGTACCCTGCCTCTCGCCCAAAGATGCTGGGATAGACTCCAGCCCCCCCGTGACCCGAAAAGGATTAAGTGGAAGAAGATGAATGGATGGATGATTGCAGTCAGATCACGTTCAGAGTCCAGAGGTGTCAGTTTGGTTCATGGACGTACTGAGGGAGTCCTTTCTGGCTAAGGTCTCGCTCTGATTGCTGTGCTTGCATTTGGCCAACAGAAGCAAACTAAGTGGGAGAGTGCACTTCTGAGTTCCAAGTAACTTCTCAAAGGGAACAAGGTGTGAAAACGCTTTAAATCTCCTCCACATTTCTTGGGGGGTTGCACAGCATCCCCCCACCCCCCCAGCTGACTTGCATGCTTAATCGGTTCTCATTACCAAAGCTGGTTCACCTTAGAGAGGCGGACAGGAGCACTCATCTGTGCCACACTTCCCTCTGCAGGCACAAGACAAGACCTCCACACTCATCCTATTGCTTCTCAAACAACAAACCTCTGCGTGTGTGTGTGTGTGTGTGTGTGTGTGTGTGTGTGTGTGTGTGTGTGTGCTTCTGCAAACTGCCATCTTTGTGCAAAACTCTTGCTGGGAGCATTTTATTCTGCATGCAGCACTCTCTATCAGAGTTCCTGCTGCTTGCTTTCAGGTATCACAGGGGTCACCAACTAAAACTGCAAGAGGTCTGATAAGTCAGTCCTTCTCCACAGCTGATGTTCGAATTAGGACTGCGAATGGTTCAGCACCACAATTTCATTACAATTCAGGGTCTCTGATTCAAAAATGATTCTTGATGCAGTTTTTCCTTTTCAGGATTTTTTTCCTCCTATGTGACAACTTGGTACTTTTAAAGCAATGCATATGCAAGGAGCCATGAATTTACTTCCATCTTTTAATAAAACAAATGGAAGTGTGCCAAGTCAAATTGGCAAATTTATCTCAAAGTGTGCTTATAAGAACTGCGATCCTTTTATGGACATAAGACACAGCTGTCTCCAGGAAGGCCAGTATCATTTGTTTGCACATTACTGTATTTTATTAAGCTGATGGTTTAGCTGCTTTTAGCTCTGTTTTATTTTAACAAAAAAAATCAAATAATTTATTTGCCCAATTTCAAACAAAACATGTAACACTTTACCGGAGTGGTGGCTAAGTTGGTAGAGCATCCGCCCCAAACCCGGGAGGCAGGGGTTCAAATCCCGGCCGGGTCATGCCAAAGACCATATAAAAGTGGAACTTCCTGCCGTCCAGCTTGGTGCTCAGCAATAATGGAATGGAGGAGGGAAATCTGAGGCGGCGCCTTGCATGGCAGCGGCCCTCTGATTCTACAATTGGGGTGTGTGTGATTAACACAGTAGATAGGTAAAACACAATCTCGTTCTACTGTACATGATTGATTGTACAGTTGAATGACAATAAAGGGTGATATAATTTATTGTTATTATTAGTAATAATAATAGGGCAGCACGGTGGCAGAGTGGTTAGCACTGCGGCAGCACAGCATCTCACCCTTGGCCGGGGGATCCTGTGTTTGATCCCAGCCTCCGACCAACAGTGATCTGTGTGGAGTTTGCATGTTCTCCCCGTGTCTGGGTGGGTTTACTCCGGGATTTCTCCGGTTTCCTCCCACATGCCAAAAACATGCAAGTTAGGTTAACTGGCATCAAAACTGGGGATTCTAAATTGTCCTTTGGTATGACTGTGAGAGTGACTGGTTGTTGTCTCTGTGTTGGCCCTGCAATGGACTGGCGATCTGTCCAGGGTGTACCTTGCCTCTCGCCCAAAGATGCTGGGATAGGCTCCAGCCCCCCTGCGACCCAAAAAGGATTAAGCAGAAGAAGATGGATGGATAATAATCATAATAAAAAAATTATTATTAATAATAATAATGGCTGCAAGCAGCAATAAATGGGACCTTGCATGTTTGTGGCCCCTACTGCCTGTCGGTCCTAGCATATGGTTGGTCTCTTAAGGCATCAATTTTCAACTGGGTTCTATGTACATTTTTTACATTGTTTTGGGGGGGTGGGGGGTTTGACCTTCTGGTGCCTTGGGCCCAGGGTTGGTGTTGGCACCACTGGGGTGGGGGGGTGGGGTTGCGCCACACCGGTCGCTTGGTGGCCCGGCCTCCTCTGACTGTCCCTCCAAAAATCGGACTTAATACACAAATGCAGATTTCTGAGTTCTTCCTAAGTATTGTCATGTTTAAAGGTAAATTCACACTACGTCTGGACTGACTTTTACTGACGTTTTGGCAAACGTCTGGCTCTGCTGGAAAAGTTAATGATACGTGTACAGTGATGACACGCTGTGACAACCCCAAACGGAAGCAGCCACAAGAAAGAAAAGGAAATTTGGGAAAGCCCATTTTACTTTGGTTTTAATGAGAAAATGTCATTCATTATAATGGGGAAAAAATTGTAACATTTTATGTAAAATTTTGAACCCATTGAAAAAATGAATTGTGTAGCATTGAGTATTACAATTATATGAATATGATTTTTAAAAATTAATAACTGGAATTAATAATTATTAATAACTCTTGCATTACCTCGTCGTAACACTAGGTGGGGCAACATTCACTTTTGTTAGTAAGAGTGAGAACTCTTATTAGAAAATTACTTAGCTTAAGAATTTGGCAATTAATAAGTTAAGCATTAAATGGTAATTTAATTAGCAATATCTGATCAGTCTCATAATCTGGGTGTCAGTTCTTGACACTGAGCAATTTTTGATTCTGGACAGAGAAAGGAGTACACCCATGTATGGTTAGTAAGTTAATTGCAGAGAAACCAAAATGACAATAGACGTCTGTATAGCTTGTAAAATGGGAGAATAACCAAAAATAGCATGAGCAGTGGTGATTTTGCATACAGTATATGAAGAAACAGCAATATTTATATATTTACAGGTCTTGCATATGTATAATAAGGGTGAAGTCTGATCGTGTGTGTGAATAGGGAATTGATGAAGTTAGAATGGCGGCAAAAATTAACGCTTTAACTTGTCATAACATCATAAAACATGTGCGTCGCCTGCTGCCTATGTTGCAGGTCCGCACCTGTCACGTGATGTGTCCCAAAAGCACAGAAAACCCAGTTGTAACAAGCATTTCACATCACAATATGTCAGACATGTATAGCTTACTGCTCTTCACTGGACGACTGGAGGACTTCACCCAAGCGAGCCACCTCAAAACATCATTGCTGGAAATGCGAAGAAAAGAATGTAAACAAAAGGTCCATCCCAACATATATTTCCACAGAGGAAGCGTTTGCTCCAAATTTTGCCAACTATTATTCTAAAAAGAGATTATTTCACTTCTGAAGGGAAATATTTACCTTTTGTGACAGCAGAAGATGTTCTGGACTGTGTACACTTTCTTCTGCCATCGATGGAGCTGCACGTGATGACAGAACAGTAGCGCCGGTTCGGCGGTGTAATGTTACCGAAATTGAGGTGCAATAAATCAAGATAAATGTGAGTTTATGAATGTGTGAGAGAAAGCGAAAATGATTGGTAGAAGACGAAATAAAGACCGTGGATGATGAAAAAGGACGAACTAAGACACGGCGAGCGGTAGGTCTGATTGGGTTTTATCGGTTTGTATACACTCTACTGATTTTCGGGTTCATATACTTTGAAGATAAGATAACAAAAACAAAGAGTGACAAAAAGACAAAACCATCCTTTGTGAAAATATGTCCAAAGTTCACTTTTGACCAAAAGTTTTGTAATTCGATACGGCTGCCGTCACATTATGCAAATGGAGAAATGGCTCGGCGTACCCCACCTTTGGTCCAAACTGGGTTAGAGATGAGCCTTGGCGACAATGGTTCTCCCTGCTGTTATGTGCCCCGGGGTCTCGGCTGAGGGATCCTCTGTGAGGTGGGGGCCAGTACAGGTCTGGAGCGTGCATCTGTTGGAGGCGCCTGTGGAACAATGGATTTCCCCTCTGGGACAGCATTTGGCAGTCAGGCTGCAGCCATAAGGAAGCCTTAAAAATGGATTAAGCTCTAAAAAGTGTGATCACACTTGATTTACAGAAAAATTAAGATTAAAGAAAAGTTAAGTTTGGTTGGCTTTAGAAAGATAAAACTTGGAGATTATTTAAACTAGTCATGGGTTCCTAAAAAAAGATGTCAAAGCGTAAAGAAAAATCCATAAGGTATCAAAGTTTTAGGTGGTTAAATGTATTCTATGGACAAAAGAAGCTTTAAGTGTTACCCTGAGTCAAAATTAGAGCTGGATGAGAGGCTTGGGGTCTCTGAGGAGAGGAGGAGAGATGACCTCTCTGTCATATTGACTGGACAATCAGCCTAAATGCAAGGTGCAAGACCAAGAGAAACACACATCAAAGTACGTTTGACAATTTACTAAATTTCAAAAGGAGAGAACTGACATGGTTAGTGACCCAAGAGACAGACGCTGACACGAGTTGACAACAGACAATTATCTTTTATTAATAAAGTGAGAGTGTAGTGTGTGAATGGATGAGTGTGTGGTCGTCTGGTCACTGAAGCTGAGCACATCTTGTGGCAACCTGGCAACCCTGGAACATACAAGCACAAATGGTTACTGCTGCTCATTAGCGTTAGAGACTTTGTGCTGGTGATGCTTACTTGCAGGTCCCACAGTGTAAGTTTTGCTGGCTCCTTGTGTCCGTGAGTTGTGGTGCTCGTGGTGCCCGGCGAAGTGGGGGTGAGGAGGAACTCCGAGGTGGAGGGGATAGTGCCCCGTCAGCTGATGAGGATTGTCTGCCACCTGGGAGATCCACCTGTGCACAGGGGAGAGAACTAACAGAGGTTGAGTGCTGGGATTGCTTACTTGGCTTGGCTTGGCGTGCGCTTCTTGACTTGTGGTCGAGATCTTGGCACATTACGTGGTAAGGTTGACAGACGACTCCGTGCCGAGGAGTCCGCAGGTCGAGCTTTTAAAGCCTGCTGATTGCCACCTGCTGGAGTGAGCGCAGCTGAGGATGATGATAATGATGACGGCCTAGCGGCCATCATGACAGTACTTCCTCCTCTAGAAGTGCCTCCAGGCACCTGCCCAATCCTACCTGGATGCGCCCGATGGAAATCGCGGATCAATTGCTTGTCAAAGATCAACGCAGGGCGAATCCAGGAGCGATGCTCAGGGCCAAAACCCTCCCAGTCCACCAAATACTGAAGGCCCCGACCCCTCCTACGGACATCCAAGATTGCCGTCACCCCCCAGGCGGGATGGCCATCGATCATCCTGGGGGGGGCAGGAGCCGTGGGGGGCGGGCACAGCGGGTCAGCAATGAAGGGCTTGACCTGGGAGACGTGAAAGGTGGGGCAGATGCGCATGTGAGAGGGGAGAGCAAGACGCACAGACACAGGGTTGACAATGCGAGCAATGACAAAAGGACCGATGAAGTGCTTGGTCAGCTTGCGCTTCTCGGCCGGCACACTGATGTTTTTTGTGGACAACCAGACCTTCTGACCCACCTTATAGTCCGGGGCAGGTCTCCTGTGACGGTTGGCCACCTGGATGTTACGCTCCGTGGTTCTCAGAAGGGCTCTGCGGGTGATGGACCAAATCCGCCTACAACGCCTGGCGTGAGCCTGCACTGATGGAACCGCTACCTCCTTCTCCTCCTCAGGAAACAATGGTGGATCGAACCCCAAAGATGCCTTAAAAGGGGACATTCCCGTAGCAGAGGACACCGTGGTGTTGTGGGCGTACTCTATCCACGGCAGATACGTGCTCCAAGAAGAGGAGCAGGAGGAGATGACGCAGCACAGCGCGGCCTCCAGCTCCTGACTGGCCCGCTCGCAATGGCCGTTGCTCTGCGGGTGGTATCCAGAGGAGAGACTGGCCGTGGCCTCCAGTACCGTGCAGAACGCCTTCCAGACTTGAGAAACAAATTGTGGGCCTCAATCCGAAACGATGTCAGCGGGGATCCCGTGAAGATGAACCACATGAAGGACGAGAAGGTCCGCCGTCTCTCGCGCCGATGGCAAGCCCCGCAGAGGCACAAAGTGGGCAGCTTTGGAAAAGCGGTCCACTATCATCAAAACCGTCGTGAAATGGCCAGAGGGGGGCAAACCTGTCACGAAGTCCATGGCTACATGAGACCAGGGGCGAGAGGGAACGGGCAGAGGATGCAGAAGGCCCACCGGGGCCGATGTTGACGTCTTCCCAGTGGCGCACTGCACGCAGGCCCGGAGATAGTTGTTAACGTCCTTCCTCAAACCTGGCCACCAAAAAGTCCTCTGGAGGAGATCGGTGGTTCTACCCACACCTGGATGACAAGCTAGCTTAGACGCGTGGCCCCACTCAATTACCTGGCCTCTGACAGAGCGAGGAACGAACAGGCGACCCGGGGGCCCCCCACCCGGATCAGGCTCCACCTCCTGCGCTCTTCTGACCTTATCGCAGATTTCCCAGGACAACGCACCCACCACGCAGGAGGACGGCAGGATGGTCTCCTCCTGCTCATCAGAGGATGGCACGTCAAACTGCTTTGAGAGGGCGTCAGGTTTACCATTCTTGCTTCCTGGCCGGTATGTGATGGTAAATTTGAACTGGCCAAAGAAAAGAGACCAGCGGGCCTGACGTGCGTTCAACCGCTTGGCCATCCTGAGGTACTCAAGGTTGCGATGGTCAGTCCAAACGACAAACGGCTGGGCAGCCCCCTCCAGCCAGTGCCTCCATTCCTCCAGGGCAAGTTTCACTGCCAGCAGCTCCCTGTCTCCAATGCTGTAGTTTCTCTCAGCGGGCGTCAGGCGATGGGAGAAGTATGCGCAGGGCCGGATCTTACCATCCGTCGGTGAGCGCTGGGAGAGTACGGCCCCAACCCCTGAATCCGAGGCGTCCACCTCTACCAGACACTGCAGCTCCGGGTCCACCTGGGTCAACACACGGGCCGAAGCGAACTCCTCCTTCAGTCTCCCGAACGCCATGGCAGCCTCCTCACTCCAGCGAAAAGGGACCTTCGGGGATGTTAATGCAGTCAAGGGCCAGGCAATGTTCCCGAAGTTAGGCACAAACCGCCGGTAAAAATTGGTGAACCCCAGGAAACCCTGCAGCTGCTTCCTAGATGTGGGAGTGGGCCAGTCCATCACGGCCTTGACCTTATCCGGGTCAGGAAGCACTTGGTTTCGAGCGATGATAAACCCGAGGAAGGAGGTGCGGTCCGTGTGAAAATCACATTTTTCCGCCTTGACGAACAACTGGTTCTCCAAGAGGCGCTGCAGGACCCGCCGCACATGCACCTGGTGCTCCTCCAACGTGCGCGAGAAGATGAGGATATCGTCGAGGTACACAAAGACGAAGGAGTTAAGAAAATCCCGGAGGACATCGTTGATTAGGCGCTGGAACACCGCCGGAGCGTTGGTTAACCCAAACGGCATCACCAGATACTCGAAGTGGCCACTTGGGGTCCGGAAAGCGGTCTTCCACTCATTGCCCTCTCGAATTCGCACCAGGTGATAGGCGTTCCGCAGATCCAATTTGGTAAACCAGGACGCCCCCTGGAGGGAGTCGAAGGCAGTGTTCATCAGAGGAAGTGGGTATTTGTCCTTAACCCCTTGCACTCTGGTCAATTTTCCTAAAAACGCCAAAAAATAATGTGCCCAAAGTAAATCGAAAGCTGTTATTCAACCCTTTGCAGCATCTTCATGGGGTTGGTCTCATTTAAAAGAAAACACTTTGAATTTTTTGGCAAAAAAAAAAAAAACATGATCTCTCTAAGTGCTCCGGCCACTGAGTTACAGTCATCTAAACATAGTGAACTTGAAGAAAATAAATTTGGCCTGGATGTTTTTTTGGATAGAAATGCTTGCAAATAACACACAGCTTCAGATCCGGGCTGGAAAATGCAACAGAAATGTAGAACCAAGTGTTAACCAGCTGAGGTCCAAATTTTGTAACAATACCACAAAAAATGAATATATTACACAGCTTTGTTCTCAGGTAGTTTCCAGGCGTTTTGGAACTGTGCCAAATTGTGCCAAATGGCACAGTTTGGAAAAACGTCTAACTTTTGAATGATTCAATGTAGAAGCTTCATTTTAGGCCCTAATGAAAGGTCACACTCAGGGCTGTCTGTGTGTGTGTGTGTGTGGGGGGGGGGGGGGGGTTTGCCCCCCCCGCTACAAAGGACGGAGATCGGCCCTCGCTACATGACGGATTACACTCGGATGTGGCATGTTTCCACAGCAACGCTGTCACCGCGGCTCCCCCCACCCCAGTGGAAGTGATTAACTGCACACAAACACCTGTGACAACGTGAAAGGACTTGACAGCCAGAAGTCACAAACCTCGCTGTCAAAATAAAAGCACAAAACATAACGGTCAAAAAATCAAGACTAAATACAAATACAGAAAAAGAGAAACCACAAAGACGCAAGCACAGCACAGACCCGTGCTCTGCATCATTACAAGATAACAGTAAGCTTTCCCTTTTTTGTTCCTCTTGTCAGACAGTCTACAGGTTTCAAACCCGTGGATCCAGCTGCCAGTCCGTCCAACTAGTGCTCATATCAGCCAGTATCAGACAACTCCTAATGAGTGGAGAAATCAAAGGCACGTGTCATCTGAGGTGTCAGTCAGAAGCTGTAGGCAGACTTGTGACTTTTTTTTTTTCTTTTATCTTGTCCTCGGGTTTGTGTTTTCGCTGTCTCTGAGGTGGTCTCAGTGTCAGATGGAACAGATGTTTTGAGATGCAGTCTGACATTTTAGTTGTGAAAGAATACACACCCTTTCAAGGCCGTTGTTTTGTTCAAGTTGCATTCCCTTCATCAGTCATGTACAATAACAAGAGCGGCAGGACTGACAGGTGGTGTCAGAGGACCATCGGCAGACGTGAGCTCTGGTGCTGAGGAGGAGTCTGATTCACTGACTAGGAATTACGGCGTGCAACAAAGGCATGGGGGTATTACATTTATCAGGAAGATCACCATGTGCATATGTGCATGACTTTGTGGTAAGGTCAGGCACTTATGAACTGATGTGAATTTACTGAGGATAACTGAAGTGCTTTTCTTGACACTTTTCCTCAACTTTGAAAAAGGGATTCAGTGCTGAAGGAAAGATATGTCACAGAATATCATAAAGCGACAAAAAATTTGCTGACTTGCACTAATGCTAATGTGTTAAAGCACTCCAAGATAGTGCTTGATGACAGAATGTCCTCGAACATACCCGCACACAACGACAAAACAGCACTGTCTCTTTTGTCAGGGTCAGTCAAGAGTGTCTGTGACAGTGAATATGAAGGGTTCTCATGAGTGCCCTTCCTTGTAGTAAAAGTGGTAGTTACTGTAGAGTATCCCGGTAACAATAAAACATGGACAGCAGTGTCATGAACTGTGGGTCCTAATTGGTTTCCTGTTTCTTAAAAAACGGAAAAAAAAAAAATCAAAGAAACCATGCCAATTATGGTTTTGCTATGGGATTTAAGGTCATTTTAAATTACAAAACGTTCACTGTCCAAACATGTAATTGTTCAAATACTGATTAAAACCTCTCAGTGTACAGTTTCGACTGACGCCTCATAAAATAATGCATGCTGCTGACTCTTTACTTCATGTGAAGATGGTTAAGAGATTGTGAATACCCATTAGACATGATGTTAAAGTAACCAGACTGATGGACTTTTAATGGAAATTCTTCTTTTGGCTGCTCCCTTTAGGGGGTCGCCACAGTGGATCATCTGTCTCCATCTCACCTTATCCCTTGCATCTTACTCTGTAACACCAACCCTCTCTATGTCCTGCTTCACTACATCTATGAATCTTGTCTGTGGTCTTCCTCCTTTCCTCCTGCCTGGCAGCTCCATCTTCAACATCCTTGGTTCAGTATATCCACTATCCCTCCTCTGCACATGTCCATACCATCTCAGCCTTGCCTCTCTTACTTTGTCTCCAAACCACTCAACTTGAACTGTCACTCTGATGTACTCATTTCTAATTCTGTCCCTCTGAGCCACTCCCAATGAGAATCTTAGAATCTTCAAATCGGCCAATTCCAGCTCTGCCTCCTGTCTTTTTTCCTTGCTACTGTCTCCAAACCATTCATCACAGCAGGTCTCACTACTGTCTTGTAAATCTTCCCTTTCACTTTAGCTGCTTTCCTTCTACAAATCACCCCTGACACTTGTCACCACCCACTCCACCCTGCCGACACCCTATTTCTCACCTCTCTTTTGCACGGTCCATTGCTGGATGGATGGTTGACCACAGATATTTAAAATCATCTATCTTTACTGACTGCCTCCCTCTTATTCACACGCATGTATTGTGTCCTGCTTCTATTTACTTTCATTCCTCTTCTCTCCAGAGCATACCTCCACCTCTCCAGGTTCTCTCCCACCTGCTCCCTACTTTTGCTACAGATCAAAGTGTTGTCTGCAAACACCATAGTTCATGAAGACACCGGCCTGACCTCTTCTGTCAGCCTGTCTATAACCATGGCAAATAAGATGGAGCTCAGAGATGATCCCTGATGTAACCCCATCCCCACTTTGAATCTATCTGTCACTCCAACAGCATACCTCACTACTGTCTTGCTGTCCCCGTATATGTCCTGCCACTCCTGACTTCCTCATAGAGTACCATATTTCCTCTCTTGGCACCCTATCATTTTCTTTCTCTAGATCCACAAAGATACAGTGCAACTCCTTCTGACCTTCTCTATACTTCTCCATCAAAACTCTTAAAGCAAACATTGCATCTGTAGTACTCTTTCTTGGCATGAAACTGTACTGCTGCTCGCTGATTGTCACCCCTCTTCTGAACCTGGCTTTAACAAATCTTTCTTATATTTTTGTACTGTTGGGAAAATGGAGCGGGAGATTGACCGACGGATCGGAGCAGCATCTGTAGTGATGCGGACATTGTATTGGTCTGTTGTGGTGAAGACGGAGCTGAGCTCTCAGACAAATCTGTTGATTTACTGGTCAATCTACGTTCCTACCCTCACCTGTGGTCATGAGCTTTGGGTAATGGCCAAAAGAATGAAATTGTGGATACAAGCAGCTGAAATGAGCTTTCTCCTTAGGATTGCTGGACTCACCCTTAGAGACAGGGTGAGGAGCTCAGTCATCCAGAAGAGGTTCAGAGTAGAACCGCTGCTTCTCCACATCAAAAGGAGTCACTTAAGGTGGTTTGGGAATCTGTTCAGGATGCCTTCTGGACACTTCCTACTTGAGGTGTTTCAGGCATGTCCCACTGGGAGGAGACCCTGGGGCAGACCCAGGACATGCTGGAGAGACTATGTCTCCCAGCAGGTCTGGGAACACCTTGGTATCCTCTCAGAACAGCTGGAGCAGGTGGTCGGGGAGAGGGAAGTCTGGGCTTGTCTGTTTGAGATGCAGTCTCCGTGACCCTGACCTCTGGAAAAGCGGTAGAAAATAGATGGATGGTCGCCTCTTTACATAGCAACAAAAGTACAGAGTATCATCACCTGATCTCGCAGTGATGTGCATGTCGATTTTACAAAGATTATTACGCCAAATGCAACCCTGCACGTTTATCTGGCCTTGGGACTGGCACAGGATGTTACCTTGTGGCTGGACAACCAACTTTCTTTCCTCCATTCTATTATGGTGAGCACCAAGCTAGAAGGCAGGAAATACCTTTTTTATCTGGTCTTTGGCATGATCCGGCTGGGACTTGAACCCACGATCTCCTGGCTGTGGGGTGGATGCTCTACCAAATAGGTTACCACTCCAGTGACTGGTCTTCGTCCCGCTGAGGGTAATTCTACCATTCTTATAATTGATCTTTTTTCTTACCTTACCTAAACTTCCCTCTGCTCTCGACACTGTCAAACTTCTGGTGCAACATGTTGTCCGACTCCACGGCACTCCAAATAACTTTTTTCTGAGCGTTGTCCTCAATTCATCTCTCAAGTCTGCCCAGCCTTCTGCAAAGTGCTGGGAACATCCATAAGTTTAACATCTGCCTTACAGGCTCAGAGCAATGGGCGGTGTAAAAGGATTCAATCAGGAACTGGAAGCAGCTCTTTGCTACATCACCTAACAGAATCCTACCACCTGGAGCACACTGTTACTGTGGGTTGAGTACGCGGACAAATTGGGCCTCCCAAGACTTTGTTCTATTATTCAAAACATCACTAATTCTCACCTCAAGATCTCTGGACTTTATTTTACCTACCACCCGGACTCTTCCCCGTAGCTGGTATCCTCCTCTCTGGAATGGATCATACTCACGTGAGTGACCATAATTCAATCTGCAAAATTAACTTAAACATGATCCAAACACGTGCCCCAGTGATCCCAGGAGCTATGTTGTCCGGGGCAATTTGCCTCTGATAGGGTCTCCCAAGACAAACTGGTCCTGGGTGAAGGGCCAGACTAAGAACGATCCAACAGACTCTCATGAATTGTATATCAAGGATTCAGTGTACCCCGCCCGGTATGGGGTTACCGGGGCCCCACCCTGGAGCCAGGCCTGGGGGAGGGGCTCGAAGGCTAGCGTCTGGTGGCCGGGTTTCCACCCATGGGACCCGGCCGGGCTCAGCCCGAAGGAGTTACATGGGTCCGCCCTCCAGTGAACTCACCAACTGCAGGAGGGATCATGGGGGTCCGGTGCTATGTGGATCAGGTGGCGGTCAAAGGCGGAGACCTTGGCAGACTGATCCCAAGCTTTCTAAACCGGCTTTTGGTACATGGAATGTCACCTCTCTGGTGGGGAAGGAGCCTGAGCTGGTGTATGAGGTTGAGAGATACCGGCTAGATATAGTCGGCCTCACTTCAACACACAGCTCTGGTTCCGGAACCAGTCTCCTGGAGAGGGGCTGGAGCTTGGCCTTTTCTGGAGTTGCCCCGGGCGAGAGGCGACGAGCAGGGGTGGGTATTCTTGTATCGCCCCACCTTGCTGCCTCTATATTGGAGTTTTCCCCGGTGGACGAAAGGGTTGCTTCCCTGCGCCTTCGGGTTGGGAAACGGGTCCTGACCATCATTTGTGCCTATGCACCAAATGATGTTTCAGAGTACCCACCCTTTTTGGAGTCTGTGATTGGGGTGCTGGAGGGTGCTCCTCTTGGAGACTCCATTGTCCTACTTGGGGACTTCAATGCGCACGTGGGCAACGACAGTGAAACCTGGAGGGGGGTGATTGGGAGGAACGGCCTGCCTGATCTGAACCCGAGTGGTGTTCAGTTATTGGACTTCTGTGCTAACGACAGTCTGTCCATAACGAACACCATGTTCAAGCATAAGGGTGTCTATATGTGCACCTGGCACCAGGACACCCTAGGTCGCAGGTCGATGATCGATTTTGTTATTGTATCATCAGACTTGCGACCGTATGTCTTGGACACCCAAGTAAAGAGAGGTGCAGAGCTGTCAACTGATCACCACCTGGTGGTGAGTTGGATCCGATGGCAGGGGAGGAAGCCATTCAGACCTGGTACACCCAAACGTATAGTGAGGGTGTGCTGGGAGCGTCTGGCTGAGGCCCCTGTCCGGGAGGTCTTCAACTCCCACCTCCGGAAGAACTTCAACCACATTCCGAGGGAGTCTGCAGACATGGAGTCTGAATGGGCCATGTTCTCCACCTCTGTTGTTGAAGCAGCGGCCCAGAGCTGCGGCCGCAAGATGGTCGGTGCATCTCGTGGTGGCAACCCCCGAACCAAGTGGTGGACACCAGTGGTGAGGGGGGCCATTAAGCTGAAGAAGGAGTCCTATCAAGCTTGGTTGGCTTGTGGGACTCCCGAAGCAGCTGAGGTGTACCGGCAGGCCAAGCGGAGTGCAGGTCGGGTGGTTGCTGATGCAAAAACCCGGGTATGGGAGGAGTTCGGTGAAGCCATGGAACAAGACTTTCGGTCGGCCTCAAAGAGATTCTGGCAAACTGTCCGGCGGCTCAGGAGGGGAAAGCAGCTCCCCGTCCACACTGTGTATGGTGCAGATGGGACACTGTTGACTTCAACTGGGGACATCGTCAGGCAGTGGAAGGAATACTTTGAGGATCTCCTCAATCCCACTGATACGCCTTCCACAGTGGAAGCAGGGTTTGGGGACGAGGGGGATGACTCGCCTATCACAGGGGCTGAGGTCGCCAAAGTGGTTAAAAATCTCCTTGGTGGCCGGGCCCCGGGGGTGGACGAGATTCGCCCTGAGTACCTCAAGGCCCTAGATGTTGTTGGGTTGTCATGGTTGACACGCCTCTGCAACATTGCGTGGAGGTCGGGGGCAGTGCCTTTGGCATGGCAAACCGGGGGGGGGGGGGTTCCTCTCTTTAAAAAAGGGGACCGGAGGGTATGCTCCAACTTTAGAGGGATCACACTCCTCAGCCTCCCTGGGAAGGTCTATGCCAAGGTATTGGAGAGGAGAGTCCGGCCGTTGGTCGGACCTCGGATTCAGGAGGAGCAATGTGGTTTTCGTCCTGGCCGTGGCACATCGGACCAGCTCTTTACCCTCTCAAGAATTCTCGAGGGTTCGTGGGAGTTTGCCCAACCAGTTTACATGTGTTTTGTGGACTTGGAGAAGGCATTTGACCGCGTCCCTCGTGGATTTTTGTGGGGGGTGCTTCGGGAGTATGGGGTATCGGGCTTGTTGTTACGAGCTATTCGGTCTTTGTACGACCGTTGTGAGAGTTTGGTTCGTATTGCCAACACTCGGTCGGAGTCATTCCCAGTGAGAGTTGGACTCCGCCAGGGCTGCCCTTTGTCACCGATCCTGTTCATAATTTTTATGGACAGGATTTCTAGGCGCAGCCAGGGAATGGAGGGTGTCATGCTTGGTGACCACAGGATCTCATCTCTGTTGTTTGCAGATGATGTTGTCCTGTTGGCTTCATCCAGCAATGATCTACAGCTCTTGCTGGGACGGTTTGCCGCTGAGTGTGAAGCGGCTGGGATGAGAATCAGCACCTCCAAGTCCGAGTCCATGGTCCTCAGCCGGAAAAAGGTGGATTGTCCTCTCCGGGTTGGGGACAGGCTCCTGCCCCAAGTGGAGGAGTTTAAGTATCTTGGGGTCTTGTTCACGAGTGAGGGGAGAATGGAGCGAGAGATCGACAGACGGATTGGAGCAGCATCTGCAGTGATGCGGACGTTGCACCGGTCTGTTGTGGTGAAGAGGGAGCTTAGTTCTAAGGCAAAGCTGTCGATTTACCAGTCAATCTACGTTCCTATTCTCACCTATGGTCACGAGCTTTGGGTAATGACCGAAAGAACGAGATCGCGGATACAAGCGGCTGAAATGAGCTTTCTCCGTAGGATTGCTGGACTCACCCTCAGAGATAGGGTGAGGAGCTCAGTCATCCGGGAGAGGCTCAGAGTAGAACCGCTGCTCCTCCACATTGAAAGGAGTCAGTTGAGGTGGTACGGGCATCTGATTAGGATGCCTCCTGGACGCCTCCCACTTGAGGTGTTTCAGGCACGTCCCACTGGGAGGAGACCCCGGGGCAGACCCAGGACTCGGTGGAGAGACTATGTCTCCCAGCTGGTCTGGGAACGCCTTGGTATCCCCTCTGAAGAGCTGGAGCAGGTGGCTGGGGAGAGGGAAGTCTGGGCTTCTCTGCTTGAACTGCTGCCTCCGCGACCCGGACCTCCGGAAAAGCGGTAGAAGATGGATGGATGGATGGATGATCCAAACAGAGCAGTGTGGTGGCAGAGTGATCAGCACTGCAGCAGGACAGCAGCTCACCCTTGCCCCGGGGATCCTGGGTTCAATCCCAGTCCCCGACCAACAGTGAGCTGTGTGGAGTTTGCATGTTCTCCCCGTGTCTGGGTGGGTTTACTCCGGGATTTCTCCGGTTTCCTCCCACATGCCAAAAACATGCAACTTAGGTTAATTGGCATCAAACTGGGGATTCTAAATTGTCCTTAGGTATGACTGTGAGAGTGAATGGTTATCTGTCTCTCTGTGTTGGCCCTGCACTGGACTGGCAATCTGTCCAGGGTGTACCCTGCCTCTTGCCCAAAGATGCTGGGATAGGCTCCAGCTCCCCTGCGACCCGAAAAGGATTAAGCTGAAGAAGATGGATGGATGATCCAAACATTCCCAGCTAGCCCAGGCTCTCACCTTCTCTGTCTGGATACTGACCTCTGAAGATCTGCCTACTCCACCTCTTCCTACTCTAGTCAGCGCCGAAACGGAAGCTGAAGCCTCAGTGCTGTATGTCCTTAACATCATCTGCAACTTCAGCAATTAAATCATAAATTCCATATTCGCCTTGCTAGACCAAATTACTCATCTCCTCCTCTATTCCCCTCACAGGAGTATTCCATCCAATCCTTTAAATTACTTTTCAATGCACAATACACACTAAAGCCTATTATCCTGTGTCAATTTTGTTGTTTCTGCATTTTGGGTCTATTTCTCTTTCAGTCATGTCATTATGTACCTTAAATTGGTTATTGTTCAGACTTTCATACTCTTATTAACATGGGAATGGACAAATATGTTTGCTTTCTGCAACTACAGATTTATTTCAAGCTTGTGCTGTGTCAGAAATGGCAATCTATCTAGAATATTCTCTCAAAAAACTCAGAAGTACTGCAGATATATTGCATGTGCAAACATCAGATTTGCAGGGCATAATGACCTCATTGTAATATTACTTACAATACTGACACAACTCAATGTCTAACTTTACTCTTGTAGTGAACATCCACTGGTTCATAAGCAGCTGAACACAAAACAATGGTCCCCAGGTGTCACAACTGACACAACTGGCCCGAAAATGTTCATCACTTGGAATAAAGTCAGTGTCCAGATTTACTGTAGTAGTAAACATCCCTTGATTATATAAGGAGCTGAACACAAAACAATGGTCCTCTGGTGTCACAAAAGACACTGTTGTCGCCTCTGTTTTGTGCACATCTCACACTCTTAAGCACATCTGACATAGAACCACGTTGATTAAAGAATAAACTATGAAGGATAGTACCAATAAATTACCAGTGTTGCTCCAGTGGAGTCTCTGGCTGTTGTAAGTGTGGCAGCCCTCTTAGTTCCTGGGTGGACCTTGGTTCCTCACAGTGCGGATTGTTTCGGGCAATCTTTGAACACGATCAGTAGGATATTGAGTTAACTGGTGATTAAGCCTTTAACTCTGTCACCACAATTATATTTAAATGGTGACTATTTGACAATAGCAAATTTCCTTAGGAACATAACTGTATGTGTAAAATGACAATGAAGCAATTATAGTCTATATTATGTTATTTGTTTTAGTTGGCAACATTCAAGAGTAGTAGCTGGGAGGGACTTGTTTTCATGTAGTGATATTAGTCTTGCCTGAACAATATATTAATAAATGCACAAAAATACAGCGCATCCAGAAAATATGCACTGCACTTTACATTTTCCACATTTTCTTTTGTTACAGCCTTATTCCAAAATGGATTAAATTCACTTTTTTCCTCAAAATTCTACACACAATACTCCAAAATGACAATGTGAAAAAGTTTTTTTTTTTTTTTTTAGATTTTTGCAAATTTATTAAAAATAAGAAATTTCATGTACAGAAGTATTCACAGCCTTTGCCATGAAGCTCAAAATTGAGCTCAGGTGCATCCTGTTTCCACTCATCATCCTTGAGATGCTTCTGCAGCTTAACTGGAGTCCACCTGTGGTAAATTCAGTTGATTGGACATGATTTGGAAAGGCACACACCTGTCTATATAAGGTCCCACAGTTGACAGTGCATGTCAAGCACAAACCAAGTAGTTAGAGTCATTTTTGGGGGTTTCGTGACCAACCTCCAAGGACCTTTTTTTCTCACTGGATTTAGCATTCTAGACCCATTTTAATGAAAATAAGCTCCCATGTACCTCCCAAAAATTACGGGAAACCTTTTTTTTGCCAAAAATTCAAAATGGCCACCAAAATGCGTACCACCACCTATATCTCAGTAACTAATTCAGCTAGGAGGTTGATTTTGGTGTCTAGACATAGATTTTTGGGGTCAAGCATTCCATTAATGCTATTAGTTTACTTGTGAAACAAACCCATCACGATGAAATCCAATATGGCCACCAATATGGCCACCGATTAACATTTTTTTTGTTTCTTGACTACTAAGGCACCTAGAAAGCTGATGTTGGTGTCAAAACAGAGGTTTAAGGGGTCATACTATCTGTTTATTCCAATAAAAGTGTGTTTAAATGATTACATAATCGAGAAATCCAAGATGGCGGCCGGCTGTCATTTTCACATGCAATGGACTTTTTCATATCCGTCACCAAATGAGCTAAAAAAAGTCAAGTGAGGCTCCTGTGAACCATCCATTGTGTTCATTAGTGCCCTCATTGTCTATCAAGCTCAAAATTGCCCCCAGCCGCCATCTTGGAATACACTTTACGCAGGCACATTTTCTCTAGACCTTATGTTAATGCCACGCAAACGTCCAACTCAATTACATGTAGTCCACTATCAATCACCACATCACATCATACTAAGATGTCCATCTACACATCACTATCACTACTTGATTCACTATCAATGAATGAGTCACTGTATGAACTTGCGCTATCTGAAGCACTGTCTTCACCACTGCTGCTCTCCTCACTGTTGACTTCTGTGTTCGGTTTCGGCATTGACAGGGGAAGTGGCGGTTGAGTCGATCGTACAGGTAGACATAGACCATTCACCAAATGCCACCCATGACCGATTGGTGATGGGTGACTTTGAAGGTGGAAGTTCGTCAGCAAGTACGCAAGGTAGTTTGTCCTGAGGAGGTGATGATGCAGACTGTCTGCGTCTGGTATATACCACAATACCAATGCTGGACCGGAGCCTCTTCGGTGAAAAGAGAGAAGCAGATGGAGATGGATCCCCCTGAACTGATTGATTGTCTCTTTCAAGATCTACCTCTAATTTATGCTTACGTTTCTCGGCTTGAGATAGACAACGCTTGTTAGATAACGTGGTGTAACATGTCTGGTGCATATAATGCCCTTTTGGCCCTTTGGCCCAATCAATATTCCCACATTGAAACCGATCAAGTCCTTTCCATCGTAGAGTTTTTTCACGAATTGAATTCCATTTTTGGTCCTTGGTATTATCCAAAGAGTCACTTTTGGTACATGGTTGACCACAACGTAGAATGCATTCGTATTCACCGGAAGACGTTGATGGTAATTCATCGTTGTCACTTGCAGTATCCATTTTATCCCTCACTTTATATGAATAAGTGTCTGAAAACAAAAACAAATTTGTCATTATCAGAACAGAGGAGAGAAAAAGGAGGGATGACAAGACCTAGAGTCAAAGGCCCTTGTACTGTCTACTGTCATTACGGTAGCATTAAGCAAGCAGCATGGTCAATATGCTAACATTACCTGAGTATACAGTATGGAACAAGATTCAGAATTCTAACCTCTCCAGATAAGTTTAAAGCTAAATTTATACATACCTGGCAACCTTGGTTAAATTGGAAAGATTAGGACTACATATTATGGCAGCACAGACGTTACAAAATCACTGCATCCTCTCTCTTGCTATGCAAAAAGGAATCAATGAATCAAGCATAGGATTCCGGGAATCCTAAGGGGATTACCCAAGTGTTCCTCAGTGAAATCACTGAATCAATGCAGGAGCTTTCTAATAATTATTAAAAATGAATGTAAGGATACCTCATTTGACATTTTTTTTTTCCACAATATCTTTATTGAACCTTTTTTTTAACAAACATGATACAAACAATCAAACACTAACACTAAAGTACTACAAAAAAAAAAAAAGATGCACTAAAAACACCAACAACCACCAGCAAAATCAAATCTTCAACAATGCTCCTCTGTTTAGTCTAGACAATCCAATACATAAGTATACATATTATGTTCACCAGTTTGGAATTTACAAGGTCCACACACATCATTCACCTTCTTCTTCAAGAGTTATGTTTAAATTTTTTACATAATCAATAAAAGGTCTCCATATATTCTCAAACACAATTTCCTTTGATTTCAGTATATATGTTATTCTTTCTAATGGAAGGTTTGTTAACATCTGTCTTAACCACTGAGTCACATCTGGTCTATGAGTGTTTTTTCCATAATAGTGCAATACATTTTTTGGCATTAAGCAAACTGAGGTCTATGAATGTTCTTTCACTTTTTTTTAAATTATGCTTTTCTGGGTACAGACCCAACAAAAACAATTGAGGATTCAATAAGATTTGTTTTGAGATTATTTTTTTCAATTGTTACCCTCACCTCTTCCCAAAACATTCTTATTAATCTACATTCCCATACACAATGAAATAGAGTTCCTTTACTTTCCATGCATTTTGTGCATGTATCTGGTATATTTTTGTTATATTTATTTAACTCCTCCGGTGTAACATACATCCGCATTAACCATTTGAAATGTATCAATTTAAGGCGTACATTTATTGATTTGGTTTGAGCTTCTGTACAAGCCAATTCCCACTGTTCCTCTGAAATTTCAGTTTGCAGATCTTCTTTCCAGTAGTTTAATCTTTTCAGTGAATTTTCACTTGAAGATAGTGTCAATGAGTTATAAAACTCTGAAATAATACCCTTTCTTTTACTATCTTTCATCATCATTTTTTCCAAGGATGAATAAATAGGTCGAGTGAGAGCTTTATTTTGATTTGATCGAATAAAGTTTCTAAGTTGAAGATATTTAAAAAAATGTGTTCTATTGAGATTAAATTTGATCCTCAGCTCTTCAAAAGACATTATGTTATCTGCACATGGCAAATATAAATCCTGAATCTTTTGTATCCCTTTTAAATTCCATACTTTAAATACAGCGTCCGCTCTCCCTGGTTTAAAATATTGATTACCCCATATTGGACTAAATTGTGACAATAACTGTGGTTCTTTTAAATAGTTTTTAGTTTCACGCCATATTTTGATCATATGCTTTACAAATGGATTTTTAACTTGTTTTTGTAATTTTTTTGCTGAATCTGAGTATATGAATATGGGAAGAGGTAAAGGTAAATTGTATGATTCCATTTCAGTCCAGTGAGGGAGATCATTTGATGAAAAATAATATGTCATAGACCTCAGTTGTGCCGACCAATAATACAACATAAAATTTGGACATTTCAGACCTCCACGATCAAATGGTAAATATAATAAAGACAGACATAATCTAGCCCTCCTGTTGTTCCATATAAATTCCACTAACTTTTTTTTTATTCTTGAGAATAAATCTAAAGGTGGTGATAAGGGAATGTATTGAAATAAATAAAGTATTTTAGGTAACATATTACTTTTAAGTATATTGATTCTCCCGATCATCGACATTGGTAGTGACATCCATCTCTGAGTTAACTCATTAATATCTGTCATTAAGGCTTCATAGTTGACACTGGCGACTGATTCTAGCTTAGGCACAATTTGGATTCCTAAATATTTAAACTGATTTACAACATTGAATTGATTTACCTCAGGGGCTGGGTAATTTCTCTGGGTCTCATTTAGCATTAATATTGAAGATTTAGTTTTATTTATTTTATATCCTGATATTTCCCCAAAATTCTTTATTAAATTCAACAAGGTTGGAATTGATTTTTTTAGATTCGACATAAACAAAATTATGTCATCGGCGTACAGGGAGATTTTATGTTCTGTTGGTCCAACTTTAATTCCATATATTTGTGAATGTAAACGTATCGCTAAAGGTTCAATTGCCATAGTAAACAGTAAAGGTGAAAGTGGACAGCCTTGTCGACATCCTCTATTGATTTTTATTGGTTTTGAAATATTATTTGTTAGGATTTCTGCTGTAGCATTATTGTATATTATTTGAACCCATTATATGAAATTATTTCCAAGTCCAAACCTTTGTAGGACTTCAAAAAGAAAGGGCCATTCAACTCTATCAAAGGCCTTTTCGGCGTCCAGTGATAGGAGAGCTGTATCCGGTGCTTCTTTATTAAAATAAATAATATTAAATAGTCTTCTTACATTATGGAATCCTTGTCTTCCCTTTATAAAGCCATTCTGATCTCGATTAATAATATTTGGTAAAATTTCTTGTATTCGTCTTGCTAAAATTTTACAGATTATCTTAAGGTCGGCGTTTAATAGGCTTATTGGTCTCATATTTTCACATTTATTAGAGGGCTTACCTGGTTTTGGCAGCAATATAATTAAGGCATTATTTATGTATGATGGTAAATTATTATTTTGAAATGCTTCTAAAACTATTTCCAAAAAAGGTTTTATTAATTTATTCTTAAATTTTTTATAAAGGTCAACTGGAAGACCATCTGGTCCTGCACTTTTTCCTGATTTCATATTATCAATGGCTAGCCCAACTTCTTCTTGACTAATTTTAGACTCCAATATCTCCCTGTTTTCATTTGGAATACACGGTATAGATAGTTCGTTCAAAAACCCATTTAGTTTTGTTAAATCAAATTCATTTTTAGTATCATATAATTTTTCATAGTAATCTCTAAAGGCTCTGTTAATTTCTAAAGGATCTATAACTACCTACTACTACTAGCCGATCCCTCACACCCTGGTCACGTACTGTTTGCCCCCCTCCCCTCTGGTAGAAGACTTCGGTCCATCCAGACTAAAACCTCCCGTCACATGAACAGCTTCTTCCCCTCTGCCATCAGACTGCTGAACACTAAGTGACTTATTGACTCTCGTGCACTATGTACAGCAGCTCAACCAGACTCATGTCAATCATCACTGTTTTCTTCCTGCATTACCGACTGCACTATATAGTTCTCCACAGTATCTGCTGCTGGCTAATATATTTTAACTGTTGACCAGTATCACTTAATCTTATCCTACACTTTATTACATGTATAGTTTATTTCTTTTATCTTATCATGTTTAATGTTGCAGCATTGTACAGAGACAAATTCCTAGTTTGTGTACTACATGAACAATGGCAATAAACCTGATTCTGATTCTGATACCTGTCCGTTACTTATAATACTAGTAATTGGTGTTTTAATTTCTAATTGTTTAATCTGCCATGCCAATAATTTTCCTGATTTTTCACCTTGTTCATAAAAAGATTGTTTCAATCTTAGAAGACTCGAGGCAGCTCTATTCGCTGATTTTTTGTCGTATTCAGCTCTCAAAATCAGTAATTCATTCTCCAACCTTGGATCACTTCCTGCATACACTTTTTCCTGAAGACTTTTCATTTTATGTTCCAATTTAGCTCTCTCCTCTCGAGTCTTCTTAGATTTTGAACCTGTATAACTAATAATATGTCCCCTAATAAAAGCTTTGAAAGCCTCCCACTTTACACATGCTGATGTTTGTGTAGTATTGATGTCAAAGTACTCGTCTATCTGTTTTTCTATATACTTGACAAATTCCTCATCCTGAAGCCATTTATGCTGAAATTGCCATCTACCTGATTCCTTTGTCAATTTTTTATCTACATATATTAGACAACAGGGTGCATGATCAGAGATCACGATGTTATCATAAAAGCAGTTTTGAATCTTGGATCTTAATTCTGTGGAAATCAAAAAATAATCAATACGTGAGAATGTCTTGTAGGTACTGGAATAACAAGAATAGGCTTTAACTTGTGGTTTCATTTCTCTCCATATATCTAACAATCTCAATTCTTTCATAAAATGATTAATAGTCATCCTACATCCATTGTGCGTACAATCCAGTCCTGTTGATCTATCTATACCTGGATTCAATGTACAATTAAAATCCCCTGCTATTATATGTTGCCCTGTAAGTGATGATAAAATAAGAAATAAATTAGCAAAGAACTTTTGATCATCTATATTGGGACCATATAAGTTCACAAGATTTATATTTTCTAATAGCAAAGAACCTTGAATGATTACATATCTTCCAAGTTTGTCTCCAATTACATTTTTCACTTGAAAAGGGACTGATTTATGTATGAGAGTCATAACTCCCCTGGCCCGGGATGAGAATGATGAGGTGAATACACTTCCTTGCCATCTACTCCTAATTCTTTTTATATCCTCCTCTATTAAATGAGTTTCTTGTAAAAACACAATTTTTGAACCCATGTCTTTTATTTTATTCATAACTTTTTTAAGTTTTTTTTAAATTTTGTAGACCTCTGCAATTCCATGAAGTTAAATTAAGATTAACACTTTGGTTTATGATCAATAGAGAGTTTGGGATTACCTTGCAGTGTAAACATGCTCATACAGAGAAGCAAAAACATGAGTGGTTGAACATTCATCCTACAAACTACACACAAACAAATTCCCCCTTCCCACACTTGTGGCGAACCCTCCAAAATCAAAAGAAAAATTCCGTCTCCCGATATAGCCATCGACCGCTCCACACCCACGGGGAACAGCCTAAGCCACTCCTTCTTCATCCTCCCAATCACCCTAACTCTACTGCTTTTAATGACGTAACAATAACTCTCCTCTGTAGTTTTCCAACTTAACTCCAAAATTTTTTAACAACTTTGTACATCATAGTTTTTTTGTGTTTGTTTTGTTTTTGTTTTTTTTTTTAATATATAATACAATCTATATTTTGTAAACTTGCTATTTACTTCAAGTCAGTCAGATGCCTGTGCAAATGCTTAATTATTCTACCTTATATTTTGTTCATGCTTAGCTCCCACCAGTCTCTTCTTCTTCTTTGATCTTCTTGATGAACTCCTGCGCCTCCTCTGGGGTCTTGAAGATGTGGGTTCTGCCCTCATACGTGGTCAGCAGTCTCGCAGGATAGATTACACCATGACGAATCCCAAGGTTGCGCAGCTCCTTACGTATGGGATCAAACTGCTTCCTCAATTGTTGGATTCCTGTGGCCAAATCTGGGTAGAACCGCACCTGCTGATCCTGGTGTTTAATCTCTCCTTTAGCTCGTGCAGCGTTGAAGATCTTCATCCTGTCTCTGTTGCTAAGAAACTTCATAATTAAGGTCCTCGGCGGTCCCTTATCTCTCCGTGGGCCAATACGATGTGCTTTTTCCAGAACCACTGCTGATTGCAACTCCTTGCTGCCCAGCACCTCCGGAATCCACTTTTCCAGAAAGGAATATACGTCCCGACCTTCTGATTCCTCTGGAAGACCCACCAGCCTCAAGTTATTCTGTCTCGACCGAGATTCCAAATCCAAAATATTTTCTTCTAGACATTTATTTTTTTTTTCCAAAGTGCGCACCTTTAATTGAAGACGGGTGACGTCATCTTCAGCACTAGTGAGACGGAGCTCCATCTGCGCCGTTCGTTCTACACAGTCACCCAATTCCTTTCTTATTCCTTCCAACGCTGTCATAATCCCATCAAATCTAGAGGAAAAGTCCGCTCTCATTGAACTCATGGCAGCCATCAGCGCATCTGCGCCGTTCCCCGCAGATATCGCACCATTGCCAGCCTCCTCCGCCATATATGGAGTTTTGTTTGCTGCGTCACAGACCTGAAAGTCCGTTAATTTGGACTGTTTCGGCGGCTCGCTTTTTCCTTTACCTGATTTTCCAGCCTTAGGCTTCGCCGACATATCCTCGCCCAAACGCTGGGATACGTTCTGTCCCAAATGAGAGAGTTATTTGCCGATTTTTTTCTCCAGGAGCAGAGCAGAGTGAGACACGTCCGTCTTACGTGGCAGCCATAACCGGAAGTCTCCTCATTTGACATTTTTAGCTCATTTGGTGACGGATATGAAAAAGTCCATTGCATGTGAAAATGACAGCCGGCCGCCATCTTGGATTTCTCGATTATGTAATCATTTAAACACACTTTTATTGGAATAAACAGATAGTATGACCCCTTAAACCTCTGTTTTGACACTAACATCAGCTTTCTAGGTGCCTTAGTAGTCAAGAAACAAAAAAAATATTAATCGGTGGCCATATTGGCGGCCATATTGGATTTCATCGTGATGGGTTTGTTTCACAAGTAAACTAATAGCATTAATGGAATGCTTGACCCCAAAAACCTATGTCTAGACACCAAAATCAACCTCCTAGCTGAATTAGTTACTGAGATATAGGTGGTAGTATGCATTTTGGCGGCCATTTTGAATTTTGGGCAAAAAAAAGGTTTCCCGTAATTTTTGGGAGGTACATGGGAGCTTATTTTCATTAAAATGGGTCTAGAATGCTAAATCCAGTGAGAAAAAAAGGTCCTTGGAGGTTGGTCACGAAACCCCCAAAAATGACTCTACTAGGATCTGTTCTGTAGACCTCCGAGACAGGATTGTCTCGAGGCACAAATCTGGGGAAGGGTACAAAAAAATTTCTGCTGCTTTGAAGGTCCCAGTGAGCACAGTACCCTCCATCATCCGTGAATGGAAGAAGTTTTGAGCCACCAGGACTCTCCCTAGAGCTTGCCGGCTGTTGAAACTGAGCGATAGCGGGAGAAAGGCCTTATTCAGGGAGGTGACCAAGAACCCAATGGTCACTCTGTCAGAACTCCAGCATTCCTCTGTGGAGAGAGGAGAACATTCCAGAAGGACAACCATCACTGCAGCAATCCACCAATCAGGCCTGTATGGTACAGTGGCCAGACGGAAGCCACTCCTTAGTAAAAGTCATGTGGCAGCCTACCTGGCGTTTGTCAAAAGGCACCTGAAAGACTCTGAGACCATGAGAAACAAAATTCTCTGGTCTGATGGGACAGAGATTGAACTCTTTGGCTTGAATGGCAGGTGTCATATTTGGAGGAACCTGATGGAGCTTCAGACGTGCTGCAAAGACGAATGGGCAAAACTGCCCAAAGATGGTGTGCCAAGTTTGTGGCATCATATTCGAAAAGACTTAAGGCGTAATTGCTGCCCAAAATGCATCAGCAAAGTATTGAGCAAAGGCTGTGAATATTTATGTACATGTGATATCTTCGTTTTTTTATTTTTAATAAATTTACAAAAATTTAAAAAAAAACCTTTTCACATTGTCGTTATGGGGTATTGTGTGTAGAATTTTGAGGTAAAAAATGAATTTAATCCCATTTGGAATAAGGCTGTAACATAACAAAATGTGGAAAAAGTTAAGCACTGTGAACACTTTCCGGATGCACTGTATATTCTGTTGTCCCTTTGCAGTCAACTTACAGTGCATCCGGAAAATATTCACAACGCTTCACTTTTTCCACATTTTATGTTACAGCCTTATTCCAGAACGGATTAAATTCATTTTTTCCCCTCAAAATTCGACACACAACACCCCATAATGACAATGTGAAAAAACATTTTTTTTTTTTTAGACTTTTGCAAATTTATTAAATTAACCATTTGAGTGTGACTGTCGCCAAATTGCAGCATAACTCCTAGTGGTCAAGAGTGGTAAATATTTTTTGTCAATAAAATAGTTCAGATTTCCAAGGCTATAACTTGAAAGTGGTAAGAGATAATGGCTTACTGTCAATTAGAAAGATGTAAAATATGAGAGAAGTTTCAGATAGGAGTGATTTTACACATCTAATTTGCATAATGCCACAGCAGCTATATTGAATTACATAACTCGGTCAAAAGCGGACTTTGGACATATTTACACAAAGAATAGTTCATTCTTTTGACACCATTGTCTCTACAGGGGTACATTATCATCTTATCTTCAAAGTATATGAACAAGAAATCAGTACAATATTAACAAAAAACAAAGAAACACGTCACTTACCGGTGGCTAAGGGGACTCGCTCACTGCCGTGGTTGCTGCATTTTCATCCATTGTGGTCGTTATTTTGCATTCTGTCGGTCATTTACGCTCCCTTTACATCTACAAAGTCTTATGATTATCCCACATAAATTTCGCTTGTATCCCGCAGCTATTTTCCATGTACAAAGCCTTCTAACTGACGATGATGGATGGCAGCCATATTAGCTTTCTGGGCTAAAAGGATAAAAACAGGAAAAGGAAATGAGGATTTCTTCTTCTTTGGTGTATTACGTGTCATCCATTGAGTCCTCCAATGCGTGTCTGCCACCATCTGAAACTGCAGATCAGTACAAATCAGTACAAATCCTCAGTGGAGCTGGGGATGTCAGAGTGAGATGACAAGCACAGTGCCGCGTTCTGCCACTAGGGGCACGCAAAATCTCACACTCAAAGGGTTAAAAAACACTAAGAAATCACATATACATAAGTATACACAGCCTTTGCTTAATACTTTGTTAATGCATCTTTGGCAGCAATTACAGCCTCAAGTCTTTTTTGAATATGATGCCACAAACTTGGCACACCTATCTTTGGGTAGTTTCAGCCATTTCTATTTACAGCACCTCTCAAGCTCCATCAGGCTGGATGGGAAGCATTGGTGCACAGCCATTTTCAGTTCTCTCCAGAGAAGTTCAATTGGATTCAAGTCTGGTATCTGGCTTGGCCACTCAAGGACATTCACAGAGTTGTCCTGAAGCCACTCCTTTGATATCTTGGCTGTGTGCTTAGGGTTGTTGTCCTACTGAAAGATGAATCGTAGCCCCAGTCTGAGGTCAAGAGCGCTCTGGAGCAGGTTTTCACATCCAGGATGTCTCTGTACATTGCTACATTCATCTTTCCCTCTATCCTGACTAGTCTCCCAGTTCCTGCCATTGAAAAACATCCCCACAGCATGATGCTGCCACCACCATTTGCATGGTTATGAGTGGTGCCTGGTTTGCTCCAAACATGACTCTGACATAATTTCTGGGCCCAGGGGACAGAAGACAGACTCAAGAGAATACAATTATCCTTTTATTATCAACCCGTGTCTTGTGTGTGAGTGCTTGTATGTGCTATGTGGTGTGTGAAGTGCAGGACTCATGCTGGGGCTGAGCTGGACGCGGTTCGGCCTGGCAACCCTATGGAGACAAAACAGAGATGTTAATGCTGCACCAGCGCTGAGAGCGTAATACAGACAGTCGCTTACTTTTGCAGGTGGTGCTGCTGGGCTCCGGTTTGCCCTGTGGGCGACAGCCAGGGAAAGAGCATCTAGCTTCATGCTGGGGGAAGAGGGAGTTACCCTGATGCTGATGTGGAGCTGAGCTGCCGCCAGGGAGAGAAGATCCACCGCCAGGGAGGTCCACCTGTGCACAGGGGAAAGGAACTTGACAAGGTGAGTGGAGGTTAAGCTTACGTGCTTCGACGTGTTGCTCGTGGTCAGAAGTTGAGCCAAGATGTGGCTGGAGACGAGAGACGCGTCTTCTTGAGTTTGACAGACGGCTCTGTGCTGAGTTGCTGGCAGGCCTGGCTCTTAAAGCCCGCTGACGATTGGCAGCAGGTGTGCACGCAGCTGAGACTGATGATGGCCCTGCGGGCGTCATGACAGTACTCCCCCCTCTAGAGGTGCCTCCTGGCACCTGCCCCATCTTACCCGGGTGCGTCTGGTGAAAGTCACGGATGAGTTGTTTATCGAGGACAAGAGACAGACGTACCCAGGACCTATGCTCAGGGCCGAATCCCTCCCAGTCCACCAGGTATTGTAGACCGCGACCCGGCCGGCGGAAATCCAGGATGGTAGTGACTCCCCATGCCGGATGGCCATCGATCATCATCGGAGGAGGTGGAGCCACAGGGGGCGGGCAGAGGGTGCTGGAGCAGATGGGTTTCACCTGTGAAACATGGAAGGTTGGGCAGATGTGGAGGAAGGGGGGGAGAGCTAGGCGAACAGCCACAGGGGTAATTACACGTACAATAGGGTAAGGCCCAATAAAACGCTTGGTCAGCTTGCGTTTCTCTGCTTTCAAATTAATGTTACGCGTCAACAGCCATACCTGCTGACCCACCTTGTACTCGGGAGCCGGTCTCCTGCGGCGATTGGCCGTCCTGATGTTCCGCTCGGTGGTCTGAAGGAGAGCTCTGCGGGTGGTAGTCCAGAGCCGGCGGCAGTGCCTGGCATGGGCGTGGACAGAAGGCACTGCCACCTCCTTCTCCTCCTCCGGAAAGAGAGGGGGGGTCATTCCCCAAAGACGCCCTGAAGGGGGACATCCCAATTGCTGAAGAAACCGTGGAGTTATGGGCGTACTCAATCCACTGCAGGTGGCTGCTCCAAGAAGAAGGGCTGGAGGCAATGACGCAGCGTAGGGCGGCCTCCAGTTCCTGATTCGCTCTTTTGCACTGCCCATTGCTCTGAGGGTGGTAACCAGATGACAGGCTTACTGTTGACCCCAGCACGTGACAGAACGCCCTCCAAACCTGTGAAATAAACTGGGGCCCACGATCCGAGACGACATCCGTGGGGATCCCATGAATACGAATGACATGCTGAACCAGCAGGTTCGCTGTCTCCCGCACCGTCGGCAACCCCCGGAGGGGAATGAAGTGGGCCACCTTGGAGAAGCGATCAACAATGGTCAGGACCGTCGTAAAATGATTGGATGGCGGAAGGCCCGTCATGAAATCCAGGGTGATGTGTGACCAGGGACGACTAGGAACTGGCAGGGGGTGGAGCAATCCGTCCGGGGGGGAGTGCAGGCCCAGATGTAGGCATTGACGTCCTTCCGCAGCCCCGGCCACCAAAATGATCTCTGGAGCCGCTCAATCGTGCGAGACACCCCAGGGTGGCATGCCAACTTCGAGGCGGGAGCCCACTGAATGACCTCACCCCGGACCGGCATAGGGACAAACAACCGTTCCGAGGGGCTGTCTCCCGAATCGGGCTCAGTCTCCTGCGCCTTCACAACCCTCTCCCTGATGTCCCACAAGAGGGCGCCCATGACGCAGGATGGGGGAAGGATCGTTTGTTCCTGGTCCTCGGATACCTCTGCCGAGAACTGCTTGGAGAGGGCATCTGGCTTAGCGTTCTTGTCCCCAGGGCGATAAGTGATTGTGAAGTCGAACCAACCGAAGAACAGGGACCAGCGGGCCTGACGGGAGTTCAACCGCTTAGCAGTCCTCAGATATTCCAAGTTCTTATGGTCGGTCCAAACTACAAAAGGCTGGGCCGCTCCCTCCAACCAATGGCGCCACTCCTCCAAAACGAGCTTCACCGCCAACAGCTCCCTATCACCGATGCTGTAGTTCCTCTCTGCTGGAGACAGGCGGTGTGAGAAGAAGGCACAGGGGCGGATCACCCCGTCTATCGGACAGCGCTTGGAGAGTACTGCCCCCACCCCGGAGTCCGAAACGTCCACCTCGACCAGGCGCTGGAGAGCCGGGTCCATCTGCGTAAGGTCGCGGGACGAAGAGAACTCCCTCTTAAGTGCGCCGAACGCTGCTGCAGCCTCCTCTGTCCGGTGGAAGGGAACCTTCGGGGACGTGAGACAGGTCAGCGGGCGGGCCTCCATGCTATATTTGGGCACAAAACGGCGGTAAAAATTGGCAAACCCCAGGAACTGCTGGAGCTACTTCCTGGACGGGGCGGGGGGGCAGTCCACCACCGCCTTGACCTTGGCCCTTGGCCAGGTTGGGGAGAACCTGGTTGTGGGAAATCACAAAGCCGAGAAACGACATCTTGTTAGCATGGAACTCGCATTTCTCAGCCTTCACCAACAGTTGGTTCTCCAGGAGACATTGGAGGACCTGTCTCACGTGCACCCGGTGCTCCTCAAGCGATCGGGAGAAGATGAGGATGTCGTCCAGGTAGACAAAGATGAAGGTGTCAAGGAAATCCCGGAGAACATCATTGATCAGGCGCTGGAAGATGGCCGGAGCGTTAGTCAGCCCAAACGGCATCACCAAGTATTCGAAGTGGCCGCTTGGGGTCCGAAAACCAGTCTTCCACTCATCTCCCTCCTTGATCCTTGATCCTCCCTCCTTGAGCTGAAGCAGAGTCGCAGTCTTACACGCCTCTCTGCAGCTCCTCTTCATCCGCCACCCCTCAGCTTAGCCCCTGTCTTCCCCATCAGAGAATCGTTGTCTGCTCCCTCCAAAGTAAATAAAAATATAATGTATAAGCATCCCAAAGTGATAAAGCAAAATATTGGTAAAACTCAAATTAAACATAAAACCTCTAAATTGAATGATTTGGCCTCTGTTCCTCCTCATAATTTAAAAATTAAATGTGGTTTGTTAAATATTAGGTCTCTAACTCCCAAGTCTCTGTTAGTCCATGATCTGTTAATTGATCATCAGATTGATTTAATTTCCCTTACAGAGACTTGGTTAGGACAAGAGGATTATGTTGGTTTAAATGAATCAACCCCCTCTGGTTATTTAAACTGTCAAAATCCCAGAAGTTCTGGTCGTGGAGGAGGAGTAGCAACAATTTACCATTCCAAATTACTAGTTAATGTAAAGCAAAAAACATGTTATAATTCCTTTGAGGGCCTGGTTCTCAGTATTGGGCACTTTAGCAATTTCAGGTTAAACCCAATTTTATTTGCCATTGTTTATCGTCCCCCATCAACCTATTCATAATTTTTATCCGAATTTGCTGATTTCTTAGCTGATTTAGTGTTGAAATCTGATAGAATAATTATAGTAGGGGACTTTAATATACATGTGGATGTAGATAGTGACTGCCTTAATGTGGCTTTTAATTCAATATTAGACTCGATTGGGTTTTCTCAGAAAGTAGGAAATTCTACTCATTACCTCCACCATACATTGGACCTTGTTCTGACATATGGCATAGAAATAGAAAATCTTGTAGTGTCTCCTCATAACCCTGTACTGTCAGACCATTGTCTGTTAACCTTTGATTTTACTATTTCTGACTATTTGGCTCCTAAAGAAAAATATTATCACAGTAGATGCCTCTCAGATGATGCTGTTTCCAAATTTATGCAGATTGTTTCCTCTATGCCATGTGTCAACACAACGGAAATAAGCTATAAACAGCTTGCTCCTTCTGTAATTGATAACATGGTGGATAGTGTTTCAGCTTCTCTGCATCAGGCTCTAGACTTGGTGGCCCCCTTAAAAAAGAAAAAGTCTAATCAGAGATTTTTAACTCCTTGGTTCAACACAGAAACTCGTAGCTTAAAACAGAAGACTCGTCAATTAGAAAGAAAATGGCGCTCTACTAATTTAGATGAAATCTATTTAGCTTGGAGAAATCATCTTTTAATTTATAAAAAATCTCTTAGAAAAGCTAGAACGAGTTATTACTCTGCATTAATAGAAGAGAACAAGAATAATCCCAGGTTTCTTTTCAGTACTGTAGCCAGGTTGACAAAGAGTCAGGACTCTGTCAATCCTAGCATCCCCTTAGAGCTTACTAGTCAGGACTTTATGAACTTTTTCAATAATAAAATTTCATCCATCAGAGATAAAATCAATCAGATTCTTCCCACAGTTAACTTAAATACTGTAACTACTACAACTCCTTCTATTGATGTCTGTCTTGATGAGTTTACTCCAATCGACCTTTGTGAGTTAGACAAAGTAGTTTCCTCATCCAAACCTTCAACTTGTCTTTTAGATCCTATTCCTACCAGGTTATTTAAAGAAGTGTTCCCACTTATTGGTAGCTTTATTCTTCATATAATCAATTCTTCATTAACTTTAGGCCATGTACCGCAGGCTTTTAAAACGGCTGTAATTAAACCCTTACTCAAAAAGCCAACGCTAGATCCAGGAGCTTTAGCTAACTATAGACCAATCTCTAATCTCCCTTTCATTTCAAAAATCTTAGAAAGAGTTGTTGCTACGCAATTATTTGACCACCTGCAGGGAAATGGTTTACTTGAAGAGTTTCAATCTAGGTTTAGAATCCATCATAGTACTGAAACAGCTTTAGCGAAGGTCACTAACGACCTCCTCATCACATCTGATAATGGACTGGTTTCTGTACTTGTCCTTTTAGACCTTAGTGCAGCTTTTGATACTATTGATCATAATATTCTACTTGATAGATTAGAACACTATGTTGGACTTAATGGAACTTCGTTGCAGTGGTTTAGATCTTATTTATCTGATAGGTTCCAGTTTGTTCATGTAAATGATGAGTTTTCTTTCAGCTCAAAGCTTAGTCATGGAGTTCCACAGGGATCTGTGCTAGGCCCTACTCTTTTTAGTTTATACTGTATATGCTTCCGTTAGGCAACATTATTAGAAAGCACTGTATACATTTTCATTGTTATGCAGATGACACACAATTATACCTGTCAATGAAGCCAGATGATAGTAATCAATTAGCCAAGTTAGAAGCCTGTCTTAAGGAAATCAAAGCTTGGATGACTTGTAATTTCCTGCTACTAAATTCAGATAAGACTGAAGTCATTCTTGTTGGTCCAAAAAACCTTAGAAATTCCTTTCCAAATCAAACTTTCAGTTTGGACGCAGTTACTCTTTCTCTTAATAGCTCTGTGAGGAACCTTGGAGTTATTTTTGATCAGGATTTGTCCTTCAATTCACATATTAAATTTGTTTCTAAGACTGCCTTCTATCATTTGCGTAATATTGCCAAGATTAGGAGCATCTTGTCTCAGAGTGATGCTGAGAAGCTGATCCACGCTTTTGTTAGCTCGAGATTAGATTATTGTAAATCTTTATTATCAGGCTATCCTAAAACATCTTTAAAAAGTCTTCAGCTGATCCAAAATGCTGCAGCAAGAGTTTTAACAGGTACTAGAAAGAGAGATCATATCTCTCCGGTTCTGGCCTCCCTTCATTGGCTTCCCATAGAGTTTAGAATTAAGTTTAAAATCCTTCTTCTCACTTACAAAGCTCTAAACAATCAGGCTCCTTTTTATTTAAAAGATCTGATACTACCGTATTATCCTAACAGAGCACTACGCTCCCAAAATGCAGGATTGCTTGTAATACCTAGAATCTCCAAAAGTACAATGGGAGGCAGAGCCTTCAGTTATCAAGCTCCTCTTCTGTGGAATCAGCTGCCAATCTGGATTCGGGAGTCAGACTCGATCTCTGTTTTTAAGAATAGGGCTAAAACCTACCTTTTTGATCTAGCCTACAATTAGGGAGGGATCATGTGTTTCTGAACCCTCCCTTAGTTATGCTGCTAATAGGTTTAGTCAGCCGGGGGACCTCCAGTAATGCACTGGGCCTCACTCCTTTCCTCACTCTCTATGAAATATTTTTTTTTGCTGGTCATTAACATTTGTTTGTTCTCTCCCATAGATTGAGTCCCCATCGTGCTGTTTGCTCTCTACATGTCTGTTCTTTTCTTCTTCTCTATCCCCTCACCCCCCAGCCAGTCGCAGCAGATGACTGCCCCTCCCTGAGCCTGGTTCTGCTGGAGGTTTCTTCCTGTTAAAAGGGAGTTTTTCCTCTCCACCGTCGCCAAGTGCTTGCTCACAGGGGATCGCCTTATTGCTGGGGTCTTTCTGCAACTGTGGGGGTCCCCCCTACAGTTGATAGTGCTATGAGATGACTGTTGTTGTGAAATGGCGCTATATAAATAAAGTTGAATTGAATTGATCCGCATGAGATGGTACGCGTTGCGGAGGTCGAGTTTGGTGAACAAAGAGGCCCCCTGGAGGGAATCAAACGCCGTGTCCATGAGGGGCAGGGTGTACTTATCTTTCACCGTGATATCATTGAGACCCCTGAAGTCGATACATGGCCGCAGGGAGCCGTCCTTCTTGCCAACGAAGAAGAATCCTGCCCCCACTGCCGAAGAAGACGGGTGGATGATCCCTAAGTTGAGCGACTCCTTTACATACGTATCCATCGCCTCCCATTCTGGAGCAGACAGGCTGTACAGTGGAGATTAATGGCGCAGTCATAAGGGCGGTGGGGAGGAAGGGACAGCGCCCGCGACTTACTGAAAACCGCCCCCAGATCGTGGTATTCAGGTGGCACCTTGGACAGATCTGGACGGGGGGACATGCATGGGGCCACAGACACTGATGGGGCACGTGCCGCGGACTGCAGACACGTGCTGAGGCAGAACGAACTCCAGGATGAGATGTTTCCTGTCTGCCAGTCGAAGGAGGGATTATGCAGCCACAGCCAGGGGTAGCCCAGGATGACCGGGGAAGTGGAGGAGGGCAGCACCAGAAAGCGTAGATCCTCTCGGTGGTTCCCAGAAACGATCACCGACACTGGGGCGGTCTGCTGAGAAATAGTTGTTAGCGGGGCTTTGGATAGGGCTATCAGGTTGATTGGTGGCTGGAGAGTTTGAGAGGTGAGCCCTAACTGGGTTGCCAGGTCTCCTGATATGAAACTCTGCTCAGCCCTGGAGTCAATCAGTGCATGAGTGGAATATTCAGTGTGTTTATGGATGAATTGGATGGGCACGAGGCAGCTGGTGAGGGGTTTTGATTGGGAGGCATCCGTGAGTCCCCCTACTGTGACCCACGGACCTCCTCTTTTAACCGACTCGTACAATTCTCCAATTCATGTGCACTGCTACCACAATAAAAACACAGCCCTAACTCCCTACGGCGCTGTTTCTCAGCAGGCGGAATCTTGGAGCGCCCGATTACCATATCCTCCTGCCCCGGAAGTCCTTCCGGAGAGGGCAGAGCCAACTGGGGTGACTGTGAGGAATGGAAAAACTGCATGCTTGAGCGGCTAGAAGCTCTTCGCTCGGCAGCTCGTTCCCTCAGCCTGTTATTCAAGCTAATGGTAAGTGCGATTAGCTCGTTTAGTCATTCTGGTTTATCTAACCTAGCTAGTTCTTCTCTTAGGCTAGGGCTTAGGCTACAGATAAAGATGCTACACAACGAGGCGTCCTCCCACCCGACTTCAGCGGCTACCACCCGGAAATCATCCGCGTAGTCCGCAGCGGACCTACCGCCCTGCCGAAGGTTTAACAACCGGGTGGTGAGCACGGTGTCCCGGTTGGAGTGGTCAAACACCTCATGGAAGTCGGCCAGAAACTGCTGGTATGTTAGCATAACTGGGCTTAGCCATAATGGCGTAGGCCCAGGCTAGTGCCCTACCTTCTAGCAGGTTAGCGATGTAGCCTATCTTGCTATGATCCGTAGGAAAATCCCCTGGTACTCGCTGGAAAACCATCTCACATTGCAGGATAAACCCCCGGGCTTCCCCAAGCTTCCCACTGAAGCGTTCGGGTGTGGGCACTGGTGTGAGGAGGACCAAAGGGACCTGGCTAACCTGGGTAGGCGGGGGGCAAGCCGGTGGAAACGTCCGCTGTCCATCTAGACGGTCCAACCGGCTGTTAATTAGTGTTAACTGGGTAAGGATAACATTCTGTTGGTAAGCTAGTTGTTCTACTCGAGCGTCTAAGGTGTTTAAATGGCGTGCTAGCACTCTCTCCGCTGGGTCGCTCTGACGGAGCCGTACTGACATAATTTCTGGACCCAGGGGACAGAAGACAGACTCGAGAATACAATTATCCTTTTATTATCAACCCGTGTCTTGTGTGTGAGTGCTTGTATGTGCTATGTGGTGTGTGAAGTGCAGGACTCGTGCTGGGGCTGAGCTGGATGCGGTTCGGCCTGGCAACCCTATGGAGACAAAACAGAGATGTTAACACTGCACCAGCGCTGAGAGCGTAATACAGACAGTCGCTTACTTTTGCAGGTGGTGCTGCTGGGCTCCGGTTTGCCCTGTGGGAGACAGCCAGGGAAAGAACGTCTAGCTTCGTGCCGGAGGAAGAGGGAGTTACCCTGATGCTGATGTGGAGCTGAGCCGCCGCCAGGGAGAGAAGATCCGCCGCCAGGGAGGTCCACCTGTGCACAGGGGAAAGGAACTTGACAAGGTGAGTGGAAGTTAAGCTTACGTGCTTCGACGTGTTGCTCGTGGTCAGAGGTTGAGCCAAGACGTGGCTGGAGACAAGAGACGCGTCTTCTTGAGTTTGACAGACGGCTCTGTGCTGAGTCGCTGGCAGGCCTGGCTCTTAAAGCCCACTGACGATTGGCAGCAGGTGTGCACGCAGGTGAGACTGATGATGGCCCTGCAGGCGCCATGACAGACTCCTGGCATTCACGCCAAAGAGTTCAATCTTAGTCTCATCAGACCAGAGAGTTTCTCATAGTCTGAGAGTCCTTCAGGTGCCTTTTGGCAAACTCCAGGCAGGCTGCCATGTGCCTTTTACTAAGGAATGCCTTCCATCTGGCTACTCTACCATACAGGCCTGATTGGTGGATTGCTGCAGAGATAGTTGTCCTTCTGGAATGTTCTCCTCCCTCCACAGAGGAACACTGGAGCTCTGACAGAGTGATCATCGGGTTTGTGGTCACCTACCTGACTAAGGCCCTTCTTCCCCGATCGCTCAGTTTAGATGGCCAGCCAGCTCTAGGAAGAATCTTGGTGGTTCAGAACTTCTTCCATTTACGGATTATGGAGGCCACTGTACTAATTGGGACCTTCAAAGCAGCAGAAATTTTTCTGTACCCTTCCCCAGATTTGTGCCTCGAGACAATCCTGTCTTGGAGGTCTACAGACAATTCATTTGACTTCATGCTTGTTTTGCGCTCTAACATGCACTGTCAACTGTGGGACCTTATATAGACAGGTGTGTGCCTTTCCAAGTCATGTTCAACTGAATTTACCACGGGTGGACACCAATTAAGCTGTAAAAACATCTCAAGGATGATGAGTGGAACCTGAGCTCAATTTTCAGCTTCATGGCAAAGGCTGTGAATACTTATGTACATGTGATTTCTTAGTTTTTTATTTTTAATAAATTTGCAAAAATCTCAAACTTTTTTTTCACAGTTATTATGGGATATTGTGTGTAGAATTTTGAGGAAAAAGGGAATTTAATCCATTTTGAAATAAGGTTTTAACATAACAAAATGTGGAAAAAGTGAAGTGCTGTGAATACTTTCCAGATACACTGAACAGTATAAATTGTGTTTGTGAAACTGTTGTTTAAAAGCAATATTACACTCTAGGTCATGTTGTATCATAAATATGTCACTGTGGTGATGTCTTCAGACCCGTTCTGCACATCGTGCCTACAACCAACACACAGCTGTGCTATATTCATTGATACCACACTCCTCCTTGTGTAATATTGCTCATATCATGTAGTGTAGTTGTCTTTATAAAATGAATTAAATCCTTTACTGCTGATAGATCATTCTAATTTTCTACTGTTGGGGTAGATTACCCCTAAATTTCAATGAATATTGGTGGTATAGCCAAACCCCCAGTAAAATAGAATGACAACTAAAAACATCTGAAAGAGGATGATGCAGTTATTTCAAGTGACTTCTTCATAAGTCCACCATGTGTTTAAATTAGATTTAAAAAGTTTTAAATATGTTGAAAATATGAATATGCTGACAACAAATACACATTATTAATAGTAACTAATATTAAGTGCATAAACCATTTTACAATTGCCACTATTTCCATTTTTTTTTTCTTTTGAAGGAGACATGATAGATGCTAGCCAAAACATCTAAGTCAAAGTCTCTCAAAGAAATTGAGATGCTACTCCCTAAAACAAACTATCACACTCACAGTTCATTCATGAATTTAACATCCTCATAATTACAACAATAAATAATGCCTAAAACAATAATACCTAAAAAAAAAGTTAAATGCAATATGTACATAGCAGTAATAAAAACATACTGAGCAATAAATAAATAAGACCATCTTATACACAAGGTTATTGCCACAAAATAACCTAAAATAACATCAGCAGTCTGTGTGTGTTATATAAATCCATTCAAAATGCATACTGCTGTTGGGGAAAAAAAAAACAAACTAAGATTCAACCTGGTAGTTCGGGTTTTATGGGATCTGTACCGCTTTCCTGAGGGGAGCAAGTGAAAGAAATCATGACTGGGATGAGTGCAATCCTTAATAATGGTGGTAGCTCTGCTGAGGTACCGAGACCTGGAAATCTCTTCCAGCGAAGGGAGAGAACAGCCAGTGATTTTTTGCACAGTCTCGATCACTCTCTGCAAGGCTTTGCGGTCTGCGGCTGAACAGCCCCCATACCAAACCACGATGCCATATGACAAAATGCTCTCAATAGCAGAGCGGTAAAATAAAGCCTCAAAAAGTGTAGACGTTGTTGAGCCTTCTTTACCTTTACCTTAACTGGCCAGGTGAGGTTGTGAGAAATATGAACACCCAGAAACTTAAAAGCCTCCACTCTCTCCACACACTCCTTGCCTACATATAGAGGAGGAGGCTCACTACTATGCTTCCTAAAATCAATAATGAGTTATTTTATTTTTTTTTTGTATTCAATAGCAGATTATTATCTGAGCACCATCTTACCAGTTTCTGGACCTCATCTCTGTATGCAGACTTATCTCCTCCTGATATGAGCCCCACCACTGTTGTATCATCCGCAAACTTCACTGTAATGTTTGTGGGATGAACAGGTATGCAGTCATATGTGTACAATAAATACAAAGTGGGGCTCAACACACAGCCCTGTGGCGAGCCTGTGTTAAGCATGACTGTAGAGGAAGAAATCCAATCTAACTGCTGGAGCAAAGATTCCCTCACACGATAAAGAGTGGTGAGTGCTAAGCTCTTGATCGTAGTAGAAGTGAATGGAACATGCTTCAGGTTAATGTCTATGGTCAGATATCTCTCTTGGAGTTAACCTGACATAGCTGTTAATTTATTCAGATTTTTTTGGTGTTGTGTGAATCATTTTCTTGATGAGGCGAAGTGAGCCTTACTTTGTGTCTGGACCAATGGTATTCAGTTTAAATCTAGTTCATTTTGGCTCATTAACACTGATTAAATGACTGGACTTTGTCTTCTTGATGAAGGTGGAGATGTATTGTGGAACTATTGTTTTTCTTTAAAACTCGGTGAACAAAGATGTGGTAGCTATTCTACACTCCCTATCCTTCCCACACCTTCAGGTCCACACAGGAACTGAAGCAAAAACTATCTGTGAGCAGTGCTGATGGGCTTTGCTCTGAGTGATAAGAACCCTCTTCCACATAAACATGTTGCTGGAAACATCAAGGAAAATTCTCCAGGCCCGGTTCCCACCATGCAGCTACTGTCCAGTGGCTGCTAGATTGGTCATAAGCAGAATTTAAAGCCCATGAAACATGGGAAAGGGCACAGTGTTGGCTCTAAGCCTGGCCACCCACTCAGCCCTCGGGCAGGGGTCCCAGCCCATCACATCTCTGGCTTCTGTCTGTGGGTGCATGTGTGTGTGAGTACCACTCTGTCGGTTCACATCCACACATCCTTCACTAAATTGGTTACACACTGTTCTGTCATTATGATGAAATGAGCCTTGATTGCCCAGTGCTTTGCCAGGTAAAATAAATTTGTTATTCTATTACGGCCTGACAGACAGGGTTGCCTCAAGATAAATGCAAAAAAGTCTTTAGCGTCACAGGCTTTGCCAGGGGCCATTTTTGCTCTGTTCAAATGGATTTTGCCAAGTGGCGGGATGGCTGCCAGATTCCGCAGCAGTCTCTGCCACCTGTGATGGATGGCCCAGTGGGTTAGGCTACACAAACGCAGCTGTGATTGCATGGTGCCATAATGGAGGGGGGGGGATCTGTGAGCAGGAGATAGACAGGTTTTAGAAGCTTTCATATTGTTCTGAGCTGAAACACAGAGTAGATTCAAGCTTGAAGACTGTGAATGAGTGGCGGTCAACCATGGCTGCAGCAGTTTGCTCTGTGCAGTGACAGAGGAATAATTGAACAAAAACTTTCAACTTTTTTTCACTTTTAGTCAAGCCAAGCACAAAACATTTATGATTAAACGCAAATCCAACAGTGTTGTCAATTAAAAGGACAGGGACCGTGAGTTAGCATTGAATTTTCTCTATCTGGTGGCACTTCAGAGGTTTTATGGAAAGCATCTAAGGCTGACAAAAATCACAGCCATTTTTCTCCACATTTGCAAAGAAATCTATACATGCAAATATACATGTATATACACATATACAGTGGATACAGTCTACACACCCCTGTTCAAATGCCAGGTTTTTTTGATTTAAAAAAAAATTAGACCAAGATAAATCGTTTCAAAACTTTTTCCACCATTAATGTGACCTATAACCTGTACAACCCAATTGATAAACAAATTGAAATATTTTAAGGGGAAAAATAAAAAACTTCCAATAACCTGTTTGCATAAATATGTACACCCTCAACCTCTTAAAATTCTGTGGCGCAACAATGTGCCCGTCAGCGTCCCCCCTCCCGTGGCCAGGTTTTTTTGAAGAAAATATTCAGTTTGGATATTAGACATTCCAAAGGATGTAACTTGAAAGTGGTAAGAGATAATGGCTTACTGTCAATTAGAAAGATATAGAATATGATCCAAAGTTTGAGATAGGAGAAAATTTATGCATCTAATTTGCATAATGTGATGGCAGCCATATCAAATTACATAACTTTCGGTCAAAAGTGGACTGTGGACATATTTACACAACGGATGGCTTTGTTTTGTTGTCTTCAGTTTTTTGTTTTTTTTTTTGTTATTTTGTTATCCTCAAAGCATATAAGATAAGATAAGATAAGCCTTTATTAGTCCCACAATGGGGAAATTCCAGGATTGCAACAGCACAGGGATAGCAACACTCAGAGCAACAATCAGAAGGCAAGAAAAAAACAGCTAGTATACATATGTACATATTAAAATACATACATATATATATATATATATATATATATATATATATATATATATAGACACACAGTGCGGAGCATTGTGGTTGGTGGATGTGCAGCAGAAAGTCTAAGCTCTCTCTCCGCGGATGCGGCAGGCCAGCTGGATGTCTTTGGGCATGATGGTAACCCTCTTGGCGTGGATGGCGCGCAGGGTGGTGTCCTCGAAGAGACCCACCAGGTAGGCCTCGCTGGCCTCCTGCAGAGCCATGATGGCGGAGCTCTGGAAGCGCAGGTCGGTCCTGAAGTCCTGAGCAATCTCCCTCACCAGGCGCTGGAAGGGCAGCCCACGGATGAGCAACTCCGTGGACCTCCGGCAGCGACGGATCTCTTTCAGAGCCACGGCACTGGGCCTGCAACGGTGAGGCCTCCTCACTCTGCCAGCAGCCGGAGCGCCTTTTCGAGCAGCCTTGGTGGCCAGCTGCTTCCTGGGGGCTTTTCCTCCAGTAGATTTACGGGCGGTCTGCTTGGTTCTTGCCATCGCTCTTTATTATTCTGTCTTATATTTCCTGCACGCCGACCAAACTCCAGTCCGGCACCTGCATTGCTCCCGCTTCAGCTCTCCCAGTATGTCGAGCCTCTCCGTTAGCACCGGGTGGCGGCCGAGTGCTAGCTAGCTCCTCCCCACTGCATCGTCTCCCGCTGTAAACAGAGGATCCGTCCGCCGACTCGGGAGACCCCCGAGCGCGATCTGTGTGTCCGTGATACACATAGAGTGAAAGGTGTGCCGGATCAGAAAGCCATCACCGGATCAGAAAGAAGGAAGATAAAAAGACTCAGAATTGAGCCGCTGTTGCAAAAGGCAGCCAACTCGTGTGGTGCCGGAACCGGAAGAGGTTCCAGAGAACCAGATACCATATGAACCATAAAATCAGTAGAATGTACACAAACAAATAAATACATTGGACCTACCGCGCACCATGTCTCATCATTCGTCCACTTTCATTGTCCCTGGTCCTTATTTCATCTTCTGCCAGTCATCTTCGCTTTCTCTCCCACATCCAGAAAGTCTCACATGAATCGTGTGATTTATTTCACCTCAATTTTTGTTACATTACACTACCGAATTGGCGCTATTGTCCTCTGTCGTCAAGTGCAGCTCTGTCAATGGCAGACGAAAGTGTACACACTTCACACCATCTTCTCCTGTCACAAAATATTTCTCTTCAGAAGCTAAATAATCTTTTTTTAGAATCATAGTCGGCAAAATTTGGAGCAAACACTTCCTCCGTTCTTTGTGTTACCGGAAATTATGTTTGCGAAGGTTCATTGGGCAAAGTCCTCCAGTCCTCCGGTGAAGAGTGGTAAGCTGTATGTGTCTAACATCTTGTAATTTGAAATACTTGTTACAACTGGGTTTTCTGTGCTTTGGGACACATCACGTGACAGGCTCAGAACTGTGCCAGGGACAGCAGGTGACGCTGATGTCTTACGAAAGCAGAACATCAAAGAGTTTAACTGATACTTTGTTGCAGCACCTTTGGCTTTTATTACAGCACTGAGTCTTTTTGGGTAGGAGTCTATCAGTGTGGCACATCTTGATGTGGAAATATTTGCCCACTATTCTTTGCAAAAATGCTCCAAATCTGTCAGATTGCAAGGGCATCTCCTGTGCACAGCCCTCTTCAGATCACCCCACTAATGTTTGATCAGATTCAGGTCTGGACTCAGGCCTGGCCATTCCAAAACCTTAATCTTCTTTCGGTGAAGCCATTCTTTTGTTGATTTAGATGTGTGCTTTGGGTCAATGTTGTGCTGAAAGATGAAGTTCCTTTTCATCTTCAGCTTTCTAGCAGAAGCCTGAAGGTTTTGTGCCAACACTGACTGGTATTTTGAACTGTTCATAATTCCCTCCACTGTTAGGACCCCTCATGCGCCATTACACAGCGCACAGAGGGAGGAATGAAAACCCATGAGCAGAAGTAGATCTGTGCACTTTATTAAACAAAACCCCAAACTTTGTCTAGCAAACAGTCATGCCATTGAACAGTGAGTTGATATAATTGCAGTGAGGCCACTGTGAAAACAGGGACACCACCTGGACACTCAGCAGCCCGGGGAAGGGAATACCTAGTGCCGCAGGGCTGCTGTCAGCACAAGGAGAAAAGCAAACATGACTTACGAGCTGGAGCGATCCAAGGTGGTCCGTGCTGTCTGGAGGATGAGGGCGAGGCAGAAACAGCTGCTAACATCAAATAACCACAGCAGTCTTGTAGCAATAGAGAAGACTAGTTAGTCAGGCTGAAAGTAAACGTAGGGGATGAAGGTTTGCATACACAGAGGAACATGCTGCTGTGTATAAAACGTAAATGCTCCGGCGATCTCTTCCCATTCAAACAGAGCTTAAGTAATAACCATACTAATGAAGGAAGAGACCGCCGGTGTGGGAATGCGTGGGCTGGACCAATGAACCCAGGTGTGCATGAGTGAGTGTCTAAGCATGTGAATGGAAATGAATGAGGCGTGTGTGTGTGTGTGTGTGTGTGTGAGACACTGATAATGAAAAACAGTTGATGACACTGACAGGAGGAGGGGGCATGGCCGAGCTGTCAGGGAGTGGAGGACCCAAAGAGCTCCCTGAAGCGCCTGATGGAAAATAGACAAAATAGCCACAGTGTCAGAACTGGGTTTGGAACCACCAAACCCAGGTTCATGACACTCCACTTTGACTAAGGCCCCAGTTCCAGCTGAAGAAAAACAGCCCCAAAGCATGATGGTGCCACCACCGTACTTCACTGTCGATATGGTGTTCTTTTGGTGATGAGCAGTGTTGTGTTTGCGCCAAATATACCTCTTGGAATTATGGCCAGAAAGTTCAACCTTGGTTTTATCGGACCACAACACTTTTTCCCACATGCGTTTTGGAGATTTCAAATGTGTTTTTGCAAAATGTAGCTGGGTTTGGATATTTTTCTTCGTAAGATATTGGCTTCCGTCTTTCCATCCTAGACAGGAGATTGTTGTGACATGTACTAAACAGCCAGTACTTGCCAGAAATTCCAGCAGCTCCTTCAATGTTGCTGTCGACCTCTTGGCAGCCTCCCTGGCCAGTTTTCTTCTCGTCTTTTCATCAATTTTGGAAGGACATCCAGTTCTTGGTAATGTCACTGTTGTGCCATATTTTCTCCACTTGATGATGACTGTCTTCACTGTGTTCCATGGTCAATTTAATGCCTTGGAAATTCTTTTGGACCCTTCTCCTGACTGATACCTTTGAACAGTGAGATCCCTCTGATGCTTTCGAAGCTCTCTGCGGACCATGGCCTGTGCTGTAGGATGTGACTACAAAAATGTCAGAAAAAGCCTACTAGAACAGCTGAACTTTATTTGGGGTTAATCAGAGGCACTTTAAATGGTGGCACGTGTGTGTTGACTTCCATTTAACATGAGTTTAAATGTGTTTGGTCAATTCTGAGCACAGCTACATCCCCAGTTATAAGAGGGTGTGCATATTTTTGTAAACAGGTTCTTGTTAGTTTTTTTATTTTTCCCCTCACAAGATTTCAGTTTTTGTTTTTTTGTTTTTTGTTTTTTTTTTTCCCGATTGAGTTGTACAGGTTATAGGTCACATTAAGGGTGGAAAAAGTTTTGACATGATTTATGTTGGTCTCATTTTTTTTACATCACAAAAACCTGACATTTGTGTAGACTTTTTCTATCCACTGTGTGTGTGTCTATATATGTATACAGTATGTATATATACACACACAAGTCTCAAAATATGCCAAAAACACTGCCCACTCTAATGTAATTATGGTCATTAAACAGCTCAATTTTAATTTCATCAGACTACCGGACATGTGTTAAAAAATTAAGGTCTTTGTCCCCTATGTGCATTTACAAATTGCAATCTCGCTTTTTTTATGTTGTTTTTTTTGAGGAATGGTTTCTTCCTCACTGAGTGGCCTTTCAGTCCATGTCAGTACAGGAATCCTTTCACTGTGGATAATGACACTTTTTTTTTTACCCGCTTCAGCCAGCATCTTCACGAGGTCTTTTGCTTTTGTTCTGGGGTTGATACACAAAAAACACGTTCATCTCTGGAACACAGAACCTGTCTCCTTCCTGAGCAGTACAGCAGCTAGATTTTCCCATAGTGTTTATACTTGTATATAATGGTTTGATCAGATGAACGTGGCACTTCAGAAATCTGGGAATTGTACCTAAGAATGAACCAGACTTGTGGAGCTCCACAGTTCTCTTCCTGATATCTTGGCTGATTTCTTCTGATTTTTCCTTGATGTCACACAAGGAAGCAGTGTGTTTGAGGTGTGCCTTAAAATACATCCACAGGTGTGCCTCCAGTTAACTCAGATGTTCTCAGTTAACCTATCAGAATCTTTCAAAACCATGACATCATCATCTGGGCTTTCCAAAATTGCTTAAAGGCACAGTAATCTTAGTTTATGTAAATTTCCGACTGAAGAAAGTAAGAAAAAAAATCTCAAGATTATTTATCAAATATAAAAAATATTTATCAAACAGAAGTAATGTTGGTAGTCCTAGCTGAACTAAAACAGGAAACATTTTGTCAGATTTAATGTCAGCCAGTAAGAAAAAAGGGTATGTCTCTTGTTATACACCGTATGTAAACTCCTGGTTTCAACTGTATGTACTGTCCAAGCTCCATACTAACAATCAAAAATAACAACTGTACTATGTGGACTGCTCAGCTGCCAACCTGATTAGCAAGTCATGACTTTGGCCTTGCTCTTTGTCCAGTGCAGCTAATGTTTTTCAGTTCAATGACTGATATAAATGTGCTTTAACATGAGCTTCTCTTGTGCTGTTTTTCATCTAGAGAGACATGCTGGATATCAGTCAAATAATGAAGGATCTGGCCAGCATGGTGCATGAACAAGGAGATGCAGTAGGTGAGATACTCTGTGTGTGTGTGTGTTGTTTACATTGCCATCCTCGACTCTATTAGGAAAAGTAACCTTTGTGGGCATGCTTTAATTTGATGCGCTTGATTAATAGCACGAGCATGAAAATTCTGCTGGGCCAAACAAACTATTTAACCTCCACCCCACTGCCGTGTTGACAGACTTAGTGACGAGAAGCAAAATACAGTGGCTTCAAACAAACACTGGTATGTGAGTGAAAAAAAAAAAATCTATTTTGGCATCCTTTTATCTAAATGACTCACCGCTCCCTGAGGAGATTTTGACTTGGCAAAAAGAATGAAAATTCACACACAAATGTGGGGCAGATATAAATGTTTCTTCTTTCTCACAAATGCCCCAGCAGTGACATCTTGGTTCAATCATGAACAGTTATCAGAGATTTTTTTGTGAAAACTCGGTCAAGTCATCTGGATTCAAATATTTTTACTCTGAAATGTTTCACCATTCAGCCAAGTCTTTTCATTAGTCAGGAATGAATCATCATCATCATCATCATCATCATCATCATCATCATCATCATCATCATCATCATCACACAATTAGTCCCAGAGTTGGGGTGGGTCCTCTTACAGTTAAAGCTGAGTTTTTATGCTGGATGTGTCATGGCCGCCAATTAGGTGCACCTGCATACACACCTGTCTTCTATCTGACTCTGCCTATTTATTCTGTGAGACCCAGAGATCAGTGCGGAGTCGTCTGCTTCTTTTCCGAGGAACCTGTACTCGCCAACTCTACGCTGAGCTTCCAGCCTCATCTTTATTCCAGTGCTACTGCTCGCCTTTGGACTCCTCACCATCCGGCAGCCAAGTAGGCTGCAACTATTCCTCTCACCCTTCGCCTTCCCCTGTGCACAGGCGGTGTAACCTTGGCGGCAGATCTCTCCCACCTGGTGGCGGTCCTCCCTGCTCCGTTCACCTGCCTGCTACATCTCCTATGGGGCGACTGGCACTGTCTACCTGGCCTGGGCCGTTGAGCTAACCTGAGTGCTTCTTCTACACAGCTAACAGGTTGCCAGGTTGCCAGACTCCGCCAGAGTGACCCAGCAGACAGTGCACTAGCGCGCAAGGTTAACAACTTAGAAGCTCGGGTTGACCAGTTAGCCTATCAGCAGCAAACCATATTAACACAGCTAGCTCGAGTGACTGATCAGTTGGATCGCCTAGCTAACCCTCAGGCTTTCCCTCCAGCTCCCGCTAGTTTCCCCGCTCCTGCTAGCATTGCCATTAGCCAGGTTACATCAGGCTCCCCGTCACGTCTTACTCCTGTACCCACTCCCACCCGTTTCGGTGGTAAATTAAGAGAAGCTAGGGGATTTTTATTGCAGTGTGATATTGTATTTCAGCGGGTGCCAGGGGATTTTCCTTCAGACCATAGCCGAATAGGTTATGTGGTTAACTTGTTGGAGGGGCGAGCTTTAGCTTGTGCTTACGCCGTTATGGCTAGGGCTAGCTATGCTGCTCTCACCTACTTGCAGTTTGTTAGTGAGTTTAAGGAGGTGTTCAACCACTCCGACCGGGATAGTGTGCTTACCTCCCGGTTGTTGAATTTGAAGCAGGGGGCTAGGGCAGTTGCCGATTATGCCATGGATTTCCGGGTCGTGGCCCCAGAGGTGGGGTGGGAGGATACCTCATTATGGAGTATCTTCATCAAAAGCCTTTGTCCTAGCCTGCGGGACGAGTTGGCCTGCTTAGAAAAGCCCTCTAACCTAACCGAGTTAATTTCATTGGCGATTAGCCTTGACAACAGACTGAGGGAGTGGGCGGCTGAGCGTAAGACTTCTGGTCACTCGGGTAGTCAGTTTTGCCATTCCCTGCAGCCCCCCCTATTGGCGCTACCTCCAGCTAATTCCCTGGATGAGCCAGAACCCATGGTGACAGGTCGAGCTAAGTTGTCTGCTGCAGAGACGCAGCAACGCCGGGAGTTGGGCTTATGTGTTTACTGTGAGAGTGAGGAGCATGAGCTTGAGGTATGCCCTGTACGGCCAAAAGGGGGAGTCCGTGTGTCGCAGTAGGGGGACTCACGGACTCACCTCAGTTAAATCCCCTCTCTAGCTTCCGGATTCCCATCCGTTTCTGTTTCAAACACAAGGAATTTACCACACATGCACTCATTGACTCCGGGGCCGAGCAGAGCTTTATCTCTGGGGAACTGGCAACCCGGTTGGGGCTTCCCGTTCAGTTATTGGAGACCCCCTTAAAACTGATCACCCTCTCTAAAGCCCTTTTTGCTGTGGTTTCCCATTGGACCGTCCTTGTGTCTGTGATTACATCGGGCAACCACCGGGAGGAGATGAGGTTGTATGTGCTGCCGATCTCTTCATCCCCAGTTATCCTCGTCTATCCCTGGCTTCACCTGCACAGCCCCTCCATAGACTGGCGGTCCGGGAGTGTCCGTGCCTGGAGCTCTTTCTGTTTGAGTGCCTGCCTTCAGTCCCCTGCATGCTCGCCATCCATGCCTCTAAGTGTCCCAGTCCCTGCTCCTCCTGATTTGGCTAAGGTCCCTCCCGAATACCACGACTTGGGGGGCCGCCTTCAGCAAGACTCAAGCCCCCCACCCCCCCCCACACTGCCCTTATGATTGTGCCATTAATCTTTGCGCTGGAGCTCCACTGCCATCCAGCAGACTCTACAACCTGTCTGCCCCAGAGCGGGAAGCGATGGAGACGTACATTAAGGAGTCTTTGAGCTCAGGCATAATCCGGCCATCGTCGTCAGCGGTGGGGATGGGATTTTTCTTCGTCGGCAAGAAGGATGGCTCACTGAGGCCGTGTATAGACTTTCGGGAATTAAACAACATAACCATCAAGGATAAGTACACTCTTCCACTCATTAAGTCAGCCTTTGATTCTCTCCAAGGCGCCTCCTGGTTTTCCAAATTGAACCTGTGCAACGCCTATCATCTGGTGTGGATCCGGGAGGGCGATGAATGGAAGACGGCGTTCCGGACCCCTAGTCGACATTTTGAGTATCTAGTCATGCCATTCGGGCTGACTAACGCCCCTGCCGTCTTCCAGAGGCTAATTAATGATGTGTTGAGGGATTTTTTGGGCACATTTGTGTTCGTGCATCTGGATGACATTTTTACTTTTTCACAGTCACTGGAGGAGCACCGAGTGCATGTGAGGCGGGTACTGCAGGGACTTTTGGAAAATAAACTTTTTGTGAAGGCCGAAAAGTGTGAGTTTCACGTCAACCAGACGTCGTTCCTGGGGTTTATCATCTCTCACAATGAGGTCATCCCCGATCCAGATAAGATTAAAATGGTGGTAGAGTGGCCCACTCCATCATCCAGAAAGCAACTCCAACAGTTTCTGGGATTTGCTAACTTTTACCGCCGCGTCATTCAGAATTCCAGCCGGATTGCTCTCCCCCCAACCTGTCTGACCTCTCCTAAGGTTCCGTTTCGGTGGACTGAGGAAGCGGCGGCGACTCAAGCGCGTGGGACCACCGGGCGTGGGCAGCCTGTGGAGACGTCACAGACTGGGGGTGGGGGGGGGGGCGTCTTGCACAACTCTGCTCTCCAGCCTTAACCATGTTGGTCCAGACTTGAGCGCGCAAATGACCGCATCGCCGATCTGCTCAGTGGCCATGGCCATGTAATCTATCCCCACGTAGACTGGGGTCACTAATGCACGCGAGAAGCATTCCGCCACCACGTTGAGTTTACCGGCCACATCCTGAATGTCGGTCATAAACTCCGAGATCGTGGCCAGCTGGCTCTGCTGCCGGGCTGACCATGGTTCCGAAACCTTGGCCATCACGTACGCTAGTGGCTTGTGGTCCACAAACGCAGTGAAGGTGCGCCCTTCCAGCCAGAACTGGAAGTGGCATATGGCCAGGTGGAGAGCCAGTAACTCCCTGTCGAACGCACTGTTTTTACGCTCATTGTCGCGCAAAGACCTGCTAAAAATGGCAAGTGGCTGCCAAGAATTGGCGACGCACTGCTCCACGACAGCCCCTATGGCCACGTCCGATGCATCGGTAGTGAGTGCTATCTGAGCCGCTGGGTCCGGGTGCGCCAGTAGTGCGGCGTTCGTCAGAGCTGTTTTAACCTTGGAAAACGCCTGCTTTCACTCAGGAGTCCAGTCGACTCTGTCCACCGGTTTTCGTTCCTTAAGCACGGCGTACAACGGCTGCATGAGCTGGGCTGCGCGGAGGAGAAAACGGTTGTAAAAGTTAACCATCCCCCAAAACTCCTGCAGCGCCCTGACTGTCTGAGGCCGGGGAAAACCTGCTATTGTGCGCATTTTGTCCGGTAAGGGTATCGCGCCCTCCGGTGAGATGCGATAGCCCAAAAAATCGATTCCCGTCACCCCGAACTGGCACTTCGCCAGGTTGATTATTAACCCGTGCTCCTCCAACCTCTGGAAAACTGTCCTGAGGTGAGCTACGTGTTTGTCCTCGGACGTGCTGGCCACCAGGATGTCGTCCAGGTAAACGAACACAAACGGCAGATCACGCAGCACCAAATCCATCATGCGTCGGAATGTCTGCACCACACCTTTTAACCCGAAAGGCATGCGTAAAAACTCAAAAAGACCAAACGGGGTTATAACTGTTGTTTTAGGTATGTCCTCAGCGTGCACCGGGACATGTTGGTAACCGCGGACCAGGTCTATTTTGGAAAAAACGCATGCCCCGGTGAGGTGAATGGAAAAATCCTGAATATGGGGGATCAGGTAGCAGTCGTGCACTGTGGCGTTGTTTAATCTGCGGAAATCTCCGCAAGGTCGTCACGTTCCCTCGGTTTTAGGAACCATATGTAGTGGGGATGCCCATGAGCTGTTTGAGTGTCTAATGATGCCCAGCTTTTCCAAGTTGGCAAACTCCTTGCGCGCTATGGCCAGTTTAGCCGTGTCCAGGCGCCGAGGTAGCGCAAAAACAGGCGGCCCCGAGGTGGTAATGAAGTGCTCCACCCCGTGTTTAGTGATGGTCACCGAAAACGTCGGGACCGTAAGATAAGATAAGATAAGATAAGATAAGCCTTTATTAGTCCCACAACGGGGAAATTCCAGGATTGCAACAGCACAGGGATAGCAACACTCAGAGCAACAATCAGAAGGCAAGAAAAAAACAAGCAAGCAAGAGCAGCTAATATACATATGTACATATTACTATAATATATATATATATATATATACACACACACACAGACACACAGTGCAGAGTATTGTAGCTGGATGGAATAAATATATGAATAAGTGCTGGGAATTGGGTGAGGAGTGTGTGGAACTTATGCCCTGGAGCTGTGACGTTGGCGAGTGTTGTGGACCCGGCTCCTCTAGCTGTACAGGGAAGAAAATCAAAAGACATTGTATTTATCAGGCGTCTGTTAGCCACATCGACTAGTAGTCCTTGTGCACACAAAAAATCAGCGCCCAAAATGGGGAATTTACATGCCGCTATGACAAATGTCCATTGGTATGTACAGCCGTGCAAGGATATAGTCAGTGTCCTCTCACCAAAAGTCTTAATGTCTGAGCCATTTCCGGCCGTCAGCTCGGGGCCGCTAGTTCCTGCTAGCCGGTCTGCATAGGATGGCAGGATGAGACTCTTTAGGGAGCCGGAATCCACGAGGAACCATCTTCCCGAGCTCGAGTCTGTCACATAGAGCTTGCTTCACCGGTGGTTGCAGCTGCTACCAACTGCCGGCCCTAGCATTTCCCGAGCGCTTGAATTGGTACAGTGGCACGCATCGGCGTGCGTCCGCTCCAAAACAGTCATGGTAGATGCAGAACGTCTCTCCGGTGCTTCTTGGCCTCCGCTGCAGCCACCGTCGTTGGCTCCCCGCCTCCGCTGGCCATCTCGCTGGGTTCCGACGCCACTGCTTTCACTGTGAGGGCTCTGGTGGTGAGGATAATCCGATCTGCCTCTTGCACTAGCACCCAGTAGTTGCACGCGGCCAGTAGCGGTGAATTGGCAAGGACCGCCCTGGCTGCTGTTGGAAGGTTCCGGAGGAAAAGGTGGACAAAGAGAAAATGCCCATCATCTGTGCCCATCAACGCCAACATCTTCTCCATTAATTCGTCCGCCAACGCGTCTCCCAACTTGGAGTGCGTCAGGAACTTTTCCGCTCTCTCACAGTCCGAGAGCATGTAGCGACGGGTCAGCACGGTTTTGAGAGCATCGTATTTGTCGTGGGCTGGGGGCTGTTGGAGCAGGCTCGCCACTTGCTGAGTTGTGCGCGCGTCCAGTGCTGCAACCATGTAGTAGTATCTGGTGTCATCCACCGTTATTCCCCGGAGCGCGAACTGGGCCTCGGTGTGGAGGAACCAAGACTTTGGGTTGTGTAGCCAAAAGTCTGGGAGTTTGACCGAAACAGCGCACGTGTTGCTGGCACCTCCCGTCCGGGTCGTCTCCAGGGTGTTCGCCTTGAGTTCCATTGTGCGTCAAGGGTCACCAGTGTGGAGAGAGAAATAATCAGGCGAAGCGGTCCAGAGCAGAGCAGACTTTATTAATCTCTCTCTCACATTCACAAGAATCACAAGCATAAAAAAGCAGGTTGCGGGCACCTCTCCTTTTATAGCATACAACTCGCTCCGCACCCTGTGGTGCTGCATTAACATAAATGCATTTGCCATTCCCATTCCCTTTGTCACTGTTCGCATTAACACCCAAATCCCCCTATGACAATCCCCCTTGTCACCCAGCACATTAAAATGCAGACCAGAGGAGGATGCATATCCTCATGCGAAAACCATAGACAGTCCTGCACCTCTGTTATGCATCTTGTCCTGCCATGCCCTTCTGTCTGAGTGGAAACATACTGAGTGGATTCCCACAATGGTTTTATTTGTGGTTCCTGTCAGGTCTCTCTCCTGACATCTAAAGTTTTTGTCAGTCTGATTTTGGTCAGTTAACACAATCAGTTTTTCTTAATTTGCTAACACACAAAAAGCCCAAAGTTTGTATTGTAAAATCAAAACATACACCCTACTTACTGATTGACAACCACAACAATTTATGTACATAATGAAAAAAAATCACAATGATTAAAATCAAAATAACAAAGTAAACAATTAATATAACTCAAAGTGCACTTTATTCTTTTTAAAGAGCCCTTTCCCAGTCCAAACAAAAAGAGTTCACCCACAAAACAAAATACGAAGGGAGGGTGGGGGGGAGGGGGCTGAAAAGTTCATAGTGGTCAATTTTGACTAAATGTGGTTTATTTTTCAACCTAGTCTCCCCTTCAGTCCACACACTTCTTCCAACGGTGTTGCAGCTCTTGCATCCCTGCGTTTAAAAAATAAGCAACATTTGGTTAAATTTGATCACTATGAACTTCTCAGCATATAAACTTTTAAGCCCCCCCCCCCCCACCCCGCATAAACCACCTCAAAATATCACTCCTGGTTGCCTTTTTCTCAGTTCAGTTCAAGAATAAGGCAGTTCATTAAACATACAAAAATTCAATTACTCTCAAAAGTTAAGTTCAAATAAAGGAATGCCAGTTCCAAACAAAATGTAGGTTTTGGAGGGAAAGTTAATAAAAAAAAAAAAAAAAAAAAAAAGCAGAAAAGGGGTAAAAGGAAAAATACACCAGGTTTACCTCAGTAGTAGTGAGTCCAGTCCAGGTCTCCTCCCACACCCGAGTTTTTCCTTCAGCAGCCACCCGAGCTGCACTCCACTTGGCCTGTCGGTACACCTCAGCTGTTTCGGGAATCCCACAAGCCAGCCATGCTCGATAGGACTCATTTTTTGGCTTGATAGCCCCCCTCACCACTGATTTGCACCCCTTGGTTTGGGGGTTGCCACCACGAGATGCACTGATGACCTTGTGACCGCAGCTCTGGGCAGCTGCTTCAACAATGGAGGTAGAGAACATGGCCCATTCAGATTCCATGTCTCCAGACTCCCTCAAAGTGTGGTCAAAGTTCTTCCGGAGGTGGGAGTTGAAGACTGCTCAGACAGGGGCCTCAGCCACACGTTCCCAGCACACCCGCATTGTACGTTTAGGTCTGCCGGGTGTGAATGGCATCCTCCCCTGCAATCAGATCTAACTCACCACCAGATGGTGATCAGTTGACAGCTCTGCACTTCTCTTTACCCGAGTGTCCAAGACATATGGTATTGATAGGAAAATCAATCATCAACCTGAGACCTAGGGTGTCCAGGTGCCAGGTGCAAATATGAATACCCTTATGTTTCAACATGGTGTCCATTATAGACAAGCTGTGGTTAGCACAGAAATCCAATAATTGAACATCACTGGGGTTCAGATCGAGCAGGCCATTTCTCCCAATCACACTGCTGCAGGTTTCACTGTTGTTGCCCGTGCATGCACTGAAGTCCCCCAGTAGGACAATGGAGTCTACGAGAGGAGCACTTTCCAGCACTGCAGTTAAAGACTCCAAAAAGGGTGGGAACTCTGAACCATCATTTGGTGCAGAGGCACGGATGATGGTCAGGACCCACTTCCCAGCCTGAAGCAGCAGGGAAACTACCCTTACTCCAATGTAGAGACAGCAAGATGGGGGGATACAAGAATACCCACCTCTTGCCTGGGGGATTGTTACCATCTATAGGAAAAACGGTGAAAGAAGCAAATGTGCCAACGATCATTGGATTTGACGTCTCTCAACTGCAGGGAAGATCTAGGCAAAAATTGTCCTGAATCATATTAAAACCATTTGAAAGGAAGTGCTTCAAGAAAGTAAGGCTGGATTCAGAACAGGAAGGTCTACCACAGATATAATTTTCTCCTTAAGGTAGCTTCAAGAGAAGGCTATGGACCAAAGTCAGTTTCTTTATGTGGTCTTTGTTGATTTTTCCAAGACCTTTAACCAGGGCTGGATTAAGGAGGTTGTGGGCCCCTGGGCTAGAGCAATTTTTGGGGCCCTCCTACATATTTATGGGAGTATGATATGCAAAATGTCCATGATTACATGCACAGTAATAAACTGTTTATAATCGGATTTCTGGCGTTATCTGATTATTAAAGTAGTCATGTAAAAACAGTAATTAGATTAAAGGCAATTACTGTGTTACATAAAGTGACATTACATTAACACACATAGTTTATTGTCCAATAATCCATTTATTCAGTGCATGTAAACATGTCAAATCCAATTACTATTATCTGATTATTCCTAGCTATCGGATTATTGTGGCCATGTAGCCGGGGTCACTGATGGATCAGCTTGACCTTCAAGGTTCTAAATTACTAAGGCAGTGGTTATGGATATGGAACCATACCCATAGAATTCTTGTTACAGATATGGCTCGAATCTGATTGGCCAGTACGTTCTATTAATGCATCACTCTATCACTTTACTCTATCACTCTATAAAAGCAAGAAATCTCTGTCTGTCACACTTCATTGGACATCATAGGATGATTTGTCTTTATGATGTCACACATAGATTCATCATAGGACACATAGACAAATGTGTCTTTATGATGTCATATGCTCTTTGCCTGAATATCATAGGATGTCCTATAGGACACAGACAAAAGTATCTTTATGCTGTCATAGACCATGTGTCTTTGAACTCAGCCATCATAGGACACATAGACAAATGTGTCTTTATGATGTCATATAGACCATGTGTCTTAATGATTTTCATGATCCTGTCCATGAACTGGAATTACGACACACCGTCAATACAGCCTGAGTTTAGACTCTCAGCTTTAATTTGAGGGTATTCACATCCAGTGCTTAGGAATTACAACCATTTTTAAACAAAACCTCATTTCAAGGGATCAAAAGTAATTTATAATTATTATTAAGTAATTTCGGGGTCTAATTCATGAGTGACAGGAAATGCAGCAGGAGACTGACAGATGGATCATAGCAGCGTCTGCAGTGATGTGGGCATTGTACCAGTCTGTTGTGATGAAGAGAGAGCTGGACTCTAAAGCAAAGCTGTTGAGGAATATACAGCTGGGCAACGCTGCAGAGGACACAGTCCAAGGACTGATAACTTTTTCACACATGAGTTGTTCAGAACTCCTTATAAGAACTTATACAAAGATACAGAGTCATGATAATCAAGTCAGTGGCAGTTATGCACCTGTAAACTGGTTGCAAACCGCCAATCAAATCTAGAAGAAGATCCCAGGGCAGACCCAGGACACGCTGGAAAGACTATGGGGCAGATTTACTAAGGCAGGGCAAATTAGCGAGTGCGCAATTTAAACAGAGCGCCTAAGGGAGTGGCCAATTTTTGCCAGTGATCTACAAATAATACGCAGAATTATGAACACAGACGCAGACACTTCATTTCAATAATGACCACATATCCACCAAGAGCAGTGCAAAATTGCACACAAGCACACCTGAGGAAGCGAGTCATCTGTATGTTCACTGCAGGTAGGAAGGGCTCCTATATTTTCTTCTTCTTCCGGCGGAGCCCGGCGGGGCTGCACAGCCTGCCAGCGAAGCCTCCGCACCCGCCGCTGCTGCGGACGACGTTGCGGGGCCTTCCGCCGCTCCTGCTCTGGAGCCTGCCGCTGTGTCTGTGGACAGTCTGCCTGTGGCGCCCGCAGTGCGGCCTGCAGCTGGGAGCGTGACTGGTGATGGCGCCCAAGCAGTCAATGACGTTGACTCAGCATCGCACTGTGTGACATCAGCGGCTGTGCTTCCGCAGCCTGCTGCCACTTCAGAGCAGCAGGCGCAACAACGCCGGTCGCCTGACATAGGCGCCGCCCCGGAACACGTGGCTGATGAAGGATCAGCTGCACCAGCTGATGTGCCAGCTGGATCTAACAGTCAGCAGAGTTGTGCTGACGAGGGAATGGAGTGTGAATCTGATGCTGTGTCTGCTAAAAATGAGTCTATTGGGGCAACTGACAATGCCAATGCGGATTTGTATTCACTAGAAGAAATAAATGCTTTCCTGGATGGAACCTATAATAATAGGGCCATTAACGTCGCTGATTACTTCAGTGACACTGACAAATTCATTCGGTATGTTAATGTACTGAAAAAGCAGGTTGGTGTTGACCTCCTGGATGAAAGAAAACACTTCCGCCTGAAGAAGCAAATCACTGCCCTGCGTAAATCAGCAGGGGGACAAAAGGCCAAGCACGCAAAGATGGAATGATTTCCATGGCAACAGCACGGTGCTCCTCACATCGATCGCCCAATGCAGAAAATAAATTTAGGGTCCTTAAACATCAATGGTGGGAGGGTTAATCATAAGAGGGGATTCATTAGTGACCTGTTCAGACGGAAAGGCCTCAACGTTTTGTTTTTGCAGGAAACTCATACCACTTCGGCAGATGAAGTCGACTGGGGCTTGTGGTGGAAAGGCCCTTTTTCACTCAGTCACGGCACCAATCTTAGTGCAGGAGTGGCCATTTTGTTTGGGGAATCGGCAAATGCACAAGTTTTATCGGTGGTGGAGATAGTGAGGGGCAGGCTGCTTCTTGTTAGGGCCGAAATAGGGGATTCCATGTTTTGCCTGGTAAATGTTTACGCGCCAAACCACGGTGCTGAAAGGGTTGCCTTTTTCAATATACTGACTACTGAATTGCAACGCTATCACCAGGAACAACTTGTTGTTGCTGGTGATTTCAACTGTACCTTGGACTTCACTGTAGATCGCACTAATGCAGAACCTCATCTGCAGTCTTCTAGAATCTTGGAAAATTTCACTGTGCAGTTCGACTTAGTGGACACGTGGAGGTCTAAAAATGCAAATGCGAGACAGTATACCTGGGTCAGGGTCACTGACGGTGTTGTCAGTGCTGCTAGATTAGACAGGATATATGTTTCCAGAACCTTTAGCCCCGGACTCCTTCACAGTAACATAAGTCCCGTCGGTTTCACGGATCATCACCTGGCTACTGCGGTGTTACTGAACTCACCAGGGAAACGGGCAAAATCTTATTGGCACTTCAATAACAAGCTCCTTCAGGACAACGCCTTTTGTCAGTATTTTGTGTGCTTCTGGGAACACTGGAGGACCACAAAGGCTCGTTTTAGTTCCCTCGAGCAGTGGTGGGATGTTGGCAAAGTGCAAATTCGCTTTTTTTGTCAACGGTACGCTGCGAACTCAACTGCCATCATCAAGGCCAAGGTCAGTGAACTTGAGGATGCTGTCAAGAGGCTGGAGGCCAGCTTGGTTACGGGTCAGGATTCTACCGCTGGTCCTTTGCTGCAGGAGAAGAGATCGGCCCTGCGCACATCCATGCAGGGAAGAGTGGAGGGGGCGCTAGTGAGGTCACGCTTCACTCGCCTGCAGGACATGGATGCACCAATGTCCTTCTTCTTCAATTTGGAGAAGTCTACTGCGAAAAAGAAGTTGATGGCTTGCTTGACACTCCCAGATGGTCGGCTGACTACGAACCCATCCGAGATGCGGCGCCATGCAGTGGATTACTATGGGACCCTGTTTGCTGTGGGAACGTGTTGCAAAGAATCTCAAACTCAGCTCTTCGAAGCCCTTCCGGTACTCGGCCCGGAGGACAGGGCCGCTCTGGACTGTGCCCTGACTTTGGATGAGTTAACTGTGGCTGTAAATCAGATGGCTCTGGGACACGCACCTGGACTTGACGGCCTTTCTTCAGAATTTTTTAAGCATTTTTGGGATATTATTGGATCAGACTTCTATGACGTTCTGACTGCCTGTTACAGAAAGGGAACGTTACCTGTCTCCTGCCACAGTGCAGTGCTGTCTCTGTTGCCTAAGCAGGGGGACTTGGCCCTGCTGAAAAATTGGAGGCCCGTGGCTCTTCTTTGCACGGACTACAAGGTGCTTTCTAAAGCCCTGGCAAACAGACTGAACACTGTCTTGGGTTTGATCATAGATAAGGATCAAACATATTGTATTCCTGACCGAAACATTATGGACAATGTTTTCCTCATACGTGACATTCTCCAGCTCAGTAAATGTCATGACTTACAGTTCGGGATTGTGTCTTTGGACCAAGAAAAGGCTAGGGTTGACCATTCCTATTTGTTTTCCACCCTGAGGGGGTTTGGTTTTGGCAATGTGTTTTTGAGGTGGGTCAGTCTGCTATATACTGGAGCTGAGTTATTTATCCTTTTTTTTTTTTTTTTTTTTTTCCTTTGAAAGACAAAAGTAAAATAGAAAGATGTCTTTACCTTCTTTACATGTTTCAACTGCACTGCAGCCTTCATCAGAAGAGTCAGCTGATTGCTGCCAGGTGACATTTATCAGCTGATTTTCGTAGGCGGGGCCAGCTCAGCAGATCTGTCAGATCCACCGAGCCGGCCCCGCCTCCCGCCGTCAGATGGTCTCTGGAGAATGTGGTCCCAGGTGTGAGAAAGCATAAAGGCCCCCTCATCTCGGTTCATGGTGTCTTTTCCCCGCTTTCTGATCTCTATTGCCTCCTTGATCCAACGTTTGTGTCTGTTGCTCTCCGATCCAATAATTTTTGTGTTGTCCCAGTCCATGATGTGATTATTTCTTTTGCAGTGGTCCGATATAGCTGATTTTAATGTTTCTTGTTCTGCTTTTTCTTTTTGTGATCTTGTGAGTCGTCCTTGCGTTTCCTTCTCACATTCCTTTTGGTGTCCTTTTTTTCTTGTGGTGAATAATCTTCCGGTTTCTCCAATGTAGGTTTTGTTGCATGATCTGCATGATATTTCATATAATACATTGCATTTATTGTCTTGTTCTATTCTGTCCTTGGGGTGTACTAATAACTGTCTTAATTTTTTGTGTGGTTTGACTGCTGTGTTTATTTTGTATTTTTTCATGATCCTTTGAATTGGTTCCGTGATCCCTCGTATGTATGGTATAGTTATGGTGTCCTTGTTTTTGATTTCAGCTTTTGTTCTATGTCTTGTGTCCTGTTTATTTTCTTTGTTTTTGACTTGCTGTTTCCCTTTGTTTATGGCCCATACTGGATATTGGCAGCGTATAAGTGCATGTTTTATGTGGTTTTCCTCTTCCTGTCTGTCTTCTTGTTCCGTGATGATGGTGGCTCGTTCATATAATGTCCTGACGACTGATAGCTTGTGTGCTGTGGGGTGTTCCGATGTCCAAAGTAGGTATTGATCTGTGTGGGTTGGTTTCCTGTAGACTGTGATTTTTATGCTGCCGTCCTCGTTGTGGTGGATTTTCATGTCCAGAAAGGCTATGGTGCCATTTTCCTCCTCTTCGTGTGTGAATTTTATGTTCCCCGTACTGTCTGTACTGTTCAGATGGTCAGTGAGTTCTTGTGTATGTCCTTTCCTTATTTTTTCCAGAATGTCATCTACGTATCTCTTCCAAAGGGTGGGTTTGCATATTGTGGGTGCTGTGTTGATGGCTTTATTTTCCAGATCCTCCATAAAAAAAAAAAAAAAACTGCTCATGATGGCTGATAGTGGGTCTCCCATTGCAAATCCTTCTTTTTGTTTGTAGATTTTTCCTCTGAATTGAAAATAAGTGGATTTTGCAACAAACTGTAGTAATTTGGACATGTCATGGACTGTGAGGTCGGTGCGTCTTTTTAGGGTACTGTCCTTGTTGAGGCGTTCTTGCACTATATGTAGTGTGACGTCAATAGGAGTCTTTGTGAATAAAGAGATGACGTCATGTGAGATGAGGATCTCGTCTGATTCTATTTTTATGTCTTTGAGTTCTTGTGCCAGCTCTTTTGAATTTTTACAGTGAAAGTCTGATAGTCCAAGGAGGGGTTTGATGATTTCAGCTAGGGCTTTTGATAAGTTGTATGTGACTGATCCAATGCTGTCTATTATTGGCCGCAGTGGGATATCCTTTTTATGTATTTTCGGTGTTCCATAAATCCGAGGGGTGATGCTGGCTGTGGGGATCAGGTGATCATATGCGTCCTTTGTGATTTTATTGCTTTCTAATAGAGGTTTTAGAAGGGCTTTGAGCATTTTTTTCTTTTCTTCTGTCGGGTTTGTTTTAATGATTTCGTATGTGTTACTGTCTGCCAACATGGTTTCCATCTGTTTTTCGTATGTTTCTGTGTCCAAAATTACTGTTGTTCTGCCTTTATCTGCTGGGAGTATTGTGATCGTTTTATCTGTCTTGAGTGAGTTTAATGTTTTTTCTTCTTTTCTTGTAACGTTGCTTTGTGGTAATTTGGCCGTTTTGAGGATTCCTGCGACTGCGTTCCGGAGTGCTGCTTTTTCTCCTTGGTCCTGGATTTTTTCGCATGCCAGTTCTGTTGCGAGGATGTATTCTTCATGGGGGATTCTGGCTGGTGTGATGGCGAAGTTCAGTCCTCTGTTCAGCACTGTTTTCTCCGTGTCCGTGAGTGTGCGTTGTGATAGGTTTTTGACCCACTTATCGTTCTTTTCCGTGTGTGTTTGTCTTCGTCCGTTCTTTCTTTCTGTGAGTTTTTTTAATTTTTTCAATTGGCGGTTTTTTGTTGTAATGAATTCTTGTTCGTGTGCGTGTTTCAGTTGTGCTTTTATCTGCTCCTGCGTTTTCTGGTCCGTCGGGTAGCGTTGCTTAAACATGTCCGTTTCCTCTTTGATTTGGTTGTTTATTTTGTCTACTTTATTTGCCATTATTCTTATACGTTCTTTTATAAGGTCTTTCCGTGCTTTGTTGATGATTTTTTCTGCGTTCTTGGTCGGGATTGGATTCCTTATATTGAGGCTTTGGGGTGTGACCTCCTCATCTCTGCAACGGAGGTTGAATCGTAGGTGGTTTCTGAAGCGTGCCCGTGTTTTCTCCAATTTCTCCAGCCGGCGGAAGTCTTTAATGCAAACTTGTCCATAACTTCCACGTAATACGTCAAACAGGTTCATTTTGTCTTCTTTTAATTATTTATCCTTTTTTTTTTTCCTTTGAAAGACAAAAGTAAAATAGAAAGATGTCTTTACCTTCTTTACATGTTTCAACTGCACTGCAGCCTTCATCAGAAGAGTCAGCTGATTGCTGCCAGGTGACATTTATCAGCTGATTTTCGTAGGCGGGGCCAGCTCAGCAGATCTGTCAGATCCACCGAGCCGGCCCCGCCTCCCGCCGGCCCCGCCTCTTTCTCACACCTGGGACCACATTCTCCAGAGACCATCTGACGGCGGGAGGCGGGGCCGGCTCGGTGGATCTGACAGATCTGCTGAGCTGGCCCCGCCTACGAAAATCAGCTGATAAATGTCACCTGGCAGCAATCAGCTGACTCTTCTGATGAAGGCTGCAGTGCAGTTGAAACATGTAAAGAAGGTAAAGACATCTTTCTATTTTACTTTTGTCTTTCAAAGGAAAAAAAAAAAAGGATAAATAATTAAAAGAAGACAAAATGAACCTGTTTGACGTACTGGAGCTGAGTGTTTGGTAAAGATGGGGGCAGGCCTGAGTCGGCCAATCCCTGTACACCGGGGAATACGCCTGGGGTGTCCACTCGGGTCAGCTGTACAGCTTGGCTATTGAGCCTTTGCTGTGCAGGTTGCGCACTCAGCTGGGTGGTCTGGTTCTGCCGGGGCCATCAAGCTGTTGCCGCCCGATCGTCTTGTCTGCTTATGCGGATGACGTTAACGTTTTCATCACCTCCCACGGGGATGTGCAGCGTCTGGTGGACACTTTGTCAGTTTATGAAAGGGCATCTTCTGCACGGGTGAATTGGGCCAAGAGTGAGGGTCTATTGGTGGGCCACTGGTCACGTCAAGGAGTTCCTCGCCTACCCGGTGGTCTTCAGTGGGGGACGGTCGGTCTCAAAGTGTTGGGGGTTTTTCTGTGTTCGGAGGCTTTTGAACAAAAGAACTGGGAGGGTGTTAAGGACAAGGTGTGTGCTCGCTTTTCTAAATGGAAATTGTTGCTACCACAGCTGTCATATAGGGGCAGGGTTCTGGTCGCAAATAATCTGGTCGCCTCGGCTCTTTGGCATAGGCTGGTGGCTTTGACACCGCCCAGGAGCCTCGTGGAGGAGATTCAGAAGATCATCGTGGACTTCTTTTGGTCTGGTCGCCACTGGGTCCGTGCGCCTGTTCTCTACCTGCCTGTGGCCGAGGGGGGGACAGGGCCTGGTGGACATACATTCCAAGATCGCCTGCTTCAGGCTTCGAACTGCACAACGCCTCCTTTACGGATGCGGACCCTGCTGGATGGACACTGCGAAACTGCTCCTGAGGAGAGTTGGTCGCTTGGGCTATGATAAGCAGCTCTTCCTCGTGACATCTGGGGAGGTGGACCTTACTGGACTATCTGCTTTTTACACGTCCGTCTTGCATGCATGCATGCACGTCTTGCATGCATGCATGCACGTCTTGCACCGTGGCCTACTTCCATGACGAGACACCGGGCATGTGGCTGTTCGAGGAACCACTGTTTTTCAATCAATTCATCGACGCTGAGGTGCTGCAGTCTGTCAGTCTGCGGACTTGTTTGTGGGATGCACGCTGTACCAAGCTTGGTCATCTTATGAAGATGTCGACCACATCGATGGATACGCTGAGGCGGAGTGCCAACATTACATCTGTCAGACTGCTGCAAAGGGTGGTGGGGGACGTGTGCACCGCCCTGCCACAACCGCTTCGAGCGTTTGCGACAAACCGCACTCTTTCCAATCAATGGGATGACAAAACTGTGTCCACCTTTCCTGCAATTTCCATAACTCCAGCTGTGGGGGAGTGGCAGGGAGGAGAGGATCACCTGCTGACCTTCAGAATTCCTCGCCTGGGCAAGTTCCAGTTTGTTGGGACAAGGGCGGTGTATCACATCTGTGTGAAGGTTCTGAACCTGCGCTCTCTGATGGATGTCACAGAGTCGAGGTGGGCGGGTTTTTTGGGGCCAGAGGTCTCCCCGAAAGGCAGCTGGTGGTGCATGTACAAGCTACCTATTGAGAAACAGACAACAGATCTCCAGTGGAGGATTGTGCATGGGGCAATAGCTACGAATAAATACATAACACGCCTTGATCCGACTGTGGGGGGGGGGATGTTTGTTTTGTTCCCAAGTTGAGACCCTGGAGCATTTGTTTGTCCAATGTTTTTGTTTATCTGGACTTTTTGATATTTTGCGCGTGTGGTTTCAGGCTTTGGGTGAACGCTTCTCTTTTGGTCTGTTCATTTACAGTCCAAAGTATAAAGTGGCAAGGAAAGCTGCCCACACTTTGATGAACTTCCTATCTGGTACTGCTAAACTTGCCATCTGGCTGACGAGGAAAAATCGGGCTAGCAACGCTGGCAATGTGGATCCTGTGTCTGCTTTCAAGGTCTTGTTGAAAGTCAGACTACAGGTGGAGTTATCTTACTATCAAATGGTGGACAATTTGGAGGCATTCATCAATAGATGGACTGTAGGGAACGTTTTGTGTTCTGTGGGTCAGGGGGATGAGTTATGTTTGCACTTTTGAGATGTGACACACTTGGGCCAGTGATATTGGTCCTTTTGCATTCTTGAAATGTACAATAAAGCCTTTTTAAAAGTCAAAGTCTTCTTCTTCTTCTTCTTCTTCTTCTTCTTCTCTCGGTTACTGGCGAATAGCAAACAACTGAAAGGTGCATACTGCCACCTACTGTACAAGAGTGTGTAACTTTATGTCATCTGAGCCCGACCCCTAAATTCTATGACTTAATCCTGTGTTATTTAAAAGAGAGAAAAGAGCCTTTCTCGTGATTCTTATTGCCTCTCCATCTATTTCTAGAATTCCAGTTAAATCCCATTCCCTACCGGCCTCTCGAACTTTATTTTCCATTATCTGTCTTTCGTTTCCATATTTGTGACAGTGTAAAAAGAAGTGCTCGACATTTTCTTTTACTCCACATTCTCTATATTTGTCACTTTCACTTTTCCCCATGGTGAATTTAAATCATTTAATGCCATTTAAACCTGTGTGATCCAATCTGAGTCTTACCATAATGACGTCTTCCTTCCTTTAGGTTATGAAATTCTTTATTCATTCTTTAACATGAACTCCCTATGTGTATGCACTATCAAACCACAATCCTAGATATTTGAACTCATTGACTTTCTCTATTGGTTGATTTTATAATGTTAATGGTTCTGTACCAGTTCTGCATTTTTTTGTGAAAGTCATATAGCAGGTTTTACTGTTTGAAAATTTAAAATCCCAGTCATATGACCACTTTTCCACTTTCTCCATTGCATTCCTGATGTTTTTGAACACAAATTTCTCATTTCTTCCCCTCTCCATATGTCTCCATCATCTGCATATAGTGCTGTTTTGATGGATCCCTCTTGATCCTCAAACATGTCATTAATCATTATATTGAATAAAACAGGGCTTATCACACTCCCCTGAGGAACACCATTTTCTATTTCAAAGTCATTAGAAACTTCTGATCCTACTTTAACCCTAATTGTCCTGTGTGTTAAAAATCCATTATCCCATTATACATCCTACCACCAATGTCCATTTTATTCAATTGCATAAGAAGATCGTCCCTCCACAGTGAGTCATAAGCCTTTTCAGTATCCAGATAAGCTATAACCATTACTTCTTTAATTTTGAGAGTCTTTTCAATATCATTACTTACCCTAACTAGAGCATCCACTGTTGATCTTCCTCTTCTAAAACCATTCTAACAGTCGTTTATTAACACATATGAGAGGCTGTAAACTAACACCTTCTCCATCCATTTCCCTAAATGTGACTGTTCTGCCTCTGCTGATTGGACAGTCAGCTAAACCCCTTCTCCACATCAAGACTCTGATGACACAGCTCTTGGTCCACAGGTTTAATGATACAGGGAAAAGTGAAACCGTAACATACAGTACAAGGCATAATCACTCTAACCGTTGTACAGATATTACAACGAAAATATATGAACTCAGCTTCTAATACAAATCATGTTTTATCTTCCCCCAAATTATAAGATAAGCCTTTATTAGTCCCACAATGGGGAAATTCCAGGATTGCAACAGCACAGGGATAGCAACACTCAGAGCAACAATCAGAAGGCAAGAAAAAGCAAGAGCAGCTAGTATAAATATGTACATATTACTATAAAAATATATATATATATATATATATATATATATATATATATATATATATATATATATATATAGAGAGAGAGAGAGAGAGAGAGAGAGAGAGAGAGAGAGAGAGAGAGAGAGAGAGACACACACACAGTGCGGAGCATTGTGGTTGGTGGATGTGCAGCAGAAAGTCTAAGCTCTCTCTTCGCGGATGCGGCAGGCCAGCTGGATGTCTTTGGGCATGATGGTGACCCTCTTGGCGTGGATGGCGCACAGGTTGGTGTCCTCGAAGAGACCCACCAGGTAGGCCTCGCTGGCCTCCTGCACAGCCATGACGGCGGAGCTCTGGAAGTGCAGGTCGGTCTTGAAGTCCTGAGCGATCTCCCTCACCAGGCGCTGGAAGGGCAGCTTACGGATGAGCAGCTCCGTGGATTTCTGGTAGCGACGGATCTCTCTCAGAGCCACGGTACCGGGCCTGTAACAGTGAGGCTTCTTCACTCCGCCGGTGGCCGGAGCGCTTTTCCGAGCAGCCTTGGTGGCCAACTGCCTCCTGGGGGCTTTTCCTCCAGTAGATTTACGGGCCGTCTGCTTGGTTCTTGCCATCACTCTTTATTATTCTGTCTTATATTTCTTGCACGCCGCCTAAACTCCAGCCCGGCACCCGCGTCGTTTTCACTTCAGTTCTCCCGGTATGTCGAGTTTCTCCGTTAGCACCGGGTGGCGGTTGAGTGCTAGCTAGCTCTTCCCTGCTGTATCGTCTCCTGCTGTAAACAGAGGCTCCGTCCGCCGACTCGGGAGACCTTTGAGGTGATCTGTGTGTCCGTAATATATATAGAATGAAAGGTGTGCCAGATCAGAAAGTTATCACCGGATCAGAAAGAAGGAAGCTAAAAAGACTCAGAATTGAGCCGCTGTTGCAAAAGGCAGCCAACTTGTGTGGCGCCGGAACCGGAAGAGTTATATGAATTACTTCTGCCCTCTAACTCAAACACAATATGAAATTATGTTCACAACAACTCCCGCCGCCACATTGAATTGCTTTCCCTCCAAATTATCTGTCAATGTCCTCCAACCGATCCAACGGCTATTGCTAGCGTAAATCGTGGGAGACCCCTTTTAGCGTCTAAAGTCATCAAACCCAACATAACCTCAAACAATTCATCCAGAAATGCACACAAACAATAATAATTAATACATACCCACGATACTACCAAGGGCAGAGGATGTATGTGACTGCTGCTGAAGTTAACTGACGACGGTAAACATGCACAACTAACTTTCTTCTCGATACTCCGACCGACTTCCTGTTTACGGTTAGTCGGAGCCGAAGGTGACGTCACCTTTGGCTGCGAACTATGCCGATTCTAAGGTGAAACCAACACAATATTAGACATTAATTAAGAATATAAATAATATTCCACCTTAACTTTTAACATTAAATAGCTATCAGAACACTCCCTGCCTGGCATGATTCTACGCCACCTCACTTAGTCCGTCTAGTCCATCTAGTCCACTTAGGCATCTGGGGGAAGAAGAAGTACTATTTCTGTAACAGGTCTCACAAACAAAGTTTCTTTTCCTGGCTTGATGACCTTTACTTCCACCTGACAGACTTTTCCATCTTCACTATGGAAGGCCTGTGTTACCAGACCAAGTGGCCATTCATTCCTTGGTACTTGGCTGTCCTTGAGGAGAACAACGCTCTTTGGTTCAATGTTTGGGTGAGGTGACTGCCATTTCCTACGTGCTTGAAGTGTTGGAAGGAATTGGTTACGCCATCTATCCCAGAACGTGTTGGACAGGTGGGTGTTGAACCTGTCTCCACTGGCGCTTGTAGAGATCTGATGGCCCAAACTCTCCTGCAGGAGCGGGAACAGAGTTCACCTTTTGTGTTAGAAGAGCAGCTGGTGTGAGTATGAATGACTCGTCCGGGTCGGTTGCCACAGGAACAAGAGGCCGGGCATTAATGATGGCTGCTACTTCTGCCATAAAGGTTACCAAAACTTTGTGGGTAAGTTTGTCCTTCAGCTGGAGGAACATGGAGTCCAGAATCCTCCTAGCAAGACCAATCATTCTTCCCCATGCCTCACCAAAATGGGAGGCATATGGAGGATTGAAAGTCCAAGAACATCCTTGATCCGACAGGTAAGATTTCACACTTTTGTGGTCGATGTTAGAAGGTATCTTCAAAGCTTTGCATGCACCCACAAGGTTTGTGCCGCTGTCTGAACGAATGCTTTTGGCCGGTCCTCTCACAGCTAGAAACTGTCTTAATGCATTGATGAAGCTGGATGTGTCAAGGGATTCTATGACTTCAATATGAACAGCTCTTACGCTCATACATGTAAAAATCACAGCCCACTGTTTGCTTTGTGAGAGGCCTCCTCTAGTCCGGCGTGAAGAAACGCTCCAAGGGCCAAATACGTCTTTTGGCTACTAGTTGGGGCTCTGAGTCGTCTGCATGTTACACATCAGTGAATGACGCTGCTCACCTTCCTCTTGCCGCCGACTATCCAAAAGCCAGTTGAACGGACAGCTCCTTCCATAAAGAGACGCCCTTGATGGTGGACCTGTTCATGATACTGTTGAATGAGTGAGGTTGCAATATGATGATTGCCTGGAATGATCAAAGGTGTCTTCTTGCTCTGATGAAGACCTGAATGGTGAAGACAACCTCCGACTCTTAGCAGGCCGTGTGTGTCGACAAACAGATCCAGATTTTTGAGGGGTCTGCTTTTAGGAATCTTTTTGTGCATTCTGCTACAATTGATTTCCTCATTGTAAACCTCTTCCTGCACTGTTTGAATGATGATAGCTGAGGCTTGGTTGAGTTCCTCAACACTAAATTCTGCCTTGCAGAGATGCCAGTCTTTACAAGAGTTGTTCATCATGGTTGTGTTGAAACAATGAGCTATGTGTTTCAGGTGCGCGATGACACGAGTCAGTGACTTCCACAAAGAGAACTTGGAAAATCTTTGGGAACCAAGCTGTTTGGATGCAGTTGCAGTGCTTAAAGTGGACACTAGAGGACGGATGTCTGGATCTGAACTTGAGTCCACAAGGTCATAGGTACTTTCGGAGACATCTTGCTCTGGTTTGGACAAAAAACTAGGTCCACTAAACCAGTTAGTGTTGCTTAACAGGCCTGCAGCAACAGAATGCGTTGCATGATCTGCAGGGTTCTGGTTTGTGGCCTGGACAGTGCTGTACTTTTCCTTAACACAGAACACATTAGGGCATGGTTCGAAGAGAGATGGCCGACGTAGCTCTGTGGTGTTTGTGTAGAAGGCGTTGATTACTGATGGTCTATGGATGCTGCCGAGACACACATTGCCTACAACAACCCACCCTAGATCTAATTTCTGTGCATAGGGCTGGTTGTGTGAGCCGTTCACCTGTTTGCAAACTTTATGCACTCTGATAATGTCCTGGCCAAGGAGAAGCATGATCTGGGCATTTGGGTCCATATCTGGGATGAGGTGCGCCATTGTCTTTAAATGTGTATGATGAAGGGCAACCTCAGGGGTTAGAATCTCGTCTCTGTTGTCGGGAATGTCGTTGCACTCTATGAGGCTGGGTAATGGAATGTGGACTGTCCCATCCAGAGATTCCACTTCATAGCCGCTTGCCCTCCATCCCGATGATTCCTTCATTCCTGCGCATGTTCAGTGTGTAAGGAGCACTTGGACTTCTGTCACCAAACACTTCGAAGAACTGTGAACGAACTAGTGACCTGTTGCTCTGCTCGTCCAGAATTGCATAGAGCTTCACTGCTTTGTCTCTGTGACCATCTGGATATACTTTCACGAGGCATATTTTGGAACAGGATCTGTCTGTCAGATCTCCACCGCAGACCTTTGTGCATTTGGTTGTAATATCAGACTGAGGTTGAGGCACGGTTTCGACCTCCTCCCTGCCATGCTCTGGAGCAGGATCCTTCACTTCTGTCCAGGGTGTGGGTCCTGGATGTAGGGCTGAGTTATGTCTTTCGGTCTTGCACTCAGAACACTGAACTTTGGCCTTGCAGTTTTTAGCGATATGTGACAAAGATGAACAACATTTAAAACACAGATTGTTCTCTTTCAAAAACATCTTACAATCTTCAATGGATTTTTCTCTGAAAGCACGATATTTGCTTAAAGGGTGTGGTTTCCCATGAATAGGGCACATTTTATCACGGCGATCAGATTTTAATGAGGAGTCAGTAGAATCAGAACTAGCTCTGGTGGATATCTCTGTTTTGCAGACTGAGACTCTTTGATGTTTGTTTGGCTGTCATGCTAACTTTTCAGTCCTGGGTGAAGTGTCTGTCTGAGTGATGAAGTTGAAGCTTGGGTCATTGGCAATGCTAGCTTCCTGGCTAATTAACTTTACAAAAAAGGCAAAGGGAGGATAAGGCACATGTTTTTGTTGCTTATAAGATGCACCAGCTGAAGCCCACTTTTCCTGCAGACGAAAGGGGAGTTTCTGCACGATTGGGTTGACACCTCTTGCCGTGTTGAGGAAGGAGAGACCAGGTAAGTCTCCTTCTTCCTTTGCTGATAGAAGTTCCATCAGAAGATCACTCAACTTAGTCAGTTTGGCATAATCTCGATTTCCTATCTTTGGAAAAGTGTTGATGCGTTTGAAGAGAGCATCCTCTACTGCCTCTGGCGAGCCGTAAGTTTGCTCGAGTCTATCCCAAATCATATTCAGGCCTGCTTCTGGATGATTGATGTGAATTGCCCTGAGCTGCTCAACATGTTCTTTTGACTCCTGGCCAAGCCACTTTAAAAGAAGGTCCATCTCCTCACTTGCTGTTAGATCTAAGCCACTGATTGCAGGCAGAAATGAGCGTCCACAGAGAAGCTGACACACCCATTCAAAGCAGGACATCGGGAAATCTCACTCAGTAAGGCAGAAGGCACTCTATAAATTCAAGAAATCTCTGTCAGTGATGCCTGTAGCATGACTGTGAACAACACAGCCTTCTCACACAGGAGGAGACCCTTCAGCAATGGGCATGCAGAAATACTTGCTTATACTTGGTTTCTACGGGCATGGACGGGTATGCACGGGTATGTAGATGCAAATTCATGTAGTAGGCTATATACAGTATAAACAAATGAAATTTTAAAAAAAAGTGCCAGCTGCTATCCAGTTCAGCATAACACCGATCTCTGTGAGACTGTATAATCTGTTCTTCTGTCATGCCAAATAAAGTCACGTGCAGAGAAAAGCTTCAGTGACAGGCAGGAGAAGAAGTAACAAGCAGGGGCAAACAGCCTCAGATGGCAGGGCATATTTTGTGTGATTTTTATGTTTTGCTGCATACAAAAGCCATCACATGTGATTGCCACTTAGTGCTGTGTTGCTATACCAACTGTCCTGTAACTGGCAAGAATTCTGTTCCAATGCATCCCCTCTATGGGCATGCACGGGCTTCTACAGGCGTGCACGGGTATGCACTAGTATCTTAAAAGCAGCAAGCTACAGGTATGGAAATCTGAGTCATTTATTTGTTTCAAAATTTTAATCAATATCTATTTACTACTTTTTTAACCTTACCCACTCCCAAATCCTAAGGCTAACCTATCAATTTTAAGTCTAAATTTCATCTCATAGTAAAATGGTTCGGACAAGGTGCCGATAGCAGAACACGAACCAGCAACCTTCTGATCACAGGCCCAACATACTATCTACCTAATCCCCTGCAACAATTGGCTTGGAGCTGATTTGAAAAGGTTTTGTCGGATTGTCAATTCTTCCGTACGAATAGTGTCATGAATCTGGGTTTGGAAGCCAAACCCAGTCCTGACTTATTGTTATGGTTTGCCCTAGTTTCCTCCTGACAGCTCTGGCATGCCCCCTCCTCCTGTCACGTGCCATCAGCTGCACTGTCACGAGTGTTCACACACACACACACACACACACACACACACACACACACACACACACACACACACACATACATACGCTCTATTCACTCTCATTAACACGATCTCTAACACATCTGGTGCCAATCAGTCCTACTCACACATTCTCACACCAGCAATCTCTTTCCTCATTAGCTTCAGGAGCATTTGTTTTCCGCTTCGGAGGAAAGAGATTGTCGGGGCATTCGCCCTCATTCATGGCAGCTAGCTCTCCATGAATGTTGTTTCACTCCCTTCACGCATTCAGCCCGACATCTGCAGATGATCAATCCCTGGGTATTTGTGGCTGACTCAGCCTCCTATCCTCATCCACCAGACTTCTCGGACAGCTTCAAGTGGTTCCAGCCGTAAGTGCTTATTTGCCTTTCCTTTTGTGCTATCGCTGTGTCAGCACTAGGCTGGTTGCCTTTCCCTGCTGTGTGCATCGCAGTTCGGTAGCACTAGGCATTTCCCTCCCCGGCTGTAGAACATCTGGGTAGTCCCCTGTATGTCTGGTGGCCCTTACTCTGCATATTCATTCTCGGTATAGTGGACAGTATTGGTCTTGTTATTTTCTCCTGGTTTGTTAATAAAGTGCACCATCAACTCTCGCTTTTGGGTTTCTCATTTCCTCCCTCATGCACCGTGTAATGGCACATGATGGTTCATGACAAATAGACATTTCATATAGGGATACAGCTTCAGTATTCATAGCCACTGCCAGTTACTAAATAAAGTGAATGACCACAAAGTTCTAGGTTTAGCTTGAATGGCAGAAAAATATATAGTGCCATAAGGACTAACAACCAACAAATATTTTGTATCAACCCACAACTTTAATTATGACGTATTTTCTCTTCAAGGGTTAAATATTAACTATTTGAAACCAGAACAGGGTTTTTCACTACACAGAGGAAACAAAACGTTGCCAGACCAGTCTGCCCTACTGGGAAAACAGCTGCTCTTCTCCAGGACCCAGGAGAAGAACAGGTTATGGCCACACAACCAAATATTCATTATCTAATGATGGCAGGTTTTACAATATTAACCTCATTCACTGTAATTAAAAATGAAAATATCCCAACAGTTGTTTTGAATTAAATCTACAATTTTGCATTCACCAGAGGAGATTACTATAACTCCAGCTGAGATGAACGATAACATAACTGAAGGAAATTTTACAACTCGTGGAAACGAGAAAGACTGGCATCATCTCTGAATTGTAGCGGACAGCTCTCATCCATGGCCAAGCAAGGCTGTGGAGTTTAAAAGCTCCTTTAAAGTTCGTAACAGTTGGTGTGTGCTGGATTTAAAAAAAAAAAAAGAAATGCTCACAAATATAGTTTCATAACATTTGGATGAATTTCTCTGATTTTTCAAAACCTCTGTAAAAGTCCGTCCAAATGCTATAGTGTGAACCCAGTTTAGTGGGGGAAAAAATGGCTGTATATGCAGCAGGCAAAACAATACAAACAGCCGTGGAAGGAGAATATAGAAGCCTTGAAAGCCTTGTCTTGAAATGTACTCACCATTTGGAAGTTTCTGATTGAAATGGCGCTTGGAGAAAAAACGTTCAGATGCTGTGATATCAACGTCCTTATTCTGGCAGCTCTTCGGTCCTTTTCTGGATCAGCATTCCCGATGTGTACCAATCTTTAACACTTCGATGACCTGGAGCTTCTGCCCGCTGCGATTGACGGATCTTCAGACAGCGGCTCTGTCGGTGCGTCCCGTGTTAACATTTGTAATGCTAGCAGTTTGACAAACATATTGTTGTGACTGTAAAGTTGACACTGTCCGGCTGTGTCGCAACTTAAAAAAAATTCTGTCAATTTAGGAGTATTTTTAAAACCTCCTTCTCACATTCCTGTTTTGCGGTCTTCTTTTTTCTCTTTCAGACGCCACTATAATACAGTCATTCATTCATTCATTTGTCCTCGGATTCACTACCGGCCCACGTCCAGCCTCAATCAGGTCAAATGTCAACTCAACAAATAAAAAGTTGATACGCCAAAACAAACCCTCCAATAAATGTTGAGCATGGCAGAATTAGAAAAAAAACAAAAAAACAGCACAAAGTGTTTCTTTCTTTCTTGGAGACCTCATAAGAATAAACACTGGCCTCTGTGTGTGTGTGCGTGCATGCGTGTGTGCGTGTGCACGTGCATGTGTGTGCATTAAAAGACTGTTCAAAGTAACAAAATATTAAATGCTGTAGATTAAATTTTGTACAAATTTTAATCTTTTTGATGCATGTGTGCGATGAGGTGTTCCAGACAGAATGGGGAGCAATAGCTTGTGCTAATTACTGCTTTTTGTAGCAGAGTGTCCTTTTGTTTGGGGCCTTCAATCAAGCTAATGTAGATGCCCTTTAAATACTCTTTAGAGTCAGGCAGACTCAGACAGGCTTATCCTAATGTTTCAGAAAAAGAGCACCTGTGTTTGTTTCCATCTTCTGCCCTTTTTCCTCCAATGCACTTGTCATAATTAGGTTGACAAATATTTAACAGACACAATTGATGAACAAGCATCATATAGCTCTAGTTTTAGAAATTGAAATTTTTTATTCATTTTTATTTATTTTTATCTGTTTGCCCTAGTCCATATTCTGGAAGCATAGTTCTGCTTTTCTCATTGCAATACTGATGTTTTGTCATTTTCTCAGTAGCAATTTGATATTAGTGCCACACTCAAGCTATGTTTCTTACTGTAAGTAAATGAAACATTCTTTAATCTGCAATTCAAAATCAGATACATTTTAAAAGTAAAAATTGCCATTTTCTTTCTTTTAAACTCTGTGGAAGAAGAAAGAGGAACTTGTGGTTGATCAAACCAGAAAGTAAGTGAAAAGAGGGAGCAGTATTAGAATAGCAGAAAATAAAGCAATGAATTAGACAAAATGTTTTTTTTTCAGAACTCTAAAATCACAGATAAGCAAAGTGCATTGATCCCTTGAAAAACTACTTGACTGTCAAGTAGAAAGTCTCGAGAAAATTATGGCAGAAAATTGTGAGGAGCTGGGAGTTGAGACACTAAACTGAAGCAAATTCAGCACATTCTTGATCTGGAAATACAGAGTTAAAATTAGAAGAAACAAAGCACCCGGTTCCCAAATTCTGATGTGTCATTTATTATAGTGTCCCTTTTGTTTGTTGAAGGGGAAAATCTCATGGAGAGCCTAAAGTTGTTGCTCTCAGAGGAGCTACATTTTGATCTTCTACCAGAGATCATTAATGTGCTCAACCCAGAGGATGGTAACCTGATATAATCAAGATGGAATTTTGGTCCCAAAGGGATAAAGTGGCTATACTTCAGTATAAGTACAGTTTGAAGAATAATGAGAAATTTGGCAGTGTTTTCATTCACTCTGTGAAATCACCCATGAAAAGGCTGACCAGCATAAACTTTAGAAGTCTTCTCAGAGAATCTCCATTTGGAAAGGACTATTATATGACGGACAGTGGGAGACTGAGAAGATGAGATCAGCTGGAACAAGTGGACACCAGCACCCACGCATGGAAAGGAGAGATTGCAACACCTGAGCAGTAACAGCCCAACCTCTGGAACTGAAAAGCTGCAGCTTGTGGTGGATAAGATGGATTCAATCAAGTATAGGAAACCCTGGGAGAAAATATCATGCCGTCTGTGAGGAAGCTGAAGCTTGGGCTTCATTGAACCTTCCAACAGGACAACGATTCCAATCAGAACTCAAAGTCCACCAAGGCTTTGTTTCAGAAGAAGTCCTGAAAGATATTAGAGTGGCCATCACAGTCATTTGACTTGAACCCCATTAAAAATCTCTGGTGGGATTTCAGAAAGGTGGTTGCAGCACACAAATTAAAGAATATTAGTAAACTGCAGGTCGTTGCCCATGAGTAATGGGCTAAGATTCCTCAGAACGCTGCCAAAAGCAGATGTCTTGCTGTGCATCACATTTGCAGCAGGTCATAACAGCAAAAGGGTGTGTTATTAAGCATTAAAGATGCCTGTCATGAAGGGGTTGAACAAATTTGAAACTGCCATAGTCATTAAAATTGGTATTTTGTGTTAAGTTTGGAGAAACCACTTGTAATATTAGCTGTGTTGAGCTATTTAAATAAACCTAATTTTCAGAGGGGGTTGAATAATTTTTATTGCAACTGTACATACTGCGGGGAAAATAAGTATTGACTGCATCAACATTTTTACCTCCGCCAAGGAGGTTATGTTTTCATCGGCGTTGGTTTGTCTGTCTGTCTGTTTGTTTGTTAGCAAGATAACTCAAAAAGTTATGGACGGATTTTCATGAAATTTTCACAGATTTTCAGAAATGGGGTATCCTACAGATGATTAGAATTTGGTGGTGATCCGAATCACCGTCCACAAGAAAACCGCCATTACGCAAAATGCCATTTTTGTGAATAACTACTGAACCACTAATCCTGTCATTGTCAGTCCAATTGCTTGTCATATGTTTTCATGGTCAAGGAATCTGAAAACGTACACAAACACTGTATAGGGGGAACTGTGGCGCTTGGCGGAGGTCTGCGCTCTCCGAGTGCTTTTCTAGTTCTCATTAAATATATCTCTGATGGAGCCATTGACCTGAGATTATCATCAGATATCAATAACAACCCAAGTAATCGATACATCAAGGCAACGGTGTTCACAAAACAAGTTGTATTTAATAAAGTGGAATGACACAGGGAATATGTATTGAACACATGAAGAAAATGATGTGCAAAAAGGCATAGAAAGCCAAGAAACCAGCTGAAATACATCATAATTTATGAAGCCAACTCATCTCCCATCAGTGCAAATTAATTTCAGCTGGATAAATCCTGACTGATAGCCTGATGGAAAGGTCTGTGAATATCAGATTGTCACACCGCAAAGAACTCATGCTGGGTAGAAACAAAGAGCTCTCTCTAGACCTTTGCAACCTTATTGTTGCAAAACATAATGATGGTACTGGTTACAGGTGCATTTCTAAACTTCAAATGTTCCAGTGAGCACTGTTGGAGCCATCATTGGGAAGTGGAAAGAACATCATTTTACCATAAACCGGCAAACGACCAGGAGCTCTTCGCAAGATTTCTGACAGAAGAGTCAAAAGAATTATCAGAAGAGTTATAAAAGAGTGAAAGACCACTCGTGGTGAGCTGCAGAAAGACTTGCAATTAGCAGGTACTGCTTTTGCAAAGAAAACAATAAGTAATACATTCAACCAACATGGGCTTTATGCCTGCTCACCTTGCAAAAGTTTATTTCTGAAGAAAAAGCATGTTGAAACGTGATTAATGTTTGCTGAACAACACAGCGCAAAGCACGTTTGGAGGATAAATGGTACTGCACATCAGCCCAAAACACCATACCAACAGTGAAGTTTGGAGGTGGGAGCATCATGGTGTGGGAGTGTTTTGAGACATCCTTAATAAGAACCTGTTGCCATCTGCCAAGATGCTGAAGTAGAAAGGAGAGTGGACATTTCAGCAAGACAATGATCCCAAGCACACAGCCAAGGAAACTATGATGACTCGCTCTGGGCCATTATCATCCACAGCTGCGTGCACACCGGCTCCTCGTCAGGACAGGACTATTTAACCTCACTCAGCCTGCTGGCCTGCACAGAGCCGTCTGTCTCCTTGACTCTATGAAGCGCATCTCCCGACTTCCTAGCAATCATCATGATCACGACCTTCTACCTCGCCACCTCAGCATTAACTCCCGGAGGATCTCCCCTCATACCCAAGTAAGCCAATCCTTTTACTCACTTGTTCTCCGCTACTCCCCTGTGCACAGGCGGAATCTCCCGGTGGCGGAATCATCTCCCTCGGCGGCGGTTTCCGCTCTCTCCTCTCCACTATCTGCACGACTGCAACGACACTGGGCACTGTCTACCTGGCCAATGGGTGATCACCATCTGCCTGGAACAAGTAAGCCACAGTTGCACCTAAGCGTGAGCCCAACTAGCTCCTTGCTAATTGTGTGTCTTGCTCCGTCCATAGGGTTGCCAGGCTGCATGGCACTCTGCTCCTTCCCAGCTGCTCGAAGTCTCCAGCCAGCACTCACATACACAACATTACACATTCACGCATCCACACACTATACACTGGGTCAATAAAGATAATTGAATCCATTTCTGAGTCCGTGTCTGTTCCCTGGTTCAGCCATAATGGCTGAACCAGGGAACCGTCAGACGGCTCCGTCAGAATGACCCAGCGAACAGCGCGTTAGCACAATGATTTAACAACTTAGAGGCTCGTGTGGATCAAATTGCTTACCAGCAGCAGGTTATCTTGAACCAACTGACCCAAATTAACAGCCGGTTGGATTGTCTTGCAGGGCAGCAGGCGTTTCCACCGCTGCCAATCGGTGCTACAGCTCCCGCTAGCTCCTCCATTAGCCAGCCTAGCCAAGCTACCCCGATCCGACTCACTCCTGTTCCCATGCCCTCCCACTTTAGCGGTAAGCTAGGGGAGGCTTGTGGGTTTCTCCTCCAGTGTGAGATAGCTTTCCAGTGGGTACCAGGGGACTTCCCAACAGAGCATAGCTGGATAGATTATGTTACCAACCTTTTGGAAGGACGAGCACTAGCTTTGGTGTACGCTGTGATGGCTAGGGCAAGCTATGCTAGCTTAACCTATAGCCAGTTCGTTAGCGAGTTCAACGAGGTATTCGACCACTCTGACTGGGACAATGTGCTCACCACCCGGTTGTTAAATCTTCGACAGGGGGGCAGGTCCGTGGTGGACTATGCCGTCGATTTCCGGGTGGTAGCAGCGGAGGTGGGGTAGGAGGATGCCTCGTTGTGTAGTATTTTCATCAGGACCTTGAGCCCTAGCCTGCGGGATGAGTTGGCCCGCTTAGATAAGCCGGAGAAGCTTGCGGCACTAATTTCCCTTACCATCAATTTGGATAATAGGCTGAGGGAGTGAGCAGCCGAGCGGAGAACGTCCGGTCGATGGAGTGTCCAGACCCTGCGCTCCCCCCAGACCCTGTTACTGGCCCTGCCTTCCCTTGAGTCAGCTGACACACAGGAGTCTATGGTTATGGGGTGAACCAAGCTTTCCCAAGCAGAGAAACAGCGTTGTAGGGAGCTAGGCTTATTTAGATTTAGATTTAGTATACTTTATTGATCCCCAGAGGGGAAATTGAGGGTCATCCACCACCTGGATGGATGAAGCAGCCATGATACAGCGCTATCCCTTAACCATTCACACACACATTCACACCTAGGGCCACTTTAGAGTCTCCAGTTAACCTAACCTGCATGTTTTTGGCATGTGGGAGGAAACGGAGAAATCCCGGGGTAAACCCACATATACACGGGGAGAACATGCAAACTCCACATAGATCACTGTTGGTCGGGGGCTGGGATCGAACCCACGATCCCATGATCCCCCGGCCAAGGGTAAACTGTGCTGCCACAGTGCTAACCACTGCGCCACCGTGCAGCCCAATATGCATGTACCGTGGAAGTGAGGACCACGAGCTAGAAGCCTGCCCCATGCGGCCAAAAGAGGGGGTCTGTGCGTCGCAGTAGGGGGACTCACGGACCAACCTTGGCCAAATCCCCTCTCCAAATGCACATTACCCATTAGATTCATACACAACAGGACTGAATTTTGCACACACGCCCTGGTTGACTCGGGAGCGGAGCAGAGCTTCATCTTGGGGGAACTGGTAACCCGATTGGGGCTCCCCTGCTGTCCTTTGAAGGCCCCCCTTCGGCTCATCACTCTGTCCAGGGCGCCATTGGTGATAGTGTCTAAACAAACGGCCCCTGTCTCAGTGATCATCTCTGGTAATCATCGAGAGGATCTCAGCCTGTTCGTCCTGCCGGTTGCCTCCTCGGTCATCTTGGGTTACCCCTGGGTCAGGCTCCACAACCCTTCGTTTGACTGGCGTGCAGGAAGCATGGTGTCCTGGAGCTCCTTCTTCCTCAGCGCTTGCCTCCAGTCCACCACATGTGCTCCCTCCACACCACTGGTCTCCCCCGTCTCTCCTCCTCCCGATCTGTCCAGGGTGCCCCCTGAGTACCACGATCTAGGGGCAGTTTTCAGCAAGGCCAAGGCGTTGTTGTTACACCCCCACCGGCCCTACAACTGTGCCATTAACCTCCGGGCTGGGGCCCTGCTGCCTTCGAGCTGCCTCTACAGCCTGTCAGCGCCGGAGCGGTAGGCTATGGAGGCCTATATTAAGGATTCCCTCAGCTCGGGCATTATCCGTCCATCATCCTTGGCAGTGGGGGCCAGTTTCTTTTTCGTTGGGAAGACGGATGGCTCCCTTAGGCCGTGCATAGACTTCTGTGCCCTTAACGAGATCACCATCAAGGACAAGTACACGCTGCCCCTGATGGACACGGCTTTCAATTCTCTCCAGAGGGCCTCGATCTTTACCAAGCTGGACCTCCGGAACGCCTACCATCTGGTGTGCATCAGGGAGGGGGATGAGTGGAAGACTGGTTTCCGGACCCCAAGTGGCCACTTTGAGTACCTGGTGGTGCTGTTTGGGCTAGCTAACGCTCCGGACGTCTTCCAGAGATTGGTCAACGATGTTGTCCGTGACTTCCTGGGTTCTTTCGTCTTCGTATACCTCAACGACATCTTGATCTTCTCCTGATTCCTGGATGAGCATCGCGTTCACGTGAGACGGGTCTTGCAGCGCCTCCTGGAGAATGAACTGTATGCTAAGGGTGAGAAGTGTGAGTTTCACACCTCCAAAACCTCATTTCTCAGCTTCACCATTGCCCATAATCAGATCATCACGAACCCCGACAAGGTGAAGGCCGTTGTGGACTGGCCTCCCCCCTCCTCTAGGAAGCAGCTGCAGCAATTCCTGGGTTTTGTCAACTTTTACTGGCGCTTTATCAACAACTACTGTGTCATCGCTCTTCCCTTCACCCGCCTCACCTCTCTGAAGATGCTTTTCCAGTGGACGGAGGAGGCTGCAGCCGCATTCGCCAAGCTCAACACCCGGTTTTCGTCCTCCCCCATCTTGACTCAAGTGGATCCTGCACTACAGTGCTTGGTGGAGGTGGATGCATCGGACTCCGGGGTGGGGGCCGTGTTGTCCCAGCATTCTCCAGTGGATGGGGAGGTCCGGCCCTGTGCGTTTTTCTCCCGCCGTATGTCCCCGGCAGAGAGGAATTACGACATCGGGGATAGGGAGCTCCTGGCGGTTAAGCTTGCGCTGGGGGAGTGGCATCACTGGCTGGAGGGGGGCACCCAACCCTTCATTGTATGGACAGATCATTAGAACCTGGAGTACTTAAGGACGGCCAAGCGTCTGAACGCCCGCCAGGCCCGCTGGTCCTTATTCTTTGGACATTTCAATTTTACCATCACCTACCGCCCCGGGTCTAAGAATACCAAGCCTGATGCGCTGTCCAGGCAGTTCTCCCCTGACACAGTGGAGGCGCCCATTCTCCCCATCCTCCCGCCTTCTTGTATCGTGGGCGCCCTCTCGTGGGAGATCAAGGAGAGGGTCCTGAAGGTACAGGAGGCGGAACCAGACCCAGACCGGGGGCCAGCGGGCAAATGCTTCGTTCCATCTTCAGTTCGGGGTGAGGTTATCCACTGGTCCCACTCCTCCAGGCTGGCATGCCAGCCGGGGGGTTCCCACATGGTCAAGATCCTCCAGAGGTTGTTTTGGTGGCCATTGCTCTGGAAGGATGTCGCCGATTACATCCGTGCCTGCCCTCAGTGTGCCACCAGCAAGACGCCTTCCTCTCCTCCGGTGGGTCTGCTTCACCCTCTTTCTGTTCCTGGCAGACCTTGGTCACACATCGCCTTGGATTTCGTTACCGGCCTCCTCCCGTCAGATCAACACACCGTTGTGCTCACTATCGTGGATCGCTTCTCTAAGGCCGCCCACTTCATCCCCCTACTGGGACTGCCCACGGTGAAGGAGACGGCAGATCTGCTGGTGCGGCACATCTCAGGTTTCATCTCAGGTTTGGAAGTCATTCTGTAATGCTCTGGGGGCTACGGTGAGACTGCCCTCTGGCTACCACCCCCAGAGTAACGGTCAATGCAAGAGAGCTAACCAGGAGCTGGAGGCTGCGCTGCGGTGTGTAGCCTCATCTCACCCGGCCTCGTGGAGTGCCCAGCTCCCATGAGTCGAGTATGCCCACAACTCCACGGTGTTGTCAGCTATTGGCATGTCTCCGTTTGAGGCCTCCCTGGGCTACTGCCCCCTGCTCTTTCCCGAAGAGGAGGGCGACATCACCGTGCCTTCTGTCCAGGCTCATCTAAGACGCTGTCGGCGGGTTTGGAGATTGATCCAGACGGCGCTCCAACGCACGGCGGAATGTAACTCCAGGGTCACTAATCGCCGCAGGAGGCCGGCTCCACCCTACCAGGTGAGTCAGCAGGTTTGGCTCTCAACACAACACATTAACCTGAAGGATGAGAGGAGGAAATTATCACAGCAATTCATTGGCCCATTTCCCATCACTCGGATTATTAATCTTGCAGCTGTGCACCTGTCTCTCCCTCCCTCCCTCTGCATCTGTCCCACTTTCCATGTGTCCCAGATCAAGCCTTTCTTTTCCAGCCTTCTCTGTCCCCCTCCCAGGTCTCCACCTCCACCGGTCGTGATCGACGGCAACCCAGCATGGAAGGTCACCTCCATCTGGACGTCCGCCGCTGGGGTTGTGGCATGCAGTACCTGGTGGACTGGAAGGGGTATGGCCCTGAGTGGCGCTCCTGGGTGCGTCCATCCTTCGTGTTGGACAAGTAACTCATCAGGGACTTCCATCGGACGCACCCAGGTAAGCTGGATCGGGTGCCAGGAGGCACTCCTCGGGGGGGGGGGGGAGTACTGTGATGACTTGCTCTGGGCCATTATCATCCACAGCTGCGTGCACACCGGCTCCTCGTCAGGACGGGACTATTTAACCTCACTGAGCCTGCTGACCTGCACAGAGCCGTCTGTCTCCTTGACTCTATGAAGCGCATCTCCCGACTTCCTAGCCGTCATCATGATCATGACCTTCTACCTCGCCACCTCGGCATTAACTCCCAGAGGATCTCCCCTCATACCCAAGTAAGCCAGTCCGTTTACTCACCTGTTCTCCGCTTCTCCCCTGTGCACAGGCGGAATCTCCCGGCGGCGGAATCATCTCCCTCGGAGGCGGTTTCCGCTCTCTCCTCTCCACCATCTGCACGACTGCAACGACGCTGGGGCAGGGGGCACTGTCTACCTGGCCAATGGGTGATCACCATCTGCCTGGAACAAGTAAGCCACAGTTACACCTAAGCGTGAGCCCAGCTAGCTCCTTGCTAATTGTGTGTCTTGCTCCGTCCATAGGGTTGCCAGGCTGCACGGTGCTCTGCTCCCTCCCAGCTGCTCGAAGTCTCCAGCCAGCACTCACATACACAATATTACACATTCACACATCCACACACTATACACTGGGTCAATAAAGATAATTGAATCCATTTCTGAGTCCATGTCTGTTTCCTGGGTCAGCCATTATGTCAGAAACTCTCAACTAAATAAAGAGAGCTGCTAGAATGGCCCAGTCAGTCACCTGACCTGAATCCAATTGAAAATCTATGGAATGAACTGAAGATCAGAGTTCATAGAAGGCAACCATGGAACCTTAAAGGTCTGAAGACAGTTTGTGTGGAAGAATGGGCTAAAATCACTTCTGACCAATGTCTGCACCTAGTTCCTCTATACAGGAGGTATCTGGAAGCTGTTATTACCAAAAAAGGGTTATCTACGAAATATTAAATGAATTTTACCAAGCATGTTCAATACTTATTCCCTGTGTCATTCTACTTTATTAAATATAACTTGTTTTGTGAACACAGTTGCCTTGATTTCTTTGTATGTATGGATTACTTTGGTTGTTACTGATATCTGGTGAAAATCTGACATCAACGGCTCCATCAGAAATATGCTTAATGAGAAAAATGATGACGTGTTCCAGACTTATTTTCCCCCGTATATATACATATACTATACGTAAATATATATACATACACACACACAGTGGTGTGAAAGTATTTGCCCCTTTCCTGATTTGCAAAATTTTGTATATTTGTCACACTTAATTGCTTCATATCATCAAACAAATTTAAATATTAGACAAAAATAACAAGTAAACACAAAATGCAGTTTTTAAATGAAGGTGTTTATTATTAAAGGTAAAATAAAATCCAAATCTATATGGCCCTGTGTGAAAAAGTGACCCCCCCCCCCCCCCCCCCCATTATAACATTCTCCATTGGGCCCAGTGGAATACATAAAGATATACAGTGGTGTGAAAAAGTGTTTGCCCCCTTCCTGATTTCAGATCATCAAACAAATTTAAATATTAGACAAAGGTAACACAAGTAACACAAAATGCAGTTTTTAAATGAAGGTGTTTATTATTAATGGTAAAAAAAAAAATCCAAACCAACATGGCCCTGTGTAAAAAAGTGACACCCCCCCCCCCCCGTTAAAGCATAAATTAACTGACACTAATGACACTAATATGATCGATATTGTGGGCTACCAGTGTTTTAGAAAAGACAGGCAGGTAGGGAGGGGAGGAGGTGTTTTAATTTACATCAAAGAGAAATATAAATGTCAACTGGTTGATTTGAATACTTCACTTGAATGTTTAGCTGTTAATGTATGTCTCTCTCCGGTAATGAATTTCAACATTGCAGTAGTGTACAACCCACCGTCACACAACTCTTCCTTTTATAATGAATTAAGTGATCTGGTTAAACAACTTGAGAAGAACAGAGAAACAATAATTCATGGTGACTTTAATATCAACTGGTCTGATAAAAAAGACAAACAAAAACTGAAAAGCCTCATGACTAAATTTAATTACCAGCAAATCATAAAAGGACCCACCAGGATAACCAAACAATCCAGAACACTTATTGACATGGTATTTACTAATAAACCAGAACGAATAACCAGAACCTATAATCTTGTAACTGGTCTCTCAGATCATAACATGGTTCTTGCTGTCAGGAAACTTACTAAAAAGCGACTACAGTATTTTGGGGGAGTCGATATTGACAAATCAAATTTTATTATCCCCAAATCAAAAAATGAGGAGTTTGAACATTACTTAGAGAATCAAAATTGGGAGCAGCTCATGTCAACATGTGAAGTAGATGATTGTTGTAATTTTATAACTGCAACAATCACAAAGTCTATAGAAAAATTTTCAAAGCAAATTAAAAGTAGACAACAGAAGATTAGCCTACCATGGTTAAATAATGAAATAAGAAAACTTATGAAGAGGCGAGACTATGCACTGAAAACATCACTAACCTCCAAACTACAAAATGATCACCTTGTGTACAAAAGTTTAAGAAATAAAGTGGTACATGAGCTGCGAAAATCAAAAATATCTTATTACAATAAACTGATAGATCATGCAAAGGGTAACAACAGTTCCCTATGGAGGCATTTAAATAACTTAACTAATAAAAAAAACGATCAGAAGGGGGTAAAGGAACTTAGAATCAATGGCAAGACCGTCAGTGACAAGGCTACTTTGGCAAATGAATTTAATTCACACTTTGTGGGCTCTGTGGAAGACTTAACAAAAATTTTTGTGCTGCCAAATGTGCTCAACAACACAAATTCCATACTTCCAACAGATACTTTTCACATCGATGAGGTAAATGAGAAGTTAATTGCTGGTATTGTTAAAACACTGTCAAACTCAAAAACTAATGATATCTACAATATGAGCACCTCCTTTCTCAAAATGCACAGCAAAATATTAATCAAACCACTGACTCATCTCATTAATCTCTCCATTAGGTCTAGTACATTTCCATCTGGCTGGAAAAAAGCTGTCGTCATACCAGTTCATAAATCAGGCAGTAAAGACGATATATGCAATTACCGCCCAATCTCTATTTTACCAGTCCTATCTAAGGTTCTTGAAAAAGTTGTAGCTACACAGCTGATAGACTACTTACAAGACAGTCAACTTCTTCATCCACATCAATTTGGTTTTAGACCAGGATACTCAACAGAAACAGCAAATTGTTGCCTTATTGAAAACGTCAAACAGTCCTTGGACAGGGGTAATGTGGTAGGAGCTGTTTTTCTAGATCTCAAAAAGGCTTTCGATACTGTAAACCACAGTTTGCTTTTATCCAAAATGGTATCTTTTAACTTCTCCCCAAATACATTAGAATGGTTTGCATCTTATCTCCAGAATAGAGAACAGTGTGTAAAAGTTCACCAGGATAAATCCTCATTTTTAAACAACCGCATGGGTATCCCACAAGGGTCCATTCTTGGTCCTTTACTTTTCAGCATTTTTATTAATGACTTGCCGTTACACTGCTCAGCTGCAACATGCCAACTTTATGCAGATGATGCAGTTATTTACACAGCTGCCAAGACTCCAGCACAGGCTGCAGATGTACTGTCTACAAGTATGGTTGATGTCCAAGAGTGGCTCCTCAAGAACCATCTATTGCTGAACCTTCAGAAAACAGTCTCAATGTGCTTTTCAATCAAAAAATGTAACCTGCAACATTTTAAAGTTAATATACATGATCATGACATCAGTTTAGCTACAGAATTCAAATACCTTGGCATTGTACTAGATCCTCAACTCAAATTTAATCTTCATATAAAGAAAATTTCAAAAACAGTAAAAAAAAATCTGAACTGCTTTAAATTAATTAGATATTACATACCTTACGAAGCAGCTGCACTGTATATGCATTCTATGGTTTTTTCTCATATATCATACTGTTTGACAGTCTGGGCTCAAGCAGCCCCTTCCACAATAAGACATATAGGTTCATTATATAATCAAACCCTAAAAATCTTGGACAAAAAGCCCATTAGGTGGCATCACTGTAATGTTTTAAAAAAATACAACCTATTGAGTTTTGAGAGCTTCATTGACCTCTGTCTTCTGAAATTAACGTTCAAATGTTTCCATAAATCAGCACCCGAGCCACTTGCTGGTTTCGTCCAAAGACAGGACAGCAGCAGAGCCACCAGGAGTTCTGTTAACAATAACTGTAAAATATTCCACCGCAGAACCACATTTGGACAAACAGCTTTCTCTATAAAGGGCAGTCACATCTGGAACACAATGCCAAATGAAATTAAAATAATAACGGACTTTAAAACATTCACTAAAAATGTTAAAAACTGGCTGAAAAATAAACAAGAATGTACTCATGTATGAATTAATTGTCTGCAAAGTGAGAGTGAATGAAGGGAAGGAATAAATGTGTTTGTTTATAGTGAGTGACGGAGGGAGGAAGGCCTGAAATAGGCAAATGTGAGTTATGTTATATGTGTTAAATGTGAGTCAGGCTGTTATATTTGTGTATTTATAATATTTATAATATTTATGTTAAATGTGAGTCAGGCTGTTATATTTGTGTATTTATAATATGTATAATATTTATAATTGTGTATTTATAATTTTTCTGCATTGATGTATGTGGTTATTGTGTATATTTTTTATCTTGATTCTTTTTTCTAAAGCCCATCCAGGGACAAGAGTTGCAAATTAGCTAATAGCTATACACTCTATGTGCAACACATCAGATTGATTGTCTTTGATTAATTGTCTATGTTTATTGCACTGTCCCTGTCAAACTGTGGTTTATCACATCTTTGGAAAGCTGAGTTCAATTTCTCTCACCACACCCAGGCCTGATTACTGCCACACCTGTTCTCAATCAAGAAATCACTTAAATAGGACCCACCTGACAAAATGAAGTAGGCCAAAAGATCCACAAAAGCTAGACATGCTGTGATTCAAAGAAATTCAGGAACAAATGAAAAACAAAGTAATTGAGATCTGTCAGTCTGTAAAAATATCATAAAGCCATTTCTAAAGCTTTGGGACGCCAGCGAACCACAGTGAGAGCCATTATCCACAAATGGCGATAACATGGTACAGTGCTGAACCTAACCCAGGAGTGGCCAGCCAACCAAAATTACCCCCAGAACGCAGCAACGACTCACCCAAGAGGTCACAAAAGACCCCACAACAACATCCAAAGAACTGCAGGCCTCACTTGCCTCATTTAAGGTCAGTGTTCATGACTCCACCATAAGAAAGAGAATGAGCAAAAATGGCCTGCATGGCAGAGTTCCAAGACGAAAAACACTGCTGAACAAAAGCAACATAAAGGCTTATCTCAGTTTGGCCATAAAACATCTTGATGATCCCCAAGACCTTTGGGAAAATACTCTGTGGACTGATGAGACAAAAGTTGAACTTTTAGGATGGTGTGTATCCCATTATGTCCGGCATTAAAGTAACAGCATTTCAGAAAAGGAACATCATGCCAACAGTAAAATATGGCGGTGGTAGTGTGATTGCCTGGGGCTGTTTTGCTGCTTCAGGACCTGGAAGACTGGCTGTGGTAAATGGAACCATGAAATCTGCTGTCTACCAAAAAATCCTGAAGGAGAATGTCCGGCCATCTGTTCGTGACCTCAAGCTGAAGCGCACTTGGGTTCTGCAGCAGGACAATGATCCAAAACACACCAGCAAGTCCACCTCTGAATAGCTTAAGAAAAACAAAATGAAGACTTTGGAGTTGCCTAGTCAAAGTCCTGATCTGAATCCCATTGAGACGCTATGGCATGACCTTAAAAAGGTGGTTCATGCTTGAACTCCGGCTCAGTACAAAACACACAATACACAGCTAAATACAAAACACAGAGGAAAGTCATGGAACTGAGTCCGGGAGGAAAACCGGCTCAGTTCATGACATGTACAGTATGTATGTATATATAAGATAAGATAAGATAAGATAAGCCTTTATTAGTCCCACAACGGGGAAATTCCAGGATTGCAACAGCACAGGGATAGCAACACTCAGAGCAACAATCAGAAGGCAAGAAAAAAAAAAAAACAAGCAAGCAAGAGCAGCTAATATACATATGTACGTATTACTATAAAATATATATATATATACACACACACACAGACACACAGTGCAGAGCATTGTAGCTGGATGGAATAAATATATGAATATATGAACACACAGTGCAGAGCATTGTAGCTAGATGGAATAAATATGTAAATATATAAACACCCACAGTACGGAGCATTGCAGCTAGGTGGAATAAATATGCAAGTATATAAACACACACAGTGCGGAGCAATGTAGCTAGATGGAATAATATGTAGATATATAAATATATAAACACACCCAGTGCTGAGCATTGTAGCTAGATGGAATAAATATGTAAATATATAAACACACACAGTGCAGAGCATTGTTGCTAGATGGAATGAAACAGCATAACCGTCTACTTAGTTATCCTACATGGTATGATTATGTGCCCATACATATTCTCACCCTCCATAGCGACCGGTAAGTTCCTAGTTGTATGCCGGAGGGGACCATTGTGTAAGTCTATTGCATCTTTTGCATTCAAAAAACTATTAGTTTGTTACGTCTTTTTGCTATCTCTGCGAGCAGCCCTGCTTAGGTTGTACAGTCTGACAGCCGTTGGTAGGAAGGACCTACGAAACCTCTCGGTTGTGCACCTGGGATGATGTAGTCTGCTGCTAAATGAGCTCCTCAGTGCATTCAGTATGTCCTGCATAGGGTGGAACTCGGACTCCAGCAGAGATGACAGTTTAGCCACCGTCCTTCTCTCTCCTATCTCCTCCATCGGATCAAGGCGCTGCCCCAGGACAGAGCTAGCTTTCTTAATCAGTTTGTTCAGTCTCTTCCTATCGGCTGCAGTAATGCCACTGCCCCAGCAGACCACTCCAAAAGTGATGGCTGATGCCACCACCGTGTCATAGAATGACTTCAGCAGCGCCCCTTGTACACCAAAAGACCTGAGTCTCCTCAGCAGGAACAGCCTGCGCTGTCCCTTCTTGTAGAGTGCATCAGTATTGTGTGACCAGTCTAGTTTATTGTTCAGATGAATACCCAGGTACTTATAGGATGTCACCATCTCGATGTCTGTTCCCTGTATATTTACTGGTACTGTGAGGGGCTGCCCATGCCTGCGGCAGTCCACCACCAGCTCCTTAGTTTTCCTCGCGTTGATCTGGAGGCAGTTCCGATGGCACCAGTCCACGAAGTCCTGGATAAGCCCTCTGTACTCAGCTTCATCTCCATTGGAGATGAGGCCAACGATCGCAGAGTCATCAGAGAACTTCTGTAGATGGCAGTGTGTTGTGTTGTGTGAGAAGTCCGCAGTATAAAGAGTGAACAGGAAGGGAGCCAGCACCGTTCCCTGGGGGGCCCCCGTGCTACTGATGATCGTGTCGGACACACAGTCCCGGGTTCTCACAAACTGAGGCCGGTTCGTGAGGTAGTCCAGGATCCATGATGACAGGTGCTGGTCCACCCCTGCGCGCAGCAGCTTGTCCTTCAGGATCATCGGTTGGATGGTGTTGAAAGCACTGGAGAAGTCAAAGAACATGATCCTCACCATATTCCCGGGCTTCTCCAGGTGGGACAGAGAACGGTGAAGGAGGAAGATCACCGCATCCTCCACCCCAATGCCATGCTGGTAGGCGAACTGGAGTGGATCCATCGCTGGTTCCACCAGGGGGCGGAGGTGAGCAAGGAGCAGTCTCTCCAGGGTCTTCATCAAGTGGGACGTCAAGGCCACCGGTCTGTAGCTGTTCAGGCCTTTGGGGTGGGAAGTTTTTGGTACAGGTACCACACAAGATGTTTTCCACAGCTGTGGTACCCTCCCCAGTTTCAGGCTCATGTTGAAGATATACGTCACAATCCCACACAGCTGGTCTGCACAGGACTTGAGGAGCTTTGCGCTGATGCCGTCCGGTCCCGGCGCCTTCCTCGCCTTGATCTTCCTCAGCTCCGTCCTCACCTGGGTCTTGGTCAGGGTCAGGATGGGGGGCTGTGTGTTGGGAGTGGGGGGGTGTTGGTGGAGTGGGGAGTGGGCAGCAGGACTTGATTTCTTTAGAGGCAGCAGTGGTTGTTGTGCAGTCAGGGGGGAGGGCGGTTGGTCAAATCTATTGAAAAACAGATTCAGGTTGTTCGCCCACTCCCTGCCCCCTGTGGCCTGGGGGGAGGTATTCTGGAGCCCCGAGATGGTTTTGAGGTTTCTCCAGACCCCGCTGATGTCGCTCTGTTGCAGCTTGTCCTCCATCTTCTTCCTGAAGCTGTCCTTGCCTTCTCTGATCTTTCTCCTCAGCTCCCTCTGTACGGACTTCAGCATCTCCCTGTTCCCTGACCTGAAGATCCTCTTCTTCTCTCTCAGAAGTGTTTTTATCTCAGGGTTGATCCAGGGTTTGTTGTTTGAGTGACGCCGTATGGTCTTGGTGGGAACGGATTTGTCCACACAGAAGCTGAGGTAGCCCGTTAAGGTGTGAATGAGGCCATATATATATATATATATATATATATATATATATATATACACAGTGGGGCAAAAAAGTATTTAGTCAGTCACCAATTGTGCAAGTTCTCCCACTTAAAAGATGAGAGAGGTCTCCAATTTTCATCATAGGTATACCTCAACTATGAGAGACAAAATGAGAAAAAAAAAATCCAGAAAATCCCATTGAAGGATTTTTAATGAATTAATTGGTAAATTCCTGAGTAAAATAAGTATTTGGTCACCTACAAACAAGCAAGATTTTTGGCTCTCACAGACCTGTAACTTCTTCTTTAAGAGGCTCCTCTGTCCTCCACTCGTTACCTGTATTAATGGCACCTGTTTGAACTCGTTATCAGTATAAAAGACACCTGTCCACAACCTCAAACAGTCAGACTCCAAACTCCACTATGGCCAAGACCAAAGAGCTGTCAAAGGACACCAGAAACAAAATTGTAGACTTGCACCAGGCTGGGAAGACTGAATCTGCAATAGGTAAGCAGCTTGGTGTGAAGAAATCAACTGTGGGAGCAATTATTAGAAAATGGAAGACATACAAGACCACTGATAATCTCCCTCGATCTGGGGCTCCACACAAGATCTCACCCCGTGGGGTCAAAATTATCACGAGAACGGTGAGCAAAAATCCCAGAACCACATGGGGGGACCTAGTGAATGACCTGCAGAGAGCTGGGACCAAAGTAACAAAGGCTACATCAGAAACACACTACGCCGCCAGGGACTCAAATCCTGCAGTGCCAGACGTGTCCCCCTGCTTAAGCCAGTACATGTCCAGGCCCGTCTGAAGTTTGCTAGAGAGCATTTGGATGATCCAGAAGAGGATTGGGAGAATGTCATATGGTCAGATGAAACCAAAATAGAACTTTTTGGTAAAAACTCAACTTGTGTTTGGAGAAGAAAGAACACCATACCTACTCTAAAGCATGGGGGTGGAAACATCATACTTTGGGGCTGTTTTTCTGCAAAGGGACCAGGATGACTGATCCGTGTAAAGGAAAGAATGAATGGGGCCATGTATCGTGAGATTTTGAGTGAAAACCTCCTTCCACCAGCAAGGGCATTGAAGATGTAACGTGGCTGGGTCTTTCAGCATGACAATGATCCCAAACACACCGCCCGGGCAACGAAGGAGTGGCTTCATAAGAAGCAGTTCAAGGTCCTGGAGTGGCCTAGCCAGTCTCCAGGTCTCAACCCCATAGAAAATCTTTGGAGGGAGTTGAAAGTCTGTGTTGCCCAGCGACAGCCCCAAAACATCACTGTTCTAGAGGAGATCTGCATGGAGGAATGGGCCAAAATACCAGCAACAGTGTGTGAAAACCTTGTAAAAACTTACAGAAAATGTTTGACCTCTGTCATTGCCAAAAAAGGGTATATAACAAAGTATTGACATGAACTTTTGTTATTGACCAAATACTTATTTTACCGAGGAATTTACCAATTAATTCATTAAAAATCCTTCAATTTGATTTTCTGGATTTTTTTTTTTCTTATTTGTCTCTCATAGTTGAGGTATACCTATGATGAAAATTGGAGACCTCTCTCATCTTTTAAGTGGGAGAACTTGCACAATTGGCGGCTGACTAAATACTTTTTTTACCCCACTGTGTATGTATATATACAGTATATATATATATATATATATATATATATATATATATATATATATATATATATATATATATATATATATATATATATATATATACAGTATATATGAGGAAAAATAAATAAATGTGGATCACATCAACATTTTTTTAAAACTACATTTTGTGTTTACTTGTGTTATGTTTGTCTAATATTTAAATTTGTTTGACGATCTGAAACATTTAAGTGTAATAAAAATACAAAAAAAAAGGAGAAATCAGGAAGGGGGCAAACACTTTTTTAGACCACTTTTTTACACTATACACTACCGTTCAAAAGTTTGGGGTCGCTTAGAAATGTCCTTATTTTTGAAAGAAAAGCACTTTTTTCAATGAAGATAACTTTAAACTAATCAGAAATACACTCTATACATTGCTAATGTGGTAAATGACTATTCTAGATGCAAATGTCTGGTTTTTGGTGCAATATCTACATAGGTGTATAGAGGCCCATTTCCAGCAACTATCACTCCAGTGTTCTAACGGTACAGTGTGTTTGCTCATTGCGTCGGAAGGCTAATGGATGATTAGAAAACCCTTGTGCAATCATGTTAGGTCTGCAATGCTGTAATTGCTACAAATGGAGGATTCTTTGATGAAAGCAAAGTTTGAAGGAAAAAATTATTTCAAATACAAATCATTATTTCTAACCTTGTCAATGTCTTGACTATATTTTCTATTCATTTTACAACTCATGGTGGTAAATATGTGTGACTTTTCATGGAAAACACAAAATAATTGTCTGGGTGACCCCAAACTTTTGAACGGTAGTGTGTATATATAGTGTGTATATATATATATATGTGTATATATAGTGGGGAAAAGAAGTATTTGATTCCCTGCTGAATTTTTAAGTGTATCCCCTTTCAGGCAAATGAACAGTCCATAATGGTAGGTTTATTTTAACAAAGAGAGACAGAATATCATCAACAAAAATCCATAAAAATATTAAATAATGGTTATAAATTCATTTGCATTTGATTGAGAGAAATAACTATTTGATCTCCTACCAATAAGCAAGAATTCTGACCCGCACAGACTGGTTATGTTTTCCTAAAGGGACTGGTCCTGTCCGTTTAGGAAAGTACTCCGAATCTCAACTTGTTATGTATATAAAAGACTCCTGTCACAGAATCAGTCTCTTTAATTCAAACTTCTCCACCAATATGAGCAAGACCAAAGAGCTGTCAAAGCATGTAAGGGACAAGATTGTATATCAGCACAAGGCTGGAATGGGCTACAAGATTATCAGCAAGAATCTTCGTGAGGAAGAGACCACTGTTGTAGTGATAATTTGAAAGTGGAAGAAATAAAAGTTAGCAGTCCATCAACCTCGCTCTGGAGCTCCATGCAAAATTTAACCTCGCGGGGTAAGGATGATTCTGGGAAAGGTGAGGATCAGCCCAGAATTACACAGGTGGAGCTTCTTAATGAGCACAAGGCTGCTGGGACAACAATCACCAAGAAAACCATTAGTAATACCTTCCATCCATCCATCCATCTTCTACCGCTTTTCAGGTGGTCCGGGTCGCGGAGGCAGCAGTTCAAGCAGAGAAGCCCAGACTTCCCTCTCCCCAGACACCTGCTCCAGGTCTTCAGAGAGGACACCAAGGCGTTCCCAGACCAGCTGGGAGACATAGTCTCTCCACCGAGTCCTGGGTCTGCTCCGGGGTCTCCTCCCAGTGGGACGTGCCTGAAACACCTCAAGTGGGAGGCGTCCAGGAGGCATCCTAATCAGATGCCCATACCACCTCAACTGACTCCTTTCAATGTGGAGGAGCAGCGGTTCTACTCTGAGCCTCTCCCGGATGACTGAGCTCCTCACCCTATCTCTGAGGGTGAGTCCAGCAATCCTACGGAGAAAGCTCATTTCAGCCGCTTGTATCTGCGATCTTGTTCTTTCGGTCATTACCCAAAGCTCGTGACCATAGGCGAAAGTAGGAACGTAGATTGACTGGTAAATCAACAGCTTTGCCTTAGAACTAAGCTCCCTCTTCACCACAACAGACCGGTACAACGTCCGCATCACTGCAGATGCTGCTCCAATCCATCTGTCAATCTCTCACTCCATTTTCCCCTCACTCGTGAACAAGACCCCAAGATACTTAAACTCCTCCACTTGGGGCAGGAGCCTGTCCCCAACCCAGAGAGGACAATCCACCTTTTTCCGGCTGACGACCATGGACTTGGACTTGGAGGTGCTGATTTTCATCCCAGCCGCTTCACACTCAGCGGCAAACCGTCCCAGCAAGAGCTGTAGGTCATTGCTGGGTGAAGCCAACAGGACAACATCATCTGCAAACAACAGAGATGAGATCCTGTGGTCACCAAGAATGACACCCTCCATTCCCTGGCTGCACCTAGAAATCCTGTCCATAAAAATTATGAACAGGATCGATGACAAAGGGCAGCCCTGGTGGAGTCCAACTTTCACTGGGAATGACTCCAACCGAGTGTTGGCAATACGAACCAAACTCTCACAATGGTCGTACAGAGAGCGAATAGCTCGTAACAACAAGCCCGATACCCCATACTCCCGAAGTACCCCCCACAAAAAACCACGAGAGACGCAGTCAAATGCCTTCTCCAAGTCCACAAAACACATGTAATCTGGTTGGGCAAACTCCCACGAACCCTCGAGAATTCTTGAGAGGGTAAAGAGCTGGGCCAATGTGCCACGGCCAGGACGAAAACCATATTGCTCCTCCTGAATCCGAGGTTTGACCAACGGCCGGACTCTCCTCTCCAGTACCTTGGCATAGACCTTCCCAGGGAGGCTGAGGAGTGTGATCCCTCTAAAGTTGGAGCACACCCTCCGATTCCCTTTTTTGAAGAGAGGAACCACCACCCCGGTTTGCCATGCCAAAGGCCCTGCCTCCCGATCTCCACGCAATGTTGCAGAGGCGTGTCAACCATGACAGCCCAACAACATCCAGGGCCTTGAGGTACTCAGGGTGAATCTCGTCCACCCCCGGGGCCCAGCCACCAAGGAGATTTTTAACCACCTTAGCGACCTCAGCCCCTGTGATAGGCAAGTCATCCCCCTCGTCCCCAAACCCTGCTTCCTCTGTGGAAGACGTATCAGTGGGACTGAAGAGATCCTCGAAGTATTCCTTCCACCGCCCGACGATATCCCCAGTCGAAGTCAACAGTGCCCCATCTGCACCATACACAGTGTGGACAGGGAGCTGCTTTCCCCTACTGAGCCACCAGACAGTTTGCCAGAATCTCTTTGACGCCGACCGAAAGTCTTGTTCCATGGCCTCACCGAACTCCTCCCATGCCCGGGTTTTTGTTTCAGCAACCGCCCGAGCTGCACTCCGCTTGCCCTGCCGGTACACCTCAGCTGCTTCGGGAGTCCCACAAGCCAACCAAGCTTGATAGGACTCCTTCTTCAGCTTAATGGCCCCCCTCACCACTGGTGTCCACCACTTGGTTCGGGGGTTGCCACCACGAGATGCACCGATCACCTTGTGGCCGCAGCTCTGGGCCGCTGCTTCAACAACAGAGGTAGAGAACATTGCCCATTCAGACTCCATGTCTCCAGACTCCCTCGGAATGTGGTTGAAGTTCTTCCGGAGGTGGGAGTTGAAGACCTCCCGGACAGGGGCCTCAGCCAGATGTTCCCAGCACACCCTCACTATATGTTTGGGTCTACCAGGTCTGAATGGCTTCCTCCCCTGCCATCGGATCCAACTCACCACCAGGTGGTGATCAGTTGACAGCTCTGCACCTCTCTTTACCTGGGTGTTCAAGATATACGATCGCAGGTCTGATGACATGATAACAAAATCGATCATCGACCTGTGACCTAGGGTGTCCTGGTGGCAGGTGCACATATGGACACCCTTATGCTTGAACATGGTGTTCGTTATGGACAAACTGTGGTTAGCACAGAAGTCCAATAACTGAACACCACTCGGGTTCAGATCAGGCAGGCCGTTCCTCCCAATCACCCCCTCCAGGTTTCACTGTCATTGCCCACGTGCGCACTGAAGTCTCCCAGTAGGACAATGGAGTCTCCAAGAGGAGCACCCTCCAGCACCCCAGTCACAGACTCCAAAAAGGGTGGGTACTCTGAAACATAATTTGGTGCATAGGCACAAATGATGGTCAGGACCTGTTTCCCAACCCGAAGGCGCAGGGAAGCAACCCTTTCGTCCACCGGGGAAAACTCCAATATAGAGGCAGCAAGGTGGGGGGATACAAGAATACCCACCCCTGCTCATCGCCTCTCGCCCGGGGCAACTCCAGAAAAGGCCAAGCTCCAGCCCCTCTCCAGGAGACTGGTTCCGGAACCGGAGCTGTGTGTTGAGGTGAGGCCGACTATATCTAGCCGGTATCTCTCAACCTCGTACACCAGCTCAGGCTCCTTCCCCACCAGAGGGGTGACATTCCACGTACCAAAAGCCAGTTTAGAAAGGGATCAGTCCGCCAAGGTCTCTGCCTTTGACCGCCACCTAATCCACATAGCACCGGACCCCCATGATCCCTCCTGCAGGTGGTGAGCCCACTGGAGGGCGGACCCATGTAACTCCTTCAGGCTGAGCCTGACCGGGTCCCATGGGTGGAAACCCAGCCACCAGACGCTAGCCTTCGAGCCCCTCCCTCAGGCCTGGCTCCAGGGTGGGGCCCCAGTAACCCCATACCGGGCGGTTTAGACTGAATCCTTGACATAGAATTTATCATGACAGTCTGTTGGATCATTCTTAGTCTGGCCCTTCACCCAGGACCAGTTTGTCTTGGGTGACCCTATCAGAGGCAAATTGCCCCGGACAACATAGCTCCTGGGATCACTGGGGCACGCAACCCCCCCCCACCACGATAAGGTGACGATCCATGAGGGGGCATTGGTAACACACTTTGCCATAATTGATTGAGATCCTGGCAGTACGGTGGCACAGTGGTTAGCACTGTGTCAGCACAGGAAGAAGGTCACGGAATCAATTCTACCCCTGACCATCGTGGGTTTGATCCCACCCCTTGACCATCGATGACCCTTCTGTGTTGAGTTTGCACGTTCTCCCTGTGTCTGTGTGGGTTTACTCTGGGTACTCCGGTTTCATCCCACAAGCCACAGACATGCAGGTTAGGTTGATTGGTATCAACTGGGGATTCTAAATTGTCCCTAGGTATTAATGTGAGAATGAATGGTTTTCTGTTTCTCTGTGTTGGCTCTGCGATGGACTGGCGATCTGTCCAGGGTTTACTCTGCCTCTCGCCCAAAGATGTTTGGATAGGCTCCAGCCCTGCCACGGCCTGAAAAGGATTAAGCGGTAGAAGATGGATTGATGGATGGATTGATGGATGGATGGATGTATGGATTGAGATCCTGCAGTGCTCACAAAGTCCCCCTGCTAAAGAAGGCACATCTGAAGTTTGTCAGTGAACACCTGAATGATTCAGAGAAGGCTTGGGAGAATGTGGTGTGGTCAGAGGAGACCAAAATTGAGCTCTTTGGCACTAATTTGACTCATCGTGTTTTGAGGCAAAGAAATGCTGAATATGACCCCAAGAACACCATCCCCACTGTCAAACATAGAGGTGGAAACATTCTGGTTCGGGGCTGTTTCTCTGCTCATGGTACAGGAAGACGTCACCACATTGAGGGACCGATGAACTGGGCCATGTACCATAGAGTCTTGGATGAGAACCTCTTGGTCTCAGCCAGAACACTGATGATGGGTCGTGGATGGTTCTTCCAACATGACAATGACCCAAAACATACGGCCAACACAACAAAGCGGTGGCACAAGAAGAAGCACACTAAGGTCTTGGAGTGGCCCAGCCACTCTCTGGACCTTAATCTCATAGAAAATCTGTGGAAGGAGCTGAAAGCTTGAGTTGCCAAGTGACAGCCTGAAAAAACCTTCAGGATTTGGAGAGTATCTTTAAAGCAGAGAAGACCAAAATCCCTCCTGAGATGTGTGCAAACCTGGTGACCGACTACAAGAAACATCTGACCTCTGTGATGCCAACAAGGGTTTCTCCACCAAGTAGTAAGTCACATTTTGCTTGTAGATCAAATATTTATTTCCCTTGATCAAATGCACATTAATTTATAGCCCTCATTTATTATGTTTCAGGATTTTTTGATATTCTTTCTCTCTCAGTATTAGGAGTGTTGTCTTTAAAACAGAATAAATACAACAGACTGGTAAACTCTGTGTCATGGATGGCCCTCGCGGGCCATTAATGAGACACTATAGGGAGCCGATGAGTTTGCGTATTTATTAACAAAAACTACAAATGACAAAAGAACAGCCACGTGGGGCAAAAACACAAACAATGACTATGACTAAGACTAAAGACACAAGATACAGACTCAGAGGGAATACACTTACTGAAAGGCGATGAAGCAAAGGGTGACTGGAGCCGAGGTTAGGGACTCCAGCCGAATGTTGTGAGGATCAACGCTATGCGAGGTCGCAGCCAGGAGTAACCTCAGCTGCTCCCTTAAATAAGGCACAACCATAACCGGGAAATGAGAAAATAATCAATGTAATGTGAATTAGCTGTCACTGAGCAGCTGGCTCTGACAGCCGGAAGTCCCGCCGTGACACTGTCACAATAAAAGCTCTAGAGGCCATAAACATGGGCCGAAATGGGATGACATGGGGAAAATACTGAACAGCTCGAGCGCGGACAGAATCAGTGCTCAGACCATGATACTCTGAGCCCTTCACCTCCTTTGAGTCTCAGATAATAAAAGTCGGGACCTTTAATGTCTTTTATTGTGTTTTAATTTACCGTCCTCCTGGTCCTGAAAGTGTCTTTCTTACTGATTTTACAGACTTTTTATCTTCTCTTATTAAACTGGAGAGGGTTTTAATTATTGGTGATTTTACCATTCACATTGATGATGTTACATGTAACACAGCTGTTGACTTTTTATCCATCACTCATTTTAATAACCTCATGCAGCATGTTTCAGGCCCTACACACGCTAGGGGTCATACCTTGGACCTTGCTTTTTCTTTGGGCTTGAATACTGAAAATTTGTGTGTGGATGACTTCCAGATCAGTGATCACAGCTGTGTGCTTTTTAATGTTAACTTCCCCGTGAATCCTCCCCCTCTGAAAATGGCAGCAAAAAGGCAGATTATTAACCAAGATGCAGCAAATGACTTCTCTGCTTTGTTTGAGCCACACTTACTGATGGGAATTAAAAATCCTGATGCCTTCACTCAGACATTTAATAGCCATTGTATGGCTATTTTAGACAAAGTGGCACCAGTGAAATCTGTCTTTGTTTCACCTAAAAGCCTTGTCCTTGGATAAATGACTCCATTCGATCCTTTAAGAGAAATTGTCGTAAGATAGAACGCTTATGGAAATCCACCCAGTTGGAGGTTCACAGACTCCATCTAAGGGAACTTAGAGACTCCTTAAATGACATGCTGAGGCATGCCAGGAATCAGTATTTTTCAAAAATATTTTTCACAAATAAAAATCCTAGAGTCTTTTTTGACACAATTAACACTCTTGTCTCACCTGCTGCCCGTCTAATTCCTGTGTTCTGTAAAGCAGACAGTAACACATTTCTTAATTTCTTTGTTGATAAGATCAGAGATATCAGGAGAAACATTTTGCCATCATCTTCTTTTAACTGTGCCAGTGTTATGCCTTCACCTTGTAATTGGTCCACTTTTAATCATGTGACCCTTCAGGACATCACAGCTCTGCTGCAGAAGATGAAACCTTCCTCTTCCCCTGCTGATGTTCTCCCTTCTAAGCTGTTTTTAGCAGTTGTTGAGTCAATTGGTCCTTCAGTTGTTGAAGTGATAAACATTTTACTTTCAGCTGGTGTTGTTCCCAGCCCCTTCAAACATGCTGTGGTTGAACCAATACTTAAGAAGCCGAGGTTTGATCCATCACAGCCAAATAATTATTGGCCATTCTCTAAACTCCCTTTCTTATCAAAAATTCTGGAAAAGGTAGTGACTGAGCAGCTTATGTCATTTTTGGCAAATTGTAATATCATGGATAAATTTCAGTCGGGCTTTCGGAAAAATCATTCTACCGAAACAGCTTTAGTCAGAGTCTCCAGTGACATTATGATGGCGGCTGACACTGGTAAATACACAGTTTTGGTTTTATTGGAGCTTTCTTCCACCGTTGATACTGTTGATCATTGTATAATGATCAACAGACTCAAAGAGCTAGGGTTGTCTGGTTCTGTTTTAAAATGGTTTTCATCATCAACCTTTAATGTGTCTGTGAATCAGATATTTTCTGAAATAGCACAGTATTCATGTGGGGTACCACAAGGATCAGTTCTAGGACCCATTTTATTTCTATTTTACATTTTGCCACTGGGATGGATAATTAGCCAGTTCAATGATATTTCTTATCATCTTTATGCTGACGATATTCAGTTGTATTGCTCTTTTAAAGAGTCTGAGTTTTACATGCTATCATCTTTAACTAAGTGCTTGTCTAACATCAAACAGTGGTTAAATGCAAACTTTTTACAGCTTAACTCATATAAGACAGAGACATTAATTATTGCCCCTGAAAGCAAGATCCCGCTTATTAAGCACCACATGGGTATGCTAGGTTCCTCTGTCCAGGCGAGTCTTTGTAATCTTGGTGTTAGTTTTGACTCGGCTATGTCTTTTGAGCACCACATTAATCAGTTAATTAGAAATTGTTTCTTCCATCTGAAGAATATTTCTAAGTTGAAAACCCTGGTGTCAAAGGCAGAACTTGGAGATGATTATTCATGCTTTTATTTCTTCTCACTTACACTATTGTAATAGTCTTTTTACCTGTCTGAGCCAAAAGCACCTTCAACGCTTCCAGGTTGTTCAAAATTCGGCTGCCAGACTTTTAACTCACACTAAGAAAAGGGCTCACATTACACCGGTTTTAGCAGCATTTCACTGGCTCCCAGTTGGTTTTAGGATTCAGTTTAAAATTTTAGTTCTTGTTTGTAGAGCTATTCATGATCAGGCCCCTAAATACATCACTGAGCTGCTTAATGTGTATAACCTCTTGCGGTCTTTGAGGTCCTCGGATCAACTTTTAGTGGCTGCCCCTCGAACCCATTTTAAAACTTGAGGTGATAGAGCCTTTCAGGCAGTGACACCAAAATTGTGGAATGCTCTACCATTGTCTTTGCGCTCAGTAGACTCTGTTGAAGCTTTTAAGAAGTAGCTGAAGACACTGCTGTTTAAACAGGCTGTTTAGTTTGATGATGTTTTTTATGTTTTTTTAATGTTTTTATACCTTTATTATTGTATTTGTGATGTTGTGTTTTATTTTATTGTGCAGCACTTTGTGATCCTTTCTGTAAGAAGTGCTATATAAATAAATTTTACTTACTTGCTTACAACAACTGTTGACAAATTAAAATCTTGACTACCTATGCCTCTCAGAAACCTGGTGAACCCCAACAACACCTCCAGCTGTTTTCAGTGTACCAGGGTACAATACCTGTAGACAAGACAGAAAAGATGGCAGTGGAGGAGGAGTCATGATTTATGTAAAGGATGGTTATCAGTGTACACAACTTGACATTGCTGAAAATATGCTGGAATGTGTTGGAGTTAAAGTTGTATTATCACCTGAAATGTCTTTTGCTTTGCTTGTGATCTATCGACCTCCATCCCTTAACGACACATTCTTGTCTATCAAATGTGCTGAAACAGTTTGGCAGCAAAGAATTAATCCTCATTGAACTTTCAACTTAAATTGACTTTGTAAAACATGCAGAGAAAAATTAAAGGACATCACCAAAAAGTTTCATATGGATCAGATGATCAGTAACCCAACTAGAATAACTCGTTCATCTCAAACTCTCCTTGATTTGATTTTTACAAACAAACCTGACCTCATAACAAAAAAATACAATCTAATTACTGGCATGTCTGACCATAATCTCACTTCAGTAGTACGCAAATTGTCAAAATCGCTATACAAAAAGCCTGCTGATGGTGGAAAATATATCTCGTACATACCAAAGGAAAACAGAATCATTTGAAAATGAGTTACAGCACGTAAAGTGGACTGAAATAAATTGTGATGCAAATTGTGAACAGACATGCAAAAATATGATATCAACAATCAAAGAAATTATCTCAAAATATAAAATAAGAGTATTTTAACACAAGTGAAAACAGGATCTAAAAAGAAAAAGGATTTTTAAAAAAATGGATGTAGCGCTTTAAAAATGGCAAAAAAAAAAAAAAAGATTTACGTACAGAGAGACTGATTTTTACAAGCCTCAGAAATGAAGTCACCATGCATCTCCGTAAAACAAAAACAAATTTCTTCTGAGACATAATCAAAAATGCAAAGGTGAACAACAAAAAACTCTGGAAATGTACTGATAAACTCACAGGAAAAAAAATGCAATAAAAGTGAAGTCATACAACTCAATTTGAATGGAAAACTTCACTCAGATAGCTTAGTTATAGCCAGCAACTTTAATGAGTATTTTATCAAATCAGTAAAAAAAAACTGCATCCTAATTTTATCCAAACAAACCCCCACTGAATTACAATCAATCATGAAACTGATCTAAACCTTAAACCCACAAATGAGGTAAAGCTTAACAAAATTTTATCATCTTGTTAGAAAAATACCCAATTCTTTGACTGAAAGATCCAAGAACAAGCCGGAGATTTCTTCAATTTAAAGATGGAACATTTATTTAGAAGTCACAAGTAAAGCAAGCAGCGCTGGGTGCAGCGTGACGCAGCTCCCTCTGGAGCGTCGCCACACTGACCACGACTTCCGGGTGCGACATACATTTATCTTCTCAGGTTGGCGGGTCGCACCAACCCAGTACAATAGGATGGGCTTGTACGCGACCGTCTGATTGGCCAGTTTTAACTCTGACATGAACAGGGCATCCGCTATTCACGTTACCGATCTCCTAAAATGTACTATCAAAAGTGTGTGTGAGAATGTTGGTTTGGGTGTGTACTAATGTGATAGACCTGACTATAATAAGGGAGAGAGAGAGAGAGAGAGAGAGAGAGAGAGAGCGAGAGAGAGAGAGAGAGAGAGAGAGAGAGAGAGAGAGAGAGAGAGAGAGAGAGAGAGAGAGAGAGAGAGCGCTCTGTGGCTCTGCCTAATTCCAGTTTACCAGAGTTTAGCACCACATATTTGTTCATAAGCATGCAAACATAATATGTATGGAATCTGTGTAGAGCATAATGGGAGATTACCTACAGAATTATTATTTTGGCACTAACTTTCCATTAACCTTTCAATCTCTATCAAGTTCCAGAGGTAAGGATATTCATGGACTAGGCACTGTATTCTTGAAAAAACATAAAAATACTTCAGTAATTCCAACTGCAGAACTAATGAAAGCACCAAGATGCTGTGCCTTGGTGCCTGTGGAATGGCAGCATTGGCGGCTGTAAAAAAAATGGCACTCCAACCTCTACTGGCCCTGGATAGTTATTACAATACCTTTTTTTTTTTTCGTTGCAGCATTGACAGAAATGATGAGTTAAATTTGTGTTTATTTCAAAAACAAAGTGTTATTTCTAAATTGTGCCAAATTAAAAGTCAAGAAAATATGGCGATACAATGATACAAGCCTTTAGTTGCTCTTAATTTTGACTGGGCGAGCTGAAAAGCTGGTAACAGAAAGACAGACAGACAGAGACAGACAGATACAACCACACACACACAGACACATTAACTGATGACCGTATGCCTCAAGGCATAATAAATCAATCAATACATGAAAATATTGTAACGTCGGGGCCATTTTAAGGGGGGCAGGGATTTCCCAGCATGCTTTGCCAGTTGAAAATGTTACTGTGTGTGTGTATTAAATGTGTTATTACTGAGTTATACTGCTGTGTCATTATAACTGCGTTATAATGACCCAGCAGTGTTTAGCAGGATTAGGGCAAGATGTATCATGTGTGTGTAACCATGATTGAAACGGAGGTCTGGGAGAATGACCTCCCCTCCTCTCTGTGCTCAGAAGTAGGCTGGGGGTCAGTAGTGTGTAAATAAAGCCTGTTCATCACAACCATCTTGCTCCTCTTTCTTTGTGTGAACCCTGCATACGTCACACTGGTGTCAGGAGTGGGCATGGAGCAAGATGCAGATCCAGGCGGAGGTCCTGCGGCCGGAGCGGTTCATCGCTTGGCTGGGGACGGAGCGTAGAGCTGAGACGCCGGCCCCCGGAGAGGTTCGCCGCGATGGACGGAGCAACGGACCCAACGGGCCGAAGAGAGCAAACCAGCCCCGTTTCCCGCCCTTTTCAGGGCAGGAGGGGCTGGCGATTCCAGGGCGATCAGGAGCGGTGATCGACCGGGACGTGACCGTCCCATTCATCCGGCAGCGGGCCAAGATTCCCCGCTACAACGGCGAGAACCTGTTTGATGACCACCTGTCCCAGGTCAAGCTGGCCGCCGCGCTGAAAGCGAGTGGGAGGAGGAGCCACGGCAGCGCGTGCACGAGGGAGACTACAGTGGCAGAAGCAGAGCGGGTGGAGCCGTTGATGAATCGCACCATTGAAGCGTCAACGCCGAAACCAAGAACTTTCCAGGCCATGGCTGACAGCGAGGGGGAGGAGGAGGAGTTACGGCAGACCACGGCGGCGCGTCCACGGAGGAGACGGCCGTGGCGCGAGGAAGGGTACTTCCGCTGCACAGAGCCAGGGTACATCGCACGGTACTGCCCCGCACACAGCGCACGACAAACTGGCCCCTCGCCGACGTTAAATTAGAGCGAGATGGCATGGAGGGAGAAAAAAGCCGCCTTCTGCAGATGCTTCCCCCGGCAGTGACGTCACAGAGGCCTTTGGAGCGCAGCAGCAGCGGAGCAAGCAGGACAGATCCGGTCTTTTCCCGGGCTCGGCAGGGCTAGACGCCGGGACGCGGGCCAGCGGCCGCCTGGGAGGTCCTGGCAGCGGTGGGAGTCATGGGACTCCCGCTGCCAGAGGAGGAACTGTGCGTGTCCTACCACCACCCGCAGATGCTTTCCCTTTTGGTGACGTCACGGAGGCCCTCGGTGCAGCAGCGACGCAGCGGAGCGAGCAGGACGGAGATCCGGCCATTTTTCCAGGCACGGCAAGGGCTGGACGCATGGACGCGGGCCAGCGGCCGCCTGGGAGACCTGGTAGCGGTGGGAGTCGGCCGGAGCGGGCATGGGACTCCCGCTGCCAGGGAAGGGACTGTGCGTGGTCCTACAGAGGCTGTCAGATGTGTCCATCCGCCCGCTGGTGGCCAAACCGGAACCCTACCCCAACCAGATATTCCGACCGAGACTCAGATGGCCCGTGCATGCCGCCCCGGCACCGGGCTGACTTGCATTGGATTTCTGAAAGTGGACTTTGAATTTTCTAGGGACAGAAACCAGTCCGGGGGGGGGGGCAGTGTAACATCGGGGCCATTTTAAGGGGGGGCAGGGATTTCCCAGCATGCTTTGCCAGTTGAAAACGTTACTGTGTGTGTATTAAATGTGTTATTACTGAGTTATACTGCTGTGTCATTATAACTGCGTTATAATGACCCAGCAGTGTTTAGCAGGATTAGGGCAAGATGTATCATGTGTGTGTAACCATGATTGAAACGGAGGTCTGGGAGAATGACCTCCCCTTCTCTCTGTGCTCAGAAGTAGGCTGGGGGTCTGTAGTGTGTAAATAAAGCCTGTTCATCACAACCATCTTGCTCCTCTTTCTTTGTGTGAACCCTGCATACGTCACAATATCTTTCCTGGTGCATTGAAACCTGCCATTTTAACCCCCATACACAAAGCCATAGACAAACAGGAAATTAGTAATTATAGACCGATAAGTGTACTTCCTGTTTTGTCAAAAACCATTGAAAAGGTGGTAGTAGACCAACTGGTAGAACATCTTGAATCTGCCGAGCTTCTGCATCCCATGAAGTTTGGTTTCAGGTCGAACCACTCAACAGAGACTGCATTTTGTTACTTTATTGAAACTATCAGGATATAAACTGGCCATGAATACCCTTTGCTGGTTAAAATCTTATCTATCTGGTCACTCCCTGTGCGTGCACATAAACAATACTATATCCCAATCAAAGGCATGCACCATGGGAGTACCACAAGGTTCAATTTTAGGCCCACTGCTGTTTACTTTGTATAGTAATGATTTTCCATCAGTATGTGAAAATGACATAGAAATTCAGATGTATGCAGATGGCACAGTCATCTACACACATGGGAAGGATGCCAAGCAAGTGGCTGACAAGTTAATGATAACAATGGAGAAAGTGTCAAAATGGCTTAATCATTCATGCCTCACTCTGAATGAAAGGAAAACAGCTACTATGTATTTTACCAACAAACAAAATCATACACAGTATCCGAGTATAACTGAAATTGGAGCAAATATAGAAAATATAACTGAGTTTAAGTATTTGGGTGTCATATTAGATCCCGCGCTCACCTTTAAAAAGCACATAAAACGGTTGAGCCACACTCTAAAATATAACTTTGCAATTTTTCACTGCATCAGAAACTCACTTACTCTACAGTAAAAGGATCAAAAACCTTTCCGAATGCCATGATTTTGACACATTTCTCCTATTGCATCTCATGCCGGTCACAAGCCAACAGTACGACTCTGAAACCCTTGAAATCCCTGTACAAACAATCCATCAAAACTCTGGATAAGAAGACACAACAGTATAACCATTGTGGTATACTTTCCAAACACAAGATGTTAAGCTTTGAAAATATGATCATGTATGCAAATATATATATATATTTTTTTTTTTTGTTACTTATTTGTACCCGTAGGTAGACTTGGTTTGCAGTCTGGTGACAAGCCACCGGCTGCTGGTCGCTGCGTGCGCGAGCGCCCTAAACCTACATGTTTTTGGTATGCGGGAGGAAACCGGAGAAATCCCGGAGTAAACCCGCGCAACACGGGGAGAACATGCAAACTCCACACAGCTCACTGTTGGTCGGGGGCTGGGATCGAACCCACGATCTCATGATCCCCGCGGTCCCCCGGCCGAGGGTAAAACTGTGCTGCCACAGTGCTAAACCACTGCGCCACCGTGCAGCCTGATATGCTAGCCTGATATAAATATGCAGTTGGTCTTTAAAATTATCCATGGTTCTGCACCCCCACCCCTTAAGACTTTTGCGTACCTAACTTCTGAACAAAATGCCAGAATAACAAGGACTTCCTGTAGGTGGCATTGTTGCATCCCCCTACGTAAAACTGCTTTTGGACAATCAGCCTTCTCATGCAAAGCTATAACGGAATGGAACAAGCTCCCCACTGCCTTAAAGACCAGAACAAATTGCAGAGATTTTACCACAGAGACTAAAAAATGGATTTTAAGTAATCAAGTCTGCCAGCATTGACTCTCTACATTAAATTGGATTTGAAATTGTCCTCTTAAATTGTTTTTATGTGTGCCCTATCTCTTATCATTTTACCTTTTAAACTTACTTCCTACTTGTTTCAGGGTCAACAGTTTCTGAAACACGACCTGAATTGCTTTCTATATGTGCTGATTTGCTTTTAATAGCTTCCTGCCTGCCTCAAGGACTACAGATGGAAATTAGTGAGAATGCTATAATCTGGTACAGAGCATCTTTACCCTGTGTTTAATGTTTTTGTTTTTTTTTTCCTTCTGTACATGGTCCCAGACAAATAAACCAATAAACTAAAAACTAAATAAATAAATAAAAAAAAAACTCAGAATACTCAAAAAACAAACAAAAAAAACAACTTAGAATAAACCTACCATAAAAATTATGAACTGTTCATTTCTTTGTAGGCGAGTCTATTCAGCGGTTCGTGAGAGACTTGGGGTGGTTGGTCAGCGGGTGCCAGCTCAGACTGTTGGAAGAGGAGGTGATTTGCGATCAGTTGGCGGAGTATACCAACGGCATTGCGATTAGGTCAAAGCTGCTTACATTTTTGGGCAAACCTACACTGCCCACAACAATCGAGTTAGCTTGACTGCTGGAAGCTGCGGATAAACTGTCACGGGAGCTGAGTGAGAGCTTGTCACACCAACATTTGGGATCACAGTCGATTGCACATGCAGTGGACCCGGTCAGCGTGGAAAGCGTGGAGGACGATGCTAACGCTGGGAATGTGAGGTCTGCCCCGGGAAAGCCCAGAGGTGAGGGTTGTGGGTCCACAAAGCACCGTTTCAAGACCAGAGGTTGTTTGGCAAGAGCTGAGCGCTGTGGTAAGTGTGGCCACTTGCTTCATGTCACCAGGGTATTCCACAGATCCAAGCAAGGAAGTCCGTGGCACAAAGAGGACTCTCGCACACCCACGGTTGTCCATGCTGTGTTTCCAAGTACCAACGGACACACGTACTGTATGGTGGAGTGGGACGGGGTGGAAGTGCTTTTATGGATCGACATGGGAGCGGTGGGCTCCATGCTGGATTGGACAACTGCGAGACGTTTTTTCCCCGCACATCAGGATTGAGAGTGGCCACCGCTTTGTGATTGTGGAGGAGGATGGCTGGCCACAGTGGAAACGTGGGAACTGACGATTCAGTGCAAATCGGCTGAGATGTGGCACCATCTGATCCTGGGAGTGGTAGATGGCGCAGTGTGGGATGAGGAACTGCCTGGCACCCTGGAGAGTGAGCAAGACCAATATCGCTTAGGGTCATCACAGGAGGGTCCCTGTGCCAGAGCTCAAGTCACCCTGGACAAGTGTATTGGGCGGCACAGTGGGACGCCTGTGATGACGGGCAACGTCGAGAGGCTGGTTTCACCTGTTCCTGGATTTCAGCTGAAGTGGGCCAGTGAACAGGGGGGCACAGCGGCGATGGCAGCGGTGGAGTTAAAAGAGGTCAGGGCAGGACCGTCAGGCATGGTAGAATGACATGCCAAGCAGAGACCCTGCAGGCTGAATTGGACCTCTCTTGGGGTCAAGGACTGGATTTGGGAGGAGAGGCAACCATGGCAGGTATGGGCTGGTCTGCGGTCGGATGAGCACCAGGGACGGTCACGGGTCGTGGCCAGATGGGAGGACACTCATCTCCAGCTGCTAGATGGTTCGTGGGGGAACCCGAACGAGCTGCGGCGTGCCCGGGAGGGAACTGTGGAACATGGGCCTGGATGAGCGGAGCGGCCGGTGGTGATGAAGAGGAGGTGCACTGGTGCTGAAGAGACCTGCTGCAGCCCGGGAGGCTGGCTGTCTCCAGGGGCGGACCGATGACTGAGCAGTCCAGGGGCCCACAGACTTGTGTTCTACAGCCATTTGTTTATAGGTTCATTGTTGTACATGTGTTTATATTTGTATATGTTCATGGGGATTAATTTGATGTTATGTTATGTTTAGATTAGGACATGGAGTATTTTGTGTTAAGTAGGCTTGTTTGAAGTACAAGCAGCAGAATAATCTGCTTCGCTGTGTGGGGTGAGGTGGCAGTCTACCCATCTCCCCCTAGTTTTAGTTGTTTTAGAATGACTGCGTTAGGCCATTTGTACTGTGCAATCTCATTATTTTTAGTGCATGATTCGGGTTCCAAATTGAGGTGGGTCCGAATTGTGTTTGTGGTTTTTTTGGCTTTTGTGAAGGAGGGTAGAACGTTGTGTTAGAGTTTGGCCTTTTTTTGGGGTGGTACGAGTGGTGGCTCCATCTTCTGGCTCCGCCACCACCCGCGACTATAAGAGGGCAGTGGGTAGGAGGGGCAGTCTCGTTGCCACCTCTCTGCCTGGCAGATGCACCTGTGTGCTGTATTGTGCCTCCTTAATAAACGTGTCTTCAGTTCGACATCTGGCCTTGTCCTTGGCTCCATATTCAGACATAACAAGTGGGTGGTGGGGGAAAGGCCGGGAAGGCGAGAACAAACTGTAACCCCCCCCCCCCCCACCACCACCACCACCACCACCACCGCCATCACCACCACCATCACCACCCCAGCAAAGTCAAAAACCAACTTCAAGGCCCCAAAACCCCAAAGCAAAGAGCGTTGGGTGGTCTACCCAAGTCCATGGACCACCGAACCGGAACAAATAATGGGTCAGGGGGTCTACCAAAGTCCAGTGGCCCTTGAATTAGAGAACAGTGTGAGTCGGGGGGTCTGCCCCAGTCCAAGGGACCCCACACCAAGAAGCAAGATAGATCTGGTGCCCTCCCAGAGTCCCTAGGCCACCAGACCATGGGACAAGGTGGTTCAGGGGGTCTTGCCGAGTCCATGGACCCCCAAATCTGGAATCAGAATGAGTTTGATAGGTGCTGAGGTACGCTGACCCCAGGTAATGAGGATTTGAGCACACAATGACCTCTAGATGGAATTGCTGGGGCGCGCTGTCCTCATGTGCTGATGGGTTGAGCGTGGTGACTTCTGCATCAGATGGTTTGGGTGTGGTGACCTCTGCGTTAGATGGTTTGGGTGCGCTGACCTCTGGATGAGACTGCTGGGGAGCGCTGACCTTTGGATCAGATGACTGAAGTGTGCTGATTTCATGAGCTGATGGTTTGGACGCGCTGATTCCTGAATGATACGGCTAGGCCTTGCTGACTTCAGGTTAAGATGACAGGAGCGCATCCAGTCCAGATGACCAGGAATCCTCCTCCGATGCAGTCACCTCGGGCAGGAGAAAGGAGGTACAGGTTGGAGTAGGAGTCACCACAACACAGTCAACAGAAGAGCTTGGCTGAGAGAGCTCAGAAGCAGATTGATGCTGCAACTGGGTCTCTTCACCAGCAGTAAGTCAAGACCTTTCTAGAACAAATAGTAAGAAAACAAAAAAGAGGACTTGCCTTAACTCCTGCTTCTCCGCTGGTGATGACCCCGGTGCTGTCGATGGTGGGATGATGACATCAAAGGCGCAGTCTTTACAGGAGCATGCACGTAAGGAGTCTCTGCAGGAGTGTCCACATGAACAGTCACTGCAGGTGCATGCACGTGAGGCAGGACAGTCACTGCAGGAGCATGCATGTGAAGCGGGACAGTCACTGCTGGAGCATGCATATGGAGAGGAGCAGTAATCGTACTTGTGCTCACCTCCTCCGCCATGGACCCAGCTGAGGTGGAGATGACCTCAGGAAAACAAAAGGTTGAGGTGAGTAGTGGAATGCACAGGGGAATGGCAGCAGAAAAAGCATTTGACAATTCAGCAGCAATAAGAGGAGGCAGCTGAATCTCCTCACTGAGGACAAGACAAGAGGTCTCACTATTAAATGTAAGAAAATGAGAAAATGGTACTTGTCTTCCCCCCACTTCCATTGCCACTGAGGCTGCCACTGCTGTAGAGCCTACCGCAGGAAAACCAGATGAATAACTCCGGATGGCTATGGAGACCATCTGGTGTGAAGCTGTAGTATAGCAGGGAGGAGTTGGTGTCATGATTTAATACTAGAGAGGCTCAAATGCAGAGCAACCACACCAAATGAACACAGACTCAAGTGGGGAAATTTTACACAACTTTAATGAAAACACAAAGACACTCAGCGGTAACTTAATAAACATAAACCCACTCACACAATTACAGAAAAACACAAAATAGACACCTACTTAAATACACATAAAGCAGGAGCACGCCGGAGCCCCACATAGCCTGAAAGAGAGGAGCAGAGAAGGTTCAGGTTCAGGTTCAGGTTACTTTATTTGTACCCGTAGGTAGATTTGTTTTGCAGTCTGGTGACATCCATATTTACAGGCCACAAATTACATTCAACATAGACACAAACACAGGCACACATGAAATTGACTATAGACATGATAAAAATACTCAAGGCTCCATCAATCAGGGTATAAAAAGGCAAAGAGATGGGAGAAAAACCAGAGGTAAGAGAGAAGAGTCATATTAAAAGTTAAAAACTAGTCAAAGAGGTTAAAAACTCAAAGGTCTAAAACCCAATAAAATATTTAGGACCCAAGTAACATCCTACAAAAATAAGTAAATATAAAATGGAGTTAATAAATAGGTACCTAAATTATGTGCAATATATTGTTACAGCTTGTTCAACTCTTTGACAGCAGCAGGAACAAAGCTGTTTTTAGCTCTGGGTTTTACTTTTTGGGACAGCAAACCTCCGTCTTGAGGGAAGAAGCTGAAAGTTGCAGTGCAAAGGGTGGGAGTCATCATTTAAAATGGAGGTAGCCATCCTCTGTACTTGTCTGGTGTACAGGGATGTCAGGCTCAGCTGTGACTCACCAAGCAAACGACTGGACCATCTATCTACCTGATCCAAGGATTTCCTCTGTTTCAGTTTTATCTGACCAAACCATGACACTAAAGAAAAGGATAAAACAGATTCAATAAAAGCCCGATAAAACATTGTCATTATGGTTCGGTCAATTTGGAAGCGTGCAAGTTTTCTCAAGCAATGCAAATGTTGCTGACCCTTTTTGCACACCCTTTCACAGTTCTCTTCAAAGTTTAAATTACTATCAATAATCGTCCCAAGATATTTGTAGGATTGTATACATTCGGTGGTCTGGCCTTTTAGTATGGTGACTTTGTGCCTGGGAGTTTTCCTCCTAAAGTCAATAATCATGTTTTTAGTTTTTGTCGTATTCAGATGCAGGTAGGAATCCTCACACCAGTGAACAAAATCATCAACTACTGGGCCGTGGCCACTCTCACCATCCTGGAGGAGACTGACAATAACTGAATCATCAGCATACTTTATAATGTGTCTGTTGTCATGTCTGCTCCGACACATGTTTGTGTACAGGATGAAGAGTAGTGGTGACAACACACACCCCTGAGGAGAGCCAGTAGAAGAGCACTTTAGGTCAGACAATGTACCATCGACCCTTACTCTCTGCATCCTGTTGGTTAAGAAATCCAGAATCCAACCCCCAGATTATTGCTCAAATCAAATTGTTGCAGGAGCCTTTCAACTAAGATATGAGGTTGGATTGTATTAAAGGCGGAGGAAAAGTCCACAAATAAAAGCCTGGCGTGTGTCCCATTAAAATCCAGATGTTTAAAAAGCATGTTAAACAGAGTGACAGTGGCATCCTCCACTCCTCTGTGAGGCCTATAGGCAAACTGCAGAGGATCCAATGCATTCTCAGTCTGCTTTAGGACCTCACATCTGACCAGTTTTTCAAAAATTGTCATTAAAAATGAAGTCAGAGCAACTGGTCTAAAGTCGTTTACCGTTTTAGGACAGCTGGATTTTGGAACGGGAACAACCACGGCTTCTTTCCAGATCTTAGGCACATGTTGTGTTTGTAAGGACTTATTGAAAATGTAATGAAATATAGGACTCAGTTCATGTGCACAGGACTTTACCAAGCGCCCACATATATTATCAGGGCCCTGACTTTTGTTCACTTTTACAGCGCAGAACTCCCTTTTAACATCCTGCACCTCAATATTAAAGTGCTGATTGTCTTTGAGTTTCCGTTTCAAATCTTGGGTTTCTGTGCTAAAATCAAAGGAGTCAAAACGACCATAAAAACAATTAAGAGCATTAGCCAGCTCTGTGTCTGAATTAAAACCATCTAAAAACACACGATTACTACGCTCTGTGCTCTGAAGGCCTGCAATAGTTTTCATACTGGCCCAGGCTGAACCAAGTTTCTTCGCTGCCATCTTGCTTTCCAATTCTGATTTATAATTCTGTTTTGCTCTTAAAATTTCGGACTTCAGCTCTTTTGTGGCAACCTGTAGCTCAGAAACAGACCCCTTTTTAAAGGCAAGTGCTTTCCTCTGTAAGCAGGATTTAACTGATTTTGTAACCCATGGTTTGTTGTTGGGAAATATTTTGACACGTTTACGTGGAACAATCTTATTTTTACAGAAAGCCATGTATGAGCATGTGACGTCCACCAAAGAGTCCAAATCATCCCCGCAGGCCAGTGTGAACATCAGAATCAGAATCAGAATCAGGTTTATTGCCATTGTTCATGTAGTACACAAACTAGGAATTTGTCTCGGTACAATGCTGCAACATTAAACATGATAGGATAAGAGAAATAAACTATACATGTAATAAAGTGTAGGATAAGATTAAGTGATACTGGTCAACAGTTAAAATATATATTAGCCAGCAGCAGATACTGTGGAGAACTATATAGTGCAGTCGGTAATGCAGGAAGAAAACAGTGATGATTGACATGAGTCTGGTTGAGCTGCTGTACATGGTGCACGAGAGTCAATAAGTCACTTAGTGTTCAGCAGTCTAATGGCAGAGGGGAAGAAGCTGTTCATGTGACGGGAGGTTTTAGTCTGGATGGACCGAAGTCTTCTACCAGAGGGGAGGGGGGCAAACAGTACGTGACCAGGGTGTGAGGGATCGGCTATGATCCGGCCAGCACGCCTCCGGGTCCTGGAGATGTACAGATCCTGGAGAGATGGGAGCTTGCAGCCGATCACCTTCTCAGCAGTGCGCACGACGCGCTGCAGCCTTAGTCTGTCCCTGGCAGTGGCTCCTGCGTACCACACGGTTATGGAGGTGGTGAGGATGGACTCGATGATGGCTGTGTAGAACTGCACTAACATCTTGGTGGGTAGCTTGAGCTTCCTCAGCTGCCGCAGGAAGAACATCCTCTGCTGGGCTTTTTTGATGAGTGAGCTGATGGTCAGCTCCCATTTGAGGTCCCTGGTGATGGTAGTGCCTAGGAAGCGGAAGGAATCAGCAGTGGTGATGGGAGAGCCTGAGAGGGTGAGGGGGGGCAGAGGAGTAGTGACTTTCCTGAAGTCTACAATCATCTCCACTGTCTTCAGAGCGTTCAGCTGCAGGTTGTTATTGCTGCACCAGGACGCCAGCTGGGCCACCTCTCTCCTGTAGGCGGACTCGTCGCCGTTGGAGATGAGCCCGATGAGGGTGGTGTCGTCCGCAAACTTGATCAACTTGACAGACTGGTGGCTGGAGGTGCAGGAGTTGGTGTAAAGGGAGAAGAGTAGGGGGGAAAGTACACAGCCCTGGGGTGATCCGGTGCTGATGCTAGTATAGTCTGAGACAGTCTTTCCCAGCCGCACATGCTGCCTCCGGTCCGTCAGGAAGTCGATGATCCACCTGCAGAGGGAGTCAGGCACGTTGAGCAGGGACAGCTTGTCCCGGAGCAGAGCGGGGCGGATGGTGTTGAATGCGGAGCTGAAGTCCACAAACAGGATCCTGGCGTAGGTTCCCGGGGAGTCCAGGTGCTGCAGGATGGAGTGGAGGGCCAGGTTGACTGCATCGTCTACAGACCTGTTGGCTCGGTAGGCAAACTGCAGCGGGTCCAGGAGAGGGGTGGTGATGGACTTGAGGTGGGACAGGACCAGGCGCTCAAAGGACTTCATGACTACAGAGGTGAGCGCTACAGGTCTGTAGTCATTAAGTCCAGTGATCCGTGGCTTCTTGGGGACAGGGATGATGGTGGAGGATTTGAGGCAGGACGGCATGTGGCATAACTTAAGGGAGGTGTTAAAAATGTCTGTGAAGACAGGAGCCAGCTGTTTCGCACAGAGTCTCAGGGTGGAGGGAGACACGCCGTCTGGGCCGGGGGCCTTGCGCGGGTTCAGTCTGGAGAACTGTTTGAGCACATCCTGCTCACTGATGATAAGGGGAGGGGGGGGAGGGGGGGGGGGTGCCTTAAATGAAGTAGGGAATGTGGAGGCTGTGGAGCTGGAGGGAGGGGGGGAGTTGGACACAGATGACGAGGTGTCAAAACGGGCATAGTGTTGGGCCAGTCTTTGACAAAGGGCTTTGTCATCCTGACCTTTAGGAGCCTTAGGTCGATAGTTGGTGATTTGCCTCAGTCCTCTCCACACAGAAGCCGAATCATTAGCAGTGAACTGCTGCTGGAGTCTCTCTGAGTATAGAGATTTAGCCCTCTTCAGCTCTCTGTTAAACCGGTATTTAACCTCCCTGTAGCAGTCCCTGTCTCCACTTTTCAGCGCTGCTTCCTTCTCCTTCCTGATCTGTCTGAGCTTAGCTGTGAACCAGGGTTTGTCATTAGAGTAACTCACCCTGGTGCGTGATGGAAGAATGTTCTCTTCACAAAAGTGGATATATGAGTTCACAGTGTCCGTGTACTCATCCAGATCATGCGTGGCTCCTTTAAGCATGCCCCAGTCAGATATTTCCATGCACGTTTCCAGCTTCTCCTCAGCATCACTGGTCCGTATCTTCGTAGTGCTCACAACAGGTTTAGTGAGCTTCAATCTCTGTCTGTATGTGGGAATGAGGTGAACCATCACGTGATCAGATAATCCCAGCGCAGCTCGAGGGACAGCGCGATATGCGTCTTTCACTGTGGTGTAACAGTGATCCAGTGTGTTTAATCCTCTGGTGGGGCATTTAATAAACTGTTTGTAGCGGGGGAGATCGTGGCTCAGATTGCACTGATTAAAGTCGCCAGCCACAATAATCAGCGAGTCTGGAAAACTCCGCTCTGTGTGTTGAATGTGATCCACGAGCACGCGCTGAGCTTCGCGCGTGTCCGCGTCGGGAGGGGCGTACACAGCGATCATTATGAAAGAAGCAAACTCCCGCGGGGAATAGAAGGGCTTGCAATTGATAACAAGAAATTCCAAGGCAGGAGAACAGTGTTTGGAAATTACCGTTACATCAGAGCACCAGCTGCAGTTGATGTAGAAGCAGACACCGCCTCCTGTGGTCTTGCCGGAAAGCTCTGTGTCACGATCAGCACGGAAGAGCTGAAAGCCGTCGAGGCGCAGCGCGCTGTCCGGTATATTTTCCCGGAGCCAGGTCTCAGTAAAGCAGAGGACAGCTGAGGAGGCAAGGTCCTTAAAACGCATCAGCAGTCTCAGTTCATCTACCTTGTTAGAGAGAGAGTTGGTATTGGACAGAAATATGCCAGGCAGCGCCGTTCGCGAGCCTCTCCTGCGAAGCCGCACGAGAGCGCCCGCTCGTCTACCTCTCTTTCGCCGTCTCACTTTCCGAGCCAAACAATAAACCAGATCGGCGGCAGGGGCTAGAAAAACTGGGAGGAGGTCCGTGGGGGTGAAAGTCCTGATATTTAGAAGTTCTTCACGGGTATAAGTGAGTCCACTCACTTATACCCGTATTGGTATAAGTCCAGTCTGTACAGTCAAAGCATTCCTGGAGGCTGTGCACTGAATCCTCTGTCCACACATCAATGTCTCTCGTCTCCACCTTGCCTCTTCTGAGAGCAATTTTATATGTGGGCAGCAAATGTACACAGTTGTGATCTGAGGATCCTACAGGAGGAAGGGGGGGGGGGGTGATTTATAGGCCCTGTCTATGGATCCATAGCACAGGTCCAATGTCTTTTTTCGCCTGGTTGGGCAGGAGACATACTGATAAAAGTTTTTAAGTGTCTTCTTTAAAGAAACATGGTTAAAATCCCCAAGAATGAAGTTTGGCGCCTCTGGAGAAATTGATTGCAGCCGCTGGATCACATCAAAGATGGTGCTGGAGGCGGAGTCAGCATCTGCCCTCGGGTGAATGTACACAGTTGTGATGAAAAGCTGGGGGAATTCGCGAGGCAAATAAAAGGGGCGTAGTGACACAAACAGCAGCTCCACATCGGGTGAACAGATGCGCTCTCTGACCGTGACAGATGTGCAGTACTGCTTATTAATGTATAAACATACGCCGCCCCCCTGACGTTTCCCCGTTACCTCTTCCTGCCGATCCGAGCGCAGTGGGGCTCCAAAGCCGTCAATCCACAGGTCTGCGTCTCGGTAATGCGCATTAAGCCAAGACTCAGTGAAGGCCATGACACAGCAGTTCTTAAAGTCCTTCTGGTAGCGTACATTCCCTTGAATTTCATCCACCTTGTTTCTCAGAGATTGTACGTTCCCAAAAATCATAGAAGGAAGAGGAATGTTACCAAACTGACGTCTTCTCAGGCGCAATTTCACGCCCCCACGCTTTCCGCGTTTCCTTCTCCCGTCTCTCCCATCTCTCTTTTCATCGTCCATCTCTCAAAATAAAGTCCGGCAGTTGCGGCTTAGGCTCAATCACAGCCGCTGCATCAACTGTGTTTAAATGCAGCAACATGTCCCTGGAATAATGTATCCTGCCCGCCATGATGCCGAACGCGTTTACTTCAGAGACAAAGAGCCGGAGGAAAAGTAGCAGCAATGCAAAAAAGGGGAGGAAGTCCATGTTGATGGAACCAGGGAGCTCTTCGCCATACAGTCCACAAACATTCCAGGACAGAAACGACAGAGAATTTCGTAAAAACACATTAAAGTGCATAAAAACAAGACACACAGACGACAGACTTTTTTACCAGCTGCTGGTCGCTGCGTGCACATGCGCCCATGGAGCAGAGAAATAATTAATATAAAGATTACTAGAACGGAGGAAGGAAAGACAGGAGCAGGGCTTACGGTTTGAACTGAGGGCCCGGCAGGGAACTCCCTCATGGAGCACAAATGGGAAGGACAGGATGAGGAAAGGATGGGCGACCTGGGTAGATGAATCCGTTGAGTCCATTGTCTTGAAGGAGGAGGATTCAGGTGACCATGCACACAGCCCCGGAGACATACTGCTGACATGGCAGCAACCCTGAGGAGAAAATGACATAAGGATAAGACAACAGGAATCCAGTTTAGCCAAACAGTAATTACTGGGGTTGCTTTTGGCATCAATGTCCAACAGTCCAGTGGCAAAGCATTCACACATTGGTTCTTTTATACACTGGTAAACCAGGAAACAGCAGGTGTGTCCAATCACGCAGGTGCGCTAATGAGCTCTAGAGCTGGGAAGAACAGAAACAAAAGGGGCAGGGGTGCGCGCTCACCTCATCATGACAGTGCCCCCCCCCCTTCAAGGGGCGCCTCCTGGCATCCCACCAGGCTTTTGAGGATGCTCCCAATGGAAAGCCTGAATCATGCCCTTGTCGTGAAAGTTGTCCCCTGGGGTCCACGACCTCTCCTGGGGTCCACGGCCTCTTCCGACCAAGTACTGCAGGCCTCGGCCCCGATGATGGACGTCCAAGGTCTTCTGGATGGTGTAGGTGGTGGTGGGGGGGGGGTCTGGTGGAGTAGGAGGGTCCGGTGGAGGGCAGAGAGAGCTGGCAGAGAGGGGCTTGATCTTGGAGACATGGAAGGTCGGGTTGATGCATAGTGTAGATGGCAGGTTGAGACAAACAGTGACATCATAAAAGATGCAGGAGATGCAGAACAGACCCAAATAGTGTGATGACAGCTTCCAGGACTCTGTCTTTAAAGGCACTTGTTCGGCGGACAGCCAGACCTTCTGTCCCATGACGTACTTAGGCGCCGGTGTCCATCTGCGATTCGCGTGGAGCTGGTTCTGCTCGGATGATTGGAGGAGAGCAGCTCGAGTGGACCTCCACAGGTGGCGACCGTGGCATGCGTGGGCCTCCACAGATGGAACAGGGATCCACCTCTCTGCCATAGGTAACAATAGCGGTGTATTCCCCATGGAAGCTTCGAAGGGCGTCAGGCTAATAGCGGAGGAGATGGCAGTGTTGTGCGCGTACTCCACCTAGGTCAAGTGGGAGCTCCAGGTGGTGGGATTGTGGGAAGCTACACACCTCAGGGTGGCCTCCAGAAACTGGTTGGCGCGCTCAACCTGACTGTTGCTCTGCAGATGATATCCAGATGTGAGGCTGGCGGTAGCACCCAGGGAGCGGCAGAACACCTTCTAAACTTGTGACATAAATTGCGGCCATCGATCTGACACAATGTCCATGGGGATGCCATGTAGGCGGATAACATGAAGGATGAGAAGGTTGGCTGTCTGAAAATTTGGGAAGGGGAACCAAATGAATGGCCTTGGAAAAACAAACAATGATAGTAAAAATGAAATCAATGGCAATGTGAGACCAGGGATGGCTAGGGACAGGGAGGGGATGAAGGAGACCGGCTGGGGGGGGGGGGGGGGGGGGGGGAGTCAGATTTGTGAGTTGCACAGACATGACATGCTTTCACATACTCCTGGACGTCCCTCCTGAGTGTGGGCCACCAAAAAACATGCTGTAACAATTCCACAATCCGAGCAATACCAGGATGACAAGCGAAAAAGCTGGTGTGCCTCCATTTAATGACATCACTACGTAGGGAGGAGGGAACATGCAGTTTGTTGTCCGGGCCTCCCTCAGGAATGTGTTTGGAGGACTGGGCCTACTGGACCTTGTGCTCAATCTCCCAAGACAGGGCACCAAGAATACAAGAGGAAGGCAGGATAGTTTCCGGAGGGGGGGCAGTGGCTGTAGAGGAGGAGGCGGAGCAGGAATCAGAGAAGAACTGGTGCAAGAGAGCATCGGGTTTAACCCTCTGAGTGTGTATGTTGCCGAACTGCGACATAACCCCTAGTGGTGAAGAGTGGTAAATATTTTTTGTCAATAAAGTAGTTCAGATTTCCAAGGCTATAACTTGAAAGTTGCAAGAGATAATGGCTTACTGTCAATTACAAAGATGTAAAATATGATCCAAAGTTTCAGATAGGAATAAATTTACACATCTAATTTGCATAATGTCACGGCACCTCTTTAAATTCCATAACTCAGTCAAAACTGGACTTTGGACGTATTTACACAAAGAATGGTTCAGTCTTTTGACACTGTTTTTTTTTTTTTTTTTTTTTTTTTTTGCAGAGGTACCTCATCATCTTATCTTCAAAGTATATGAACAAGAAATTAATACATTTAACCTCTTGCACTCTGGTGTACCGCGGGCGGGCACGTCTCTACGTCCTAGGGCACACAAGGGCGCCCTAGGATGCACACTGTGCGTCCTAGTGCGCACTGAGAAAAAAAAAACAACAACCTGCATTTCCGTTCTTCCACTACAGACACAGCCGCGAACAGAAAGCCAAAGGAGTGCTTTGATTGGTTTAGATGTGATTGACCTCTCATTCGACTAATAAGAGCCTTGAATTGGGTTTCTGAAACTTGAAGAACCAATGACTGAAAACCTAGCAAGAAGGACCCGCCTACCAACGGCTGCGAATACAGCGAGCCAATTGAAGCACAGTAGTTCGAAAGCGTGCCTCCCTTGCAAAATCTGTTTTGTGTAAGCCGCTGGGTGACACACACGCATTCGCCAGTCTTTTTTTCTTACTACTGTTCTTATTTGTTTTGAAAAATTGTTCGCCAAAACTGCAATCATGGAAGCGCAAAACCGCAATAATGGAATTATGGTTTGACCGGGTCGCGTGACCAGAACCACGAGTCCGTAACAAGCAGACCAGCGTCATGTTCGTCTGACAATGAGGAAGAGAAGTTCGCCAGCGACACTGCTGTTGTGGACAGGTAAGTGTTATAAGCTAAATTATTCTTTATCCCTGAAAATTTTTGACCGATCGGTAAATTACAACTGTGCGTAGTAGACCGCGGCGCACGGACCATGTACCGTGGCGCACGGACTGGACACGGTTCGTGCGCCGCGTCCGGACTGTGAACGCCCCCCCACCCCGCTACTCTTCTGTAGTGGATTGCAGATATTATTGCAGATATTTTAGTACAACTGTGCATAGCAGACCGCGGCGCACAGTCCCCGTGGTCCGTCATGTAGCGATGGGCGATGTCCGTCCTCTGTAGCAGGGGGGTGGGTGGGAGTTGTTATCTTCTACATTATAGATATTTTAGTATAATTTTTAGTGCACTGTAGGTTATTTTTTCTTGTAAAAAAAGCCACAGATTTTTTTACGTGGCATGCTTCTTTGTGTGTGGGGGCTTTTTTGTTCATTCATTCATGAATGAATGAATAAACAACCCCCCCCTCACACACACACACACACACACACACACACACACACACACACACACACACACACACAGCCCTTCACCTTTCATTAGAGCCCAAGACGAAGCTTCTATATTGAATCATTCAAAAGTTACAGACGTTTTTCCAAACTGTGCCATTTGGCACAATTTGGCACAGTTCAAAAACGCCTGGGAACTACCTGAGTAAAAAGCTATGTAATATATTCATTTTTTGTGGTATTGTTACAAAATTTTGACCTCAGCTGGATAACACTTGGTTCTACATTTCTGTTGCATTTTCCGGCCCGGATCTGACAGATGTGTGTTATTTGCAAGCATTTGTATCCAAAAAAACACCCAGGCGAAATTTATTTTCTTCAAGTTCAGTATGTTTAGATGACTGTTACTCAGTGGCAGGAGCACTTAGAGAGATTATGACTGCTTTGCCCAAAAATTCAAAGTGTTTTCTTTTAAATGAGACCAACCCCATGAAGATGCTGCAAAGGGTTGAAGAACAGCTTTTGATTAACTTTGGGTACATTATTCTTTGGTGTTTTTAGGGAAATTGACCAGAGTGCAAGGGGTTAAAAAAAAAATAAGTCACTTACTGTTGACAAAGGGGGGCTGGCTGGATGGCTGGCTGGCGTGGTCGCTGCGTTTTCACACATCATGGTCCATATTTTGCATTCTGTCGGTAATTTAAAGTCTGTACGACACTGCAGAACCACACGGTACAGGAACAGCGTTGTTCTTGCTGCTATCGTTCTTTTAAACAGGCCTTAATGCTTTTTAATGTATTTTATTTAAACTCTTGGGTCTTGCCTTTTTACGTGGTTTATCTTATCTACTATTTTATTGGTCCCTGGTGTGGTATAATGCTTTTATCTGGCTTACTACGGGTTTTATGGGTATTTTTAATATTATCTTAGTGATATTTAATAATTTTATTTATTTTAGTTGGGTTTTTTATCTATTTATTTTAGTCTTTTTAACCATGTTCAGTAAGTTTCTGGAGTACCTGTCCATGTCTTTAGTCTGTGCTGTTCTTAAATTGTCTGAGGTATGTGTCCTGTGTTTTTAATGTTTTGATGTTCAAAGTTGTGTGTTTGAGACGCCCTCTTCAGACTGTAAAAAGAATCTACCTACAGGTATTAATAAAGTCACCTTGAACCTTGAACCTTGTACCACATCTACAAAGTCTTATGATTATCCCACATAAATTTTGTGTGTACTCCGCGGCTTTTTTCGGCATACAAAGCCGAAAAAGTGACATGACGATCGCAGACATATTAGCTTTCTTGGCTAAATGCTAAAACAGGAAAAGGAAATGAGGAGTTCTTCTTCTTTGGTGTATTACGTGTCATCCAATGAGTCCTCCAACGGATGTCTGCCATCTTTTGAAACTGGCAAATCAGTATAATCAGTACAAATCCCCAAGGCAGGCGATCATGTCAGTTAGAAGACAGGTGCAGTGCCGTGCTCTGCCACTAGGGGCACAAAAATTCTCACACTCAAAGAGCTAACATTGTGGGACCCTGGACGGTATGTAATGGCGAAATTAAATATAAGGAAAAACAGGGCCCACCGTGCCTGTTGAGAGTTTAACCACCTGGCAAATCTGAGGTACTCAAAATTTTTGTGATCTGTCCAGATAATAACAGGATGTTTAGCTCCCTCAAGCCAGTGCCTCCATTCCTCCAGCGCCAGTTTAATGGGCAGCAGTTTGCGGTCCCCTACGTCATAATTCCTCTTGGCTGGAGTTAACCGCCGAGACAAAAATGCGCATAGATGAAGCTTCTGATTGGAGCCGGAGCGCTGGGAGAGGACAGTGCACACCTCCAATTCAGAAGCATCCACCTCAGCCATGAACTGTTCCTGCGGCTCGACCTGTGCCAAAATAGATGTGTCTGTAAAGAGGGCCTTCAGTGTCACAAAGGCCCGTTCAGCGGCCTCTGACCACTTGAATGGGACTTCGATGGAAGTGAGCTGCGTAAGCAGCAGGGTCACTTTACTGTAATTGTCGATAAATTGGCGGTAGAAGCTGACAAAGCCCAGGAAGCATTGAAGCTGCTTCCTAGACTGGGGGGGGGGTAGGCCAGTCTACTACTGCTTTTACTTTAGCCGGCTCAGCCTCTAACGCGCCCTCAGCCACAGTGAACCTCAAAAAGTAAGTGGAGTGGGTGGTAAACTCACATTTTTCGGCTTTCACAAAAAAATGGTTCTCTAGCAGCCGCTGCAGAACAACTCTGACATGGACTACGTGCTCCTCCAGCATGCGAGAAAAAATAAGAATATTGTCTAAATAAACAAAAACAAAATGGTTCACCGTGTCCCGGAGGACATCATTAATTAACACGGCGGGAGCGTTGGTCAGGCCAAAGGGCATGACCAGGTACTCAAACTGGCCCAGGTGTGTTTTAAAGGCCATCTTCCACTTGTCTCCTTTGCGTATGCGAACTAGATGGTATGTGTTACGGAGATCGAGTCTGGTGAAAAACTATGCCCGTTGGAGAAGTTTGAAGGCCGAATTAATGAGGGGCAAAGGATATTTATTTTTGACAGTGATAGCATTAAGCTTGTGATAATCAATCCACAGCCACAATAACCCGTCCTTTTTCCCTACAAAAATAAACCCAGTGCTGAGGGGGATAGACGACGGACGAATAAGGCCAACACTGAGGGAATCTTTTATGTGGCTCTCCTTCACTTACCTCTTCGGCCCAGACAAACTGTAGAGCCAACTGGATGGCAGCCGCATGCCCGGAAGGAGGTCAATAGCACAGTCACAGGACAGGTGAGGTGGTAACAAAAGGGCCCTTGACTTACTAAAGTCCTCTAAGTCATTATAGACCTTGGGCACGAGGCTGAGATCCTTCTGCTCAGCCGGAGGGGAGGAGATAGGGAGTGTGACCGAGCAGAGGGTTGAGGAGAGGCAAAAAGGGCTCGAGGGTGAAATGGAGCCCTGATCCCAGTTAATTATGGGGTTGTGTTTGCAAAGCCATGGAAACCCCCAAATCACCGGTACGGATGAATGAGGGAGGACAAAAAACTGGATTGCCTCACGGTGGTTACCGGACATAATGACCACAATAGGTTCAGTTTGATGGGTAACCGCTGCAAGCCTCCGCCCAGCTAGAGCTGAAATATTTAATGGTGCCGAAAGGTTCCTGGTGTTGAATGAAATTTTGTTCAGCCCCAGAATCTACCAGAGCTGAAGTTTTACAACTGGCCACCGGTAACTGAATGAGGGTTGGGAGTGTAAAACGACTGGGAGGATTTGAAGAAGATCCTCCCACCAGACCCCCCACGGTTACTGACAGGATGGACCTTTTTGGCCAAATGGAGTATTTTGACATTGCACGGTCAGTGTTCCCGCAATACATGCAGCCCCCCACCCCCCCACCCCGGCGCTGGCATTTCTCCAGTGTCAGATGATTCCGACTGAGGACCATCGGCGCCGGTGGAGATGCTGAGCGGGGAGCACGAGAGGACAGGAGAACTGGATGTGAAGCGGATGAGGAAGCAGCAGCTCTCTGCTCCCTCATGCACTACCGTTACGATTATCAAAAGCCTGTTTTCCACTAGCCCAGCACACCTCGGTACGGCTCGGTTCACTTCAGTACAGCTCGGAATGCTTCTGTCTCCATTGGTGTTGTGCTTGTGCTGTGATGGTTTGTTAGGAGGTTTTAGAAGCGGGGCAGCAGCAGATTCTGAGCGAGGCGGGGCCACACTCCCGTGACTTTACGCACCCGACTGAGTCCTTATTTAGACAAAAAAGGATTCAAGGATTATTGCCTTGCTCGCTCTGTGGATTTATCTCACAATTAATTTTATCTCATAATTAAGCTGCAACAACACAAGTCACTTTTGTTTTGAATTAACTGCCAAATGACCTAGAAATAATGAGCTGAAACTTGTTTTTATTCGTATTAAATAATGAGACGTGGCACACTGGCCTACACCAAATTATTATTTTTTACATCCTAGGCCATTTTGGATGTACTGAATTAAAAAACATTCATGTTTTTCACCTTCAGGTCAACGTTTGGAACAACAGTATTATTATTTTCCGTTTAGATGATGCTACACTCCTTCTAAAGTATTGTAATTCTCTGAATTTGGAATGCCGATAGAACATTCAATTTACATATACTTACTTTTTTACTTTGACTTGTAAGCTTGATCAGTCTCTCCTGCTGCATTTTAAAGTCCAACTGTGCAACTTCTTATAAGTTAACATAAAAAATGTACCCAAAGTTTAGAACTGGATCATGTGGGGCTAATTTTTTATGATATTTCAATAAAAAGAACAGAAAGCTTACAAAAACATTTGTTTTTTGGTCTAGTTAAAAATTACATTACCTTTACAATGGTTGACCCTGACAAGAAGATCAGTATCATTTTGATCAGACTAGGCAATGGAATTTCTATGTAATTATTCTGTTTTATAATTCACTGTTATAACAGACAAACCACACTTTCCAAAACAATTCCATTTTATTATATACAAAATATTAAAAGAAAAAAAAAACTTTGCAACACAACATGAAGGTTAATCGACATTTTATACACGCCGACCACTGAGTGTCTCTACACCAGCTTCCCAAACTGGGTCACGACTCGGCTGAATGAAGCGTCTCTGCCAGCTGTGGGTCAGGATGGCTTGGTTGAATAATCCGGACGGGCTGTCGCGGCGGACGCGTGGGATGATTCTACAAGGAAAATGCACACAATAAAATACAGCACAATAGTTTTTAACAAGAATACATAAGCTTATTTCAGCGTATTGTTCACATGAATAATTAAAATAAAAGCTTGAGTCCGCAGTGTGCTGCAATTAAGCAGCGATCATCATCCACAAATGAACAGCTTTTTTATTGCATAAATAAACTGAGCGTCTTACCGAATATATTTGCGAAAAAACGCACAATAAAAAAAAATTAAAACTCACCGTTAAAGGACTCCGATGTCGAGACCTCCCGGTATATTTTTTCATTCCGGGCAGCTCCGTCTAACTCGCGCTGCATACGTTCGTCTGACAATGCAGTGAACAGACACTGCAGCTCCTTACTGGTCCATGGAACACCCTTATTACGCGAAGCCATTTTTGATAGACAATAAATGAAAATAGCACAGCAATACACTGAAAGGAACCGCCAACAGTGGTTGCGTGCTGAGTAAAGGCAGTCGTGAAGATTCTTTTTTTTTTTTTTCAAAAACTTTATTGAGAAGGTCGTGAAGATTTGGTAGATGAGGAGGAGGAGAGGGGCGGTTACAACCTGACCAATCAGCGCCGGTTACGACCTGACCAATCAGCGGCGACCAGTCTGTTAACGTCACAACACGGCACAGCTCAGCACTGCTGTACCCTGCCCTGCAGCGGGGCTGAGAATTGCGGCTGTTAAACCGTGTTGGGGCTTGTGGAAAAGCGTACAAGGCGTGCTGAGCCGTCCCGTGTCGCGCTAAAGCGTGCTAGTGGAAAAGGCCCTAAAAGCCACTGCTTGCGCGATTAACTCATCCAAGGAGGAGGGGTTAGCGCGGATAGCAAGTTTGTCGCGGAGATTGGCATTAAGACTCCAGAGGAAGACACTCTGTAGTGCAACATTATTATATATAACTCGACTGAGAAGTCAGCTGCTGACCGACCTCCCTGCCTGAATCTCAGTAACTTGCTAGCAATGTTCCCCTCACTCTCAGTATGTTTCAAATCCCTGGGTGAATTCCTGCACAAACCGACCGTAAGTGTACAGGAGCCCCTCCGGACTCCTTAAGAAGAACTGAGCCCACTTAAGCACCCAGTCACGGAGTAACAGGTGCATAAATTGAATTTTTGCTGAATTGTCCCTATACTCCCCCTCCACCTGCCGAAAATAAAGCCGACAGTGAAGCAGAAACAGCCCCCCCCCACACACACACACACATACACACATAGGAGGCAGGCGAGGGAATGGAAATGGTCCTGCAGATGGGAGGAGCTTCCAGAGCAACAGGTGCAGGAGGAGTGGCCACACCAGGAAGTTTGCATAAATGCTCAGTGACAATTGCCAGTTGCTGTGTAATAGTCTGAAATTGTTCAGACAAACATATGACCTGGCACTCTGTGGTATCCAAACACAAGAGTGCTGAATGCTCACTCGGTGAAGCGCCCACTGAGCATCGATTCTGGCTGGACTGTTCAGTTATGATTTAATACATGAGAGGCTCAAATGCAGGGCAACCACACCATATGAACACTCAGACTCAAGTGGGAAAATTTTACACAACTTTAATGAAAACACAAAGACAATCATCACTAACTTAATAAACATAAACACACACAATTACAGAAAAACGCAAAATAGACACCAACTTAAATACACATAAAGCAGGAGCATGCTGGAGCCCCATGATGAGTCCATTGTCTTGAAGGAGGAGGATTCAGGTGAGGGCGCTCACAGCCCCGGAGACACACTGCTGATGTGGCAGCAACCCTGAGGAGAAAAAGACACAAGGATTAGTCAACAAGAATCCAGTTTAGCCAAACAACAATTACTGGGGTTGTTTGTGGTAGCAATACCCAACGGTCCAGCGGCAAAGCATTCACACACTGGCTCTTTTATACGCTGGTAAACCAGGTGTGTCCAATAATGTAGGTGCGCTGATGAGCTCCAGAGCTAGGAAGAACAGAAACAGAAAAGGAGGGGGTGCGTGCTCACCTGATCATGAGAGTTGGAGAGAAAAGCACCGCGGCCAGGGAACGCTTATCCGTCGGCACCGGCTTCAGCATAGATGGTTCCCCTGTCTTCAGCTGTGAAATGGCTGTGGGGCTGGCAGGGCCAGGATTGGAGCTAGAGCGGACACAGGAAGATAGCGAGGAGAAGGGCATGCTGGAGGCTGGGGACACTTCTTCATTGGCACACACCTCGAGGACCCTGGTGCATCCTCCACCATTTCACAATACATATGCCGGAGGTTAGCAGCTGAATTTAACAACCCGCCCAGCTCGGGATAGCTCCGTAGGCTGTCAAATGCCGTAATTATTTTGGCTGTGGGGTTTAAGAACGTCAGGGCTGCCTCCAGTGAATGGGAAGTGCGGGCATCTGAAATAAGATCCTCGATGGTTTGAGAAGCCCACACCTCATCTGCATTCAGTCCATAACTCCAATAGTCCGTACCTGCTGAGTCCTGTTCGGGTTGGGACCAGCTGCAGTCCTCAGGCTCAGCAGGTGACAAAGAAGAGGGTGGTGGCAGTGATAAAGCGGGGAGTGGGAGCTCCCGCAGCCAGGGAATAGAGCACAGGTGTGGGCAAGCCTCCATGATGTTAGCAGCTGCCTCCAGACAATCCTCCGCATCCACCGAGGAAAGTGAACTGCCAGCCATGATAATTAAATCCCACAACATGTCGACAGTCCGCAGATCTTCCTCCTTCTTCCCCCTCCTTCTTCTGTTCCTCTTACCCGCTGGGTCCTTCACTGCTGGCAATCTTTTGTCACGGTGCCCCCTTCGGGGGGAAGGACAGGACCCACTCACCAGGTAAAAAGGAAACATGATTTATTATAACGAAACACAACATGGAGCACAAGGCTGGAAAAATAGCGAACTGCACGGCAGGATAAAAAGGGGGAAACAAACCTAACTCGTGAGTAGCTACATGTGAGAAAAAACTAATAGACTTCTTACAGTTGGAATTAAACAGTAGATTGCCAGGATGAGGAGTGAGACGAGTGCAGAATATATAGGCAAGTAGGGATAAACACGAAAAGTAACAGCTGTGAATAATTAGCAACACAAAGGACCAATAATGAGGGGCAGAAGTAACTGAAGTGCTGTCACCACAGATAAACCTGAACTAATGAGAGAAGCAGGGGCATAGATAAAAGTAGTAACGATGATAATAATGATAATAATGAATCCTTGAAAGAAACAAAGTAACAAAGTGTGGGCAGGGAACTGCAGCCCTGTCTACCACTACAGAGGTAACCTTGCAAATTCAGCAGGGGGTCAAATACCTATTTTCCCCACTATAACCACACACACACACACACACACACACACACACACACACACACACACACACACACACACACACACACACACACACACACATATTTGGATTTCAGCTGATTTTTATGGAAAATGGAAAAAGTTCACGTTATAGTGACATTGTATCATGAAAGTAGGGCATTTAAGTAGAAACATGCAATGGGGATTTCCTCATCTCTAACAATTTATTGAAACAAAAGCCAACAACAATTGCGGGTATACCACAACAAAAAATGTCAATGTCTCAATAACTTGTCATGTGCCCTTGAGCATCAATTACAGCTTGACAATGATGTCTCATGCTGTTCACAAGTCTACTTGTTGACGGACCGGAGGCAGCATGTGCGGCTGGGAAAGACTGTCTCAGACTCTGTTAGCATCAGCACCGGATCACCCCAGGGCTGTGTACTTTCCCCCCTACTCTTCTCCCCTTATACCAACTCCTGCACCTCCAGCCACCAGTCTGTCAAGCTGATCAAGTTTGCGGACGACACCACCCTCATCGGGCTCATATCCAACGGCAACGAGTCCGTCTACAGGAGAGAGGTGGCCCAGCTGGCGTCCTGGTGCAGCCACAACAACCTGCATCTGAACGCTCTGAAGACAGTGGAGATGATTGTGGACTTCAGGAAAGTCACAACCCCTCTGCCCCCCCCCCCCTCACCCTCACAGGCTCTCCCATCACCACTGCAGATTCCTTCCGCTTCCTGGGCACCACCATCACCCGGGACCTCAAGTGGGAGCCGACCATCAGCTCCCTCATCAAAAAGGCCCAGCAGAGGATGTTCTTCCTGCGACAGCTGAGGAAGCTCAAGCTACCCACCAAGATGTTGGTGCAGTTCTACACGGCCATCATCGAGTCCATCCTCACCACCTCCATAACCGTGTGGTACACAGGAGCCACTGCCAGGGACAGACTAAGGCTGCAGCGCGTCGTGCGCGCTGCTGAGAAGGTGACCGGCTGCAAGCTCCCATCCCTCCAGGATCTGTACATCTCTAGGACCCGGAGGCGTGCAGGCCGGATCATAGCCGGTCCTTCACACCCTGGTCACGTACTGTTTGCCCCCCTCCCCTCACGTAGAAGACTTCGGTCCATTCAGGCTAAAACCTCCCATCACATGAACAGCTTCTTCCCCTCTGCCATCAGACTGCTGAACACTATGTGACTTATTAGACTCTCGTGCACTACGTACAGCAGCTCAACCAGACTCATGTCAATCATCACTGTTTTCTTTTTGCATTACCGACTGCACTATGTGGTACTCCACAATATCTGCTGCTCGCTAATATATTTAAAAATTGCTTGACTAGTATTATTCATTCATATTCTACATTTTATTGCATGTATAGTTTTTTATTTCTAGCTTTTATTTTTATCATGTTTAATGTTGCAGCATTGCACCGAGACAAATTCCTAGTTTGTGTACTACATGAACAATGGCAATAAATCTGATTCTGATTCTGACTTATTGTCTGCTGAGGCATGGCTTTCCACTCTTCTTCAAAGGCGGCCCTCAGGTCACTGAGGTTGTTGGGTGCAGAGTTATGAGCCTCTACACGTGCAGGCCACTCCATTTGAGGTACCCCAGCCTCCAGAAGTCATTCCCCATTGATGTGACCTCAATGAGCTGGAGCATTGTCATCCATAAAGATGAGATTAGGCCTGTGTTGTTCATGCAGGGGGACAATGACTGGATTAATGATTTTATTCAGGTAGTATTGGCTTGTCACTGTACCATTCACAAGGTGTAGGGCAGTTCTATATTGACTAGACACACCTGCCCAGACTGTAACACCACCACCACCAAATGCTCATCTGGTGACAACAGTGGCTGATGCATAGCGCTCTCTTTGACGTCTCCATCATTGTTGGTGGCCATCATTTCTGCTCAACGTGAATTGACTTTTATCAGAGAACAGCACTGAGGCCCACTGGTCCCTTGTCCACCGTAAATGCTCCCTTGCCCATGCAAATGATAAGGATAAGCCATCTTTATTGTCATTCAAATCCACACAGCCAATCATGTACAGTAGAATGAAATTATGTTTCTCTTATCTATAATGTTAAACACACACACACACACACACACACACATATATATATATATATATATATATATATATATATATATATATATATATATATATATATATATATATATATATATATATATATAATCAGAGGGGTCGTTGCCATGCAAGACGCCCCTGCAAATTTCTGCTTTGTGTATGGTCTTTGGCATGACCCGGCCGGGATTCAAACCCCAGTCTCCCGGGTGTGGGGCGGATGGTCTACCAACTGAGCCACCACTCTGGTGGCTGATGCCTGTGCCTGGTTGTGTGGTCAGGTACCCTTGTAGGTCATCTAGCACACAGACCACGATGATGTAAACGGTTTTGAATGGTCTGACAGGACACTTGGGTGCCTCTCACCTCCCTTAAATGTGCCTGGAGTTGAGTAGCATTCAACATCCAGTTCTGCAGGGCACTGTTTACAATGAAGCGGACACCAGCGTAAAATGTGGCCAAAGGACGTCCACTTTTATGCCTTTCTGTGACTTCCAGTCTCTCTGTATCTCTGTTGCAACCTGTTGATGACACTCTATGACACTCTAAAGGTGTCTTCACACCAAACAGGAACAGGCGGCACGAATCCATACAAAGTTAATGGAAAGAGGCAAGCACATGCAAAATCGCACATTCACACATTCATGTCCAAGGGAATATGATAGTTTTTAGATTCTGCCATCACTGGAGTAAAAGTATCACCAGTGGAGAGTAAACTAGTTTGAAAATGAGACGGCCACTCACCTGGAAACAGGAAGACCGGGAGCTTTTCAGCTAAATTGGGATGTTGGAGTTATTTTCCCATGGATTCCTGCCACGGATGTGATAACAAGGTTAGCATGATAGCAATGAAAACACTCATCATCTTGTAAAGTTTTGGAGACAGGGACAACTTTTTCAGGTGAGTTCCCCGTTGGATAATGTAAACCTAAAGCATGACGTTATTTTGGAGATTTCCACAGTAGGTTGAACACTGCTGCAGAAGTTTTAAAGGCAACTTTGCCTGTCTGTATCTCACTCAGACGGTGAATTCATGTCTATTCACGTGTTTACATTGAGTTATAATGTAATCACACTGTGCAAGAAATTTGCCCATTCGCGTTTGGTCTGAACGCACCTTTAGCTCTCTAAGCTCAGTGGCCACTTCCTTCTGACAACATCCTTTTTGAAGACTCGTAATGGGGAGGTACTATTGATCAATTGTGAAGTGTCGTCTTGGTCTCATGATGTCAAAATGTGAACAGCATGATGAAGAGGACTGTTTAAATACCAATTGTAAATGAACCAGAAGATGTATTGATCAATTCATGGATCAAACACCTGTTTTGAATTTTGCTGTTAAGCACCTTGTTAGAGAACAGCAAGTTATGCAAAAAGTACTAAAACATTGAACAGTTGTACATTTGCATTCAAAAGGTTAGAGAAGGTCAAATTAAGTTCACCGGTTTAGTTGTAGTTTAGTTTATTTGAAAAGGGACAATGCAATTTCATAAAACACATGATTACACATGGTTAAAAAAGCCAGAATTAGCCAAAAGGCTAGTTTTCATCTGTAGTCCCCTGGCCAAGAAATAAAAAAGCAGTAAAATGCATCTACAAGAAAAAAACATGGTTAGACATTTAAGAGGGCACTAATATAACAAATAACATATACATAACAAACCGTACATTTAATCACAACATCAAACATCAAAACAGACTTATCTTTTAGTGTTGACAGCTGTAGGTGTTTATAAGCCACATTTTCAATTTTTTTGTGAAGGCCTTGTATGTTGTAAGCAGTTTAACCTCCTCAGGTACTGAGTTCCACTCACTAACGCTCCTCACTGACCAGGCCGACTTACTGAAAGTGCTCCTGCGCAGAGGAATGAAACAGTCACCTCTGACAGAGCCTCGAGTGACACGCTCAGAGCTGTTTCTTTGGCTGATGAACTCTGCCAAAGGATCTGGAGCAAAATCATGCAGTACTTTATAAATCAAATTTAAATCTGCAAATGTATGAAGACTATCCCAGTTTAAAAGACTGTATTTTTTTTTAAATTGTACAATGATGGCTGCACGGTGGCGCAGTGGTTTAGCACTGTGGCAGCACAGTTTTACCCTCGGCCGGGGGACCGCGGGGATCATGAGATCGTGGGTTCGATCCCAGCCCCCGACCAACAGTGAGCTGTGTGGAGTTTGCATGTTCTCCCCGTGCTGCGCGGGTTTACTCCGGGATTTCTCCGGTTTCCTCCCGCACACCAAAAACATGTAGGTTTAGGGCGCTCGCGCACGCAGCGACCAGCAGCCCGTGGCTTGTCACCAGACTGCAAACCAAGTCTACCTACGGGTACAAATAAGTAACAAAAAAAAAAAAAAAACAAAAAAAAAATGATGATAATGCCTAGGTTTTTTATCCATAACTTTAACTGCTTGTTTGTACAAAACTTCCAATGTTTTTTTTGCACTCAGACCCGCCTGGGACCAACTAGTTAAGCAATACTTGAAGTGACTAAGAATCATTGAATGCAAGTATATTTTTGCGGCTTCAGTTGACATTTCATTTCGAATTGCACGAAAATTTGCAAGATTTAACTTAATTCTTTTACACAATTTAGCAATATGGGCTTTAAAAGAAAGCTGTGAATTTATTATTAACCCAAGATATTTATATTGGCTAGCAATTTGTATTTTTCCTCCATTAACATGTATGTCAGGGTCAGGTGACACTCTATTTATTTTAGTGAAATACATGCCTACAGTTTTAGAAACATTTAACTGTAGACAGCACTCCTGCAACCAAGTTGTAACACAGGACATTGTTTTACCAAGTTTAGCAGCGACAGTGTCTTTGGAGCGACCATGAACAAAAAAAACAAAACAAAAACATGTCTTCTGCATACATTAAACATTCAGCTTCAGGACAAACAGTGGGCAAATCATTAATATAAAGACTAAATAAAAGGGGGCCTAATATTGATCCCTGAGGGACTCCAGAAGTTAGCCTAAGAGAATCAGATCTGCAGTTGTTAACTGATATAGATTGTGTTCGATCATGCAGATATGATTCAATCCAGCTCACAGCATTGTGAGAAAAGTTAAATTTAAAAAGCTTGGTAAGAAGAACAGAGTGATTTATTGTATCAAATGCTTTCCTGAGGTCCAAAAACACCGCCCCTACAACTCCACCCTTATCAAGGAAAGATTTTATTTTCTCAGTGAAGAGGCATGTAGCCATTTCAGTGGAATGCTTGGATCTAAAACCAAACTGCATGGCGTGGAGAGAAGGGGAACTACTGTTTAAACAATGGACAATCTGCTTTGCCATCCATTTTTCTGCAATTTTGGAAATAGCCGGAAGAATGCTTATTGGTCGGTAGTTATGCAGAGAAGTTGAGTCACCAGATTTAAAGACGGGTAACAATAGCAGATTTCCAGGCCTTTGGAAAATGGCCAGATGAAATTGAAAGATTAATGATTGAGGCAATAGGAGTAGCAAGAGCTGAACCTAAATCTTTGAGCATGTTCGTGTCCATTCCAAAAACATCATTTGCTTTAGATGGTTTGAGTGATTGAATTAAATCAATAACTTTGGTCTCAGTAATATTTGTAATGGTAAAGGATTGCGTTGCAGACAATGCAGGGTATTCCTTCCTTTGTTTTACTATAAACTTATCAGAAATTTCTGACACAGATTCAATGAAGTAGTTGTTAAAAGCATCAGCCATCACTCGAGGTTCCGTCAAGATGTTTCCTGATGGAAACACCGGTAATGGTTATAGTGTATTTTAGGTGCATCCTGAAATTTCACCCGAAAGTGAAATATCCCTAAATTTTTGTAAGTAGTTTATAAGTAGTTTATGACTGGTAGTAGTTTATGACTGGCGCCTAGCGGCTGCCCCGGCCTTGGATGCGCTCTGCAGAGCGTGCCCAAATGCCAAGTCACGTTTCGTTACCTTGTATTCATACATGTGTAATGACAATAAAGTTGAATCTCATCTCATCTCATCTCTATATCTATCTATCTATCTATCTATCTATCTATCTATCTATCTATCTATCTATCTATCTATCTATCTATCTATCTATCTATCTAGATAGATAGATAGATAGATAGATAGATAGTATATAATCACCTTGTAATCACCTTGTGTATTTTAACGATTTCTTGCCTTGTCTGCCATACCATATAAAGAAGACACCCAGCAAGGCAGCCATTACCATTTTTGCTGTAAACCTGGAGAATGATTTGCTTTAGGAGTGCGGACAACCTAAATCAATCACTTTGCGTATTTAGATACACCTCCTCAATGATCCAAAGCTATAGCAGTTATAACTGTTCTGTTAAATAGAACAAAAATAACATTCATTCATTCACTCATTCATCTTCTTCCACTTAATCCTTTTCGGGTCGAGGGGGGGCTGGAGCCTATCCCAGCATCTTTGGGCGAGAGGCAGGGTACACCCTGGACAGATCGCCAGTCCATCGCAGGGCCAACACAGAAAGTACAGACTGTGGAAGATGTGAAAATGACGAGGCAGCATTCTTTCTCAGAGTCAGCTTTATTCACATCTCCATCATTACAAAGCAGAAAAAAAGAGAAAATGAAACAGTAACTCTCGTCCTTAAATATCAGGGACTTCACACCTCATAGATCACATGTCCCACAGACCACCTTGCATAATAAAGACAGTCACAATGCATTTCACCACCTGGCATAATAAAGACAGTCACAATGCATTTCCCTCCATGATATCACTTCCACTGTCTCCCACGCATCCTTTAATCGACCCCCCACAGTCTCCAGACTTGCATAACAAGGCTAAGCTTCCAGCCTTTGTTCTGACCTAAAATGCAAGTCACAGAACCGGTCCAACAGGTCCCTTGAGTGTTCACCACACAAGCCCCCCCCCCCCCCAGCATTTTAGAAAAACAGAACAACAAGAAAATAACCACATGCATGCCGTGATAGCATCAGTACACATCAGTCCACATGCTGGATAGGCTTCAGCCTCCTGCCGAATCTGCTGTAGCTGGGGTTCACCGTCTCTGCGGCGCTGTCCCGCTGGGGATTTGCCGTCTGGGGGCGGAAACCCTTCGTCAGTCTCTGCGGGTGTTCTGGGGAAACATTACTTTGGGAAACATTACTGTGTGAAACCCTCCGTGGTGGTCTACCTCGCCGCGGGGCCTTTGCCAACAGCACTTCCTCCTCTGCCACCACAAAAGCAGGTTTAAGTCTGTCTATGCCAATTTTCTCTTTCCTACCCCCCAAATCTAGCAAAAACTGCTTGTCCCCTGTTTCTAGCACTCTGAATGGTCTGTCATAAGGCGGTCGCAGCGGTGTTCGATGCGCATCATGTCTAACAAAAACAAACTCTGCGTTCTTCAAAGTTTTAGGCACAAAAACGCGCGGAAAACTGTGGTGCGCGGGGCCGGGCAGTGTGCTTGATTCTATGTTACTCCGCAACAGCTGAGACGGGGAAGCGTTTGGCGCAGGGTTATCTGGGAGAAACCCAGGCAGCCGGAATGGCTGCGCAAACACGAGCTCCGCTGGGGAGGCTTCTAGATCCTCTTTAGGTGCAGAACGCAACCCCAGTAACACCCATGGTAACTTGTCAACCCAATTTGTATCCGTCAGTGACGCTCTGAGAGCTGCTTTCAATGACCTATGAAAACGTTCGCATAACCCGTTAGCCTGCGGATTGTACGCGGTTGTGCGGTGAATTGTGACACCCAGGCTGCGGGCCATTGTCGACCAAAGCTCGGAAACAAATTGAGGGCCTCTGTCGGACATAATGTCCGACGGAATGCCGAAGCGCGCCACCCAAGCTGTTAAAAACGCGCGTGCCACTTCCTCAGCCGTGGTTGATGCCAGCGGGACCACTTCAGGCCAGCGCGTGGTGTGGTCCACCATTGTCAGAAGATGTGTGCACCCCTGTGACAGCGGGAGGGGTCCAACGAGGTCCACATGAACGTGATCGAACCTCTTGGCCGGAATGTGAAACGGTTCCAAAGGAGCTCTCGTGTGCCTGTGTACTTTGGCTCGTTGACATGCCGTGCACGCTGCTGCCCACTCTTTGACCTGTTTGCGGAGGCTCGGCCAAACAAATTTCTCTCCCACCATTTTGACCGACGTGCGCACTCCAGGGTGCGCCAAAGAATGAACCGAGTCAAAAACGCGGCGGCACCACGCGGCCGGTACTGCTGGACGCGGCCGTCCAGTAGAGACATCGCAAATTGGGGGGGCATACCGTCTTGCAGCACCCTGCTCTCCAGCCTTAACCCTGTTGATCCAGACTGGAGCACGCGCATGTCCACGTCATTAACCTGCTCTGCGGCCATGGCTGCATAATCTAACCCTACGCTGACTGGGGCCGCCACAGCGCGCGAGAGGCAATCTGCCACTACATTGAGTTTGCCCGCCACATGCTGAATATCAGTGGTAAACTCTGATATCGTGGCCAGCTGTCTGCTGCCGGCCTGACCACGGCTCAGAGACCTTGGCCATCGCGAATGTTAGCGGTTTGTGATCAACGAACGCGGTGAAAGCGCGCCCTTCCAGCCAGAACTGAAAGTGGCGGATGGCCAAATGGAGAGCCAGCAGCTTCCTGTCGAACGTGCTGTATTTACGTTCGCTATCGCACAAGGTCCTGCTGAAAAAGGCGAGAGGCTGCCAAACCCCGGCTACGTGTTGCTCCACGACCACCCCTATGGCCACATCTGACGCGTCAGTGGTGAGCGCTATGCGGGCCGTTGGGTCTGGGTGTGCCAACAATGCAGCCTTTGCCAAGGCTGCTTTCACCTCCGAGAACGCTTGATCCCGCTCCGGGGACCACTCGACCTTATCCGCGGGTTTCTTTTTTTTGAGCGTGGCATACAGCGGCTGCATGAGCTGCGCCGTGCGGGGGAGAAAACGGTTATAAAAATTCACCATTCCCAAAAACTCCTGCAATGCCCTGACTGTCTGCGGCCGGGGAAAATCTGCCACAGCGCGCACTTTGTCAGGCAGCGGGACTGCTCCTTCGGGGGAGACGCGGTGTCCCAAAAAATCGATCTGCGCCACCCCGAACTGACACGTCGCTGGGTTGATTATTAACCCGTGATCTCCCAACCTTCGGAAAACTGTGGCCAGGTGTTTTTCGTGTTCGTCTTCGGACGCGCTGGCTACTAAAATATCGTCCAGGTAGACGAACACGAAAGGGAGATCGCGAAGCACCACGTCCATCATGCGTTGGAACGTCTGAGCAGCCCCTTTAAGTCCGAATGGCATGCGTAAAAACTCGAATAAACCAAACGGAGTTATTACCGCTGTTTTGGGTATGTCCTCAGCGCGCACTGGGACTTGGTGGTAACCGCGGACCAAGTCTATTTTAGAAAAAATGCGCGCCCCTGCCAAATGAACCGAGAAATCTTGGATATGTGGGATTGGGTAGCGGTCGTGTGCTGTAGCGTTGTTTAACCTGCGAAAATCCCCGCAAGGGCGCCATGATCCGTCAGCTTTCGGGACCATATGTAGGGGGGAAGCCCACGGACTATTTGAACGTCGGATAATGCCCAACCTCTCCAGGTTGGCAAACTCCTCGCGCGCTATGGCTAGTTTAGCTGTATCCAAGCGCCGACCTTTTGCAAAAACGGGCGGTCCGGTAGTGGTAATAAAATGCTCCACCCCGTGCTTAGCGACTGTTGCCGAAAATGTGGGGACCGTGAGTGCTGGGAACTGAGTGAGCAGTGTGTGGAACTTACCGCCTGCTGTTGTGACGTTGGCTTGTGCTGTAGGCGGGGCCACTCGCGCTGCACAGGGGACAGAATCAAAAGAAAATGCATTAACCAGTCGTCTGTTAGCGAGCTCAACCAACAACCCATGTGAGCACAAAAAATCAGCCCCCAGCATATTGAAATTTACTGTTGCTACAACAAAAGTCCACTCATATGCACGGCCGTGTAGAGACAGAAGCAGAGTCTTCTCACCAAAGGTCTTAATCTCCGAGCCGTTCGCCACTGTCACCAGGGGACCTCTGGAAACCGCCAGTCTGTCCTCGTAGGAAGGAGTGATGAAACTCAACTGGGAGCCTGTGTCGATGAGGAACTGCCTCCCAGAGCGTGCGTCCGACAAGTAGAGCAGCTTGTTCTCTTCCCCAAGGGCCGCGGCTGCTACCGACCCCCGGTCTTGGCGTTTCCTGAACGCCCGAACTGGCACGGCGGTACATACTTGCGTGCTCTCTCTGCGAAGCGGCGATGGTAGAAACAAAAGACGTCCAGTCCACGCTCCCTGGCCCTTGCCGCCGCCATCGTCGGTGAGTCTGGCACCGCTGTCTCTGGCCTCCTGTCGTCTGCGGTCGTCGCGCCGAGCTTCGCTGCAGTGGCCGTGGCTGCGCGCCGCTTGGTGGCGTTGACAATCCGCTGCACCTCTCGGCCCAGCGCGCGGTAGTCCCATAGGGCCAACAGTGGCGAACTGGCCAGAACCGCTCTCGCTGCTGATGGTAGAGTCCTGAGGAAGAGGTGGGTGAAAATGAAGTGATCATCGTCAGAGCCTTTCAACCTCAACAACTTCTCCATCAGGCTCGCGGGCATGTCGTTTTCCCCCTCCGCCAGCGCCAGGGGCGTATCTGCTCGCTCCTCCGCCGAGGGAGTGAATTGCTGGATGAGTGCAGCCTTCAACGCGCCGTATTTGTCGCTCTCCGGCGGCTGGTCGATCAGGCTGTCCACATGCTGGGCCGTGTTGTTGTCCAGCTTTGCGACTACGTGGTAGAATTTTGTGACATCTACCGATATCCCCCGGAGGTTGAACTGCGCCTCAACTGCGTTGAACCAGGAGCGCGGATTGTTCTGCCAGAAGTCCGGTAGCTGGACTGTAGCGACGTTCGCCTGGCTGGGGGCTCCTGACGCGGCTGGCCCGGGGGAATTTCTTTCTTCCATGATACGTCTCGGGGTCACCAGTGTGGAAGATGTGAAAATGACGAGGCAGCGTTCTTTCTCAGAGTCAGCTTTATTCACATCTCCATCATTGCAAAGCAGAAAAAAAGAGAAAATGAAACAGTAACTCTCGTCCTTAAATATCAGGGACTTCACACCTCATAGATCACATGTCCCACAGACCACCTTGCATAGTAAAGACAGTCACAATGCATTTCCCTCCATGATATCACTTCCACTGTCTCCCACACATCCTTTAATTGACTCCCCACAGTCTCCAGACTTGCATAACAAGGCTAAGCTTCCAGCCTTTGTTCTGACCTAAAATGCGAGTCACAGAACCGGTCCAACAGGTCCCTTGAGTGTTCACTACATGACAACCATTCACTCTCACAGTCATACCTAAGGACAATTTAGAATCCCCAGTTTTGATGCCAATTAACCTAACTTGTATGTTTTTGGCATGTGGGAGGAAACCGGAGAAATCCCGGAGTAAACCCACGCATACACGGGGAGAACATGCAAACTCCACACAGATCACTGTTGGTCGGGGGCTGGGATCGAACCCAGGATCTCCCGGCCGAGGGTGAGTTGCTGTGCTGCCGCAGTGCTAACCACTACGCCACTGTGCCGCCCACAAAAATAACAATCATGTTTATTTCTGTCATCAGTGAATGCTACATGTCCTGCTTCTCCAACATTATCACATGTGAGGAGATCAGAGTTGTTCAGCCATTTTCCATTTGCATTTGAAAGACTGTTGATGTGGTGTTTTGTATATGAATGAAAGAGAAACATGGTGTGCTTCAACCCAAATGGATGAATCGTGAACTGGAAGGGGACAATGTGAAAGACTGCAGTTTACTGGAATTAAACCACAGCAGAGGTCCAATCTGATCATCACAGTGCCAGCCATTAACGGACCTCTTCCCATTAAAAGGAGATGCACTGAAATTGCCTTTGGCCTTTTTCTTTTGAGCAAGGCTTTCTTGGTGTAGTGGTGGAAAGGAAAAATGTGTGATTGTACTGTGTAGGCGTTTATAGAAAAAAGCAGCAGGTAACACAAAGAACTGAATGAGCTGAAGAAGGCAGGATTAGTTCTTTCATAGCCTGCTCGGGCTGGCTAACGACACACTATATTAAAGCCTGTGAGTCAAAGTACATGATCAACAATGTTACTTCACCAGGCCAACACAAACGCTGACACATCACCGGCACAAAAGAGGTGTTTAAAACATATTTTTGTGGATACCAAGAGCGTGCATTTGTTATTGTTTCTCTTGAATTGAACATATATAAGGTTTTTTCTACAAAACACTATATTAGTTTTATTTTATGTTTGATTGTTGGAAGAAGTTTTGTCTTTTTTGTAGGGTTGCTGCAATTATTATGTTGTGGTGGACCACCAGGAGGATCCACTCTCACCCAGTGACTTGGGGAGTAGGGGGAGGGGGCAGGAGATGTAAGTGCATGTGCCTTGGCGCCAGAGAGGCAGTCTTGTTGTTGGAGTTGAATAAAGTTCTCAACTCGCAGCTCTCGTGTCTTGTCACATCATTCCTCCATACTGGTGACCTACAATGTGAAAATGCTCAGGCTGGAAGATGAAGCGAGCTCCTCTTCGGGAACACCCATGCTAGGGTTTCGTCCCAAGACCCCAGCCTCATTCGCCGTGGCGATCAAGCTCCCTGACTTCTGGTTTCATTACCCGGCTGCCTGGTTCATCCACATAGAAGCTCAGTTTGCTGTCCGTGGAATTTCTGCAGGCGACACGAGATACCATTACGTGGTGGCTTTGCTAGACCCGCGCTCCACTCAGCGCGCCATGAGCCTGCTCAGAGACCCCCTACCCCAGGAGAAATATGACGCTCTCACACAGCTGCTGTTACAGCGTTACACCCTCTCCAACGGGGAGAGAACAGAGAAGCTCCTCTCCCACTCTGAGTTAGGAGACGGTTCAACTGTGGAGTTAATGGAAAGTATGCTGGCTTTGCTGGGCAAAGATGATGGATCTTTTCTCTTTGCCCACCTCTTCCTGAGGAAACTGCCGATTTCGGCGTGGACAATTTTGGCCAACTCACCACTGCTGGCTGCCAGGGACTACCGTGCGCTAGCGGAAGAAGCAGACCGCATTAACCTGGAGAGTAGGAGTTTCAGCGTCCAGGTGGCAACACCAGGATCTTTGGCAGAGTTCACTGAGGTTGCAGAGCCAAAGGCTGTAGCCGGGACAGCCACTCGGAGATGCCGTAACAGGACGGTGTGTTTCTACCATCAGCATTTTGGTGCTGACGTGCAGCGTTGTCTCCCACCACGCCGTTTCAAGATGCAGGGAAACAGGCCAGCCAGCGGTCAGTAGCAGCTGCGACTGGTGGCACCATGGAGAAGCTGCTTTATTTCGAGGACACACGTTCCAGGAGATGGTTTTTGGTCGACTCTGGTTCCCACAAGAGTCTTATTTTGCCGGTCAGCACTACTAGGCTGGCTGAAGGCTGCGGCCCATCATTAACTGCAGCTAATGGCTCCCCTATCAAGACTTTTGGAGAAAGATCAGTGACTGTGTGTTTTCATGGATGCAACTACAAGTGGGACTTTGTGGTAGCTGCCTGCTCGCTTTCTATCTTAGGTGTTCATTTTCTGTGTGCTTATGGTCTCCTTGTAGATGTTGCTAATAGACGTTCAGTGGATGCTATGGCTTTTTCTTCACTGCCTTGTATGACTCGGGAAGCTGAGTCACTAACACACGCTAATTTTTTTAGCCTCAGGAGATGTGTATCAACGTGTGCTTTCTGATTTTCCCGCGCTCACCATGCCTACCTTTTCTGCTACTGTGACCAAGCATGGGGTTAAGCATTTTACAGTATCACTACAAAGGGCCCATGGGTTTTCACGTGCCCGCACCACCTGGACACGGCTAAGCTAGCCATTGTGCGGGAAGAGTTTGCTAACTTGGAACCTTTGGGGATTGTTAGGTGCTCCAATAGCCCTTGGGCATCCCCACTGTCCATGGTGCCTAAGTCCGATGGTTTGTGGCAGCTGTGCGGTGATCTCCATTGCTTCAACAACATCACTAAGCGCGACTGTTACCCCATCCCGCACATTCAAGATTTTTCGGTGCACCTGGCCGGAATGTGCATTTTTTCTAAGGTGGATCTGGTCCGCTGCTACCAACAGGTCCTGGTTCATGATCAACCAAAGACGTCCCAAAGATGGTGGTGGGAACACCTTTCGGCCTTTTCGAGTTTCTTCGTATGCCGCTCGGGCTGAAGGGTGCAGCTCAGACTTTTCAGAGGATGATGGACGCGGTGCTCTGTGACTTGCCGTTTGTGTTCATCTAATGAGATGACATTCTTGTGGCTAGCACATCTGAGGACAAGCACCTTTCCGATCTGAAACAGGTTTTCCATTGGCTGGAAACACACGGACTGACTAAGTGTCAGTTCGGGTTGCAGGTGATCGCTTTCTTGGGCCATTGCATCTCGTCTGAGGGCGCGATCCCGCTGCCGGATAAAGTGCGGGTGGTGTCAGATTTCCCGCATTTGCAGACCGCGAGGGCTCTGCAGGAATTTTGGGAATGGTCAATTTTTACAACTGTTTCCTTCCCCGGGCAGCCCAGCTGCTGCAACTGTCGGTGGGGTCTAAATTCATCTGGCCCCGCTTGTGCAAGGATGTGAAGGAGTGGGCTGCTGCGTGCATTGTGTACCAACGGGCTAAGGTTCAGAGGCACACCAAGGCCCCCCTCGAACCTTTCCGGATTCCAAACAGGAGGTTCAACCACATCCACGTGAACTTAGTGGGTCCCCTTCCGCTGTCGCAGGATTTCACGCACCTTTTGACGATAGTGGACCACACCACGCGTTGGCCAGATGCAGTTCCACTGGCTTCCACCACATCTGCCAACGTCGCCCGCTCGTTTTTGTCATCCTGCGTCACACGTTTCAGTTCTCCATCAGACATCACCTCCGACAGGGCTCCCCAGTTCGTTTTGGAATGCTGGTCTCCTATGGCCAAGAGCCTGGGGGTCAAAGTTCACCATATCACCACATACAACCCACAGGCTAATGGTCTGTGTGAGAGGTTCCACAGGTCACTTAAAGCCTCGTTCAGAGCCTCATTGACTGACGCGAATTGGGTCGACCGCCTGCCTTGGGTCCTACTGGGATTCCACTCCGCGCCCAAGGAGGATCTGGCAGCTTCCCCAGCTCAGCTCGTTTTTGGTCAACCATTGCGGATCCCGGGGGAATTTTTGCCAGAAGGTCCTGCACCCGGTACCAACTTGTCCGTGCGCCTTTTTCCTAGGTCAGAGGCAAGTAATGTTCCAGGGCCGGTGCACCATACTTTTCCCCGCACTTTTGTTTTGAAGCGTTTGGAGAATGCTGTGTTTGTTTTCGTGAGGCACGATGCCCACAGAACCCCACTGTGCCCGCCTTACGATGGCCCTTTCAGAGTTTTGGAAATGGGGTGAAACATTTTGTGTTGGATTTGGGGGGGGGCAGGGAAACCATAGGTATAGACAGACTTAAGCCCGCTTATGTGTTGCCAGATGAGCAGGTGGTGCTGGCCCAGGCTCCCTGGCATGGATGCCCACCTGCGGTGGGTTCACAGGTTGGTTTTCCCCCTTCAGAGAACTGTTTGCCGGAGATCGAGTCTTTTCCCTCCCCACCTTTTCCCCCTTCAGAGAACTGTTCACCAGAGACCGAGTCTTTTCCCTCCTCACCTCGATCGGAAGGCCCCTTGGTTGGCTCAGCTGTTCCATGTTACAGCCCTTACGGGTGATTGCTCAAGCCCAAGGTACAGGACTTTTAAGGCCCCTTCTGGGTGTTGGAGGGGGGGGGGGGGCTGTGTGGTGGACCACCAGGAGGTTCCACTCTCACCCAGTGACTTGAGGCAGGGGTCCCCAACCCCCAGTCCCCGGACCGATAGTGGTCCGTGGATCATTTGGTACCGGGCCGCAAAGAAAAAAAATTCTGGTTAATATTAAAGCTATTTTTCCCATTAGTCTTGCGGAGACTTTATTTTGAAAAACAACTGTTTCCGCCCTCGCCTCACAACCACTTTTGACTCTGGCACGACGTTTCATGCATCAGTGACACAAGCTAACTCTTGAAAAAATGAGCCATAAACAAAATTCTAAAACGACTACCGATCAGTTGCCCTCACATCTCATGTGATGAAGGTCCTGGAGAGACTGGTCTTAGCCCACCTGAGGCCGCAGGTGAAGATGTGGCTGGACCCTCTGCAGTTTGCATATCAGCCCCATTTAGGAGTTGAAGATGCTGTCATCTACCTGCTGCAATGAGCCCATCTGCACCTGGATGGTGGAGGAGATACTGTGAGAATCACTTTTTTTGATTTCTCCAGTGCCTTTAACACCATCCAGCCACTGCTGCTGAGTGAGAAGCTGCGGGTGATGGGGGTTGACAGCTCTGTGATCTCCTGGATTACTGACTACCTGACAGGCAGACCACAGTTTGTCAGGCTGGGTAGTGTCTTGTCTGGAGTGGTGGCTAGTGATACAGGAGTGCCACAGGGGACTGTGCTGTCTCCTTTTCCTTTTACCTTATACACCACTGACTTTCAATACAACACTGAGTCATGCCACCTGCAAAAATTCTCTGATGACTCAGCTGTTGTGGGGTGTATAAGAGGAGAAGAGGAGGGGGAGTACAGGGCACTGGTAGACAGATTTGTGAAGTGGACGGAGCAGAATCACCTGAGGTTGAATGTCAGCAAGACCAGAGAGATGGTGATTGACTTCAGGAAGAGGAAGGCTCCTTGTCAGCCACTACAGATTAGAAGGGAGGATGTGGGAGTGGTTGAGGACTACAGATATCTGGGTGTCAGGATCAGCAGCGGGTTGGACTGGAGATCCAACACCGATGCTGGGCACAAGAAGGTGATGAGCAGACTCTACTTCCTGAGAAAGCTGAGATCCTTCAACGTGTGCAGCAGGATGCTGGAGCTTTTCTATCAGACTGTTGTCGCCAGCGCCATCTTCTTTGCTGCGGTCTGTTGGGGTAGCAGTATCAGGGCCAGAGATACCAACAGACTTGACAAGATTATCAAGAGGGCTGGCTCTGTAATTGGTCTCAGATCGGAGACCTTTGAGACAGTGGTGGAGAGGAGAACACTAAATAAACTCCGATCCATCATGGACAATCCTGATCACCCCCTCCACCCCACACTAGATAGACAGCGAAGCACTTTCTCCAGCAGACTACTACAGCTTCATTGTCGAACGGCCAGGTACAGGAAATCTTTCCTGCCATATGCAATTTCACTGTACAATAACTCACTATGATGTTGTATTCTGGCATAGCTATGCTGCCACACTGCATCTTACAGACTAACTGGTACATCACTTTTCACAAAAAGTGTTTCCTTTTTTTTTTTTTACAAAAAAGGTTGGGGACCACTGACTTGGGGAGTAGGGAGAGGGGGCATGAGATGTAAATGTATGCACCTGGTGCAGAAGGTGTAAATGTATGCGCCTTGACACCTGGGGCAGGAGATGTAAATGTATGCGCCTTGGCGCCAGAGAGTCAGTCTTGTTGTTGGAGTTGAATAAAGTTCAGAACTGGCAGCTCTCGTGTCTCGTCACATCATTCCTCCACAATGTTAGAAGGATTCACAAAAATGTAAAAACTATGTGGTCAGCTCAGGGGCTTAGATCAGGATTCTGAAACCTGTGGTTCTGTAGCTTTTCTTTTAAACCTGTCCTGTCCTGTCCAGCAGCTTAACAAGCAGAACAGATATCCGATTGGCCAAAAGGAGCTCTGCACATCTATACTGTATATAAATAGTATTTATAGGCTCCTCTTGTCATATAATAACTTTACTTCTTTATTTAAATTGTTGTGGTTATGCTGGATCTGATAGGGAGGAATGGGGGAAGTAACTGAGGGGATATAAAGTGGCTGGAGTGAAGGGTGGGGAGGGAGAGAGAGAAGGACAAACAATGAAAAGGAGGAGATCTCAGCAAGGGCCTCTCTGTGCATGTGTATGTATGTATTTATATGGTGAGGAGCTACAGACAACGGGTCCCCTTAAGTATAGAAAGTGTGCCTGTATGCCCACCACTACTAAGTAAGTTGCCTCATCAATAATGTCAGCCATGAATTCCATGCCATACTTTACATTCCATGCCATACTACTCTACAGTCAGTAGTGACTGCCTGTAAGAAAAAAAAAGAGATGTAAATAGGTTTGAAAAAATATATGCATATATCGGCATGAACTAGTTTTAAACTATCAGCATATTGGCTGTGTGCAAAAATTCTACTATTGTGCATCCCTACACATTACCCAAGGAAAACAAGACAACTACCTCAATATGAAAATACATGTTATTTATTTTTAGTAACATGTTAAACGGAACTGTTGACCTCCCTGGTCTATTTGGGTGTTTGATTATTTTGCCTGTAGGCAAGAATAGTAGCTGATCCGGCTATACTCTATACCAGGAGTGTCCAATCATGTGCCATGGAGGGCAAAGACCCTGCAGGTTTTCTCTTCTACCCAGTCTCTTCAGCAGGTGTTTTCACTTATCAGCAATCGGTGGAAAGAAATTCAGTGGAATCTGCTGTTGAAGACACTGGTTGGAGGTGAAGCCTGCAGGGTCTTGGCCCTGCATGGCACATGATTGGACACCCCTGCTCTATACAAACAAGTGGATTTATTGTTTAGTTACCTCAATATGTGCAACATCACTCAATTGTGTCAAAGTCCATCCTCTAAGAAGCGAGTAAGCTAAATGATTGAGTAAGAAGATAAATCTGCAATACTTGTTAAGCCAGTGAGTCCGAGCATGTACTCCCATGCCTTGTTCAACCCACCAACACAAGAAGCAAGTACTTTTAGTCAATCAGCACAATTCATTCACCCAAGTTCAAAAGTTAATTTGCTACCAACTCAAGGGGTGCAGTAATTATCAGAGGCCATCACAGCTTTCAAGACAAGTCTCTGAGCTGTAGCCTTTTCAGCCTCCCTACACCAAAACAATCAATAGCTTTCTCACTGTTATCAGGCAGCTGTGAACACATGGGTAATTATGAGGCACCACCAAATATTTGGAGCCATTCACTTCATTAAACATGTTTTGTCTTGTCCCATTAACTTGAGTGTACTGACAAAGTACACAATGGAGATCCTTTTGCTATAGATGGCAAGACTGTGTATGCAGAATCACATGAGAAGTGACAAATACAGATTTATTCAGACTTGTGGATGATTTAATGAGAATCTGAGATGAAATGCTGCTTGTTTTGTTGATAATGACCATGATAAGTATTTAATAAAATTGTGTTAATATTACTCGTTTTATTGCTAATTTTCCTCTTCAGTTAATTTTTTGATGCACATATCAAGTGCCCTCTCTTGGGTTTACAAGAGCTTTTCAGTGATGGCAGACTGAATTATGTTTTATTTGCTTTAAGAAGACCAATTATATATGAAAAACCCTGAATATTGTCTGAATGATCAGAGTGTAACTTGGTATTTTTAGATTTAACTCAATGATGGCTTATCCTTATCCTTATATATGTCAATACTGCAGTTGAAAAATATATACACAGCATTTGACTGCTGTGTCCCTCATATTCATTAAAACATATCAGATACTCCTGCAAACTGATCTGAACACCAAGAATTAAATAAAATGAGGAGTAAGGGCTACTGTGTCTGACTAAGACTGTCTGAGCGGGACAATGCAAATTTCCAGTTAGTTTACCGCACTCGCTTAAGATTCATTCCCTGCAGTAGCTCGTTCCAGTCTACAATTAAATGTGATATACGGTCCAAATGTCAATATAGCATGACAGCAATACTGTAGCAAACCAATTTGAACACCCAGGTTTAAATAAACAAATGAACATGGACTGCAAGGACTGTATTGTATCTTGTGCAACAACAGTCCAGGCAGAACCGTTGTCGCATATTTCAAATTCCACTATAACACGAAGTGCAGTGCGGGTGTTAATATATATATATATATATATATATATATATATATATATATATATATATATATATATATATGTGTGTGTGTGTTTATATATATATAAACACAGGTGTGTCTCAATAAATCAAAATGTCATCAAAAAGTTAATTTATTTCTGTAATTCGATTCAGAAAGGGAAATTCATATATTGTATAGATTCATTACACACAGAGTGATATATTTCAGTCATTTATTTCTTTTAATTTTGATGGTTATGGTTTACAGCTAATGAAAACCCAAAAGTCAGTTTCTCAAAAAAAAAAAAAAAAAATTATGTGTGATCAGTTTTTTAAAAAAAACATGGATTTTTAATAGAAATGTTGACCGACTGAAAAGTATGCCCATGTACGCATTCAATACCAAGTCAAAGTTCCTTTTGCATGAATTACTGCATCAGTGCACCGTGGCATGGAGGTGACCAGCCTGTGGTACTGCTGAGGTGTTATGGAAGCCCGGGTTGCTTTGGTAGTGACCTTCAGCTCGTCTGCATTGTTGAGTCTGGTGTCTCTCATCTTCCGCTTGACAATTCTCCATAGATTCCTTATGAGGTTTAGGTCAGGAGAGTTTGCTGTACAATAAAGCACAATGAGTACTTTTGGCAGTGTGGGCAGGTGCCAAGTCCTGCTGCAAAATTAAATCAGCATCTCAATAAAGCTTGTCAGCAGAGAGAAGCATGAAGTGCTCTAAAATTTCCTGGTACATGACTACTCTGACCTTGATAAAAGACAGTGGACCAACGGTAGCAGATGACATGGCTCCCCAAATCATCACTGACTACAGAAACTTCACACGACCTCAAACAACTTGAATTATGTGCCTCTCCACTCTTCCTCCAGACTCTGGAATCTTCATCTCCAAATGACAGGACTTGGCACTTGATTTGGGGAGCCATGTCATCTTCTGGTGTTGGACCACTGTGTTTGTCCCTAGTTTCATGACAGAGATTCAGCTTTTCAATTCCTTTAGGTTTCAATGTCATTTGTTAGCAGACAGGGCTAGAGATGCTTATCTCAAAGAAAATTCTAATATTATTAACATTGTTAAAAGTGAATTAATCCTATAAAGAGGCACTGTGATCGCTTGATGACTTACATTAATTTCCATAAGTGTAAACTGACAACAGTAATATTACTGGAGTGGTGGCTCAGTTAGTAGATCATCCGCCCCACACCCGGGAGGCCAGGGTTCAAATCCCGGCCGGGTCATGCCGAAGACCATATAAAAGCGGAACTTCCTGCAGTCCAGCTTGGTGCTCAGCAATAATGGAATGGAGGAGGGAAATTTGTTGCTGTACCTTGCATGGCAGCAACCCCTCTGATTCTATATATCTGTGATTAACATTGTAGATAAAGATGATTGGCTGTATGGATTTGAATGACAATAAAGATGGCTTATCCTTATTAAACAGGATTTGACATAAGTCAAAAACTACCACTTAGCAGCAATTGTTTGAACACAGTACTTACTGCTGCAGGTACTCAACACTCCACCAAATCTATCAGTCAAGAAAATAATGTTGCATACAAATTATGCCAATAGAAAATGGCTTTTTTTTAATTGAGTGAATGATTAAACAGGTAATGACAAAAAATGAGGCTGAAGTTATGAAAGGCATCATGTCAACAGACCAAAGCTCCACAGTGAAACACAATTAGTCATTTTCCCCTAATAATTTGCTGCCCATTATTTCCATATGGTCAATATACAGTATTTGATAGTTATTAATTAGGACATTATTTAAGGTCCAAATGTGCCCTAGTCTCCACATTATATATCAGGACTGTCTATCATGGGGATGAAACACTAGTTTTCCAATGATTATTAGCAAGTCAAAAGCTAGCATTAGCTTTAAATAGTCTGACAGTTATATGCCATGTTCTTCATAGCTGTGAATGAAGAAATTCTCACAAGTCTGCTGAAAATTACAGATCTTTACCTTTGTCAAGTCAAGTCTCATTCACAGCCAGTGTAGAATAGATCAGAAGTAGTAGAGGCAAACTGCCAAACACATGAAAGTCTTTGTACAGTAAGCAGTTCCTTGATACAGTAGAGACATGTATCGGTGTCTGGTCTGTGTTCTCCATTTCAACAGTTTCACAACCACATTTTTGTCCAGTGTGATGTATTTGCATTTTTCTTCCAAGAAAATAGTTTTTACAGTAAGATTTTTTTTTTTCCCACAGAAGAACTGACCATTGTGGGAGAGCATGAAAATGTGAAATCAGAGTTTAAAAAGATCTCGTCTGAATGCTGATTTCGTTGTGTACTCATAAAATAAATTTTGAGAAACACTCTAGGTTTCAAACTGTTAATTTAAAAAATGTTAACTTGGAAGAGTTACACTGGCTTTAAGCTACTGCATACTTTTGAAGTAATACTTAGTTGGTTAGAAAGACAATTCTGTCAACATCGTGCACTACTACCTAACTCCATTGCTGCATATTGCTGTGATTACAGTGACACAATCTGCTGCTTGCTTTTTTTTTCAGACAGTATCGAAGATTACATCCAGACTACATCATCCAATGTGGAATCTGCCAATCATGAGCTTGCCAAGGCCAGCCAGTACCAGGTAATCAGTCAATCATCCCATACTGCTGTTAGCACTTTGCTTTACTTCCACTTCATTCTGTTTTAATTTGCTTTACTTTGGCTGAGCTTTTGCATAGCAATGCTCACACAAGAAGCTTAGCTTGATCAGCCATGCAAACAAGGATTTTGCTAACTAGATTACACAGCGTTATCACACACCTCACTAGCATAATAACAGAGGTGATGTTATTTCACGTCATACTTTACTATCTTTTGGCTTCAGTTAATTAATTGTAATTAGAGAAGAGGAAAACATAAATTCCCTGTCTGAGTCCTAAAAACATAAAACTGCATAGACTCTGTACTGTAATTTCCATTCCATGAACATGTTTCTGCTACAAAGATAATTTCATTAAGTTGGCAATTTTATTCTAAACTCCATTGACTTAGAAAGAAGAAACCATTAATGGGAACAACTGAGGCCAGATATGAATTAAATACATTTTTCCACTTTCTGTGGTTTTTAGACTAGTTTCCACTTCACAGCACATATTGGAGAGACACTTTATGAGATGCCCAAGGGTCTGCTTTGACTATTTCTTTTCAAGGAACTATTTTGCCACTCTGTCAGGGACTATCTCAGGCCAGAGCTCCGCTTGGCTCTGTGCTGTGTAGGCCCCTGGCTATGGTAAATAATGTATTGACTGAAGTGTCACTGGGTTAATAAAGGATATACTTTTTTTTGGCTTGGCTTACACATCTTTAGAATTGCATCCAGACTGTCTACCTGTGCCATATAACAGCCAATGGGAAGACTAATGTGATTTCTTACATCTAAACTGCTTGTGGAAACAGTTTCTATCTGATATTGGAATCACATTTTAACTGAAGTCATTTTTTTTTTAACCAGGAAACTTTCATTTTGCTTTATTAACCCTGAATTTCATCATCACATCAGCAGCTTTAAATATGAAAACTACTGCTGGGCACCTTCTTGGGACTGTGTAATAACTGCCGCGCTTCCTGACCATCCCCTCGTTCTGCTGCTCTACTCGCGAGTGAACAAATGTCCGGATGGCAACAGCTTTCCCATTAATTGTCATTTCATTATCTCAAGGAGAGCTGAGCCGTGACCGAGCTCACATGGAGCAATTTAGCTCTCCGCCAATCTGGGCAGCCGCTGTCTTTGCAGAGCCTGAGCAGCAGAATGGAAGAAAAACAACGCTGACGGAAGATTGAGTGACAGACAGAAAGTCACTCTGACAGACTCACAGATTCACTACTGTTCCGTGTTGTCTCTAACCCATGGCGCACGTTGGCAAATGCTGTCATTGCAGAGGTCATATGTCAAGTCAGCTTTAAAGTGTATTCTGTTTTCTCCCGTGGCTTCTGCATATAAAAATGGTAGAGGCGTTATAGCCCTGCTGGAATATATAGTCAGTATTCAGCTGGATTTCACTAGAGGACATTAGTTTGGCTTGCTCTGTCAAAGCTGATGGAGTGTCTTATTTGCAGACAAGTAGGGATGGTTTTTTTTTTGGTTGTGTTCTTTATGTTGGCTTGTGGTAAAAGATACATCCAGATGTGGATGACTGTTTTTTTTTTTTTTTTTTTAACTGTTTAACATGCAAGGTTGCTGTTGGTAAGGATGTATTTTTTTCACCCAACCAATATCTTAAACCTGTATTTTTATATTTCATATCTAACACTGGCTGGTTGAGGCAGTAATAGGGGCACTCCCCCTGACATCGAGAGCAGCCAATAAGACTGTGATGAGAGGGGGACCAAAGGCAGGATTTGCATGGATTTTGATTTTACAAACAGAATTGCAGTCTGCTGTTTTCTGTCTGTATTAGCTTAACTAATGGCATTGTGTCTTTCTGTTAAGTGAGCATTTTACTATTGTGACAGTATATGTATGTTTTCAATGAGGTTAAAACTAAAAAAATAATAATCGTGCAACCTTGAAGTCCTCATTAAAGGGAGGGTTGGTTGGTAGTGGCATAAATTTGCTCTCTCACGCAGGAGTTAGAACTTCATCCGCTCTGGTGTTTGCTTTTTTGCTGTTGTTGTTGTTGTCTCTTGTTTTAAATTGCAGAGTCTGCTTTACCTTCACTTTTACCTTCATATGTTCAACAGTTTAGGGCCTGTGATCAACTGGTCAAGTCTAGGGTATACGTCACCTCTCCCCCACAAGCTGCTCAGAAATTCCTCAGCCCCAACATGGACCTGAAGAAGCTAACAATGGCTAGAAAAACACTGTTGGGTTTAGGCATTAAAACTATTAGCTAAGAATTAAGAAAATGATTCAGAAAAGATTATGGCTTTTCTTTAGGCATACCCTTACAGCTGGAACTCTGAGTGCTGTCATGTGCAGGACTGTTGCTAATGAACAAGGCCAGATGCATTATTGTGTGAAGCCAGTGATATAGTGATGCCAAGGGCTCTGACCTAATATAAATGCACCCAAGCTCTCAGTTCTTACTAAGTGACCTTGTTAAGTGACCCAATCTGCTTTTTGTATTATTCAGATGTTTATTATGGGCTGAGGTGGAAAAAGTACACACATTCATTGCTTAAGCAGAACAACAAGTACTTGTGTTAAAAATACTTTGTAAATGTAGACATACTGTCTCAACTTCTTTACTGAAGTACAAGTTAAAAAGTGCAGGCACTGAAAAGTACTTAAAAGTATAAAAGTAAAAAGTAGCTCTTTGAAGGACATTTCTACCAGCTGGTTTTGTGAACCAGACCACAGGCCTGTACTGTAGGATGATGACCCCCCAAAGGATTTTCAGCATCAGTAGGAGAGATTTCTTCACCTCTCATGTAAGATGGACTTGTGCATCTCAGTAAATTAGATCCTGATATTTAATTTCAGAAACGCTCATCATAATCTAACTAACTAACTAACTAACCTGCACTTATATAGCGCTTTTCTAGTCACAAAGACCACTCAAAGCGCTTTCATTAATACTAACCCTCTATTCTAAGGGCCTATAGGAAACAAATATCTAGGGACAATTTAGAACAGCCAATTAACCTAACATGCATGTTTTTGGCATGTGGGAGGAAACCGGAGAAATCCCGGAGTAAACCCACGCAACACGGGGAGAACATGCAAACTCCACACAGATCACTGTTGGTCGGGGGCTGGGATCGAACCCACGATCCCACGATCCCCACAATCCCCCGGCCAAGGGTAAACTGTGCTGCCGCAGTGCTAACCACTGCGCCACCGTGCAGCAGTGGTAATCATTGATATTAAGCCAGAACATTTTAAAATATTTCAGTTTGTAACTGAAAAATTTCTTGAATTATCTTGCAAAAAATCAACTTTTTCAAAAAACAAAATTAGTGAATGCACTTGTACGTTTTCTATTAACAGTAAGCATGAAATATTATTTAGCTTGTTCCAGTTTGTAAACTGTTAAAAAAATTCACAATGAATAAAACAATTGATCAAATAACTTTTATTGTGTTTATTTCCGTCAAATACCAGTTTTGTTCCATAAATCTTGAGCCCAGTCTGTTCGTTCCACAGCTACTGGAACTGCTGACCCTCAGTTTCTCCAGATCCACCACTATAGATCTCAGAGAGACAGACGTGAGGAAAGAAGAAACATCAGAAAAATCTGATTATTATTACAGATGTGATAGAACATTTTTAAACTCAGCATAATCAAATAGATTATTACAGCTGTCATGTTGCTCCTCAGCTTAATAAACTGCTCTCATTTCTCTGAAAATAAACTCAGTTGGGTTTTATTTCACAGGACTACATACGCTTTGCTTTAGAAAGTAAATAAATCAATAAACAAATAGCATAAACTTACTGTGATCTCTAGAGGACTTTGAAAGTTATTTTAAAGTTAAGCAGCCACGTAATACTGTGATGTTTTTTATGACTGACATTAGTATGAAGAATTAATAAATTGTCTCAACTTCAGAGGAAATAATTGAATATATTACATTAATGAATGCAAGCAAGAAAACTGAAGCCAACAGTAGCAAAGTATGCAGCACACCAGAAAAAAAAACAATGTAACATAAGCTTTGAAAATCAAATGTCGCCATTTTAGCAGTCATTAGTACTTTAACATTAAAACTGCTGCATAACCACAAAACTTACTTTGAACTATTTTCCTCCATCCACTTCAGATGTCCGTCATTGCTTGCCGAGGGGGTGCAACTTGGCAGATACTGTTGAATCTGTTTAATGTCGGGAAGTCATGCATTGACAAAATAATTAATAACTCTCCTCAAATGTCTTAAACCAAAAGTAATGAGCCTATTCTGAAAATGTAAGAAGTAGAAAGTATGGAGTTTTTGCGTATGACGTAAGGGGGCGCGCCGCACTGGCCCAGCCAGAGTGTGCCACCATATTGGATGGCAAGAAACAACAGCAGCAGCAGGGTGAAACAAACAACATAGCTCACGTGTACCTACAAACTCGGCAAAATGGTGTACTCCTGTGCTGCCCATGGATGTACCAACAGATACGGCCAACCAGGACTGGAAAATGTGTCATTCTACAGGTTGCCAGCAGATGAAAATCGCAGAAATGATTGGCTTGGAAACATGCAGAGATCCATCTTGCTGCCTTCTCAATGCTGCAAGGATGAGGGGAAAGTTGTCATTAATGATAAGGGGATAAGCGGGGAATTAAATGGCCGGTGTGAAATGCAAAAAAAAAAAAAAAAGTTGGATTTTTGAATAATTACCTTCACTGACGTAATCTCTCGCTTTCTCATAACTTTCTGAGTCGGGTCTGGTTTGGGGGCGCCTCTCTGCTTGCTACAAAGGACAATGCACACATGAAAGGGGAGAAAAATATTGTAAATGTGCATAAAATCAGGTACGTTTTAACGCGGCGCGCCGTGGAGAGCCTTTAAAAAAAAAAAAAACATGCAGCGCACTTCACTCACCTCCGAGTCCGACAAGCTGCTGTTGTTTTCCGACTCGTTCACCAGCGAGGACTTCACATCATCCAGATCCCTTTCCGCTGACACGTTTTCCGATATCTTTTCCTCCTGCTCCCCTATCATCTCATCGTTTGCCCCCAAATCATCCCCGCCACCTCCGTTCAACTGAGGCATTTCGGCACACCAGAGGAGCGCATGGGAGCAAGATTAAAAACAAACGCGAAAACAATCGACCTTTTTTTTTTTGTTGTTGTTGTCTGATTGGTGTTGTCCAGACGTACTGCTGCTGTCCTGGGCTGGAAAAGGAAACAGACTACTACAGGGAAACGTCCATGATTCAAAACTCCTCTTTCATCCTCTGATCGTGATCCCGTCCATGTCGGGTGCTGCGTAATTAATCCACATTTAAATTTTGCTCTGCAGTGTGCTAAACGACTAAGGATTTTGGTCCTGAACTTTAAAAAAAAAAAAGATGTGGTTACTCTATCATGAGCAATGAGAGGCAGAAGGGAGCAGGAAAGCCGGAAAGAAGCTGCAGCAGGACTACTGGACTTGTCTGCTGTTATGACTGCTGACAATGACTCCACTGAATCTGACACAGACATCGCAGACACAGTGTCAGAGGCCACAGTGTCAGTTATTGAAGAGGATGATAGGGATGTTATTATGTCAGACTGTGACTGTGTGTTCTCCTCACTCATTCTGATCGCTAAACAGTACAAGTTACGCCTGGGTTGTCACAGTGCAACTGCTGCTCTTGCCATCCAAGATGGCGGCACCTACGGCGTGTTTGTTTACCCCCCGCGAGTCACGTGACTTTTATGGCCCTATGCAAAAACTTCATACATATCTGTGCAAAAATGTAGGGAGTAAAAGTAAACTTTACTCAGAAAAAAAAAAAATCAATTAAATACAAATACCTAAAAAAAAATCTACTTTAGTATAGTAATGAGGTATTTGTACTTTGTTACTTCCCACATCTGATTATGGGTAGACATATTTTGGAAAGCAAACGGGATGTGGCAGTAAAATTTCTGGAGGAAAAAGTTACATGACAAAACTAGAAAAGCACTCGGAGAGCGCAGACCTCCGCCAAGCGCCACAGTTCCCCCCATACAGTGTTTTACATCATAAATATTAATGCTACATTTATTGTGTGTACGTTTTCAGATTCCTTGACCATGAAAACATATGAGTAGCAATTGGATTCACATGGATAGGATTAGTGGTTCAGTAGTTATTCAGGAAAATCACATTTTGCATAATGGCGGTGATCCGGATCACCATCAAAATGTAATCATCTGTAGGATATCCCATTTGTGACAATCTGTGAAAATTTCATGAAAATCTGTCCATAACTTTTTGAGTTATCTTGCTAACAAACAAACAGACAGACAGACAAACAGACAGACAGACAAACCAACGCCGATGAAAACATAAACCTCCTTGGCGGAGGTAAAAATCAAAAAACAAGCAAAAACAAGGAACCATACTGCTTCCTCTCCTGATTGGTTGGATCAGATCAAAAACAATAATAATGACTCTGGTTGAAGACTTCACTTAATTATATTTTTAGTTGGATGTAACTGAGAGGCAGGTGTAATGGTAAAGCTGTAAGGAGGAGAGATGGTGATGATAGTATGAGTTCAAATACTATCAGATCTCGGACTTCACCTCTGTACAGAGATTTAGTTTCTAGCTGTCCTACAAAAGATGACACTCCAGTCTTAAGGGCTTACCCTATAAGCATTCTCAACATAATTATTTTAGCTTGTTGAGAGATTTTGTCTGGCTACTAGCCTCCTCTTATCCCAGCGACAAACTGTGCTACCCCCACCTGGAGTCCAAATTGAGTTACCCTCGTTAATCTATGTGTCATTTTCTGCTTCACAGAAGATGAGGGGTGAAAATAGGACTCAAGGTTGCAAGAATGCTCACGGTGCAAAAGAATGTTTTATTAACAAAAACTCCAGGGACAAAATAAAGCAGCATGTGGGCTGAGAGCTAAACTAAGCATGGTAACACTAAACTAACTTGGCAAACTGAAATAAACTCACAGGCAGGATCACCCACAAATTCATGGCATGAAAACATTGCAGGGTAGACAAAACATGGTAGTTAATGATGGCCAGATGAGGCTTTCTAGAGGACTTGAGGCCTTTCATCAAAATTGCTCATATTGACGGGGCCTCATGTGAAACTTCATTTTCTCTACAAGGCCATCTAGAGGATAAAACATATACAACATGCAGATTTTTACAAGGGCATTATTGGTTTAATGTGTGTTTTTTTTTCCATTTCAATTTCCATGTCTTTTAAGAAATATCAATGATCATAAGGGAAAAAAGAAATAATAAAACTCGGGTGACTACAGTAAATGTCCTTGTGGTACTTATGCCTTTTTATTAAGAAATAACTTTTCAACCTTCTTTGGACAAAGGGAATTTCTTTTTTTTTTAGATTATTTCTCCAGCTTTGGAGAATACTCTCTCAAAGCACAGAGGATACAGGTGTGCAAAGGAAGGCATCTGCAAGTTTGTTCAGTGTAAGATAGACAAGTTTCTGTCTCTCCCAGTACATTCACCTCTGTCCTTATTGTAATGCAGGGCACAATAGTGCCTCAGCATAATAGCATAATAATTTGTTATTGTTGTATCCAAGCTCTTTGAAACACAACAGACACTTCACCTTGCAAATAAAAATAAATTATAAGAATGGTCCAGCTGGGACTTGAACCCAAGGCCCCCAGTTGAGAAACAAATACTTTTCTGCTACACCGTCACTTCAGTTGCAGCAAGAATCCACTATTTGTGAAAAAAAATGAATCAATGGGAGAAATGCGCTCAAATTGTTCCCAAACTGGAGAAGTCCAAGTTTTTGCTGCTGCCTCCATCTGAAAATTGGCTGTGACAAATCCCTTACACAGTCAAACACCGACAACACAAAATGTGAGGGACGGGGATTTCCATTGTGTATCACTGCTCACTTTATTTCATGTTGCGTGCAAAATCATGAACAGCTTCCTGATCCAGTCACATGGTACGACCGGCCGGCGAGAGTAATGACATCAATACATACGTCAGCAATACATGCCTCGAAACGCGCTTTGCCAAATATTTCCTGGACAAGCTCAGAGCACCCTCGAAGCTCCGGAGCCTGGCGTCCCATCACTAATGGTAGTTGACGTGATGATTTCTCACAAACACAGAACAGACTCACATATATAGGGGCGGGAACAATCAACCAGACACATGACAGCTGAGGACAATCAGGAGCAATCAGGGACTGAACAGCACACACATGAGGGAGAGTGGCTATAATACAGAAACATGAGAAACTGGAGAAAATAGGTAAACAGGTACACACACAGCCATGAATTTAGACAGGGGATGACAAAACATGACTTAAGACAACAAGGACAATAATACTAAACAGTAAAAATAGACAGGGATGACAAAATATAATGAAATACAAAAAGACAACCATAAGACACAACAGGCAACAGGGGAAGACACAACATGACACACAAGGATCAAGGAACATGGGGTCACTTAATAATAATCGTAATTATAATCATAATAATAATACTGTGGAAAGCAGTACGTTACCACATGGTCACTTCCTTGTGGTAACGTATCGTCACTTCCTGTTTTGCTGTCTGCCTGTGTGGTTTGCTCTCCAGCTCTCGAGCCACTAGCTATGGCTACTAGCTCTCTTTCCTCTCCTCCTCTGGTGTGCTCTCTCTGTCAGATGTTTAGCTACACCTCTGCCTCTTTTAGTGATAACGGTAAATGTAATAAATGTTGTCTTTTTGAGGCGCTCGAGGCGAGGTTGTCTGATTTGGAATCCCGGCTCCGCTGCATTGAAACACCGTCTGCGCCAGTTAATCTCGACGGACGCCCATTAGCTGCAGCGGAACTAGCTAGCTTAGGTCCCACTGTCAGCGGTCCCTCGGCTCTCCTCAGCAGCGAAGAGACTGGGTGGGTGACGGTGAGAAGGAAGCCTAGTCGCAAAGCCCCGGTTCACCACCAACCTGTTCACGTTTCTAATCGTTTTTCCCCGCTCAGCGACACACCCGCTGAGGAAAAAACTCTGATCATTGGCGACTCTGTAGTCAGAAACGTGAACCTAGAGACTCCAGCGGCCATAGTCACATGTATTCCTGGGGCCAGAGCAGGCGACATCGAGTCAAATTTGAAAATGCTGGCTAAAAGTAACTGTAAATATTCCACAATTGTTATTCACGCCGGCATTAATGACATCCGTCTCCGGCAGTCGGAAGTCACGAAACTTAATATAGAATCGGTGTGTGACTTTGCAAAAACGATGTCTGCCACTGTAGTATTCTCTGGGCCCCTCCCCAACCTGACCAGTGATGACATGTTTAGTCGCTCGTCATCCTTGAACCGCTGGCTGTCTGTGTGGTGTCCTAAAAATGACGTGGGCTACATTGACAATTGGAGCTCTTTTTGGGGAAAACCTGGTCTTATGAGACGAGACAGCATTCATCCCACTTTGGATGGTGCTTCTCATTTATCTAACAATCTGGCATCTTTTTTATCCAAATTTCCAAAACCCTGACTACTCAGAGTTGGGACCAGGAAGCAGAGTCACAGTCTTACACGCCTCTCTGCAGCTCCTCTTCATCCGCCACCCCTCAGCTTAGCCCCTGTCTTCCCCATCAGAGAATCGTTGTCTGCTCCCTCCAAAGTAAATAAAAATATAATGTATAAGCATCCCAAAGTGATAAAGCAAAATATTGGTAAAACTCAAATTAAACATAAAGCCTCTAAATTGAATGATTTGGCCTCTGTTCCTCCTCATAATTTAAAAATTAAATGTGGTTTATTAAATATTAGGTCTCTAACTCCCAAGTCTCTGTTAGTCCATGATCTGTTAATTGATCATCAGATTGATTTAATTTCCCTTACAGAGACTTGGTTAGGGCAAGAGGATTATGTTGGTTTAAATGAATCAACTCCCTCTGGTTATTTAAACTGTCAAAATCCCAGAAGTTCTGGTCGTGGAGGAGGAGTAGCATCAATTTACCATTCCAAATTACTAGTTAATGTAAAGCAAAAAACATGTTATAATTCCTTTGAGGGCCTGGTCCTCAGTATTGGGCACTTTAGCAATTCCAGGTTAAACCCAATTTTATTTGCCATAGTTTATCGTCCCCCATCAACCTATTCAGAATTTTTATCCGAATTTCCTGATTTCTTAGCTGATTTAGTGCTGAAATCTGATAGAATAATTATAGTAGGGGACTTTAATATACATGTGGATGTAGATAGTGACTGCCTTAATGTGGCTTTCAATTCAATATTAGACTCGATTGGGTTTTCTCAGAAAGTAGGAAATTCTACTCATTACCTCCACCATACATTGGACCTTGTTCTGACATATGGCATAGAAATAGAAAATCTTGTAGTGTCTCCTCATAACCCTGTACTGTCAGACCATTGTCTGTTAACCTTTGATTTTACTATTTCTGACTATTTGGCTCCTAAAGAAAAATATTATCACAGTAGATGCCTCTCAGATGATGCTGTTTCCAAATTTATGCAGATTGTTTCCCCTATGCCATGTGTCAACACAACGGAAATAAGCTATAGACAGCTTGCTCCTTCTGTAATTGATAACATGGTGGATAAGATAAGAGATAAGATAAGCCTTTATTAGTCCCACAACGGGGAAATTCCAGGATTGCAACAGCACAGGGATAGCAACACTCAGAGCAACAATCAGAAGGCAAGAAAAAAAAAAACAAGCAAGCAAGAGCAGCTAATAAACATATGTACGTATTACTATAAAATATATATATATACACACACACACAGACACACAGTGCAGAGCATTGTAGCTGGATGGAATAAATATATGAATATATGAACACACAGTGCAGAGCATTGTAGCTAGATGGAATAAATATGTAAATATATAAACACCCACAGTACGGAGCATTGCAGCTAGGTGGAATAAATATGCAAGTATATAAACACACACAGTGCGGAGCAATGTAGCTAGATGGAATAATATGTAGATATATAAATATATAAACACCCACAGTACGGAGCATTGCAGCTAGGTGGAATAAATATGCAAGTATATAAACACACACAGTGCGGAGCAATGTAGCTAGATGGAATAATATGTAGATATATAAATATATAAACACCCACAGTGCTGAGCATTGTAGCTAGATGGAATAAATATGCAAATATATAAACACACACAGTGCAGAGCATTGTTGCTAGATGGAATGAAACAGCATAACCGTCTACTTAGTTATCCTACATGGTATGATTATGTGCCCATACATATTCTCACCCTCCATAGCGACCGGTATGTTCCTAGTTGTATGCCGGAGAGGACCATTGTGTAAGTCTATTGCATCTTTTGCATTCAAAAAACTATTAGTTTGTTACGTCTTTTTGCTATCTCTGCGAGCAGCCCTGCTTAGGTTGTACAGTCTGACAGCCGTTGGTAGGAAGGACCTACGAAACCTCTCGGTTGTGCACCTGGGATGATGTAGTCTGCTGCTAAATGAGCTCCTCAGTGCATTCAGTATGTCCTGCATAGGGTGGAACTCGGACTCCAGCAGAGATGACAGTTTAGCCACCGTCCTTCTCTCTCCTATCTCCTCCATCGGATCAAGGCGCTGCCCCAGGACAGAGCTAGCTTTCTTAATCAGTTTGTTCAGTCTCTTCCTATCGGCTGCAGTAATGCCACTGCCCCAGCAGACCACTCCAAAAGTGATGGCTGATGCCACCACCGTGTCATAGAATGACTTCAGCAGCGCCCCTTGTACACCAAAAGACCTGAGTCTCCTCAGCAGGAACAGCCTGCGCTGTCCCTTCTTGTAGAGTGCATCAGTATTGTGTGACCAGTCTAGTTTATTGTTCAGATGAATACCCAGGTACTTATAGGATGTCACCATCTCGATGTCTGTTCCCTGTATATTTACTGGTACTGTGAGGGGCTGCCCATGCCTGCGGCAGTCCACCACCAGCTCCTTAGTTTTCCTCGCGTTGATCTGGAGGCAGTTCCGATGGCACCAGTCCACGAAGTCCTGGATAAGCCCTCTGTACTCAGCTTCATCTCCATTGGAGATGAGGCCAACGATCGCAGAGTCATCAGAGAACTTCTGTAGATGGCAGTGTGTTGTGTTGTGTGAGAAGTCCGCAGTATAAAGAGTGAACAGGAAGGGAGCCAGCACCGTTCCCTGGGGGGCCCCCGTGCTACTGATGATCGTGTCGGACACACAGTCCCGGGTTCTCACAAACTGAGGCCGGTTCGTGAGGTAGTCCAGGATCCATGATGACAGGTGCTGGTCCACCCCTGCGCGCAGCAGCTTGTCCTTCAGGATCATCGGTTGGATGGTGTTGAAAGCACTGGAGAAGTCAAAGAACATGATCCTCACCATATTCCCGGGCTTCTCCAGGTGGGACAGAGAACGGTGAAGGAGGAAGATCACCGCATCCTCCACCCCAATGCCATGCTGGTAGGCGAACTGGAGTGGATCCATCGCTGGTTCCACCAGGGGGCGGAGGTGAGCAAGGAGCAGTCTCTCCAGGGTCTTCATCAAGTGGGACGTCAAGGCCACCGGTCTGTAGCTGTTCAGGTCTTTGGGGTGGGAAGTTTTTGGTACAGGTACCACACAAGATGTTTTCCACAGCTGTGGTACCCTCCCCAGTTTCAAGCTCATGTTGAAGATATACGTCACAATCCCACACAGCTGGTCTGCACAGGACTTGAGGAGCTTTGCGCTGATGCCGTCCGGTCCCGGCGCCTTCCTCGCCTTGATCTTCCTCAGCTCCGTCCTCACCTGGGTCCTGGTCAGGGTCAGGATGGGGGGCTGTGTGTTGGGAGTGGGGGGGTGTTGGTAGAGTGGGGAGTGGGCAGCAGGACTTGATTTCTTTAGAGGCAGCAGTGGTTGTTGTGCAGTCAGGGGGGAGGGCGGTTGGTCAAATCTATTGAAAAACAGATTCAGGTTGTTCGCCCACTCCCTGCCCCCTGTGGCCTGGGGGGAGGTATTCTGGAGCCCCGAGATGGTTTTGAGGTTTCTCCAGACCCCGCTGATGTCACTCTGTTGCAGCTTGTCCTCCATCTTCTTCCTGAAGCTGTCCTTGCCTTCTCTGATCTTTCTCCTCAGCTCCCTCTGTACGGACTTCAGCATCTCCCTGTTCCCTGACCTGAAGATCCTCTTCTTCTCTCTCAGAAGTGTTTTTATCTCAGGGTTGATCCAGGGTTTGTTGTTTGAGTGACGCCGTATGGTCTTGGTGGGAACGGATTTGTCCACACAGAAGCTGAGGTAGCCCGTGAAGGTGTGAATGAGGCCATCGATGTCCTCACCATGTGGATCGCAGAGCTGCTTCCAGGCGGTGGCTTCAAAACAGCCCTTTAGGGTGTCCATTGTCTCCTCAGACCATAACTCCACAGTGTGCATGGCCGGAGGTTGTCTGTGCACTAGGGGTTTGTACACCGGCCGGAGATGAACCAAGTTGTGATCCGATCTCCCGAGTGGGGGTAGTTGTGATGAGGTGTACGCCTCCTTAGTGTTTGCGTAGAATAAATCCAGTGTTTTATTGTCTCTAGTGTGGCATGTGACATACTGGGTGAACGTGGGTAGAATGGGAGACAGTGAAACATGGTTGAAATCGCCTGAGATGAGGAGAAGAGCATCTGGGTGTTCTGTCTGCAGCCTGCTGGTTACTGAATGGATGACGTCACGTGCTGTCCCAGCGTTCGCCGTCGGATTTGCATAAACAACAATGCAGATCACGTGTGAGTGTTCTCTCGGGAGATATGTAGGCCTCATGCTAACAGCTAGCAACTCAATGTCTTTGCTGCAGTGTCGTTGTTTAACAGTGATATGTCCCGGTCTGCACCAGTTGTTGTTAACATACATGATCACTCCACCGCCCCTAGCCTTGCCACTGTCTGGTGTTCGGTCAGCTCGTATCATGTGAAAACCCTCCAGCTCAATGTTAGCATCTGCTGCTAGTTCAGTTAGCCACGTCTCAGTAAACAAAAGGAGAGAGCACTCCCGGTATGTGCTATCATAACGGGAGATAGCCGCTAGCTCATCTAACTTTCCCAGTATCGACCGTACATTTCCCATGACAACAGATGGAAGGGAGGGTCTGTACCTTATATTTTTTGTCCTCCGCCTTACTCCAGCCCGGCAGCCGCGGCGTTTTCGCCTCAGTTCTCTCGGTATGTCGAGTTTTTCCAATGGGACCGGGTGGCGGTTGAATGCTAGCAGCTGTTCTCTGCTGTATCGTATCCTGCTATAGACAGTGGCTCCGTCCACCGGCTCAGGAGACATTTAGGACGATCTGTGTGTCCGTGATATAAGTGGGGTGAAAAAAAAAGACGGATCAAAAGAGAGAGGAAGGGAAAAAGACTCGGAATCGAGCCGCTGTTGCAAAAGGCAGCCGACTCGTGTGGCGCCGAGAGAGAAAAAAAAAAAAAAAAAAAAAAAAAAAAAAAGTCTCTTTTTTTTCCTTTTTTTTTATTACTTATTTTGTACCCGTAGGTAGATTTGTTTTGCAGTCTGGTGACAAGCCACCAGCTGCCGGTCGCTGCGTGCGCAAGCGCCCCGTATCCCTAACCTGCATGTTTTTGGTATGTGGGAGGAAACCGGAGAAATCCCGGAGTAAACCCACGCAACACGGGGAGAACATGCAAACTCCACACAGCTCACTGTTGGTCGGGGGCTGGGATCGAACCCACGACCTCATGATCCCCGCGATCCCCCGGCCAAGGGTAAAAGCTGATAGTGTTTCAGCTTCTCTGCATCAGACTCTAGACTTGGTGGCCCCCTTAAAAAAGAAAAAGTCTAATCAGAGATTTTTAACTCCTTGGTTCAACACAGAAACTCGTAGCTTAAAACAGAAGACTCGTCAATTAGAAAGAAAATGGCGCTCTACTAATTTAGATGAAATCTATTTAGCTTGGAGAAATCATCTTTTAATTTATAAAAAATCTCTTAGAAAAGCTAGAACGAGTTATTACTCTGCATTAATAGAAGAGAACAAGAATAATCCCAGGTTTCTTTTCAGTACTGTAGCCAGGTTGACAAAGAGTCAGGACTCTGTCAATCCTAGCATCCCCTTAGAGCTTACTAGTCAGGACTTTATGAACTTTTTCAATAATAAAATTTCATCCATCAGAGATAAAATCAATCAGATTCTTCCCACAGTTAACTTAAATACTGTAACTACTACAACTCCTTCTATTGATGTCTGTCTTGATGAGTTTACTCCAATCGACCTTTGTGAGTTAGACAAAATAGTTTCCTCATCCAAACCTTCAACTTGTCTTTTAGACCCTATTCCTACCAGGTTATTTAAAGAAGTCTTCCCACTTATTGGTAGCTTTATTCTTCATATAATCAATTCTTCATTAACTTTAGGCCATGTACCGCAGGCTTTTAAAACGGCTGTAATTAAACCCTTACTCAAAAAGCCAACGCTAGATCCAGGAGCTTTAGCTAACTATAGACCAATCTCTAATCTCCCTTTCATTTCAAAAATCTTAGAAAGAGTTGTTGCTATGCAATTATTTGACCACCTGCAGGGAAATGGTTTATTTGAGGAGTTTCAATCTGGGTTTAGAATCCATCATAGCACTGAAACAGCCTTAGCGAAGGTCACTAACGACCTCCTCATTGCATCTGATAATGGACTAGTTTCTGTACTTGTCCTTTTAGATCTTAGTGCAGCTTTTGATACTATTGATCATAATATTCTACTTGATAGATTAGAACACTATGTTGGACTTAATGGAACTTCGTTGCAGTGGTTTAGATCTTATTTATCTGATAGGTTCCAGTTTGTTCATGTAAATGATGAGTTTTCTCTCAGCTCAAAGCTTAGTCATGGAGTTCCACAGGGATCTGTGCTTGGCCCTACTCTTTTTAGTTTATATATGCTTCCGTTAGGCAACATTATTAGAAAGCACTGTATACATTTTCACTGTTATGCAGATGACACACAATTATACCTGTCAATGAAGCCAGATGATACTAATCAATTAGCCAAGTTAGAAGCCTGTCTTAAGGAAATCAAAGTTTGGATGACTTGTAATTTCCTGCTATTAAATTCAGATAAGACTGAAGTCATTCTTGTTGGTCCAAAAAACCTTAGAAATTCCTTTCCAAATCAAACTTTCAGTTTGGATGCAGTTACTCTTTCTCTTAATAGCTCTGTGAGGAACCTTGGAGTTATTTTTGATCAGGATTTGTCCTTCAATTCACATATTAAATTTGTTTCTAAGACTGCCTTCTATCATTTGCGTAATATTGCCAAGATTAGGAGCATCTTGTCTCAGAGTGATGCTGAGAAGCTGATCCACGCTTTTGTTAGCTCGAGATTAGATTATTGTAATTCTTTATTATCAGGTTGTCCTAAAACATCTTTAAAAAGTCTTCAGCTGATCCAAAATGCTGCAGCAAGAGTTTTAACAGGTACTAGAAAGAGAGATCATATCTCTCCGGTTCTGGCCTCCCTTCATTGGCTTCCCATAGAGTTTAGAATTAAGTTTAAAATCCTTCTTCTTACTTACAAAGCTCTAAAAAATCAGGCTCCTTTTTATTTAAAAGATCTGATACTACCGTATCATCCTAACAGAGCACTACGCTCCCAAAATGCAGGTTTACTTGTAATACCTAGAATCTCCAAAAGTACAATGGGAGGCAGAGCCTTCAGTTATCAAGCTCCTCTCCTGTGGAATCAGCTGCCAATCTGGATTCGGGAGTCAGACTCGATCTCTGTTTTTAAGAATAGGGCTAAAACCTACCTTTTTGATATAGCCTACAATTAGGGAGGGATCATGTGTTTTCTGAACCCTCCCTTAGTTATGCTGCTAATAGGTTTAGTCAGCCGGGGGACCTCCAGTAATGCACTGGGCCTCACTCCTTTCCTCACTCTCTATGAAATTTTTTTTTTTTGCTGGTCATTAACATTTGTTTGTTCTCTCCCATAGATTGAGTCCCCATCGTGCTGTTTGCTCTCTACATGTCTGTTCTTTTCTTCTTCTCTATCCCCTCACCCCCCAGCCAGTCGCAGCAGATGACTGCCCCTCCCTGAGCCTGGTTCTGCTGGAGGTTTCTTCCTGTTAAAAGGGAGTTTTTCCTCTCCACCGTCGCCAAGTGCTTGCTCACAGGGGATCGCCTGATTGCTGGGGTCTTTCTGCAACTGTGGGGGTCCTCCCTACAGTTGATAGTGCTATGAGATGACTGTTGTTGTGAAATGGCGCTATATAAATAAAGTTGAATTGAATTGAATTGAATTGAATTCAAAGACTAAAATAAACATAAAGCATGGGCATGGTCCATAGCTGTGCCCCTGATCATGACACTATGCCCCTTAACCCTAGAACACTAATGTTATCTTTTGTAACACCATCACTAACATTGGGTAGATTTTACCTGATACAACATACCCGAAAAAAAAAATACTTATCAAAATATGTTAAAGTACAACAATACATGACAAATTGAAGGACTCTTTTTTTTTAATTTCAATCTATACAGTGTCTCATAAAATGAAAAAAAAAAAAAAAGCACGTATCATGGTTGGACCCTGTAAGAAGGCTCTGTAATTAGTGAAAAATTAGGGAATCGATATATAAAATAAAAAAAAAATCCTAAAAAAAAGAGGAACTCCATGGGATTTTGAACACTCTTTTGGGTTATGGGCTGCTCTTATATACAGAATTTTTCAGTCTTCCTGTAAGCAGTACCCCATTATGTTCATCTGATCGGTCATTTTGATTTCTTGTTAGTGATTTTCCCTTAATATGGTATAAACAATGTTTTTTTCAACCTAAAACACTCCTGTCCTGCACCATTTTACTTGAATCACTCTGATTTAATGTCAGTCAATGAGGAAAAAAAGGTTCTCTGTCTATATACAGTGTATGTAAACATCCGGTTTCAACTGCATGGTTTGGAGACAGTGACACTGACAAAACGACAGTAGGCAGAGCTGGAGGTGGCAGAGTTGAAGATGATAAGATTCTCTCTGGGAGTGACTAGGAAGGACAGGATTAGAAATGAGTATATCAGAGGGACAGCTCAGGTTGAGTGGATTGGAGACAAAGTAAGAGAGGCAAGGCTGAGATGGTTTGGACATGTGCAGAGGAGAGATAGTGGAGATATAGGACAAAGGATGTTGAAGATGGAGCTACCAGGCAGGAGGAGAAGAGGAAGACCACAGAGAAAATTCATGGGTGTAGTGAAGGAGGACATGGAGAGGGGTGGTGTTACAGAGGAAGATGCACGGGATATAGGGTGAGATGGAGACAGATGATCATCTGTGCCGACCCCTAAAGGGAGCAGCTGAAAGAAGAAAAAATTGGATTTAATCACAAAGAAATTGCAGTGAATCATTGATTTGTCATGAGCAGCTGGCTTGGAAGTGATATTGTCAGTAACTGTCATGATTCCCTGTGTCGCCATTACGCAGCGCACGAGGGAAGGAATGGAAGAACGTGCACTTTATTAACAGAAGCAACACAAAATAACAAGTCCAGTTCGATCACGCTAATACAGTGGATTAAATGATGGATGAAAGGCCACCAGACATACAGGGATGCCACCCGGATGTTCCACAGCCTGGGGGGGGAATGCCTAGTGCCGCCGTACGGTGGGCACAAAGAGAACAGCAAACATTAGTCACGGCTGGAATGATCCGGGGTTGTCCGCGTCGTCTGGTGGATGAAGGAGAAAGGCAGGGTCAGCCGCCAACATCAAGGGATTTACCGTCTTCAAATGTCAGGCTGAATAACATGAAGGTGGTGGACACACATACATGAAGGAACATGCTAACATGTATGAGGTTGAATGCTCCGACGATCTCTTCCCACTAATGCAGCGTATTTGTAATCATAATGCTAACGAGGGAAGAGATCGCCGGTGTGAGGAAGCGTGGGCTGAACATAATTAATCCCTGGTGTGCATGAGTGAGTGTCAGAGCACGTGAATAGGAATGAATGGAGTGTGTGTATGTATGTGTGTGAAAACACCCGTAATGGGAAACAGCTGATGGCACTGACAAGAGGAGGAGGTGTGCCCAAGCTGTCAGGGAGCGAAGGACCCAAATAGCTCCCTGACGCGCCCAAAAGGAAAATAGGGCAAAAATAACCATAAGTCAGAACTGAGTTTGGAACAACCAAACCCAGATTCATGACAGTAACTGAGTCTTTTCCAGAGAAAAACTAATTTTTGTCATGGTCTGAGCGCTGATATTGTCCGAGCTCGGATCATCCAGTATTTTCCCCGTTCTTCTGGGTTGTGTTCCTTATGGCCGTCCAGGGCCTTTATTGTGACAGCGTCACGGCGGGACTTCCGGCTGTCAGAGTCAGCTGCACCGTGACAGCTGATTCACATTCCCTTTGATTACTTTCTCTTTTCCTGATTACCTAGGCGCCTTATTTAAGGGAGCAGCTGAGGTTACTCCGGGCTGCTACGACCTCGCATAACGTTGGTTTCCCACAACGTTCAGCTGGAGTCCCTAACCCCTGCTCCAGTCACCCTCTCGTTCCTTCCCGTTCTCAGTAAGTTTACTCCTTAGCCTGAGTGTATTATTACTGTACCTTGGCTGTAATTCTTGTATGTGTTTTTGCCCCACGTGACTCATTATTTTGTCATTTGTATCTTCTGTTAATAAATATGCAAACCCATCGGCTGCCTACTGCGTCTCAATAATGGCCCACAAGGGCCACCCATGACAATTTTGGTGAATGGAGATGTAGTTGTGCCTTTTTACACTACACATCTTTCTAGGGTCAGATAATGCAACTTCAATAACCCACAAAAAGTTTACCTTGAGTTGAACAGCTGGCAGTTTATTGCCCATCCAAACAAAACATTAAAATTAAATACAAAACGAAGCTTGTTCAAAAACAAAATGCAGTTCAGGTTCTGATGTGGAATTATTGGAACCAGTCCTCTGAATTAATGAGAAGAGCTCTGCAGACTTCAGTTTCTCGTGTGCGTCCTTTACTAATGCTACTACCCAGGTAGAGCTAACGTGTGCACAAATTTTTATCTTTGATCCAGATGGAAAAGTCAGGATGTTCAGTTGTCTCCTATGAACAGGTCCCACACCTAGCCACACCACTTAACGACCGTACGCAATCACGCCAGGTTAGGCTCACCACTCCAAACTCTTGGAGAATGTCTTGGGATCCAAGGCAAAAAAAAGTCTTCACCAGTGGTGTAGAACAATAAGTTTCTATTTCAATTTTTACTGTTCTGAGTTTTCATCCATCCATCCATCCATCAGTCTTCTACCACTTTTCCGGAGGTCCGGGTCGCGGAGGCAGCAGTTCAAGCAGAGAAGGAAAGACTTCCCTCTCCCCAGCCACCTGTTCCAGCTCTTCAGAGAGCATACCAAGATGTTCCCAGACCAGCTAGAAGACATAGTCTCGCCAGCAATTTTTTTTTTCTGAGTTTTCAATAAATCCTTATACTCATTTCATATTCATAACATCTTGCAATATGCAACAAATAACCAGAATTTAGTTATTACATTATAATAGCAATATCTGTCATGTGTCATGACAATTTTTATTTCAGCAGAGCATTTCCATGGACTTACTATGAATACATGCGTATGCAACACTGACCATGAATTTTTACTTCTTTTATTTTAACCTATTGCACCAAACTCTGAACATAAACTTCGATTAACAGGAAAAAAAAAAATAAATAACAGTTCTTTGTTATTCACATTCATGCTTGTTTAGTTATCTCACAACTGCACGCAAGATATTATTTAACTTCACAAAACATACAGTTACATCCATATACATTTGGACACTGACACAAGTTTTGTTATTTTAGCTGTTTACAAAAACACATTCAAGATACAGTTTCTGTAAATAACCAATATGGGCTTAAAGTGTATACTCAACTTTAATTTGAGGGTATTCACATCCAAATGGGAGTTACAGTTTAGGAATTGCAACCATTTGTATACAAAGTCTCCTAATTTCATGGGCTCAAAAGTAATTTACAATTTTCTAAAAAGCTATTTCATGGGCTGCATGGGCTATTCCCTCATTAATCCATCATCAATCAAGCAGGTAAAAGGTCTGGAGTTCATTCCAGGTGTGGCATTTGCATTTGGAAGCTGTTGCGGTGAACCCAAAACATACGGTCAAAGGAGCTTTCAGTGGAAGTGAAATCGATCATCCTTCAGCTGGAAAAAAAAGAAGAAGTCTATCAGATAGATAGCAAAGAATGTTAGGAGGGGAAAAATAGTTTGGTACATTCTGAGAACAAAAATAGTGCACTGGTGAGTTTGTGAACTCTAAAAGGCTTGGATGTCTACGGAAAGACAACAGTGGTACACGATTGCAAGGATCCTTTCCATGGTGAGGGAAAACCCCTTCACAACATTAACCCAAATCAAGAACACGGTACAGGAAATAGGTGTATCAGTATTGCATTAGTATCTAAGTTTACCATAAAGAGAAGACTTAATGAGAGCAAATACAGAGGATTCACCACAAGGTGCAAACCATTAATCAGCCTCAAAAATAGGCCAGATTAGACTTTGCAAAAAAATTTAAAAAAATAATAATAAAATAAACATCTAAAGAAGCCAGCCCCGTTCTGGTACAGCATTCTTTGGGCAGATGAAATCAAGATGAACCTGTACCAGAATGATGGGAAGAAGAAAGCATGGCTTGGAAAAGCTCATGATCCAAAGCACACATATTCTGTTAAAACAGTGGAGGCAGTGTGATGCACTGCACACCTCAGCACACCCCAGCTCTGGACCAGGGTAGTAGCCCACAACGAGCCCTCACTCGCCCCCACCCCAGAACTGTAAGCAAGCAAGACAGTGCCACCAACTCCCGAGGAGCACAGCCACAGCCCCCACAGAGCACAAAGCCCTGAAGCCACCAAGCCTCAGGACAGCTAGACATCCACCCCAGGAGGGAGATGCAGATGAGGCCAGGCCGGCACGGCACACCCCAGCTCTGGGCCAACTGGCAAGAGGTGTGCCCCCCCCCAACGGCACACCCCCACACAGCGGACCTGCACCCACCCCAGAGCGCCAGACACACGTCCCAGGAACCACCAGGCACCTACGCCCAGGGGAGGCGGCAGAAGGAAGCAAAGAGCCACAGGGGATGCCAACGCCTGTTGCTCACCCCTGTGAGAAGTGAACATTAAGTTTCACAGAAAAAATGGAAATCAGCACAAAGTGTGGGGCAGCTCGGTGGTGCAGTATTTCGCACAGTGACAGCACAGCAAGAAGGTCATGGGTTCAATCCCACCCTTGACCATTGGTGACCCTTCTGTGTGGAGGTTGTATGTTCTCCCCATGTCTGCGTGCTCCAGCCCCCCACGACCCGAAAAGGATTATGCTGTAGAAGATGGATGGATAGATGGATGGATGGATGGATGGAGAAGGATTAGATAAAACGCAGTTACAGAACACATGATTAAACACATGACTGAAATAAAAAATGGCCGAGGATTATGGAAATATACACTGGTATGGTAGTGGCTTCATGGCTGAAACAATGTACATAAAAGTGTGGAGTGCTGAACACACAAATGAACACACGATTGAATAAAATAGCCCAGGATTATTGGAAAATATACACAGGTAAGGTAGTGGTTTCACGGATGGATCAATATACATGAAAATGAGGAGTGCAAAGACAGGTGTGATTATTATGATAATTAAAAGGTCCTCAGTTCTTAGCATGTGAGCGTTTGGAGGGAGGGGGTGGGGGCTCTGACTGGCTGCAGTACGAACAGCCCAGGGGAAGGAACTGTTTGTCAGTTTGGAGGTGTGGGACCTGATTGATCTGAACTGTTGTCCAGCGGGAAGCAGGTCAAACAGGTGGTGGGGGGAATATGATGGCCTTGATCTTTTTGAGACAGGAAGATCTGGAGATGTCCTCTAGAGAGGGCATAGGACTGCCGATGATTTTTTGAGTGGTGTTGATGACCCTCTGCACAGCCTTCCTGTTCTCGGCTGTGGAGCAGGCGTACCACACACCCAGACAGTAGGTGAGCACACTCTCCACTGAGCAGCAATAGAAGGCCAGCAGCAGCTTCTGGTCCAGGTTGTTCTTCCTCAGGACATGGAATAACTGCAGCTGCTGCTGGGCATTCTTCACCATGGCGTTGGTGTTGGCTGACCAGGAAAGGTCAGAGGAGATGTGGGTGCCCAGGAACCTGAAGGTGGAGACGGTTTCCACGTGGTCGCCATTTAGGAGTAGGGGGATAGTCATAAGATAAGATAAGCCTTTATTAGTCCCAGAATGGGGGAATTCCAGGATTGCAACAGCACAGGGATAGCAACACTCAGAGCAATAATTAAGAAGATACGGAAGATATAAATAAGAGCAGTGGATATACATACATACACATAAATATATAAATATATATACAAAGTGCAGAGCACTGTAGCAAGATGGAATAAACAGCATAACCGTCTACTTAGTTATCCTACATAGTATGAATATGTACCCATACATATTGTCACCCTCCGTAGCGACCGATAATGTCCTAGTTGTATATACTGGAGGGGACCATTGTGTAAGTCTGTTGCATCTTTTGCATTCAATACTATTAGGTCGTCATGTTTTTTTGCTATCTCTGCGAGCAGCCCTGCTTAGGTTATACAGTCTGACAGCCGTAGGTAGGAAGGACCTGCGAAACCTCTCGGTTGCGCACCTAGGATGATGTAGTCTGCTCCTAAATGAGCTCCTCAGTGCGTTCAGTATGTCCTGCATAGGGTGGGACTCGGACTCCAGCAGAGATGACAGTTTATCCACCATCCTTCTCTCTCCTATCCATGTCCACCCCTGCGCACAGCAGCTTGTCCTTCAGGATCATCGGTGGATCATGGTGTTGAAAGCACTGGAGAAGTCAAAGAACATGATCCTCATCGCATTCCCGGGCTTCTCCAGGTGGGACAGAGAACGGTGAAGGAGGAAGATCACTGCATCCTCCACCCCAATGCCATGCTGGTAGGCGAACTGGAGTGGATCCCTCGCTGGTTCCACCAGGGGGCGGAGGTGAGCAAGGAGCAGTCTCTCCAGGGTCTTCATCATGTGGGACGTCAGGGCCACTGGTCTGTAGCTGTTCAGGTCTTTGGGGCGGGAAGTCTTTGATACAGGTACCACACAAGATGTTTTCCACAACTGTGGTACCCTCCCCAGCTTCAGGCTCAGGTTGAAGATGTTTCCACAATCCCACACAGCTGATCTGCACAGGACTTGAGGAGCTTTGCGCTGATGCTGTCCAGTCCTGACGTCTTCCTCGCCTTGATCTTCCTCAGCTCCGTCCTCACCTGGGTGTTAGTGAGGGTCATGTTGGGGGGCTGTGTGTTGGGAGTGGGGGGGTGTTGGTGGAGTGGGGTGTGGGCAGCAGGACTCGATGTCTTTAGAGGCAGCAGTGGTTGTTGTGCAGTCGGGGGGGAGGGCGGTTGGTCAAACCTATTAAAAAACAGGTTCAGATTGTTCACCCACTCCCTGCCCCCCGTGGCCTGGGAGGAGGTATTCTGGAGCCCAGAGATGGTTTTAAGGTTTCTCCAGACCCCACCGATGTCGCTCTGTTGCAGCTTGTCCTCCATCTTCTTCCTGAAGCTGTCCTTGCCTTCTCTGATCTTCCTCCTAGGTCCCTCTGTACGGACTTCAGCATCTCCCTGTTCCCCGACCTGAAGATCCTCTTCTTCTCTCTCAGAAGTGTTTTTATCTCAGGGTTGATCCAGGGTTTGTTGTTCGAGCAACACCGTATGATCTTGGTGGGTACGGTGTTGTCCACACAGAAGCTGATGTAGTCCGTGATGGTGTGAGTGAGGCCATCGATGTCCTCACCATGTGGATCGCAGAGCTGCTCCCAGGCAGTGGTTTCAAAGCAGTCCTTTAGAGCGTCCATTGCCTCCTCAGACCATAACTTCACTGTGCGCATGACCGGAGGTTGTCTGTGCACTAGGGGTTTATACACCGGCAGGAGATGAACCAAGTTGTGATCCGATCTCCCGAGTGGGGGGAGTTGTGATGAGGTGTACGCCTCCTTAGTGTTTGCGTAGAATAAGTCCAGTGTTTTATTGTCTCTAGTGTGGCATGTGACATACTGGGTAAACGTGGGTAGAATGGGAGACAGTGAAACATGGTTGAAATCGCTTGAGATGAGGAGAAGAGCATCTGGGTGTTCTGTCAGCAGCCTGCCAGTTACTGAGTGGATAACGTCACGCACTGTCCCAGTGTTCGCCGTCGGATTTGCATAAATAACAATGCAGATCATGTGTGAGTATTCCCTCGGGAGGTAGGTAGGCCGCATGCTAACAGCTAGCAACTCAATGTCTTTGTTGCAGTGTTGTTGTTTAACCGTGATATGTCCTGGTCTGCACCAGTTGTTATTGACTTACATCATCACTCCACCGCCCCTTGCCTTCCCACTGTCTGGTGTTCGGTCTGCCCGTATTGCGTGGAAACCCTCCAGTTCAATGTTAGCATCTGCTGCTAGTTCTGTTAGCCACGTCTCTGTGAATAGCATCAGACTACACTCCCGGTATATGCTATCGTAGCGGGAGATAGCCGCTAGCTCATCTGTTTTTCCAAGTATCGATCGCACATTCCCCATAATGACAGATGGGAGGGCGGGTCCGTACCTTATATTCCTTGCCCGCCGCCTTACTCCAGCACGACACCCATGTCGTTTTCATCTTAATTCTCCTGGTATGTCGAGTTTTTGCGTTAGCATCATGGGCTGGTTAAGTGCTAACAGCTGGTCCCTGTTATACTGCCTCCTGCCAGAAACAGTGGCTCCATCCGCTGAATCAGGAGACATTTGGGCGATCTCCGTGTTCAGATGGAATAAAGGTGACACTGGATCATAAGGATTGGCAAGAGAGCCAGATAGTAATAGAAATAAACAGAAATTGATCCGTTGTTGCAAAAGGCAGCCTACTCTTGTGGCGCTGGAAGTAGTGATAATGTGTCATGTGTCACTAAAAGTTATTCAAATCCTTCGCAAAAGCATGGCCGTGTTGCCGTGGTGACATGGTGAAGTTCCATGGATTGCCTCGACACATGAAATTGTAAAAACTTGGACACCAAATTTTGTATAACTTTCTATTATGCTTTGCTATTTTTTTTTTTCCTGGGGTTATGAAATTTCTGTAGAATAACATTAATTTTTCCCCATTATTGTGAATGGAATTCTGCCTTAAAATCAGTGGAAAATGGCATTATCATTGTACTCCCAGGGACAGAGTCCGAATTAGGCACACATACAGTATGTTAGCATGATGTGTTGGGTCCATATTGTAGCGTGAAATATGGAATATTAATAAATATGAATATGATCAGGTGTGAATTATTTAATTTATATTGATGTATTGGAATCTGAGATCAAATCTCATTTCATATACATCAGAAAAGTTAATAACACTCGTAGGGGCACCAGCTTCTATCTTTAAGAAGCAATTTAATCTTTAATTTCACTTTATACCTGTTTAATCACTCAATAAATTAATCAATAATCAGTCTCAAAAATCTTCCGTGAATTCGATACCTGTGCTTGAACAGACTCAGAATGAAATAAATTCTCAACAACTTCTCTCATTTTCACGTATTTATTAAACGAAATGATTAACAGACATTGCAGTAATTTCATTAATCATAAAATCAATCTTGTAAATGATAGATTAACAATGTCAATATTTTCGGAACCAGGGTTAAACTGAGAAATGAATCTCTATCAGTTTGAGTTAACAGATTATGGAAACAACGCAAATTTATGGAGAAAGTTTACTAATTATATGAAAAGTCCTGGATTAATCTTAAGAAAATAAGAACGGAATTTTAATGAAAAGAAGAGTTATGTTAAGGGCTTCTTAATTTGCATCTGATTAGATACACAAATTATTACCGAACCTCAGGCGTTTTAATTCAGCAGATGAATTAAAGTTGCAGCTGACGTGATTCCTCGGTGATGATGGTTCTTTCGTCGTCCCCATGAAGTTTTGAAGTGTTGTTCAGGGGCAGAACCCAGAATATTTGTCCCGCAAATATTCTCTTGACGATGAATGATATTCATGAGATCGTAAGTTGGATCTCGATGGTTGAAATCCTGCAGAAGTGCACTGATTCCTCAGCTGCGCGTGATGTGGGAGCTGCGTCTCCTCAGAGGCCTTCGATAATAATTAATTAAAGATATCTAATCCGATCTCAAATTAAAGAGCTTCGGACTTTAGATAAAAATCATAGCTTCTGGTATGTGATTGGTCAAGAAAAATATTATAAAAATAAAGTCAAGATTAAAGTTTACATTAAAATTAAAGAAACAGTGATTTTACAGAAAGTTTAACAGAGTAAAAGAGATAAGTAAAAAATGGAGTTTAACTCCGATTAAAAATCGAGCTCAAAGAAATAGGAATTCCTAGGCATTTAAGAGAAAAAGAAAAGACATTAAAATACAAAGTTACATAAACAAATTACGAGTTATCTGCTCTGTGTTCAGAAAAGCGACACGTGGTAGGAGTCTTTGTTCTTCCTTGCTCTTCCTTGCTGTGTGTAGACAATAGAGAGAGACGGACGTCCAAAGAGAAAAATCAGAGGCGAGAGGAAAAGAGCAAAAAGAGAAAAGAGGACGAAGCAGGGGTCTCTCTGTTATTTATAAGTTCCGTTGAGCTATCGCGGGCTTCCGGCCTGACCGGAATCTCAGCCAATGAGAGTCCTTCGTGGGAGGCCCAATGAACCTTTAGTCCAATAACAAGCAGTCTATTGTTTGGAGCTCTTTGGGATGAAGAGTTGTTGTCATGCAGAGATTGGCTGCTGGAGTCATATGGTTTTAGAGGCAAATTTCCCATACATACTGGAATGTGCTATTTTCCTTATGTATTAAACTAAGTTAACTTTAGTATATCTTATAAGCAGTGCTTCTAAATCAACATGCAGGAATAAACATTCATTTAAACATTTTTAACATGCATATATATACACTACTGTTCAAAAGTTTGGGGTCACCCAGACAATTATTCTGTGTTTTCCATGAAAAGTCACACTTATTTACCACCATGAGTTGTAAAATGAATAGAAAATATTGTCAAGACATTGACAAGGTTAGAAATAATGATTTGTATTTGAAATAATATTTTTTTCCTTCAAACTTTGCTTTCGTCAAAGAATCCTCCATTTGCAGCAATTACAGCATTGCAGACCGAACATGGTTGCACAAGGGTTTTCTAATCATCCATTAGCCTTCTGACGCAATGAGCAAACACAATGTACCATTAGAACACTGGAGTGGTAGTTGCTGGAAATGGGCCTCTATACTCCTATGTAGATATTGCACCAAAAACCAGACATTTGCAGCTATAATAGTCATTTACCACATTAGCAATGTATGGAGTGAATTTCTGATTAGTTTAAAGTTATCTTCATTGAAAAAAGTGCTTTTCTTTCAAAAATAAGGAAATTTCTAAGTGACCCCAAACTTTTGAACGGTAGTGTATGTTTCCGTCAGTCTGGGACAACTGGGACAACTATATATATATATATATATATATATATATATATATATATATATATATATATATATATATATAAATTACAGATTAATGCATTTCACACATATTATTGATTTTCCACATTAAAACATCATAGTCCATTTGCTTTTCATAGTTCTGAAAAGAAGAAGGTTTAGAATTGAGTTTGTAATAATGTTCTTTAAAGTTCACTGGTTAAATCCAGCATGTCCCAGAGTTTAAGGAAATTAGCTGAGTTGTAGATCTGTGTAGCCAGGTCCGTTGCATGTTTATGGGGGCAATAAACCAGAGCCGGACATTGGGGAAATTCCTTAGGCTGGTTTTAACAAAGGAATGGGATTTCAGCTGTGGCCTAGAGGAAGAAAATCCATTTTTTGACTGTCTTACTTCTGGGTGAAACAAAATGTCTTTAAGCAGAAGAATAATTATTGCTGAGCCAAAGTGAGATGATGCTACAGTATGCTAGGACTGATGGGCAGTAGGAGCTGTGTGCTGCAAGGGCCAAAGAAAAACGTGAAAGGCCTGTAGTAAGCTTGAATGTTATCTAGCATAGGGTCCCTACATGCCACTTACTGTAGTTGGTGTTTGTTTTTCCATTGCAATGATAAATCTCCAATGGAAGTGTTTTATTATAAAAGTTCTCGAGGTAGAAATTAGCCCCTAAGAAGCAACTGCTATTGAAGATGACAGACACATTGTGGGGCAGCATAAAAAATTCAGCAGGCTGCGAAGGAAGATGAGGCACTTTGGACTGAAAGAAACTGGACATCACACATGAGCACTGCTATAGTCCCAGGTGCCATGATGCTGGTCTAAATGTGTACAACTTTGCAAATGGACAATTAAGGGTGGATGTCCTTTTCTACTTGTGCCCCGCCTCATCTACTTACTTTACATCGAAAATAAGCTGGATCTATAATCCATTATCAGGAGACAGATTACTCTCCCCATTCTGAGTGTCTCTAGTTGCTGTGATGCTTTATCACCTCATCGGTGTTCAGTAGACCACGATGAACTCTGATTGTTGATTGTTGCTCACGAAGGTTTATAATTACCGATAAAACAGATGTTCTAGCAATCCACCAGAAAAAAAAAAGGACAAAGCCTTTTGGAAGGTGGAAAACTCACTCAATAACTCAAATGACTATTGATTTGATTTACAGGACCAGGGGAGGTGGTGGAGTATGCTGATGACATTTTTAACACTTACAAGTCTATCTGTCTTCAGATTTGAAAATTGATCTCCCAGTGCACTACTGCATCCTTCTGTGCCTCAAAAAAAATCAATGTAAGGCAGTTTTCTCCTGGCTAAATTGAGATTAGATTGCAAATGAACAAAGGAACAAAGAGAAGGAAGAAAAAACACGAAAGGGTAGATTGCTTTTAAATGAATGGACCTATCTGCACATAGGCACATCCATATCAGTGCCCTTATGACAAATAACATAATGGAAATTAATACCCTAATCACAGCATTGCATCCAGATTGATCGCAGGGAGGGTTGGCCAGCACTGAAACTGTGAGGATGCCCAGGCCCTTTATGCCACTTTGAAGGATATGGAATGGAAATAACAACGTTTAAAGTTAGCCAGGTTGAGGTTAGTGACACTCCACCAGCTCTTCCCCAAGGTGGAAAGGAGATAGGAAACCTGACTTCAAATAGAACATGGACACATTTAAGTTTTTGGTTTGATCAACTTAGGGGGAAAAAAAAAATCAAGAGGATAGTGGGGTACATGTTTTGTTTTGTTTTTTTTGAAGCATTATTTTAATGCTTTAGGAAAAAAGATTATATTTTTCTTTTAGAAATAACTCAAGAAAATAAATTGTGTTATCAAATGTATAAAGCAAACAGTCTTACAAAAACAAATTGTGTAGAATTAACTGGCCTATCACCATGAATAGTAGATGGGTTTTTCCTATGAAACATGTCAGTTTTCCTTTACACATTTTTGTTTTGTATTTGAGCCTTTTTCTGATTTTTTCAACCCAATCTCACTAAATCATGGACCAAGGGAACATTTTCTACCACTCCAAAAAAAAAACAAACAAAAACAAAACAAAACCGTGCATTTGAATGTGAAACAAACAAACAAAAATCGTACTTGGATACGTATTACAGACGGAGTACATGGAGTAAAGGTGCCTTCACACCAAATGGGAATGGGCAAATTTTTCACGCAGCACAATTACATTATAACTCAATGTAAACGCACAAATAGAAACAAGTTCACCACCTGAGTGAGATGCAGATGTGCAAAGTTCCCTTAATAACTTGTGCAGCTCTGTTCAACCGGCTGTAGAAATCCCCAAAATAACATCATGCATTGGGTTTACATTATCCGACAGGGGGCTCTCCTGAAAAAGTTGTCCCTGTCTCCAAAACTTTACAAGATGATGGGTGTTTCCGTTACTTGTAACACTTGTTTTAGATGGGCTTCCAACACTCATTGGTTGGTACATGGAGGATGCAGGATGGTTAGTTACTTGCAGTTTCAACCAAGAAGATGCAAGTTGACATCCCACACTGAGCTGTGAGTGACATTTGTTTTCACTCCACTAATGGTTAAGGTTAGGAAAAATGTTGTCGGTAGACAGTTTCTTAACACCACTGCACTTGAAAAATGTTTTTCTGTGTCTATGCACATTTTCTCATGGTGAAAAATTGTGCAGTTGTACATTTTTTTTTTTTAGTTAAGACTGGGCTGCTTTTTAAATCTGAATATTGCAGACTTTCCTTTTAAATTTGGGAGTTTCTTGCCAAAGCCACAGTGACACACTGGATAAAAACAGAAGAGCCGCATGTGGTTGTAGAGCCACCAGTTGCACACCAATATTAAGCCCATTATTTCCACTGAATGTGGTTGCTGTGAGTTATGGCTGTGATGTGGACGCAGGAGCAGATAGGTTCCAGTCTAGTCAGTGCTCACCTTTAAACCAGAGGTGATTCATTGCATCACAGATCTGATTCACACTAGGTCTCTGTTTTGTTGGATACTGCCAGGGGCGGGTCTAGAAAAATTTTGATGGGGGCCAGAGTGGGGCACTTTCTCAGAAAAGGGTGGCACATTGAAATAATGTAAATAAAAAACAAACTACATTTCTAGATTCTAAGTAATAAACTACATTTCAACAATTTTGTTTTACAACATGAAATCAAAATAAACAATGAGGACCATTTTGTCATAAATCACCCATTTCAAGGGCTGCATAAGACACCAAACGCTCTCTGTGAGTTTGTAGCATTTATTAACATAAACATGAACATACAACACTACACTACATATAATGGGGATAATGAAGTGGCTGGAGGAGAATGGGGCTACACATCAACAGGTGAGCAGAATAACCTGGTGGAGACACAGGTTAAGGTGTGAAGAAATGCTGGGGGTGGGGTGGGGGGCAATTAAACCAGCCGGAGTCACACCCTAAAGGAAACGGGGCTTATGGCTAGGAATGAGGAAAAGATAAATATGACCTGGATGGAGTTCACCCGTTCACCTCCGTGCAAAAACACTCTCACTCAGGGTAAAGGCAGAATCCTCTGAGGAGGCTAACAGTAGGACACGGCAACGTTTCCCCCGTTGCCGTGCTCTTAAATAGGGAGAAGAAAAAATGATTGATGAATGGCAGGTGTGGATACATGAGTAAGGATGTAACATAATCAGTTACAGCTGTGCAGCCCATAAAACAGAGGACATAGGGGAGGGACCCACGGGGACCTCTGGTGAGGTTAGAGGATCCGTGACGACCTCAGGCAATGATGGAGGACCCGTGATGACCTCAGTAGACCGAGACGACTCAAGCAGAGGACAAGAAAGGTACACCGGGTTACTACGACCGGCAGCAGTGGAGCTCGACGAGGAGAATTCTGGAACAGCTGTGACTGGTTCTCCACACCAAGAGCTAAGCAAGATTCTTCTCATACTGATAATGTGAAGACAAAGAAGAGAACTTGCCTTAGCTTGGGCTCCATCGCCGTCCAGGACTCCAGCAACTCTAGCTGGGACGTCTCGACTCCACTGATGTGGCGTTTCCACCCCGGCTCAGCCACCTCTGATGGGGAGGAAGACACAAACACTGGAACATAGTTACTGGCAGTGGTGGAGCTTTCAGGAGGATTCAGGAGCAGAGGACATCTGCAGCTGGTTCTCCTTACCATGAGCCAGACAAGATTTCTCTAGATCTGCAGAACAAGTACTTGCCCAGACTCCACCGCTGCCCAGGACTCCAGCGACTCTGCTGTGGCAACCCCAGCAGCAGACGTGATGGTGGATGCAGCCCAAGAATCTCCATGCGTGGCGACCGACACAGGTGGAACTCCAGGTGTGGCGGCTAAAGCTGGAGGTTGCCTCATCGAAGATGCCGGCTTCTGTGCTGCTGAAACCAGGGGACACACTCCTGTAGTCTCAAGTTTCAGGACGCTACTAGCATTCTCCTCCCATCCGGGGTGTGGCTGTGGGGCTGGAACGGGACCTTCCAGGGCCACAAGCTTCTCCGCCATCCAGCGGCACCATCCCAGGACTGGCGGACTCTCAGGAGACTCAGGAGGAGACATGGGAGAGGCAGGTGAGGAACCGGTGGCAGCAGCAGGCAGTGAGGACTCAGCTAATGTAAGCTGCTGATGCTGAGCCTCACCACTGGGAATTAGGCAAGGCATTTCATCTTCAAATATAACAGAATGAAAGGGTACTTGCCTTAATTCCCGTGGCATGTTGGTATCTGCTGCTGAATGGCCTCCAGATGTAGCGACCGACACTGGTGGACTTCCCAGAATGGTGGCTGGTGCTGGAGGGTGCGTTACTGCTGGCGCAGAGACCCATGCAGCTGAAGTCAGAGGACACTCTTGTCGGCTCAGTCTCCAGGGCACCGGGGGCACTCTTCTCCCCTCCAAGACATGGTTGCGGGACTGGAATGGAATCCCTCAGGGCCGCAGGCCCCTCCGTCATCCGGCGGCTCTCTCCCAGGATCGGTGGACACATAGGATCCATAGAGTGGAACACGGGAGTAGCAGGTGAGGGAAATATGACAGAAGCAGGCAGTGAGGACTCAGCTAAATTGGGCTGTTGCTGCTGAGCCTCATCACTGGGAATAAGACAAGGCATTTCATCATAAAGTGTTTGAGAATAAAAATGTACTTGCCTTATTTCCCGGGGCGTGATGGTAACTGCTGCTAAAGACTTAGGTGAATCCCTCTTTATGGCTGCAGTGGCCGTGGGCACTATTGTAGAAAACGGAGGAGACGGCCCTGCAGACATGCTGACAGCCCACCACTCAGCAGGAGGAGGAAGGAGGTGACGCTGTGGAGGGGAAGGGGACAGCAGTGAGGGAACAGTTCAGAAACGGTGAGGAGGCTGATGCAGTGGTTCCCCAGAGTGGCGAGGAGGAGACTGTTGGGAAAGCGGAGGCTGCAAAGGTCACCGGGCAAAGAGGAGGAGGCGGCCGAGACAGTGGAGTCCGGGGACGCTCATTTGTCAACACAGGCCTTGGCATGGATGGTGTGCTGGACCTCCTCCCGCGGAATGGCTGAGAAGCTGACGGGGCAGGAACTGGAGCTGGGGGCTGGCAAGGAGCCGATGGCGCTGAAGTCCGGGAACGCTCTCGTTGGCGCAGACCTCGACTCGCTGACAGGGCTCTTCCCGTGATACACCCGCTGCAGATCCTCCATCAGGAAAATCCTCTCCCTTCCCTTGACAAGTAAGAGGAGCCGAGGATGGCACTGCACAACCGCCTCCGTGAGACCCAAACACCACAGAGTATCTTGAGGGGTGGAAGATTGGTGAGTATCAGCAATAAGTCCGTCCATCTCCCGGAGTGCAGTGCAGAGCTCCCTCCCCGACCTCCCTGGATACTCTCTTCTGCCTGCTGGCATCTCAGCGGGCATGGGATGACTAAAAGAGGAGAAAAATAATTACTGGAAAAAGAAAAAAATGTAAACCCACAGAGGCTTTTGTCACACACTGGCTGTGTCCCTCTGTCATAAATCACCCATTTCAAGGGCTGAATAAGACACCAAATGCTCTCTGTGAGTTTGTAACATTTATTAACATAAACACGAACAAACATACAACACTACACTACATATAATGGGGATAATGAAGTTGCTGGAGGAGAACGGGGATATACATCAATAGGTGAAAAGAATAACCTGGTGGAGACACAGGTTAAGGCGTGAGGAAACGCCGGGGGGTTGGGGGGATGGGAAGGCGATTCAACCAGCCAGAGTAACACCCGAAGGATACGGGGCTCATGGCTGGGAATGAGAAAAAGAGAAATATTACATGAATGGAGCTCACCCATTCACCTCCGCGCAAAAACACTGTCACTCAGGGTAAAAGCAGAATCCTTTGAGGAGGCTAACAGTAGAACACGACAATGGGGGAAACGTTGCCATGCTCTTAAATAGGGAGACAGACAAATGATTGTTGAATGACAGGTGTGGATACATGAGTAAGAATGTAACATAATTACTGACAGCTGTGCAGCTCGCGAAACAAGAGTTTGACAGCCGGAAGCTGCACAACGCTGTCAAAATAAAAGCACAGACCAGAAACTAAATAATAATACAAGAATAATATAACACAACCCCAAAAGATGCAATAGCTACAAAATGGCACACAATAAGTAGACAGGACTATAAGGGCAAAGTCAAGAATACAAACAACTCATAAATAAACCGACCAAATGCAGCAGACCATAATAAACAAAAAAACAAACAGACAGAAAGGACTAAACTTAAACTGAAAACTGAGCATTACCCCCACCCGTGCTCAGAATCATGACACACTTGAATTTCCCTTTAGCAGGAGTAAGCAGCAGGAATAAAACCTTGAAGAAACAAAATAAACGTTGGTGTTGATGAAGCAGTCCTGTGTGAGACTGTATGTTTTTATTATTTAGTTCAGTTTATAAACTTTACCAACCCTGTTTTCATGGCTTTTGCCTCTCTTTGCCATAATGGCTATTGTTAAACTGTGATAACCCATGTCACCTCTGTCTGATCTTTTAGATGTTCACCTCTTTTCACCTTCCCTTTTCCTTTTTGGTGTCTCTAGCCCCATTTCCATGATAGGAACCAGGAACCAATTTTGGGGGACAAGAACTTACCTGGTCCTCTCCCATGCTGTGTCTCCATTATGGGTAGTAGAAACCATCACTTTCCAGAGGATTTGTGTGTGCCATAATCGTTTGACAGTTTTAACCACGACACAGCGCTAAGTAAAATATGTTTAAAATATGTTGAAATCAAACAGAAATGATTATGTTAGGAATGAATGTAAAGTGGAGTGGATGTGACCCACTTGCCACAGTTGTTGTGCAGTAATTGTGGAGACCCTGGCGCATGGTATGGACCAACTATCCAGCTATAAGTAGCCTGAGTCGCTGGTCCTGTGACTTGCCTCTCCACTGTTTTTGTCCTACTCCGATGCATAAAAATGGTAAATGGCATTCACTTATATAGCGCTTTTATTCTCATCTCTTGATGACCAAAGCGCTTTACAGATCCTGCTATCCACCCATTCTCACACTGATGGCGGAATGCTACCTAACATGGCGCTTCCAAACCCACTAGGAGCAATTGGGGGTGAAGTGTCTTGCCCAGGGACACAACGGCAGGATATCCGGGGACAGCGGGATTCGAACCGCCAACCATGCGGTTATTGGACGACCGGCTCTACCTCCTGAGCCACTGCCGCCCCCTAAGATAAGATAAGATAAGATAAGATAAGATAAGCCTTTATTAGTCCCACAATGGGAAAATTCCAGGATTGCAACAGCACAGGGACAGCAACACTCAGAGCAATAATTTAGAAGATAAGAAAATAAGAGCAGTGAATATACATATATACAGTACATACATACATACATACGGCAATGTGGTGGCATCAGCCATCACTTTTGGAGAGGTCTGCTGGGGCAGTGCCATTACAGCAGCCGATAGGAAGAGACTGAACAAACTGATCAAGAAAGCTAGCTCTGTCCTGGGGCAACGCCTTGACCCAGTGGAGGAGACAGGAGAGAGAAGGATGGTGGCTAAACTGTCATTTCTGCTGGAGTCCGAGTCCCACCCTATGCAGGACATACTGAACGTACTGATGAGCTCATTTAGCAGCAGACTACATCATCCTAGGTGCGCAACCGAGAGGTTTCGCAGGTCCTTCCTACCTACGGCTGTCAGACTGTATAACCTAAGCAGGGCTGCTCACAGAGATAGCAAAAAAACGTGAAGACCTAATAGTATTGAATGCAAAAGATGCAATAGACTTACACAATGGTCCCCTCCAGTATACAACTAGGACAATATCGGTCACTACGGAGGGTGACAATATGTATGGGTACATATTCATACTATGTAGGATAACTAAGTAGACGGTTATGCTGTTTATTCTATCTAGCTACAATGCTCCGCACTGTGTGTATATACTGTATATTTATATATTTATATGTACATAGTATGTATATTCGCTGCCCTTGTTTTTCTTGTCTTCTTGATTGTTGCTCTGAGTGTTGCTATCCCTGTGCTGTTGCAATCCTGGAATTTCCCCATTGTGGGACTAATAAAGGCTTATCTTATCTTATCTTATATGTACACATAAATATTTAAATATATACACAATGCGGAGCATTGTAGCTAGATGCAATAAACAGCATAACCGTCTACTTAGTTATCCTACATAGTATGAATATGTACCCATATATATTGTCACCCTCCATAGCGACTGATATTGTCCTAGTTGTATACTGGAGGGGACCATTTGTGTTAAGTTTTTTGCGTCCTTTGCATTCAATACTATTAGGTCGTCACGTTTTTTTTGCTATCTCTGCGAGCAGCCCTGCTTAGGTTATAAAGTCCGACAGCCGTAGGTAGGAACGACCTGCAAAACCTCTTGGTCGCGCACCTAGGATGATGTAGTCTACTGCTAAATGAGCTCCTCAGTGCGTTCAGTATGTCCTGCATAGGGTGGGACTCGGACTCCAGCAGAGATGACAGTTTAGCCACCATCCTTCGCTCTCCTATCTCCTCCTCTGGGTCAAGGCGTTGCCCCAGGACAGAGTTAGCTTACTTGATCAGTTTGTTCAGTCTCTTGCTATCGGCTGCTGTAATGCCACTGCCCCAGCAGGCCACTTCAAAAGTGATGGCTGATGCCACCACCGTGTCGTAGAAGGTCTTCAGGAGCACCCCTTGTACACCAAAAGACCTGATCCTCCTCAGTAGGAACAGCCTGCACAGTCCCTTCTTGTAGAGTGCGTCGGTATTGTGTGACCACTCTAGTTTATTGTTCAGATGAACACCCAGGTACTTGTAGGATGTCACCATCTCAATGTCTGTTCCCTGGATGTTTACTGGTGCTGTGAGGGGTTGCCCTTGCCTGCGGCAGTCCACCACCAGCTCCTTAGTCTTTCTCGCGTTGATCTGGAGGCAGTTCCGATGGCACCAGTCCACAAAGTCCTGGATAAGTCCTCTGTACTCAGCTTCATCTCGGTTGGAGATGAGGCCAACGACCTCAGAGTCGTCAGAGAACTTCTGTAGATGGCAGTGTGTTGTGTTGTGTGAGAAGTCCGCAGTATAAAAGGTGAACAGGAAGAGAGCCAAAACCGTTCCCTGGCGGGCCCCCGTGCTGCCGATGATCGTGTCGGACACACAATCCCGGGTTCTCACAAACTGTGGCCGGTTTGTGAGGTAGTCCAGGATCCATGATGACAGGTGCTGGTCCATCCCTGCGCACAGCAGCTTGTCCTTCAGGATCATCGGTTGGATGGTGTTGAAAGCACTGGAGAAGTCAAAGAACGTGATCCTCACCATGTTCCCAGGCTTCTCCAGGTGGTACAGGGAACGGTGAAGGAGGAAGATTCAATTCAATTCAATTCAACTTTATTTATATAGCGCCATTTCACAACAACAGTCATCTCATAGCACTATCAACTGTAGGGGGGGAACCCCCACAGTTGCAGAAAGACCCCAGCAATCAGGTGATCCCCTGTGAGCAAGCACTTGGCGACGGTGGAGAGGAAAAACTCCCTTTTAACAGGAAGAAACCTCCAGCAGAACCAGGCTCAGGGAGGGGCAGTCATCTGCTGCGACTGGCTGGGGGGTGAGGGGACAGAGAAGATGAAAAGAACAGACATGTAGAGAGCAAACAGCACGATGGGGACTCAATCTATGGGAGAGAACAAACAAATGTTAATGACCAGCAAAAAAAAAAAATATTTCATAGAGAGTGAGGAAAGGAGTGAGGCCCAGTGCATTACTGGAGGTCCCCCGGCTGACTAAACCTATTAGCAGCATAACTAAGGGAGGGTTCAGAAACACATGATCCCTCCCTAATTGTAGGCTATATCAAAAAGGTAGGTTTTAACCCTAATCTTAAAAACAGAGATCGAGTCTGACTCCCGAATCCAGATTGGCAGCTGATTCCACAGGAGAGGAGCTTGATAACTGAAGGCTCTGCCTCCCATTGTACTTTTGGAGATTCTAGGTATTACAAGTAGTCCTGCATTTTGGGAGCGTAGTGCTCTGTTAGGATAATACGGTAGTATCAGATATTTTAAATAAAAAGGAGCCTGATTGTTTAGAGCTTTGTAAGTAAGAAGAAGGATTTTAAACTTAATTCTAAACTCTATGGGAAGCCAATGAAGGGAGGCCAGAACCGGAGAGATATGATCTCTCTTTCTAGTACCTGTTAAAACTCTTGCTGCAGCATTTTGGATCAGCTGAAGACTTTTTAAAGATGTTTTAGGACAACCTGATAATAAAGAATTACAATAATCTAATCTCGAGCTAACAAAAGCATGGATCAGTTTCTCAGCATCACTCTGAGACAAGATGCTCCTAATCTTGGCAATATTACGCAAATGATAGAAGGCAGTCTTAGAAACAAATTTAATATGTGAATTGAAGGACAAATCCTGATCAAAAATAACTCCAAGGTTCCTCACAGAGCTATTAAGAGAAAGAGTAACTGCATCCAAACTGAAAGTTTGATTTGGAAAGGAATTTCTAAGGTTTTTTGGACCAACTAGAATGACTTCAGTCTTATCTGAATTTAATAGCAGGAAATTACAAGTCATCCAAGCTTTGATTTCCTTAAGACAGGCTTCTAACTTGGCTAATTGATTACTATCATCTGGCTTCATTGACAGGTATAATTGTGTGTCATCTGCATAACAATGAAAATGTATACAGTGCTTTCTAATAATGTTGCCTAACGGAAGCATATATAAACTAAAAAGAGTAGGGCTTAGCACAGATCCCTGTGGAACTCCATGACTAAGCTTTGAGTTGAAAGAAAACTCATTATTTACATGAACAAACTGGAACCTATCAGATAAATAAGATCTAAACCACTGCAACGAAGTTCCATTAAGTCCAACATAGTGTTCTAATCTATCAAGTAGAATATTATGATCGATAGTATCAAAAGCTGCACTAAGGTCTAAAAGGACAAGTACAGAAACTAGTCCATTATCAGATGCAATGAGGAGGTCGTTAGTGACCTTTGCTAAGGCTGTTTCAGTACTATGATGGATTCTAAACCCAGATTGAAACTCTTCAAGTAAACCATTTCCCTGCAGGTGGTCGAATAATTGCGTAGCAACAACTCTTTCTAAGATTTTTGAAATGAAAGGGAGATTAGAGATTGGTCTATAATTAGCTAAAGCTCCTGGATCTAGCGTTGGCTTTTTGAGTAAGGGTTTAATTACAGCTGTTTTAAAAGCCTGCGGTACATGGCCTAAAGTTAATGAAGAATTGATTATATGAAGAATAAAGCTACCAATAAGTGGGAAGACTTCTTTAAATAACCTAGTAGGAATAGGGTCTAAAAGACAAGTTGAAGGTTTGGATGAGGAAACTATTTTGTCTAACTCACAAAGGTCGATTGGAGTAAACTCATCAAGACAGACATCAAAAGAAGGAGTTGTAGTAGTTACAGTATTTAAGTTAACTGTGGGAAGAATCTGATTGATTTTATCTCTGATGGATGAAATTTTATTATTGAAAAAGTTCATAAAGTCCTGACTAGTAAGCTCTAAGGGAATGCTAGGATTGACAGAGTCCTGACTCTTTGTCAACCTGGCTACAGTACTGAAAAGAAACCTGGGATTATTCTTGTTCTCTTCTATTAATGCAGAGTAATAACTTGTTCTAGCTTTTCTAAGAGATTTTTTATAAATTAAAAGATGATTTCTCCAAGCTAAATAGATTTCATCTAAATTAGTAGAGCACCATTTTCTTTCTAATTGACGAGTCTTCTGTTTTACGATCATTGCATCCTCCACCCCGATGCCATGCTGGTAGGCGAACTGGAGTGGATCCATCACTGGTCCCACCAGGAGGCGGAAGTGAGCAAGGAGCAGTCTCTCCAGGGTCTTCATCATGTGAGATGTCAGGGCCACTGGTCTGTAGCTGTTCAGGTCTCTGGGGTGGGAAGTCTTTGGTACGGATACCACACAAGATGTTTTCCACAACTGTGGTACCCTCCCCAGCTTCAGGCTCAGGTTGAAGATGTGCTCCACAATCCCACACAGCTGGTCTGCACAGGACTTGAGGAACTTCGCGCTGATGCCGTCTAGTCCCGAGGCCTTCCTTGCCTTGATCTTCCTCCACTCCGTCCTCACCTGGGTGTTAGTGAGGGTCAGGTTTGGGGGCTGTGTGCTTGGAGTGGGGGGTGTTGGTGGAGTGGGGTGTGGACAGCATGTCTCGATGACTTTGGAGGCAACAGCGGTTGGTGTGCAGGCGGGGGGGAGGGCGGTTGGTCAAACCTATTAAAAAACAGGTTCAGATTGTTCGCCCACTCCATGCCTCCCGTGGCCTGGGAGGAGGTGTTCTGGAGCCCAGAGATGGTTTTAAGGTTTCTCCAGACCCCACCGATGTCGCTCCGTTGCAGCTTGTCCTCCATCTTCTTCCTGAAGCTGTCCTTGCTTTCTCTGATCTTCCTCCTCAGCTCCCTCTGTACGGACTTCAGCATCTCCCTGTTCCCCGACCTGAAGATCCTCTTCTTCTCTCTCAGAAGCATCATACATGTGTGGCCGCATATATGTGGATGTCTGGATGGTGACCTTTGACATTTTCAGGCATATACAGTGGTGTAAAAAAGTGTTTGCCGCCTTACTGATTTCTCATTTTTTTGTATGTTTGTCACACTTAAATGTTTCAGATCATCAGACAAATTTAAATATTATACAAAGATAACAAAAGTAAACTCAAAATGCAGTTTTTTTAAATGAAAGTGTTTTTCATTTAGGGGAAAAAAAATCCAAAACTTCATGGCCCTGTGTGAAAACGTGACCCCCCCCACCCACAACCACCACCAGGTTAAAACATAAATTAACTGTGGTTTATCACAACTTTTTAAAGCTGAATTCAATTTCTCTAGCCACACCCAGGTCTGATTATTGCCACACCTGTTCTCAATCAGGAAATCACTTAAATAGGACCTGCTTGACAAAGTGAAGTTGACCAAAAGATCCTCAGATGCTAGACATTATGCTGCGATCCAAAGAAATTCAGGAACAAATGAGAAACAAAGTAAAGGGCCTTTTCCACTAGCACGCTTTAGCGCGACACGGGACGGCTCAGCACGCTTTGTACGCTTTTCCACAAGCCCCAACACGGTTTAACAGCCGCAATTCTCAGCCCCGCTGCAGGGCAGGGTACAGCAGTGCTGAGCTGTGCCGTGTTGTGACGTTAACAGACTGGTCGCCGCTGATTGGTCAGGTCGTAACCGGCGCTGATTGGTCAGGTTGTAACCGCCCCTCTCCTCCTCCTCATCTACCAAATCTTCACGACCTTCTCAATAAAGTTTTTGAAAAAAAAAAAAAGAATCTTCACGACTGCCTTTACTCAGCACACAACCACTGTTGGCGGTTCCTTTCAGTGTATTGCTGTGCTATTTTCATTTATTCTCTATCAAAAATGGCTTCGCGTAATAAGGGTGTTCCATGGACCAGTAAGGAGCTGCAGTGTCTGCTCACTGCATTGTCAGACGAACGTATGCAGCGCGAGTTAGACGGAGCTGCCCGGAATGAAAAAATATACCGGGAGGTCTCGACATCGGAGTCCTTTAACGGTGAGTTTTAATTTTTTTTTATTGTGCGTTTTTTCGCAAATATATTCGGTAAGACGCTCAGTTTATTTATGCAATAAAAAAGCTGTTCATTTGTGGATGATGGTCGCTGCTTAATTGCAGCACACTGCGGACTCAAGCTTTTATTTTAATTATTCATGTGAACAATACGCTGAAATAAGCTTATGTATTCTTGTTAAAAACTATTGTGCTGTATTTTATTGTGTGCATTTTCCTTGTAGAATCATCCCACGCGTCCGCCGCGACAGCCCGTCCGGATTATTCAACCAAGCCATCCTGACCCACAGCTGGCAGAGACGCTTCATTCATCCGAGTCGTGACCCAGTTTGGGAAGCTGGTGTAGACACTCAGTGGTCGGCGTGTATAAAATGTCGATTAACCTTCATGTTGTGTTGCAAAGTTTTTTTTTTCTTTTAATATTTTGTATATAATAAAATGGAATTGTTTTGGAAAGTGTGGTTTGTCTGTTATAACACTGAATTATAAAACAGTATAATTTCATAGAAATTCCATTGCCTAATCTGATCAAAATGATACTGATCTTCTTGTCAGGGTCAACCATTGTAAAGGTAATGTAATTTTTAACTAGACCAAAAAACAAATGTTTTTGTAAGCTTTCTGTTCTTTTTATTGAAATATCATAAAAAATTAGCCCCACATGATCCAGTTCTAAACTTTGGGTACATTTTTTATGTTAACTTATAAGAAGTTGCACAGTTGGACTTTAAAATGCAGCAGGAGAGACTGATCAAGCTTACAAGTCAATGTAAAAAAGTAAGTATATGTAAATTGAATGTTCTATCGGCATTCCAAATTCAGAGAATTACAATACTTTAGAAGGAGTGTAGCATCATCTAAACGGAAAATAATAATACTGTTGTTCCAAACGTTGACCTGAAGGTGAAAAACATGAATTTTTTTTAATTCAGTACATCCAAAATGCCCTAGGATGTAAAAAAAATAATAATTTGTTGTAGGCCAGTGTGCCACGTCTCATTATTTAATACGAATAAAAACAAGTTTCAGCTCTTTATTTCTAGGTCATTTGGCAGTTAATTCAAAACAAAAGTGACTTGTGTTGTTGCAGCTTAATTATGAGATAAAATTAATTGTGAGATAAATCCACAGAGCGAGCAAGGCAATAATCCTTGAATCCTTTTTTGTCTAAATAAGGACTCAGTCGGGTGCGTAACGTCACGGGAGTGTGGCCCCGCCTCGCTCAGAATCTGCTGCTGCCCCGCTTCTAAAACCTCCTAACAAACCATCACAGCACAAGCACAACACCAATGGAGACAGAAGCATTCCGAGCCGTACTGAAGTGAACCGAGCCGTACTGAGGTGTGCTGGGCTAGTGGAAAACAGGCTTAATTGAGCTCTATTGGTCTGGAAAAGGCTATAAAGCCATTTCTAAAGCTTTGGGACTCCAGTGAACCACAGTGAAAGCCATTATCCACAAATGGTGAAAATATGGAACAGTGGTGAACCTTTCCAGGAGTGGCCGCTGGCCAAAATTACCCCAAGAGTGCAGTGACGACTCATCCAAGAGGTCATAAAAGACCCCACAACAACATCCAAAGAACTGCAGTGCTCACTTGCCTCAGTTAAGGTCAGTGTTCATTACTCCACCATAAGAAAGGGACTGGGAAAAAGGGGCCTACATGGCAGAGTTCCAAGACAAAAACCACTGCTGAGCAAAAAGAACATAAAGGCTCATCTTAGTTTTGCCAGAAAACATCTTAATGATCCCCAAGACTTTGGGGGAAATACTCTGTGGACTGACAAGACAAAAGTTGAACTTTTTGGAAGGTGTGTGTTGCATTACATCCGGTGTAAAAGTAACACAGCATTTCAAAAAAGGAACATCATACCAACAGTAAAATGTGGTGGTGGTAGTGTGATGGTCTTGGGTTGTTTTGCTGCTTCAGGACCTGGAAGACATGCTGTGGTAAATGGAACCATGAATTCTGCTGTCTACCAAAAAATCCTGAAGGAGACTATCCGGCCATCTATTTGTGACCTCAAGCTGAAGTGTTCTTGGGTTCTGCAGCAGGACAATGATCCAAAACACACCAGCAAGTCCACCTCTGAATGGCATAAGAAAAACAAAACGAAGACTTTGGAGATGCCTAGTCAAAGTCCTGACCTGAATTCGATTGAGATGCTGTGGCATGACCTTAAAAAGGTGGTTCATGCTCGAAAACCCTCCAATGTGGCTGAATTACAACAATTCTACAAAGATGAGTGGGCCAAAATTCCTCCACAGCACTGTAAAAGATTCATTGCCAGTCATCACAAACGCTTGATTGCAATTGTTGCTGCTAAGGGTGTCCCAACCACTTAGCTGGTTGGGCCAACTGGAAAAGCTGTCTCTGAGCCAGCTTTTCCAGACTGATAGATCTCAATTACTTTGTTTCTCATTTGTTCCTGAATTTCTTTGGATCGCAACAGGATGTCTAGCTTTTGAGGATCTTTTGGTCAACTTCACTTTGTCAGGCAAGTCCTATTTACGTGATTTCTTGATTGAGAACAGGTGTGGCAGTAATCAGGCCTTGGTGTGGCTAGAGAAATTGAACTCAGCTTTACAAAGATGTGATAAACCACAGCTAATTTATGTTTTAACATGTGGGGGCAATCACTTTTTCACACAGGGTCATGTACGTTTGGGTTTCTTTTACACTTAAAAATAAACACCTTCATTTAAAAACTGCATTTTGTGTTTGCTTGTGTTATCTTTGTTTAATATTTAAATTTGTTTGATGATATGATAGGCCCTGCTCTTTTTCGTTTATATATGCTTCCGTTAGGCGACATTATTAGAAAGCACTGTATACATTTTCATTGTTGTGCAGATGACACACAATTATACCTGTCAATGAAGCCAGATGATAGTAACCAATTAGCCAAGTTAGAGGCCTGTCTTTAGGAAATCAAAGCTTGGATGACTTGTAATTTCCTGCTATAAAATTCAGATAAGACTGAAGTCATTCTAGTTGGTCCAAAAAAACTTTGAAATACCTTTTCAAATCAAACTCTTAGTTTGGATGTGGTTACTCTTTCTCTGAATAGTTCTGTGAGCAACCTTGGAGTTATTTTTGATCAAGATCTGTTTTTCAATTCACATATTAAATTTGTTTCTAAGACTGCCTTCTATCATTTGCGTATTATTGCCAAGATTAGGAGCATCTTGTCTCAGAGTGATGCTGAAAATCGTATCCATGCTTTTGTTAGCTCTAGATTAGATTATTGTAACTCTTTATTATCAGGTTGTCCTAAAACATCTTTAAAGAGTCTTCAGCTGATCCAAAATGCTGCAGCAAGAGTTTTAACAGGTACTAGAAAGAGAGATCGTATCTCTTCGGTTCTGGCCTCCCTTCATTGGCTTCCCATAGAGTTTAGAATTAAGTTTAAAATCCTTCTTCTCACTTACAAAGCTCGAAACAATCAGGCCTCTTTTTATTTAAAAGATCTGATACTACCCTATCATCCTAACAGAGCACTATGCTGCCAAAATGCTGGATTACTTATAATACCTAGAATCTCCAAAAGTACAATGGGAGGCAGAGCCTTCAGTTATCAAGCTCCTCTCCTGTGGAACCAGCTGCCAATCTGGATTTGGGAGTCAGACTCGATCTCTGTTTTTAAGAATAGAGTTAAAACCTTCGTTTTTTATATAGCCTACAGTTAGGGAGGGATCATGTGTCTCTGAACCCTCCCTTAGTTACACACGTGGACAAAATTGTTGGTACCCCTCTATTAATGAAAACATGGAACAGTGGTGGACCATCCCAGGAGTGGCCGGCCAACCAAAATTATCCCAAGAGCGCAGCGACGACTCATCCAAGAGGTGACAAAAGACCCCACAACAACATCCAAAGAACTGCAGGTCTCCCGTGCCTCAGTTATGGTCAGTGTTCATGACTACATCATAAAAAATAGACTGGGCAACAATGGCCTACATGGCAGAGTTCCAAGATGAAAACCACTGCTGAGCAAAATGAACATAAAGGCTCGTCTCAGTTTTGCCAGAAAACATCTTGATGATCCTCAAGACTTTTGGGGAAATACTCTGAGGACCGAGGAGGCAAAGTTGAACTTTTTGGAAGGTGTGTGTTGCATTACATCCAGCATAAAAATAACACAGCATTTCAAGAAAGGAACATCATACCAACAGTAAAATATGGTGGTGGTAGTGTGATGGTCTGGGATTGTTTTGCTGCTTCAGGACCTGGAAGACTTGCTGTGGTAAATGGAACCATGAATTCTGCTGTCTACCAAAAAATCCTGAAGGAGACTATCCGGCCATCTGTTCGTGACCTCAAGCTGAAGTGCTCTTGGGTTCTGCAGCAGGACAATGATCCAAAACACACCAGCAAGTCCACCTCTGAATGGCTTAAGAAAAAAAAAAAATGAAGACTTTGAAGTGGCTTAGTCAAAGTCCTGACCTGAATTCATTTGAGATGCTTAAAAAGGTGGCTCATGCTCGAAAAACTCTAATGTAGCTGAATTACAACAATTCTGCAAAGATGGGTGGACCAAAATTCCTCCACTGTGCTGTAAAAGAGTCATTGACAGTTATCACAACTGCTTGATTGCAGTCGTTGCTGCTAAGGGTATAATAGGTAAGGGTGTAATGCTGCTAAGGGTGTAATAGGCATCATGCTGTGAGCGACCCCCATGACCTCTCGGCCAGATATGGTTGTGATTCTCTGACCACGGGGCAATTTACATGTGGGGATCCCCACCTGTTTAATGAACTCAGCAGACACAAAATTACCTTCTGACCCTGAATCAACCAATGCCATAGTCCTCCTCTCGACCACCGGCAATTGCACGAGGGCCAAAATTGAAAAATTACCAGGGGGAGTAGTTTAGTCCCATCCGCCAGACCCCACATGGTTACTGACGGGCCGCATGTTTTAGCCACTGGCGACATTCGTCCAGACTGTGGTTTGTTAAACCACAGTATGTTCACACGCCAACTCTTCACCTTCGCCAGCACTCATCGTCAGTCAAGTGCCGAGAGAGCTCCATCGGTTCGGACGAAGAGCTGGCACCCCCAGTGCCAGTAACCATGGCAGATACACGCTCGGCGCGTGGACGAGAGGAGGACTCGCGCGCTCATGGTACCGGTTGTCCAAACCAACTGCCTGATCTATGAGACTGTCCAGAGTCTCCGGGACAGGGTGAACCGCCAGATCATCACGGAGTTGATCATTCAACCTGTGGAGGAACGTACTGGATAACGCAATATCGTTCCACCCCAAATCGGACGCTACAACCCAGACATCCACCGAATACTTATCCACTTACCGAGTGCCCTGGCAGAGCATCATCAGGCGGCTCATAACGTTGCCCTGACTCTTGGTCTGGCCAAACGTGCTAGAGAATGCGGCCACAAATTGATCAAATGTGTACCGCTGCCCCTTGGGGTTATCTGAAGTAGACCATGCCCACTCAAGGGCTCGATCCCCGAGCAACAGAGTAAAGAACTGGATCTTGGCTACGTCCCCCGGATACTCCTCCCCAACCTGCTCCAGGTACATGTGAACTTGAATAAGAAACCCCTTACATTTCCCCACCTCCCCCATGGACGGGGAAGGTATGAGAATGGAGGTATTACAGCGCACCGTAGTGCGCAGAGCAGGCTGAGGAAGGTGGAATGGGAGGGGTGCACTCTCGCTGCCCATGACAACTTCAGTGATTCATGACTAACTTTCATGACTACTTCCAGTGAGCATGCACTTTATAAACTCATTTAAATACAGTTCAGGCATGCAATACATTTCAAATCAATGATTAATGAAACATTTCAAACCATAATTGTCCAACACAGGGGCGGTCATCTTCAACAGTGTTCTGACCAGTATTTCCTGGAAAAATATCAAAGTTTTGAGGCGAGAGGATTATTTTAGGCAGCTAAAACACATTCCAATGTTGACCAAAAGGGAGCACTGTTGGGCTTTGGCTAATGGTAGGAGGCTCCAGGAAGGCGTTTTGACTCTTCTGGTTTGTATCAAAAGGCTTTTAGCACACAAAACTGTCTGAGGGTAAGTGTTCCTAGGGGATTTATGATAACAGTCCCAGCGTCTTCCTGGCACGAAGAGGATCCTTGGGGTCTTAAATCAAGCAAGGAATGTTGCGTTTCAATGCTTTTTTTTAGGAAACAGGGTGAGTTGTAGGTCTCCTGTTCACAGAAACTGTTCATGTAGAATGGAACTCAGATGTAGCGTTACAATTCATTCCCCTAAAAATAAATACATTAATGACTAGGGTCTGCTGTGATGTTTGATGTTGTGTTTAAATGTACAGTTTGTTATGTATATGTTATTTGTTACATTAGTGCCCTCTTAAATGTCTAACCATGTTTTTTTTTTCTTGTAGATGCATTTTACTGCTTTTTTACATCTTGGCTAGGGGACTACAGATGAAAACTAGCCTTTTGGCTAATTCTGGCTTTTTTAACCATGTGTAATCATGTGTTTTATGAAATTGCATTGTCCCTTTTCAAATAAACTAAACTAAACTAAACTAAACTAATAAGTCCATGATTAAAATGAAAATGTGGATGGATTAAAAATCTTCAGACAGTGTCCCTTCACGCATGCCCCCATGCACCGCATCCACACTGGAAGACCCACATGCTCCCTGTCCATTCATTCATTCCCCCCAAAAAATGTTTGCATTAATGTCTAATCTATAGACCCCAGTAGAAAGTCCACAATTAAAATGAGAATGTACTTTACTTGTGTGATTTCAAAACATGCCGCTAAAATGACATTGAAGAATGGGCTTCTGACAGACCTCCTTTTTCCTCATCAAAAGTGCATTGTCATAAAATGCACCATATTAACAATGTGCATGAGACAGCACACTGCTGCACCTCTTTGAAATGAGCCTCCTCCTCCTCCCAGTGCAAAGCTGACACACTGTCTACTGGTAATTAGATGGCATGATGCAAAGTGTGAAAAACAGACAATGCACTGACAGAAACTAACAAAACCAATGGCGTAAGGTGGGAACCACTGCACAAAGTCCACTGTTGACCATCAAAATAGGGCCCTTTATATCAGACAGTGAGAAAAAAGTTATTACAGTGTATGTAAGTATCTGGTTTCAACTGTATAACATTACAGTTTGTATAACATTACAGTTTCTGTTTGAAAGGTTTTGCTTAGATATACAGAGAACTAATCAGTTGATGAGTTTATGTGGGTTGATATGATTGATCTAAAAAAGCACCATGAATAATTGCATTTGCAAACTGATTTTCAGATAATGGTGTTCACTTTTATAGCACTTGTACTCATGTTTGGATGACCAAAGCACTTTACAGATCCTGCTTTCCACCCATTCACACACTGATGGCGGCGGAACTGCCATGCACTGGCGCTGGCCTGACCCACCAAGAGCAAGGGGGTCAGTGTCTTGCTCAAGGACCCTTTGACGTGCAAACTGCAGACAGAGTGGGAATCAAACCACTGATCCTCCGATTAGTAGTCGGCTACACTACAGCTGCGCTACAGTCACCCAGCTGTGCTGATTCTTTAGCCTTAACAATGCAACCAATCTATTTATGTAAATAAGAACATTTCTAAATCAGTACACAACTTGCTATTTAATTTTGGGGGAAAATAAAATCCATCATTAAAAAATGTGCTATAACAGTTATGATAAAGGCAGTCAAACTTTATTCAAATTGTGATACCCTTAATACATTCAAGATTAGCTGGATAAAGGAGTTTTTACAGAATCACGCTTCCTTTTTTTTTTTTGGTAAAAAAAAAAGGTGGGTCAAAACACCCCTAAAAATTCCTCGGACCACAGTTGTTCATACCTGTAACATTATAAGGAATTATGCCCATGTAAGGAGATATTACAATAACTGTGGTCATGTGACTATAGCTGGTCACAGTTACATATGGCCATATAAAGAATTATGCCCATTAAAGAAATTTCTGCAATGTTTCAATTTTGTTAGATGTATTTGTGGTTTTTGCTTTAAAAAAAAAAAAAATGAAAAAAAATTGACATGTTTCGGGACCCAGGAGACAGACACTGACACGGGCAGATAGTGACAATAATCTTTATTAAAGTGAGAGAGTGTGTAGTGCAAGTGTGAGTGCGTGGATAGAGTTCTGGTCACTGGAGCTGAGCGCCCTGGACGGAGACCCGGCAACTCTGGAACATACAAGCACAAACAATTACTTTTGTCCCACGCAAGTGACAAGTTACTAGTAGCGAGGCTTACTTGGTTGTAGCACAGGTTTCATCCTGCTGAGATCCAGCGGCCGTGCAACGTGGAGGTGAAGGTGTCCGTGAACGTGCTGGGGCTTCCACCCGTGGCTGTGACAAAGACAGTTCTTCCCGAGATACCGGCTGTGATCCCACAGACCGGGACGATGACAATCCAGATGATGATGAGGTGAGTGATTCCACAGAACGTGGTGACGATGAAACAACTGATGCTGAAGACAGTAACTCCACTGATAACGGTGGCCAATACTCCTGCAACTGATACAGTAATAGTTCTGGAATTTGAGGAGCAAGACGTACCGGTAGACGTGGTGGTAGCGAACCGCTACGTGAGCGTGTTGGCGTTACCCCGTCAGCTGGGGCCGCAGGTCCGCCGCCAAGGGGGTCCACCTGTGCACAGGGGTTAAGGTTAGGAGTAGAGTAACAGATGGTTCTCTTACGTGTCTGACTCTGAAGAGAAGTCCTAGATGAGGTAAGAGAAGTTCTTGACGAAGCCAGAGAAGTTCCTGACGAGATGAGAGAGAATCCTGACGAGGCCAGAGAGCGAAGTTCAGGTTCTTTCTCCGACGAGGAGGACAGATGACTCCGTGCCGGGCTGTCAGCAACGCTGGCTTTTAACAGCTGTTGATTAACACCTGTTGGTCTGTGCGCAGCTGGAGTTAATGATGCCAATGACGGCCCAGAGGCCGCCATGACAGTACTCCCCCCTCTAGCAGTGCCTCCAGGCACCTGCCCAATCCTACCTGGATTCGCCCGAAGGAAATCGCGAATCAGCTGTTTATCCAGGATCAACGCTGGGCGAATCCAAGAGCGATCCTCCAGTCCAAAGCCCTCCCAGTCCACCAAATACTGAAGACCACGACCCCGCCTGCAGACATCCAGGATGGCAGTCACCCCCCAGGCTGGATGGCCATCGATCATCCTCGGGGGTGCGGGAGCCGTGGGAGCAGGGCACAGGGGATCAGAGACATACGGTTTAACCTGGGAGACATGAAAAGTGGGGCAGATACGCATTGAAGAGGGGAGAGACAAGCGCACAGACACAGGGTTAATAACACGATTAATGGTGTAGGGGCCAATGAAGCGCTTAGTGAGTTTACGTTTTTCAGCCGGTACACCAATATTCCGGGTTGACAACCAGACCTTCTGACCCACCTTATAGTCCGGGGCGAGTCTCCTATGCCGGTTGGCCACCTGGATATTATGCTTAGTGGTCTTCAGCAAGGCTTGACGAGCGAGGAGCCAAACTCGCCGGCAGCGCTTGATATGTGTCTGGACTGAAGGAACCGCTACCTCCTTCTCCTCCTCCAGAAACAACGGAAGATCAAACCCACATGTTGCTTTAAACGGGGAGACGCCCGTGGCCGTGGAGATCGTGGCGTTGTGAGCGTACTCAATCCAGGGCAGGAACTTGCTCCAGGAGGATGAGCAGGAGGAGATGACACAGCGAAGAGCGGCCTCCAGCTCCTGATTAGCCCGCTCGCACTGGCCATTGCTTTGGGGGTGATAACCAGAGGAGAGGCTGGCTGTGGCTCCTAGTGCCGCACAGAAGGCCTTCCAAACTTGAGATACAAACTGGGGTGCTCGATCAGACACAATATCAGCAGGGATGCCATGAAGACGGACCACATGTTGCACCAGGAGGTCCGCAGTCTCCTGGGCCGAAGGCAGACCCCGAAGTGGCACAAAATGGGCCGCCTTCGAGAACCGATCCACGATGGTTAACACCGTGGTATAGTCATCTGAAATGGGTAAACCAGTCACAAAGTCCATCACTACGTGAGACCAGGAGCGTGAAGGAACCGGCAACGGATGTAGTAGGCCCGCCGGGGGGGATGATGTCGTCTTCCCGGTGGCGCACTGAGCGCAGGCCCGGATGTAGCCTACAACGTCCTTCCATAACCCTGGCCACCAGAAGGTCCTTTGGAGAAGATCCACGGTCCGACCCACTCCAGGATGACAAGCCAACTTGGAAGCGTGACCCCACTCGATCACCTTGCCTCGGACAGCGCGTGGAACAAACAAGCGCCCCCCCCCCCAGGGTCCAGCTCGGTCTTCTGAGCCTGGCGAACTGTCTTGCAGATTCCCCAGGATAGGGCACCCACGACGCAGGAAGGCGGCAGGTTAGGGGTCTCCTGGTCCTCAGAGGATGGTGTGTCAAACTGCCGTGAGAGGGCATCCGGCTTACCGTTGTTGCTTCCCGGCCAGTACGTGATGGTAAAGTTAAACCGGCCGAAGAAGAGGGACCAGCGAGCCTGGCGTGCATTCAGGCGCTTAGCCGTCCTGAGGTACTCCAGGTTACGGTGATCAGTCCAAACCACGAACGGCTGAGCAGCCCCCTCCAGCCAATGTCTCCATTCCTCCAAGGCGAGTTTCACTGCCAGTAACTCCCTGTCTCCGATGCTGTAGTTCCTCTCTGCAGGGGTGAGACGGTGAGAGAAAAAAGCACAAGGGCGAATCTTACCATCCTCAGGAGAACGTTGGGAGAGTACTGCTCCAACTCCTGCATCAGACGCGTCCACCTCCACCAAGCACTGCAGCTTCGGGTCCACCTGGGTAAGGACTCGGGCCGAGGCGAACTCCCTCTTGAGCTTCTCAAACACTCCGGCTGCCTCCTTACTCCAGCAAAATGGGGTCTTAGGGGAGGTGAGAGCAGTCAAAGGACGGGCAATATTACCAAAGTTGGGCACGAACCTCCTATAAAAATTAGCAAACCCCAGGAACCCTTGAAGCTGCTTTCTGGAGGTGGGTGCAGGCCAATCCACAACTGCCTTGACCTTGGCAGGGTCAGGGAGCACCTGGTTCCGAGCAATAATAAATCCAAGGAAGGAGGTTTGATCAGTGTGGAACTCACATTTTTCAGCCTTGACGAACAGCTGGTTCTCCAGGAGGCGCTGTAATACCCTGCGGACATGCACCCGATGTTCCTCTAGTGTGCGGGAGAAGATGAGGATGTCATCAAGATAAACAAAAACAAACGAGTTAAGAAAATCCCATAGTACATCATTTATCAAACGCTGGAAGACGGCTGGAGCGTTAGTTAACCCAAACGGCATTACCAGGTACTCAAAATGACCGCTGGGGGTCCGAAAAGCCGTCTTCCACTCATCTCCTTCTCTAATGCGCACTAGATGGTAGGCATTCCTAAGGTCCAGTTTAGTAAACCAGGATGCCCCCTGGAGGGAGTCAAACGCAGTGTTCATCAAGGGCAGAGTATATTTGTCTTTGACTGTTATATCATTCAGTCCCCGGAAGTCGATGCAGGGGCGTAGTGAACCGTCCTTTTTTCCAACAAAAAAAAATCCGGCCCCCACTGCCGAAGACGACGGACGGATGATACCAGAGGCCAAGGACTCCTTGATGTACGTGTCCATGGCCTCACGCTCCGGGGCTGATAGGCTGTAAAGGCGGCTAGCAGGAAGAGGGGCCCCAGCCTTCAGATTGATGGCGCAGTCATACGGACGATGGGGGGGTAAGGACAACGCCCGAGACTTGCCCCAAGTCGTGATAAACCTCTGGCACTTTAGACAAATCCGGTGGGGATGAATCAGGCAGAGGCACCTTAACGGAAGGGGCGCACGCCGCTGATTGGAGGCAGGCGCTAAGGCAGAACGTACTCCATGCCGTTATTCTCCCAGCTTGCCAGTCAAAGGTGGGGTTATGTAGGCGCAGCCAGGGATACCCCAGAATAACGGGCGAAGAAGAAACGGGCAGCACTAGGAACTGAATCTCCTCCCTGTGATTCCCTGAGACAATTATTGACACAGGGGCCGTCTGAAAGTCAATGGTGGTCAAAGAAGCCTTAGACAGGGTAATCAATTTGACAGGGGGTTCTAAAGTCTGACAGCTAAGGCCCATTCGGGTTGCCAGGTCTCTAGAAATGAAATTCTGCTCAGCTCCAGAATCTACTAACGCTAGTGTGGAGTGTTCAGTGTGTGTATGAATAAGTCTGAGGGGTAAACGACAACAAGTAAGGGGTTCTTCTGAGTTCTTGCCCGTGAATCCCCCTACTGCGATCCACGGGCCTTCCCTTTTAACTTATTTGGACATTCGAACACCCCATGTGACTCCTTCCCACAATAGAAACATAGGCCTTGATCCCTACGGTGTTGTCTCTCAGCTGCTGATACCTTAGAATGACCAATGATCATGGCTTCCTGATCCGGGGATTCCTCTGATGCGGGTAAAGCGAGAAGCGGGGAGTTAGGGACACGAGGGCGGGGTTTAACCGAACGGGAAGTAGTTCGCCGTTCAGCCGCCAGCTCCCTTAATCTGCTATCGAGACTAACCGCTAGGGCAATCAAATCTCGCAAATTATCTGGTTTGTCCCGTGCCGCTAACTCATCCTTTAGCTCGTCGTTGAGACTACGTAGGAAAATGCCACATAGTGATGGCTCCCCCCACCCAATCTCTGCAGCCAGGACCCGGAAGTCAATGGCGTAGTCTGCAGCTGATCTCTTTCCCTGCTGTAAGCTCAAAAATCGTTCTGTCAACACCTCACCCCTATCAGTATGATCAAATACAGACAAAAACTCTGACACAAATTCCTGGTAAGAAAGCAGGGGATAGCTTTGTTTAGCCATGATCGAATACGCCCAGTCCAAGGCTCTACCTGCCAGCAAATTTATGACATAGCCTATCCGGCTAGAGTCGAGAGAAAAATCCCCTGGCACACGCAGAAAAACTGACTCACATTGTAATATGAATCCTCGGGCTTCCCCGAGTTTACCGCTGAACCGGGCAGGTGTAGGAATAGGGGTGAGGCGAGAGGACGGGGAGGTGTTAGCTTGTCCTGACGCTAAGCCTGCAGGGGCTGAGATATTTGCGGTCGGGGAAAGCATCTGGTGTCCTTCCAAACGATCCAGCCGACCATTAATTAAGGTTAGTTGATTCAAGATTACCGTCTGCTGGTGAGCTAGTAAATCTACTCGGGCGCTAAGAGTGTTGATTAGGCGCGACAGTGAGCTGTCCGCTGGGTCAACGTGACGGAGTCGTACTGACATGTTTCGGGACCCAGGAGACAGACACTGACACGGGCAGATAGTGACAATAATCTTTATTAAAGTGAGAGAGTGTGTAGTGCAAGTGTGAGTGCGTGGATAGAGTTCTGGTCACTGGAGCTGAGCGCCCTGGACGGAGACCCGGCAACCCTGGAACATACAAGCACAAACAATTACTTTTGTCCCACACAAGTGACAAGCTACTAGTAGCGAGGCTTACTTGGTTGTAGCACAGGTTTCGTCCTGCTGAGATCCAGCGGCCATGCAACGTGGAGGTGAAGGTGTCCGTGAACGTGCTGGGGCTTCCACCCGTGGCTGTGACAAAGACAGTTCTTCCCGAGATACCGGCTGTGATCCCACAGACCGGGACGATGACAATCCAGATGATGACGAGGTGAGTGATTCCACAGAACGTGGTGACGATGAAACAACTGATGCTGAAGACAGTAACTCCACTGATAACGGTGGCCAATACTCCTGCAACTGATACAGTAATAGTTCTGGAATTTGAGGGCAAGACGTACCGGTAGACGTGGTGGTAGCGAACCGCTACGTGAGCGTGTTGGCGTTACCCCGTCAGCTGGGGCCGCAGGTCCGCCGCCAAGGGGGTCCACCTGTGCACAGGGGTTAAGGTTAGGAGTAGAGTAACAGATGGTTCTCTTACGTGTCTGACTCTGAAGAGAAGTCCTAGATGAGGTAAGAGAAGTTCTTGACGAAGCCAGAGAAGTTCCTGACGAGATGAGAGAGAATCCTGACGAGGCCAGAGAGCGAAGTTCAGGTTCTTTCTCCGACGAGGAGGACAGACGACTCCGTGCCGGGCTGTCAGCAACGCTGGCTTTTAACAGCTGTTGATTAACACCTGTTGGTCTGTGCGCAGCTGGAGTTAATGATGCCAATGACAGCCCAGAGGCCGCCATGACAAAAATCTTGTTTTGTTTTCTTCCTAATATACAGTGGATATAAAAAGTCTATACACCCCTGTTCAAATGCCATGTTTCTATGATGTAAAAAAAAAAAATGCATCTGGAAGGATGCCTGTTTGAATGGTGATATGTGTTAGCTTACCATTCTCAGGTGATCTGGCCGTGCTGCAGAAATGCAATCATGGGGATTGCTGCAAAGCTCAAACCACACCACAGCCATGATGCAACGAACCTGCCTACAGTCAAAATCTGCCTTTACACATCTAATTGTTATAGCACACATCACATCAGAGTCACTGAGAGGTCTATCGGATGTAAGACAATCAAGGACTAAACAATATATGATGGTTGTAACAAAATACTATTGCTCTTGCACTAAAGGGAATATCCATAATTCTGTAATAAATAAGCCATAAGATAACCATAAGGCAGGGATGGGCAACTTTGGTGGTAATGAGGGCCACAAACTTTTTCCTCACTTTCCGAGAGCCAGATTTACATGTAAACCTTCGGTGGGGGAGGGGGGGGATTTTCTTCAAAGTCAAAAGTTTCACAGTTAAAACTGAAAATACGAATGAAAATAAAAGCTACTCAGTGTTTTATCATATTAGAATTAAAATTACTGATAAAATTATATCATGACCTAATTTTTAAAACTCTCGCCATCAAAATGATGAGCAAAGAGAAATTCTGGATAGTAATTCACAAAAAACCCAAGAAGAAAAGGAAATATGATGATGAAGAAAATTTTACTGATAAATATGCTACATTTCTGGTTTAAATTAGCCTTTCTTTGCAAATCTATATTTTATTTTGGTATTAGATGTGTAAGCTTCTACTCATAAACTTGCATAATTTTATTTAAAAAAAATTATAACTTTTTAGTTTTACTTTCTAAATCAGTGTTTTTCTGTCATACCCTGCCTCTCGCCCAAAGATGCTGGGATAGGTTCCAGCACCCCCACGACCCGAAAAGGATTAAGCGGAAGAAGATGGATGGATGGATGGATGAAATTTGCCATTTCTTATATAAATTTGCCTTTCAGTTTGAAACGTGTTACTGTAATTACTCCTCAGTGAGGGGCTGTAGCATTTATTGTTGTTTAATTAAAAACAGCCTACTCTACACAACCTAAAAAGCACAGTTTGCTAAGTAAGAATCATCATTGTATGCCAGTGTGTGTTTTAAGTTACGTTTGTCTCTGTGTCCTCGGGGGACACCTCTCTCCACTGTTTTGAATTTGGACAGTGGTACCATTTTAAAATGCTAGTTGTAAGGTTTACAGAATGTTCCTTTAAAACTATCAGAGTTCCAAAGACCAGCCACTCAGATAATAGCAATCTCTTCCTCCCTTATCTCAGTTATGACAACTGAGCTTTGATTTTCTTAAATTAATATATACATTTTTGTGTCATTATCCAACACAGGTCCTTGGGTTTAAATTTGAGTATTCAGCGAGTATTGAGTTTTAAATAGCTGTGACTGAACAGCAATATATTTTGCAACCCAGAATGAGAGCAAATTAGACAGATGTAGTGATTAGCTGTCTTTTCTAGATTATCTACCCACTGAGATGCTTTTCCCCCCACTGCATTACATTTCTTCTATGGCTGACAAAACACCTAGCTGGGGTGGAGGGAATTATCCACATTGTAATGTCCACTAGTGTAAGAAAACAGCTACGTGTCCCACCAAGCCCCAGTACTTATCCTTTCCACCCACCTATGCATTATGCATCCAGTTTGGAAGTCTGAGGTAGAAAATAACTGGATGTTTAGAAGTGAGCACCACCACCTCCAGAAGACAGACAAAAGTCTATCGCAGAAGCAGTCATGCTGTTTGACTGACATGTGATCTTTGGAAAGTGCAGCTCATCAACTGAGCAACAAAATATGAGTGTTGACTGAAAAGAGCAGACAGTAGAAATTGATCGCTTAGTTGAGGCATTAAATAAAAAAAAGAATATCATGGTCATAGATTACCAATTTATGTGAAAAGCTTGCAGCTGTCGCTCTCCTGTACATGGACTCCTTTTTTGCTGGCATTGTATGTATGTATGTAGCTGTTGGGGCTGCTGTGTGAAGATTACATCCTGCCTTGCCTAGCCTAAAAGTAACTTTTACTTTTAGTTTGTCGTTGCTCTCCAAATCTGAGAACAAATGTCAGCTCAGGTTGAAAGCCATGCACAGCAGCGTGACACTCTGTTAGAACAAAAGTACAAAGTCTGCTGGTGCTTAACTGTGACTCCCACACACTTAAGAGTACTATCTGAAAGGCACTATAGAAATTTCCCCTATTGAATCCGTCATCACTATACACACCACAATTCACTGTGATTAGTTCATCTTTCTTGCTCAAGGTTAACCTTCCATAGCTTCACTGACTGTTCCTTGGTAAGTTAATATTGTGTTCTCTAAAACCTGTGAGTAAGATGGCAAAAAGACCTGGAGTAGCTAAAGAGAGGTTGGGTTCTGTAATGTCATTCAATTCTGCTAAAGTGGAAAGAGGCAAGTTTAAGTTACCACAATGGTTAGCATGTTGATTGCACAATGAAGAATAATGACTCTTTTCGCAATTAGACTGGACCCAAATTAAACTCAGGATGGCTTCATAAGTCTCCTTGTATAAAGTTCACACAACTTCTCCTATAAAACGCTTACATGGGCAACCAAATGGGGGGATATGTTGCTCTTGTCTGTTGTGGCTATTGGTTGCAGGGCAGCTTTGTTCTGCTGATTATGAAAGAACCAGTTGAAATATGTAAAGTCAGAATAAGGTAAAGCAGAAGAAACCCAATGTCAAAAGAGGTCAAGAAGCTTCAAATTGTCTATTTCCACTTGAAGTTGGGTGACAAATGCTTAATATTTTACAGACATTTTATTTTTCTTGCTTCATCATTTTCAAATTATGTACAGTGTGTTTGGCACTTTGGCACCCATAGTTGTAAGAGATGGCTTGTTTGACCTTTTTTAGACAGAAGTTAAAACACCCAAAGGTGCTTTACAATGAGTCCATTATTCATTCACTCCGCAGACAGACAATGGTAAGCAACGTCTGTTGCCATAGCTGCCCTGGGCCAGACTGACGGAAACATACACTACCGTTCAAAAGTTTGGGGTCACTTAGAAATTTCCTTATTTTTGAAAGAAAAGCACTGTTTTTTTCAATGAAGATAACTTTAAACTAATCAGAAATACACTTATAATATCTAATATACATTGCTAATGTGGTAAATGACTATTCTAGCTGCAAATGTCTGGTTTTTGGTGCAATATCTACATAGGTGTATAGAGGCTCATTTCCAGCAACTATCACTCCAGTGTTCTAATGGTACAATGTGTTTGCTCATTGCGTCAGAAGGCTAATGGATGATTAGAAAACCCTTGTGCAATCATGTTAGCACAGCTGAAAACAGTTTAGCTGGTTAGAGAAGCTATAAAACTGACCTTCCTTTGAGCAGGTTGAGTATCTGGAAAAAAATATTATTTCAAATACAAATCATTATTTCTAACCTTGTCAATGTCTTGACTATATTTTCTATTCATTTTACAACTCATGGTGGTAAATAAGTGTGAATTTTCATGGAAAACACAAAATAATTGTCTGGGTGACCCCAAACTTTTGAACGGTAGTGTAGCTTCCAATCAGCCAGTGTCATGGACACTGGAAGCAAGGTGGATAAAGTGTCTTGCTCAAGGACCAAAGGGTGGAGGGGGGGATTTGAACAACCAACCCTCCGGTTATTGGACGTCCCGCTCGATTCCTGAGTCACTACCACCCCGAGTATGTTAAGTATGTCACCACCAGTGAGTCCTACCAGGAACACCTTTTGTGGCTCGGATCAAACACCAATCCTGGGACCAGCATTACGACTGAAACCCTACCAGCAGATTCTACCAACAATGGCAATTGTAACAAGGGGGAAATGTCTAACTTTTGGACTAAACTAACAACCTTTCACACCAAAGTCCAATACTGTTCCAGTCAAATTCACGACCTTCCAGATCAGAATCATGCATTCTACCTGTGGCATCAAGAGTGTAAACCATCTTGGTAACCCATATAGGAATGCTGTTTTTCTATTGACACATCATGCACTAACCACAGCCTCTTTAACAATCTTATCAAGAATTTGTGTCTCTGTTAAAAAACATGTAGTCAACTTCAAATATTCATGTGGACAAGTGCAACCAAGCAGCACTAAATTAGCTAAGAAGATGTTGGCTTTGTAAGCAGAAGTGCTATTCCATAATCAAGCAGTATTCAAATATCAACCTAATATTTTTTCTCAGGCAAAGAAAGTTGTATAAATCCCAATGAAATTGGGACATTGTGTAAAATGTAACTAAAAACAATGCAATGAGTTGCAAATCCTTTTTCAACCTACATTCAACTGAATACACTACAAAGACAAGATATTTAATGTTCAAACTGATAAACTTGATTTTTTTTTCAATTAGTCATTCATTTTCAATTTGATTCCTGTAAAAAGCTCCTTAGAAGCCGAACAGAGGCATCATACCGGAGTGGTGGCTCAGTTGGTAGAGCATCCGCCCCACACCCGGGAGGCAGGGGTTCAAATCCCGGCCGGGTCATGCCGAAGACCATATAAAAGTGGAACTTCCTGCTGTCCAGTTTGGTGCCTAGCAATAATGGAATGGAGGAGGGAAATTTGTGGCGGTGCCTTGCATGGCAGTGGACCTCTGACTCTACACTTGGTGTGTGTGATTAACACAGTAGATAGGTAAAACACAATCTCGTTCTACTGTACATGATTGGTTGTACAGTTGAATGACAATAAGGGTGATTTAATTTAATGTTTACTACCTTTCTTTTTAACAGCCCTCAAGAAATGTTTAGGAACTGAGGACACTAATTGTCTTTGTAGGTGGAATTCTTTTCCATTCTTACATGACGTATGACTTCAGTTGCTCAACAGTCTGTGTGTATTTTGCGCTTCATAATATGCCACACATTTTCAATGGGGGACAGGTCTGGACTGCAGGCAGACCAGTCTAGTACCTGCACTCTTTTACTACAAAGCCACACTGTTGTAACACATATAGAATTTTGCTTGTAATATCTTGCTGAAATAAGCAGGGACTTCCCTGGAAAAGACATTGCTTGGATGGCAGCATATGTTGCTCCAAAACCTGTATGTACCGTTCAGCATTAGTGGTGCCTTCACAGATTCTCGTGTTATCCATGCCATGGGCACTAACACACCCTCATATCATCAAAGATGCTGGGTTTTGAACTTGAACAATCTGGTTGGTCCTTTTCCTCGTTAGCCTGGAGAACACAATGTCCATGACTTCCATAACCAACTTGAAATGTGTACTTGTCAAACCACAGCACACTTTCCCACTTTCCATCTGTCCATCTCAGATGAGCTTGGGCCCAGAGCAACCTGCACTGTTTCTCGGTGTTGTTGATACATGGCTTTTGCTTTGCATGGTAAAGGTTTAACTCGCACATGTAGCTGTAGTAACAAACTGTAGTAACTGACAACGGTTTTCCAAAGTGCTCCCGAGCCCATGTGGTAATATCCTTTAGAGAATGATGTTGTTTTTAATGCAGTACCACCTGAGGGACTGAAGTTCACAGTCAGTGTTGGTTTTTGGCCTTGCTGCTTACGTGCAGAAATTTGTCCAGATTATCTGCATCATTTGATGATATTATGGACTATAGATGATGAAATTTCTTGCAGTTGTATGTTGAAAAATGCCGTTCTTAAACTTTTGGACTATTTGCCCATGCAGTTGTTCACAAAGTGGTGAACTTCCCCCCATCCTTGCTTGTGAATGATTGAGCCTCTTGGGGATGCTCCTTTTATATCATGACACTCACCTGTTTCCAATTAACCCGTTCCCCTGTAGAATGTTGCAAAAAGGTGTTTCTTGAGCATTCCTCAGTGTTCCCAGTCCTTTCTTGCCCCTGTCCCAGCTTTTTTGGAACATATTACAGGCCTCAAATTCAAAATGAGTGAATATTTGCAAAAAACAACAAAGTTTATCAGTTTGAACATTAAATATCTTGTTTTTGTATTCAATTAGGTTTTAAAAAAGCATGTATTTGAAAAGGCTTGTTGTAAACTCCCCACCATCAAAAAATTGAACCCCAATTGTGCATATAGCCAGATGACATTCTTACCAGTGTATTAAAAGCAATGCCCTGTACCCCTTTACACTGGCAGCCTTGAACAATTGTCTTACTCACCTGTAGGATAGACCAGTACTGCTGGGTATTAAATTCAGCTTTGAATTGAAGCTATCTCTCTAGACTTAGATGGCCAAAATGCCATGCAACTGATTAATTATAGATAAGTTTACCATACTTATTGTTGCTTTTACAACTGTTTTATATCAACATTTTAATTATTTGCTATTTTTTAACTTCTTAAAATCACCACAATGCCACTGGTAGACAAACCAGACTTTTCCCAACAAAAAAGACATCGACAGCCGTCCAATGGTTTTGCTATGCTTTTGACAATGGTTGCCATAGGGCTTCCTCCCAGGGTGCCAGGATTGGCCGAGAATTCTGTGCTTATTTGCTGCTCCTCTTAAATATCATAATCAGGGCGACTGCATGGGATTCTGAGTTTTATGTAAATGACATATAAGCCGATTACAAGTGAGGCAGTTCCGCTGTAAACATTATTTATTTCATGGACTTTCAATTTTCCCAACCAGATGAGATAAAAGGAGAATAATATTATGGCCATTATCATTGCATTGCATTATTGTTGCATTATGAGGATATTTCTCATGTCACACAAGGTAAGTAGTTTTTCTCCCAGGGACACTGACACAGTTTATCTTCCTTGGTAGTAAGGCAGAGATAAGATAGATGGTTGATTTGCACATCATTGCTATCAGTTTTGATGGTTATAATGGCATTTTTTTCTTCTTTGTGGGAGAAATTGGTGATTTGGAAATGTTTGATGCTTGTGGATGTTGTCAGGTGGCTACAGAACTATTGGAAATGTGAGGAGTCATTTATATTCTCTTTATTTCCTCTTTTTTCTAACTAGTCGTTTGTTCTGCTCATGACCATCACCACTGACCTTGAAATGTACCTGGGGTTTTTTGAGTAAGCTGCAAGGGGGTGAAAAAAGGTGACAACATGAAAACTTCAGGAAATTGCAATTTGGTTATCTAGAGATTAATAAAATGTGCCACAGGGATGGTGTGTACGTTGTTAGCCTTTCTGTCTTTAATTATAAATCAATATAAAAGCGGCATTGTAAAGTAGCAAAATCTTGTTTTTAATTATTATTGGGTAAGATTAGTAATTAACAACCTGACAAAGTAAAGGAATTAAAAGGAATGAAAAAAAAAGAACAGTAACAACATAAATATAACAACATAAATATAAATAACAAGAGCATTGCTGTATACAGTAGATACAGTGCTGTGAAAATTATTTGCCCCTTCTTGGTTTCTAAGATTTTTGCATATTCATCACACTTAAAATGTTTCAGCTCATCAAACAAATTTTTAATATTAGATCAATATTATGATAATTAATTTACTTAATTTAATTTAGAATATTAAAAAAAATAACTTTTTTAAATGAGGACTTAATTTATTAAGGAGAAAAAAAGCTATCCAAACGTACCTGGCCCTATATGAAAAAGATATTAGAATAGAATAGAATAGATTCACTTTATTGATCCCAGACTGGGGAATTACTGATACAGCAGCAAGTCATCAGTCACACACATGATACTATACATATCAAAAAAATGAGAGAAGATTAAGAATAATGTTATAACATAAATCACACACTGCAAGCTAAGAATATACAAAATAAGCAAAAAAATAAAAAAAATAAAACGATATAAAAGTCTATATTCAAATATTCAAGATTCATGGACTCAAAGATTTTATTTTTCAGTACTTCTCCATGTACATAACATACAGGAGAATTGAAATGTCATTTCTCTCTCTATCAGTAGTGTGCGTAATATATAAGAAGAAGGAATATGGATAAAAAACATCAACAGCAGTCTATGTACAATCATGCTACCCGTAGTGCAAATAAAGATACTAAAGATAGCTCTGTACTGTAGCGTTGACCTTGGGTTCCAATCTATAAAATCATTCTTTGCTGAAGAAAAATTGTTTAAACTCAAAAGTCTGGTCATGATCTGCTTCTCTCACCCAAGGACCAGAGCTGTAACACTACTCATCGTCCATAAAGTGGAAGATAATCCCTTCTCCAGTACTTGGTCATTCTCCATTTTCTGCTCTTTGGCAAAGAAATGTTTCAAATGACAGATTTATGGTTGATATAATCGAGACTTGGGGAGTCAAGATTCCTCATTAACCAACCAGACAGTTTTACAATGCCATCTGGTGGATGACACAGGAATATTAATACAGTATTTTTTTTTTCTCTCTCTCCCTCTCTGAAATGGAATCTCTGCAGCTGTGAACAATACATTAATTCATATTCTTTCTCTCAAGACAGCATTGCTACTTAAGAGATGGTTGAACTCTGGAAGATAAGATAAGATAAGCCTTTATTAGTCCCACAATGGGGAAATTCCAGGATTGCAACAGCACAGGAATAGCAACACTCAGAGCAATAATTTAGAAGATAAGAAAATAAGAGCAGTGAATATACATACAGTTAGGCCCAGAAATATTTGGACAGTGATATAAGTTTTGTTATTTTAGCTGTTTACAAAAACATATTCAGGAGACAGTTATATAATCAATATGGGCTTAAAGTGCAGACTCTCAGCTGTAATTTGAGAGTATTCACATCCAAATTGGAACAAGGGTTTAGGAATTACAGCTCTTTAATACGTAGCCGCCTCTTTTTCAAGGGACCAAAAGTAATTGGACAATTGACTCAGAAGGCTGCAAAAAAAAATAACAAGGCTGCATGGGCTCTTCCTTCATTAACCTGTCATCAATTAAGCAGTTAAAAGGTCTGGAGTTGATTCCAGATGTGGTGTTTGCATTTGGAAGCTGTTGCTGTGAACACACAACATGCGGTCAAAGGAGCTCTTAATGGAGGTGAAACAGACCATCCTGAGGCTGAAAAAAAAGAAGAAATCCATCAGAGAGATAGTAGAAATGTTAGGAGTGGCCAAATCAACAGTTTGGTACATTCTGAGAAAAAAAGAGTGCACTGGTGAGCTTGGGAACTCAAAAAGGCCTGGACGTCCACGGAAGACAACAGTGGTGGATGATCGCAGAATCCCTTCACAACATCCATTCAAATGAAGAACACTCTCCAGGAAGTAGGTGTATCAGTATCTAAGTCTACCATAAAGGGAAGACTTCATGAGAGTAAATACAAAGGATTCACCACAAGGTGCAAACCATGAATCAGCCTCAAAAGTAGAAAGGCCAGAATTGGCTTTGCCAAAAAACACCTGAAGAAGCCAGCCCAGTTCTGGAACAGCATTCTTTGGACCGATGAGACTAAGATCGACCTGTACCAGAATGACGGGAAGAAGAAAGTTTGGAGAAGAATTGGAACAGCTCATGATCCAAAGCACTACATCTTCTGTAAAACATGGTGGAGGCAGTGTGATGGCATGGGCATGCATGGCTTCCTATGGCACTGGGTGACTTGTGTTTATTGATGATATGACAAAAGACAGAAGCAGCCGGATGAATTCTGAGGTGTATAGGGATATACTTTCTGCTCAGATTCAGCCAAATGCAGCAAAGTTGATTGGACGGCGCTTCACCAATGATCCAAAACATACTGCAAAAGCAACCCAGGAGTTTTTTAAAGCAAAGAAGTGGAATATTCTGCAATGGCCGAGTCAATCACCAGATCTCAACCCAATCAAGCATGCATTTCACTTGCTCAAGACAAAACTTAAGGCAGAAAGACCCACAAACAAGCAACAACTGAAGACAGCTGCAGTAAAGGCCTGGCAAAGCATCACAAAGGAGTAAACCCAGCGTTTGGTGATGTCCATGGGTTCCAGACTTCAGGCAGTCACTGCCTGCAAAGGATTCTCAACAAAATATTGAAAAGTAACATTTTACTTAAGGTTATGCTTATTTGTCCAATTACTTTTGAGCCCCTGAAATGAGGAGTGTTTGTATAAAAATAGCTACAATTCCTACATGTTTAATCATATATTTTTTGTTCAACCCCTTGAATTAAACCTTAAAGTCTGCACTTCAATTCCGTTGTAGTTGTTTTATTTCAAATCCAATGTGGTGGCATGCAGAGCCCAAATCATGAAGACTGTGTCACTGTCCAAATATTTCTGGGCCTAACTGTATGTACACATAGATATATAAATATATATATACACAGTGCGGAGCATTGTAGCTAGATGGACTAAACAGCATAACCGTCTATTTAGTTACCCTTCATGGTATGAATACAATATGTACCCATACATATTGTCACCCTCCATAGCGACTGATATTGTCCTAGTTGTTTACTGGAGGGGACCATTTGTGTAAGTCTGTTGCATCTTTTGCATTCAGTACTATTAGGTCGTCACATTTTTTTGCTATCTCTGTGAGCAGCCCTGCTTAGGTTATACTTTCTGACAGCCGTAGGTAGGAAGGACCTGCGAAACCTCTCGGTCGCGCACCTAGGATGATATAGTCTACTGCTAAATGAGCTCCTCATTGCATTCGGTATGCCCTGCATAGGGTGGGACTCGGACTCCAGCAGAGATGACAGTTTAGCCACCATCCTTCTCTCCCCTATCTCCTCCACTGGGTCAAGGCGTTGCCCCACGACAGAGCTAGCTTTCTTGATCAGTTTGTTCAGTCTCTTCCTATCGGCTGCTGTAATACCGTTGCCCCAGCAGACCACTCCAAAAGTGATGGCTGATGCCACCACCGTGTCGTAGAATGTCTTCAAGAGCACCCCTTGTACACCAAAAGACCTGAGCGTCCTCAGTAGGAACAGCCTGCACTGTCCCTTCTTGTAGAGTGCGTCAGTATTGTGTGACCAGTCTAGTTTATTGTTCAGATGAACACCCAGGTACTTGTAGGATGTCACCATCTCAATGTCTATTCCCTGGATGTTTACTGGTACTGTGAGGGGTTGTCCTTGCCTGCGGCAATCCACCACCAGCTCCTTAGTTTTCCTCGCGTTGATCTGGAAGCAGTTCCGATGACACCCATCCACGAAGTCCTGGATAAGTCCTCTGTACTCAGCTTCATCTCGGTTGGAGATGAGGCCAACGATCTCAGAGTCGTCAGAGAACTTCTGTAGATGGCAGTGTGTTGTGTTGTGTGAGAAGTCCGCAGTATAAAGGGTGAACAGGAAGGGAGCCAAAACCATTCCCTGGGTGGCCCCCGTGCTGCCGATGATCGTGTCAGACACACAATCCCAGGTTCTCACAAACTGTGGCCGGTTAGTGAGGTAGTCCAGGATCCATGATGACAGGTGCTGGTCCACCCCTGGACACAGCAGCTTGTCCTTCAGGATCATCGGTTGGATGGTGTTGAAAGTACTGGAGAAGTCAAAGAACATGATCCTCACCGCGTTCCCGGGCTTCTCCAGGTGGGACAGGGAACGGTAAAGGAGGAAGATCACTGCATCCTCCACCCCAATGCCATGCTGGTAGGCGAACTGGAGTGGATCCATCACTGCTCCCACCAGGGGGCGGAGGTGAGCAAGGAGCAGTCTCTCCAGGGTCTTCATCATGTGAGACGTCAGGGCCACTGGCCTGTAGCTGTTCAGGTTTTTGGGGTGGAAAGTCTTTGGTACAGGTACCACACAAGAAGTTTTCCACAACTGTGGTACCCTCCCCAGCTTCAGGCTCAGGTTGAAGATGTGCTCCACAATCCCACACAGCTGGTCTGCGCAGGACTTGAGGAGCTTCGCGCTGATGCCGTCCGGTCCCGAGGCCTTCCTCGCCTTGATCTTCCTCAGCTCCGTCCTCACCTGGGTGTTAGTGAGGGTCAGGTTGGGGGGCTGTGTGCTGGGAGTGGGGGGGGGGGGGGGTTGGTGGAGTGGGGTGTGGACAGCAGGTCTTGATGACTTTAGAGGCAGCAGTGGTTGGTGTGCAGGCGGGGGGGAGGGCAGTTAGTCAAACCTATTAAAAAACAGGTTCAGATTGTTTGCCCACTCCCTGCCCCCCGTGGCCTGGGAGGAGGTATTCTGGAGCCCAGAGATGGTTTTAAGGTTTCTCCAGACCCCACTGATGTTGCTGTGTTGCAGCTTGTCCTTCATCTTCTTCCTGAAGCTGTCCTTGCCTTTTCTGTTCTTCCTCCTCAGCTCCCTCTGTACGGACTTCAGCATCTTCCTGTTCCTCGACCTGAAGATCCTCTTCTTCGCTCTCTGAAGTGTTTTTATCTCAGGGTTGATCCAGGGTTTGTTGTTCAAGCAACACCGTATGGTCTTGGTGCGTACGGTGTTGTCCACACAGAAGTTGATGTAGTCCGTGATGGTGTGAGTGAGGCCATCGATGTCCTCACCATGTGGATCGCAGAGCTGCTCCCAGGCAGTGGTTTCAAGACAGTCCTTTAAAGTGTCCATTGCCTCCTCAGACCATATCTTCACCGTGGGTATGACCAGAGGTTGTCTGTGTACTAGGGGTTTGTACACCGGCAGGAGATGAACCAAGTTGTGATCCGATCTCCCGAGTGGGGGGAGTGGTGATGAGGTGTACGCCTCCTTAGTTTTTGCATAGAATAAGACCAGTGTTTTATTGTCTCTAGTGTAGCATGTGCCATACTGGGTGAACGTGGGCAGAATGGGGGACAGTGAAATATGGTTGAAATCACCTGAGATGAGGAGAAGAGCATCTGGGTGTTCTGTCAGCAGCCTGCCAGTTACTGAGTGAATGATGTCACGCGCTGTCCCAGCGTTCGCCGTCGGATTTACATAAATAACAATGCAGATCACGTGTGAGAATTTCCTCGGGAGGTAGGTAGGCCGCATGCTAACAGCTAGCAACTCAATGTCTTTGCTGCAGTGATGTTGTTTAACCGTGATATGTCCCCGTCTGCACCAGCTGTTATTGACATACATTATCACTCCTTCGCCCCTTGCCTTCCCACTGTCTGGTGTCCAGTCTGCCCGTATTGCATGGAAACCCTCCAGTTTGGTGTTAGCATCTGTTGCTAGTTCTGTTAGCCACTTCTCAGTAAACAATATCAAGCTAATCTCTCTGAAGACGCTCTCGTATCGAGCCATAGCCGCTAGCTCATCTGTCTTATTGAGTAGTGATCGAACGTTCCCCATAATAACGGATGGAAGGACGGGTCTGTACCTTATATTTCTCGCCCGCCATCTTGCTCCAGCACGGCATCCACGTTGTTTCTGTCTTATTTCACCCGGTATGTCGAGGTCTTGTACTAGCATCTTGGTCCGGTTAAGTGCTAACAGCTGGTCTCTGCTGTAACGTATCCTGCTAAAAACAGTGGCTCCGTCTGCCGGCTCAGGAGACATTTGGGCGATCCGTGTGTCTGTCCAATGTATAAGGTGTCACCGGATCAGAAAGATTAGCAAGAGAAGCCAGATAGTAAATAGAAATAGGAAGAAATTGATCCGCTGTCACAAAAAGGCAGCCTACTCATGTGGTGCCGGAAGTTGTGAAGGAATGGACAATTGTGGTTTCAAATGCTTTTATTGATATGATTTAATATGTGTTGCCTTATTTTCAGGAAGAAATTAATTTTTACATGCTTACTATCACAAATTAGTTACAGTTACAATGTAGAGACATTGTATGTTCCCTTATTACTGAGTAAAATATCTTATTCACTGAAGTTTAAGGAATTTATGCTTTATTCAGCAACATATGTGTCTTAAGGGGGGATCTCACTTCTCATATCAGATGTCTCTCCTCCCTCCCTCTCTGCTCTTTGGAAGACCATAGCTGGAATTTAACTGACCAACAGAGCTCCAGGCTCCCTTGCATTTCTTTTTTTAGGTTGAGTTTATGACTTCTGCTGGAAAAAGAAGCAGTGTAATTGGGCCAGCTCAGGTTTCATGAAAATCAGTGAAATCCTGCCACACCCGAGAAAAACTTACTTTTTGTTTCCTTTATTCAGTTTTGAGGCGTTGGTCAAGCTGTAAGGAGCAGATTTCTCTGCTCTCTCATTTTATTTTATTTTTTTATCTTCCAAGTAAGGTCCAGAACCTGTCATGCTCTGTGATTTTTTTCCCTTTTCTTTGAAGTTCACTTTTTCTTATTTTAATCTTTTTTCTTTAAATTATCATGTAAGAAGATTTTGTTTGATTTTGTAAGCTTAAACCAACTCATTTAAACCACCAACATCGGAAGAAACGGATTTGTGATGTGTTTTTGCCTCAGTTTGAATTTCTGATGGGACTTTGTACAATAAACTAATTCCTTCTTCAGTGCATAAGAGAAGACCGCAGCCAGCCTGCTGAAGAACCAGCCCTTTGTGATCTAGGGAGTAGGCAATAACCATGGTAAGGAGCCTGTCTGCCAGTATTCCAACAGAACCCACGCCGGTCCAGTTGAAACAGAATCCATTGGACCACTTGCTACCTACTGGGACACAGTGATTCTGCTTGGCTGACAGTCTGTTTAATTTAAACTTAATTCTTTAGAATATTCCTGGTATAAGTTCTTTGAAACTAATTTCATGCAAACCCCAATCAGAATTTTAAAATGCGTTTTGTCCTTTCATTAATTTACGTTCTTTTCAGAGTAACACCAATTTTCTCCATTCATCCATCCATCTTCTACCGCTTTTCCGGAGGTCCGGGTCATAGAGGCAGCAGTTCAAGCAAAGAAGCCCAGACTTCCCTCTCCCCAGCCACCTGCTCCAGCTCTTCAAAGAGGATTCCAAGGCGTTCCCAGACCAGCTGGGAGACATAGTCTCCAACGAGTCCTGGGTCTGCCCCGGGGTCTCCTCCCAGTGGGACGTGCCCGAAACACCTCAAGTGGGAGGCGTCCAGGAGGCATCCTAATCAGATGCCCATACCACCTCAACTGACTCCTTTCAATGTGGAGGAGCAGTGGTTCTACTCTGAGCCTCTCCCGGATGACTGAGATCCTCACTCTATCTCTGAGGATGAGTCCAGCAATCCTACGGAGAAAGCTCATTTCAGCCGCTTGTATCCGCGATCTCGTTCTTTCGGTCACTACCCAAAGCTCGTGACCATAGGTGAGAGTAGGAACATAGATTGACTGGTAAATCGACAGCTTTGCCTTAGAACTAAGCTCCCTCTTCACCACAACAGACTGGCACAACGTCCGCATCACTGCAGATGCTGCTCCAATCCGTCTGTCGATCTCTTGCTCCATTTTCCCCTCACTCGTGAATAAGACCCCAAGATACTTAAACTCCTCCATTTGGGGCAGGAGCCTGTCCCCAACCCAGAGAGGACAATCCACCTTTTTCCGGCTGAGGACCATGGACTCGGACTTGGAGGTGCTGATTCTCATCCCAGCCGCTTCACACTTAGTGGCAAACCGTCCCAGCAAGAGCTGTAGGTCATTGCTGGATGAAGCCAACAGGACAACATCATCTGCAAACAACAGAGATGAGATCCTGTGGTCACCAAGCATGACACCCTCCATTCCCTGGCTGCGCCTAGAAATCCTCTCCATAAAAATTATGAGAAGGCGGAGACCTTGGCGGACCAATTTTCTATTTTTTATAAATAGTTTACTCATTATTTTCTTCATAACATTACATCCATTTTTCTTAACAAATGCTATTTTATGGTTTTCAGTTTCCAGTATACTGACAAGTTAAACTAGTTTATTTGATTCCACAAATGTTTGATTCACAGGTTAAACTCAGTAACTCAATAACAGTCTATGATGCTCATAATGCATGTTGAATTTCCTGTCTCAAGTTACCAAATGTGTTAACCTCTTTTGAGGTTTCTTATTAAACCACTGAAAGACATATGGGAGTTATTGTTCGATTTCGTGTCCATCTTCTTGATGGTCAGCAGACAAGAACTCACAAGGGTTTTTTGTTTTTTTTTTGAGACTGATTCATAATTGGTACAAATAAAGAATTGTTAATAACATTGTCCATTATCTGGACTGGTGCCCTACGAGGATATGAGTGTAATGAAAGGAAATCTTCAAACCCATAAATCCACTACAGTACAGCAATACCGTAATACCCATAGTGCAAGTTCAATGTGGTAGAGGAGATGCAAACAGTGACATTTTGGGATGTGCATGGTCAGTAGTGCAATAACAGACAGCAGCAGGTGTGGCATTTGTGCAAATGGTTGTAGTAAGGTGCAAAGACAAACAGCAAATGGTTGCAGTAAGGTGCAAAGACATACAGCAGCAGATGTTGTACTGTTGGTATGCTGAGTCTTTCTGTGCAAACATCTGATGTAGAGTTATTGTGTGGGTGAGTGTGTTTCCGTCCAGGGGCAGGGGGTGGTGGGGGGAAGGGGGGCAGAATTCAGGGTCCTTAATGCCTGGTGAACAAAGCTGTTTAGCAGTCTTATAAAGTGGGCCTGTAGGCTCCAGTACCTGCTCCCTGAGGGCAGGAAGCTGAAGAGGGAGTGGGAGGGGAGAGGTCACCTGCCATGCTGATGGCTCTGTGGGTGAGGTGAGTGGAGTAGATGTCTGAGAGGGAGGACAGAGGGGCACCAATGATCTTGCTGGGTGTGTTCACTGTCTATTGTAGAGTATTCCAGCAGGAGATGGTGCAGCTTCTTTACCACACTGTGATGCAGCTGGTGAGGATGCTCTCAATGGTTCCCTGGTAAAATGAGCACATGACAGGGGTGGGACTCATACTCTCCTCAGTTTGCAGAAGAAATCGAGGTGAGTTTGAGCCTTCTTTGCCAGTGATATGGTGTTGTTGGACCAGGAGAGATGCTCAGAGATGTGCATCCCAGGAACTTGGTGCTGCTCACCTTCTCCTCAGCTGCTCTGTCAATGGTCATAGCAGGATGCTGTGTGTGTCCTCTCTTGAAGTCAATCACAATCTCCTTGGTTTTCCCATGTTCGGGAAGAGATTATTGTCTTTACACCACTGGACCAGTTGGCTCACCTCATTTCTGTAGTTGGTTTCTTCATTGTTAGTGATGAGTGATTTTTTTTTTTCCGGTTCCAGTTCCGCCGGACCGGTGGTGCCACACGAGTTGGCTGCCCGTTGCAACAGCCTTTTTTTTTATCTTCCTTCTTCTTTCTACACCTTTCACTTTATATATATATCACGGACACACAGATCGCCCCAAAGGTCTCCCGAGTCGGCGGACGGAGCCTCTGTTTACAGCCGGAGACGTTACAGCAGGGAAGAGCTACTGCTAGCTAGCACTCGGCCGCCACCCGATGCTAGCAGAGAGACTCGATATACCGGGAACTGTAGCGAAAACGACGCGGGTGCCGGGCTGGAGTTTGGGCGGCGTGCGGGAAATATAAGACGGAATGATAAAGAGCAATGGCAAGAACCAGGCAGACCGCCCGTAAAATCTGCTGGAGGAGGGGGCCCCCCGGGAGGCAGCTGGCCACCAAGGCTGCTCGGAGAAGCGCTCCGGCCACTGGCGGAGTGAAGAAGCCTTACCGTTACAGGCCCGTGGCTCCGAGAGAGATCCGTCGCTGCCAGAAATCCACGGAGCTGCTCATCCATAAGCTGCCCATCCAGCGCCTGGTGAGGGAGATCGCTCAGGACTTCCAAGACCGACCTGCGCTTCCTGAGCTTCGCCGTCGTGGCTCTGCAGGAGGCCGGCGAGGCCTACCTGGTTGTCTCTTCTTGACTAAGGGGGTCGCCATCATGCCCAAAGACTTCCAGCTGGCCCGCCGCATTCACGGAGAGAGAGCTTGGACTTTCTGCTGCACATTCACCAACCATAATGCTCCGCACTGTGTGTCTATATATATCTATATCTATATCTATATCTATATCTATCTATATATATATATATATATATATATATATATATATATATATAGTAATATGTACATATGTTTACTAGCTGTTCTTGTTTTTTTGTTGCCTTCTGATTGTTGCTCTGAGTGTTGCTATCCCTGTGCTGTTGCAATCCTGGAATTTCCCCATTGTGGGACTAATAAAGGCTTATCTTATCTTATCTTATCTTATCTTATGAGGCCCACCACCGTCATGTTGTCCACAAACTTGATGATGTGGTTGGTGTTGTAGGCTGGTATGCAGTCATGGGTCAGCAGGGTGAAGAGTAGTGGGCTGAGCATGCACTCTTGTGGGGCCCCGTGCTCAGCATGATGGTCTTGGAAGTGTTGCTGCCAACCCACATTTTCTGGGCAGGCCGGTGGTGCAGTGGTTACCACTGTGGCAGCACATTAAAAAGGTTGTGGGCTCGATCCGACCCCCTGACCATCAGTGACCCTTCTGTGTGGAGTTTGCATGTTCTCCCTGTGTCTGCGTGGGTTTGCCACGGGTACTCCGGTTTCCTTCCACAGGCCAAAAACATGCAAGTTAGGTTAACTGGAGACTCTAAAGTGGCCCTAGGTGTGAATGGTGAAAGGATTGGCACCACACCGTGGATTCCTCATCCATCCACGTGGATGCTCTGAATTTCCCTCTGGGATTAATAAAGTATACAAAATACAAAAAACAAAATACAAGTACAAATTTCTGTGGCCTTGTTGTGAGAAAGTCCAGCACCCAGTTACAGAGAGAGGTTTTGAGTCCCAGGTGTCTGAGTTTTTGTATTAGGTGCTGGGGGATGATTGTGTTTAATGCTGAACCAAAGTCCAAGAACATCATTCGTACATAGGAGTTCTTTGAGTCCAGGTGGGTGAAGGCTGGATGGAGAGGAGAAGAGATGGCATCTTCTGTGGATCTGTTTGACCTGTATGCAAACTGAAATGAGTTGTGGGAGGGAGGGAGGATGGACCTGATGTTCTGCATGGCCAGCCGCTCGAAGCACTTCATTATGATGGAGATCAGTGCTACGGGCTGGTAATCATTGTAGCTTGATGGGACGGGCTTTTTTGTGACTGGTATTATGGTAGCAGTTTTGAAACACATGGGGACAACAGCTTGACTAAGGGAGATATTGAAGATGTCGGGCAGGAAATTCTTGAGCTCCTCTGCACAGTCCTTCAGAAAGTGACCTGGTATGTTGTCTGGTCCAGCTGCCTTGCGTGGGTTGATCCTGGACAGGGTCCTCTTCACGCTGGCTGGATCCAGACTTTAAGCCTGCTCGTCTGGGGGAGGAGTGGTCTTTTCTGCTGATGTGCTGTTTTGTGCTTCAAAGCGGCCAAAGAAGTCATTTAGGATGTTAAGCAGTGTGATGACACTCACACAGGTCTGAGGTTTGTAGTTGGTGAAGGTCTGTATGCCACACCAGAGAGACTGTGAATCTCTGATGTTGGTGAAGTGGCCTGATGTTTTCTTACTGTACTGTCGTTTTGCTTCTTTGATACCATGGGATAGGTTGACCCTAGCTGTTGTTAGTCCTGCAGTGTCACTGGCCCTGCAGGCTGCTTCCCAAGCTTTCAGAAGCCTGTGAACCTCTGCTGTCATTGATGGCTTCTGATTAGCACGAACAGTAATGGTTTTGCAATGAGTGACATCATCAATGCATTTAGCTATGAATACTACAACAGCGTACTCCTCTATATTTGTGTGTTCATTGTGAGTAGCTGCATGCTTGAAAATGTCCCAGTCTGTAGTGCTAAAGCCATCTTTCAGAGTATCGGAGGCCCCCCTGGCCACACATGTACCTACTTTTTTGCTGGTCTGATGGCTCTCACTCTGGGTCTGTATGCAGGCCTTAGCAAGATGGTGATGTGATCAGAGAGACCAAGGTGGGGGAGGGGGGAGGCCTTGTATGCTCTCTTGTGTGTAGTGTACACCAAGTCCAGCAGGTTGTCTCCTCTTGTTGGAAAGTCCAACAAGGTTGGTGTAATTTTGGTAGGAGGGCCTTAAATCTGCTCGGCTGAGGTCTCCCTGCCGTGATGAGGAATCCATCTGTGTGCGCTGTTTGTGTCTCACTGATGGCCTGATAGAGTTCATTTAGTGCCTCATTCCTGTCACTGGTGATGGTGGACGAGATGTAAACAGCCACGAGCAGGATGGATATAAACTCTGTCGGTAAGTAGAATGATCCTTTCTTGATAATCATAAACTCCACCAGCGGAGAACAGTGTTTGTGCACCACAGTAGCTTCTCAATGCCAAGCATCACTGATGTATCCCCCTTCCCCTCAGGTTTTTACTCCTTTCTTGAAGACCCGGTCAGCGCAATAGCATGTTTGTCCTGCTAACTGAATAGGAGAATCTGGGATATTGTCTTTTAGCCACAATTCTGTAAAGATAAAAACACAGCAGTTCTGTGCATCACATTGTGTAGATCTCAGGAGCTGTATGTGGTCTATTTTGTTGTCTAGTGAGCATACATTGGCCAGAATGAGGGATGGAATCGGAGGTCTTTGCGGGCTAGCGGCTATTTTTGCTGGGATTCCTCCATGCTTACCCCTTTTCTGCTTCCTTTCACACTGCCTACAGTGTCTCCTCTTGGGATGGGATGCAGCTGGTGAGTCTGTGGATATGGAAGTTTGGTGGAAAAGTCTAGGCCATGGAGTTCCTCTGTAATGCTCTGGTCCAAAACGTAATGTTTGGTCATATTCCTTATTTCCAGAAGGCTGTGGTGACTGTAGCTTGTGCACAACATCATCGGTGAACAACGTGCATCCATATGTGGACATGAAGAACATGAATGTACACTTAAACGTAATTTCGATGACACGAAACACGGAAGAGAGAGAGAGGCCGCTGCATTTCCATGCGCTGCCTACACACGTGGACAAAATTGTTGGTACCCCTCTGTTAATGAAAGAAAAACCCACAATGGTCACAGAAATAACTTGAATCTGACAAAAGTGGTAATAAATAAAAATTCTATGAAAATTAACCAATGAAAATCAGACAGTGCTTTTGAATTGTGGTTCAACAGAATTATTTTAAAAAACAAACTTATGAAACAGGCCTGGACAAAAATGATGGTACCCTTAACTTAATATTTTGTTATACAACCTTTTGAGGCAATCACTGCAATCAAACAATTTCTGTAACTGTCAATGAGACTTCTGCACCTCTCAGCAGGTATTTTGGCCCACTCCTCATGAGCAAACTGCTCCAGTTGTCTCAGGTTTGAAGGGTGCCTTCTCCAGACGGCATGTTTCAGCTCCTTCCACAGATGTTCAATAGGATTTAGATCAGGGCTCATAGAAGGCCACTTTAGAATAGTCCAGTGTTTCGCTCTTAGCCATTCTTGGGTGATTTTAGCTGTGTGTTTTGGGTCATTATCCTGTTGCAAGACCCATGACCTGCGACTGAGACCAAGCTGTCTGACACTGGGCAGCACATTTCTCTCTAGAACACCTTGATAGTCTTGAGATTTCATTGTACCCTGCACAGATTTAAGACACCCTGTGCCAGATGCAGCAAAGCAGCCCCACAACATAACAGAACTTCCTCCATGTTTCACAGTAGGGACAGTGTTCTTTTCTTGATATGCTTCATTTTTGCATCTGTGAACATAGAGCTGATATGCCTTGCCAAAAAGTTCCAGTTTTGTCTCGTCTGTCCATAGGACATTCTCCCAGAAGCTTTGTGGCTTGTCAACATGCAGTTTGGCAAATTCCAGTCTGGCCTTTTTTATGATTTGTTTTCAACAGTGGTGTCCTCCTTGGTCGTCTCCCATGAAGTCCACTTTGGCTGAAACGACGACGGATGGTGCAATCTGACACTGATGTACCTTGACCTTGGAGTTCACCATGAATGTGTTTAGAGATTGTTCTGGGCTCTTTTGTTACCATTCGTATTATCCGTCTCCTCCTGCGGCCACGTCCAGGGAGGTTGGCTACAGTCCAGTGGATCTTAAATTTCTGAATAATATGTGCAGCTGTAGTCACAGGAACATCAAGCTGCTTGGAGATGGTCTTATAGCCTTTACCTTTAACATGCTTGTCTATAATTTTCTTTCTAATCTCCTGAGACAACTCTCTCCTTTGCTTTCTCTGGTCCATGTTTAGTGTGGTTAAACACCATGTCACCAAACAGCACAGTGACTACTTGTCACCCTTTAAATAGGCCGACTGACTGATTACAAGTTTGTAGACACCTGTGATGTTAATTAGAGGACACATCTTGGTTGAACATGTCCCTATGGTCACATTATTTTCAATCTTTTCTAGGGGTACCATCATTTTTGTCCAGGCCTGTTTCATGAGTTTGTTTTTTTAAAGTAATTCTGTTGAACCACAATTCAAAAGCATTGTCTGATTTTCATTGGTTAATTTTCATAGAATGTTTATTTATTACCACTTTTGTCAGATTCAAGTTATTTCTGTGACCATTGTGGGTTTTACTTTCATTAACAGAGGGGTACCAACAATTTTGTCCACGGCTGTATATACATTACATCCATGAAATTATTAACCTTTGTAAAAGTGTTGATCTGCAGTGGTTGTCATGACATAAGACAGTGTAATATAAAAACCATACAACAGTGCAAAATGTAGGAACAGTACCAATAATGTGCATTTGGTAGAAGTCCAAAGTTAAAGGCACAGTTAAACTAAGAGAGTCCTGGGTGTTATCTACCAGACAGAGGTAACTTGTTGTATAGTCTTATTGCATGAATTAGGAAATATTTCTATTAACAGTCCTTATGACATTGGATTATGACACCTAATTGCCCCCTAAGCCAAATAACTGGTTGTGACACCCTTGGTGGTAACAACTGCAATCAAGCATGTGCAATAACTGGCAGAGTCGTTTCCATCAATGCTTTAATTCAGCCACATTGAAAGGTTTAAGCTTGAGATCATTAACTGATGACCAGATATTGCCCTTCAGGATTATTCGGTAGAAAGCATAATTCGTTCTTCCCTCAATTACAGCAAGTCATCCTGGTCCTGAAGCAACAAACCAGTCCCAGACTACCGCCACCATGTTTGACTGTTAGTATGATGTTCTCATTATGAAGTGATGTGTTAATTTTACACCAGATGTAACGGGATGCACACCTTCCAGAAAGTTAAACTTTTGTCTTGTCAATCCATAGAATATTTTCCCAAAAGTCTTGGGGATCATCAAGACGTTTTTGGCAAATGTGAGATGAGACTGCGTTCTTTCTGGTCAGTAGTGGTTATCTCCTTGGATGCCATTTTTCTTTCTTTCTTATTGTTGAATCATGGACCAGTGTCCATACTAAGGCAAGTGAGACCTGCAGTTCCTTATATGTTGTGATGTATTTTTGTTTCTCATCTGTTCTTGGAATTTCTTTAGATCATAGCATGTGTTATTTTTTGAGATTTTTTTAGCCTACTTCACTTTGTCAGACAGGCTTGATTTAAGTGATTTCTTGTTCACTTAAATGAGGTCTGGTTGTGGCTAGTGAAAATAGAATAGAATAGAAGAGGCTTTATTGTCATTGTACAGGTGAACAGCACAACGAAATTGTGTGTGCTCCACCTGGCTACTGCGCAATAAAAAGAGAAGAGTTTGAAAATAAAACAGTTACAGAACACACAGTTAACCATCTGACTGAAGTAAAAATAAAAGTATAAATAATAAATAGCCCATTGGTATATACACAGGTACGGTAGTGGCTTCATGGGTGGAATTATGAACATAAAAGTGCGGAGTGCAGAACACATGATTGAATAAAATGGCCCAAGGATTATGGAAAATATGTACAGTAGTGATTTCATGGTTGGCTCAATATACATGAAAGTGAGGAGTGTAAAGACAGGTGAGTTACAGTGATCATTGGAAGGTCCTCAGTTCTGGGCATGTGAGTGTTCAGAGGGAGGGGCGTGGGAGTGGAGTGTCTGACTGTTTGCAGTTCGGATGGCCCAAGGGAACAAAATGAACTTAGCTTTCCAAAAAAATGTGGTTAATCACAGTTAATTAGTGATGTAACAGTGGGATGATAATTTTTTACATAGGGCCAGGTAGGTTGGGATAGTTTTTTTTTTCTTCTCCTTAATAATTTAAATCATCATTTAAAAACTACCTTTTTTATTTACTCAGTTTATCTTTGGCTAATATGAAAATGTGTTTGATGATCTGAAACACTTAAATGTGACAAATATGTGAAAATTTAAGAACTCAAGAAGGGGGAAAATACTTTTTTTCTCAGCACTGCACTTGCATTGTCTTGAAGTGCCCATTTCACGGGCAGCAGGAAACACCAAGTGCCATCTGTGAGTTTGCAACATTTATTAAAAAGGGGGGAGAACACTTCCGGTTATGGCTGCCACGTAGGACGGACGTGTCTCGCTCTGCTCTGCTCCTGGAGAAAAAAAATCGGCAAATAACTCTCTCATTTGGGACAGAACGTATCCCAGCGTTTGGGCGAGGATATGTCGGCGAAGCCTAAGGCTGGAAAACCAGGAAAAGGAAAAAGCGAGCCGCCGAAACAGTCCAAATTAACGGACTTTCAGGTCTGTGACGCAGCAAACAGGGCTCCATATATGGCGGAGGAGGCTGGCAACGCTGCGATTTCTGCGGGGAATGGCGCAGATGCGCTGATGGCTGCCATGAGTTCAATGAGAGCGGACTTTTCCTCTAGATTTGATGGGATTATGACAGCGTTGGAAGGAATAAGAAAGGAATTGGGTGACTGTGTAGAACGAACGGCGCAGATGGAGCTCCGTCTCGCTAGTGCTGAAGATGACGTCACCCGTCTTCAATTAAAGGTGCGCACTTTGGAAAAAAAAAATAAATCTCTGGAAGATAATATTTTGGATTTGGAATCTCGGTCGAGACAGAATAATTTGAGGCTGGTGGGTCTTCCAGAGGAATCAGAAGGTCGGGACGTATGTTCCTTTCTGGAAAAGTGGATTCCGGAGGTGCTGGGCAGCGAGGAGTTGCAATCAGCAGTGGTTCTGGAAAAAGCACATCGTATTGGCCCACGGAGAGATAAGGGACCGCCGAGGACCTTAATTATGAAGTTTCTTAACAACAGAGACAGGATGAAGATCTTCAACGCTGCACGAGCTAAAAAAGGAGAGATTAAACACCAGGACCAGCAGGTGCGGTTCTACCCAGATTTGGCCACAGGAATCCAGCAATTGAGGAAGCAGTTTGATCCCATACGTAAGGAGCTGCGCAACCTTGGGATTCGTCATGGTGTAATCTATCCTGCGAGACTGCTGACCACGTATGAGGGCAGAACCCACATCTTCAAGACCCCAGAGGAGGCGCAGGAGTTCATCAAGAAGATCAAAGAAGAAGAAGAGACTGGTGGGAGCTAAGCATGAACAAAATATAAGGTAGAATAATTAAGCATTTGCACAGGCATCTGACTGACTTGAAGTAAATAGTAAGTTTACAAAATATAGATTGTATTATATATTAAAAAAACAAAAAACAAAAACAAAACAAAAAAAAAAAACTATGATGTACAAAGTTGTTAAAAATTTTGGAGTTAAGTTGGAAAACTACAGAGGAGAGTTAATGTTACGTCATTAAAAGCAGTAGAGTTAGGGTGATTGGGAGGATGAAGAAGGAGTGGCTTAGGCTGTTCCCCGTGGGTGTGGAACGGTCGATGGCTATATCGGGAGACAGAATTTTTCTTTTGATTTTGGGGGGTTTGCCACAAGTGTGGGAAGGGGAAATTTGTTTGTGTGTAGTTTGTAGGATGAATGTTCAACCACTCATGTTTTTGCTTCTCTGTATGAGCATGTTTACACTGCAAGGTAATCCCAAACTCTCTATTGATCATGGACCAAAGTGTTAATCTTAATTTAACTTCATGGAATTGCAGAGGTCTACAAAATTTAAAAAAAACTTAAACAAGTTATGAATAAAATAAAGGACATGGGTTCAAGAATTGTGTTTTTACAAGAAACTCATCTGATAGAGGAGGATGTTAAAAGAATTAGGAGTAGATGGCAGGGAAGTGTATTCACCTCTTCATTTTCATCCCGAGCCAGGGGAGTTATGACTCTCATACATAAATCAGTTCCTTTTCAAGTGAAAAATGTAATTGGAGACAAATTTGGAAGATATGTAATCATTCAAGGTTCTTTGCTATTAGAAAATATAAATCTTGTGAACTTATATGGTCCCAATATAGATGATCAGAAGTTCTTTGCTAATTTATTTCTCATCTTATCATCACTTACAGGGCAACATATAATAGCAGGGGATTTTAATTGTACATTGAATCCAGGTGTGGATAGATCAACAGGACTGGATTGTACGCACATTGGATGTAGGATGACTATTAATCATTTTATGAAAGAATTGAGATTGTTAGATATATGGAGAGAAATGAAACCACAAGTTAAAGCCTATTCTTGTTATTCCAGTACCTACAAGACATTCTCACGTATTGATTATTTTTTGATTTCCACAGAATTAAGGTCCAAGATTCAAAACTGCTTTTATGATAACATCGTGATCTCTGATCATGCACCCTGTTGTCTAATATATGTAGATAAAAAATTGACAAAGGAATCAGGTAGATGGCAATTTCAGCATAAATGGCTTCAGGATGAGGAATTTGTCAAGTATATAGAAAAACAGATAGACGAGTTCTTTGACATCAATACTACACAAACATCAGCATGTGTAAAGTGGGAGGCTTTCAAAGCTTTTATTAGGGGGCATATTATTAGTTATACAGGATCAAAATCTAAGAAGACTCGAGAGGAGAGAGCTAAATTGGAACATAAAATAAAAAATCTTCAGGAAAAAGTGTATGCAGGAAGTGACCCAAGGTTGGAGAATGAATTACTGATTTTGAGAGCTGAATACGACAAAAAATCAGCGAATAGAGCTGCCTCGAGTCTTCTAAGATTGAAACAATCTTTTTATGAACAAGGTGAAAAATCAGGAAAATTATTAGCATGGCAGATTAAACAATTGGAAATTAAAACACCAATTACCAGTATTATAAGTAACGGACAGGTAGTTATAGATCCTTTAGAAATTAATAGAGCCTTTAGAGATTACTATGAAAAATTATATGATACCAAAAATGAACCTGATTTAACAAAACTAAATGGGTTTTTGAACGAACTATCTATACCGTGTATTCCAAATGAAAACAGGGAGATATTGGAGTCTGAAATTGGTCAAGAAGAAGTTGGGCTAGCCATTGATAATATGAAATCAGGAAAAAGTGCAGGACCAGATGGTCTTCCAGTTGACCTTTATAAAAAATTTAAGAATAAATTAATAAAACCTTTTTTGGAAATGGTTTTAGAAGCATTTCAAAATAATAATTTACCATCATACATAAATAATGCCTTAATTATACTGCTGCCAAAACCAGGTAAGCCCTCTAATAAATGTGAAAATATGAGACCAATAAGCCTATTAAACGCCGACCTTAAGATAATCTGTAAAATTTTAGCAAGACGAATACAAGAAATTTTACCAAATATTATTAATCGAGATCAGAATGGCTTTATAAAGGGTAGACAAGGCTTCCATAATGTAAGAAGACTATTTAATATTATTTATTTTAATAAAGAAGCACCGGATACAGCTCTCCTATCATTGGACGCCGAAAAGGCCTTTGATAGAGTTGAATGGCCCTTTCTTTTTGAAGTCCTACAAAGGTTTGGACTTGGAAATAATTTCATAAAATGGGTTCAAATAATATACAATAATGCTACAGCAGAAATCCTAACAAATAACAATATTTCAAAACCAATAAAAATCAATAGAGGATGTCGACAAGGCTGTCCACTCTCACCTTTACTGTTTACTATGGCAATTGAACCTTTAGCGATAGCGATACGTTTACATTCACAAATATATGGAATTAAAGTTGGACCAACAGAACATAAAATCTCCCTGTACGCCGATGATATAATTTTGTTTATGTCGAATCTAAAAAAATCAATTCCAACCTTGTTGAATTTAATAAAGAATTTTGGGGAAATATCAGGATATAAAATAAATAAAACTAAATCTTCAATATTAATGCTAAATGAGACCCAGAGAAATTACCCAGCCCCTGAGGTAAATCAATTCAATGTTGTAAATCAGTTTAAATATTTAGGAATCCAAATTATGCCTAAGCTAGAATCAGTCGCCAGTGTCAACTATGAAGCCTTAATGTCAGATATCAGTGAGTTAACTCAGAGATGGATGTCACTACCAATGTCGATGATCGGGAGAATCAATATACTTAAAAGTAATATTTTACCTAAAATACTTTATTTATTTCAATACATTCCCTTATCACCACCTTTAGATCTATTCTCAAGAATAAAAAAAAAGTTAGTGGAATTTATATGGAACAACAGGAGGGCTAGATTACGTCTGTCTTTATTATATTTACCATTTGATCGTGGAGGTCTGAAATGTCCAAATTTTATGTTGTATTATTGGTCGGCACAACTGAGGTCTATGACATATTATTTTTCATCAAATGATCTCCCTCACTGGACTGAAATGGAATCATACAATTTACCTTTACCTCTTCCCATATTCATATACTCAGATTCGGCAAAAAAATTACAAAAACAAGTTAAAAATCCATTTGTAAAGCATATGATCAAAATATGGTGTGAAGCTAAAAACTATTTAAAAGAACCACAGTTATTGTCACAATTTAGTCCAATATGGGGTAATCAATATTTTAAACCAGGGAGAGCGGACGCTGTATTTAAAGTATGGAATTTAAAAGGGATACAAAAGATTCAGGATTTATATTTGCCATGTGCAGACAACATAATGTCTTTTGAAGAGCTGAGGATCAAATTTAATCTCAATAGAACACATTTTTTTAAATATCTTCAACTTAGAAACTTTATTCGATCAAATCAAAATAAAGCTCTCACTCGACCTATTTATTCATCCTTGGAAAAAATGATGATGAAAGATAGTAAAAGAAAGGGTATTATTTCAGAGTTTTATAACTCATTGACACTATCTTCAAGTGAAAATTCACTGAAAAGATTAAACTACTGGAAAGAAGATCTGCAAATTGAAATTTCAGAGGAACAATGGGAATTGGCTTGTACAGAAGCTCAAACCAAATCAATAAATGCACGCCTTAAATTGATACATTTCAAATGGTTAATGCGGATGTATGTTACACCGGAGGAGTTAAATAGATATAACAAAAATATACCAGATACATGCACAAAATGCATGGAAAGTAAAGGAACCCTATTTCATTGTTTATGGGAATGTAGATTAATAAGAATGTTTTGGGAAGAGGTGAGGGTAACAATTGAAAAAATAATCTCAAAACAAATCATATTGAATCCTAAACTGGTTTTGTTGGGTCTGTACCCAGAAAAGCATAATTTCAATAAAAGTGAAAGAACATTCATAGACCTCAGTTTGCTTAATGCCAAAAAATGTATTGCACTATTATGGAAAAAGACTCATAGACCAGATGTGACTCAGTGGTTAAGACAGATGTTAACAAACCTTCCATTAGAAAGAATAACATATATACTGAAATCAAAGGAAATTGTGTTTGAGAATATATGGAGACCTTTTATTGATTATGTAAAAAATTTAAACATAACTCTTGAAGAAGAAGGTGAATGATGTGTGTGGACCTTGTAAATTCCAAACTGGTGAACATAATATGTATACTTATGTATTGGATTGTCTAGACTAAACAGAGGAGCATTGTTGAAGACTTGATTTTGTTGGTGGTTGTTGGTGTTTTTAGTGCATTTTTTTTTTTTTTGTAGTACTTTAGTGTTAGTGTTTGATTGTTTGTATCATGTTTGTTAAAAAAAAAAAAAAAGGTTCAATAAAGATATTGTGGAAAAAAAAAAGGGGGGGAGAAGAACAGCCCGGGGGAGAAGAACAGCCCGGGGGAGAAGAACAGCCCGGGAACACAACGGCTGAGATGCTCAGAGATGCCAGGGAACCAGAGACAGTTTCAGCCAGAGCACACCCGAGAAGCAGCGGGGCTCACGGCTGAGAAAATTGAGGGAAAAGGACGATACCTGGTCAGAGCTCAACGCACTCTCCTCATCGGCTGCAGACAATACATTCAGACTCCTTCCTGACATCTGAGGGTGTGTCAGTAGGGGCAACAACAGAGAAGGTTGTCGTGCGTTTTAAATACCCTTCTCATAATGGTTAACAAGTGTGGATCCATGAGTTGAGAAAATAACAGCATGAATAACAGTTGTACAGCTCCAAACAGTTTGAAAGCCTGAAGCTGTACAGCACTGTCAAATTAAAACGCAAACCGGAAACCAAAAAGATACAAACACAACAGAAACCAAAATGTACTTAATACTACAGATATACAATGACAACAATTAAACATGAACCAAGTACAGCTGACATGACAACAAATAAACAAGCAGACAGAAAACACTAAACTAGAAAGGGAACTGGGCATGGCACCCACCCATGCCCCAGGATCATGACATAGCCCCCTCCTCAACGGGTGGAAACTCAGACATCCCAGGCTAACACCACAACCTCCCCCCACCACACACACAGAAGACCCCCCCACAACAAGAAAAACAACCCACCCTAGGGGGGAGGAGGGGGAACCCAGGCATGGAGGGACCGAGACCAAGCAAACAAACAAACAAACAAAAAAAAAAAAAAAAAAGAAAACACTCATGAACCACACACTGCCACAGTTATGGTGACCCAAACTCTGGGGAACTACAAGGTGGGAAAAGGCAGTTCAGGTGGTCTACACGAGTCCCAAGGCCATCGACGCTTGTGATGGAGTAAGTCGGGTGGCCTCACCAAACTCCACAGCCACCACAGCAAGAGGAATAGTCCATCGGGTGGCCTTCCAGAGTTCATGGGCCAGCAGACCACGGGGCACCACACGCCCCCCACCCGGAGGTGGCAGCGACCAACCAGATAAGGGAGCCGCAGCTTGGCAGGGACCTTGGATGAGGTGAGGAGATCTAACACAACCTCAGACGAAGACATAGCACCAACAACGGCCCCGGACTGGGGCATAGCTGCACCCACAGAGGCGCCGCACTGGGGCGGCACACCCATGGCAGCCCCGGCCCGGGGCGTAGCACCCCTGGCGGCCCTGGGCTGGGGCGTAGCACCCATGGGGGCCCCGGACTGGGGTGTAGCACCCTTGGTAACCCTGGACCAGAACATGGTACCCAGGATGCCCAGGCTGATCCACGAGAGCACCACGCCAAGGAGGTGGCCAACCAATGGGGCCCCAGGATGAGGTGCTGCACCCGCGGAGGCCCCAGACTGGGGCGTAGTCGCACCTGGGGAGGCCACGGAATGGGGCGCAGCTGCACCCGCGGAGGCCCCGGATGGAAGGGGAGCAGCATGCATGGCGGCCTCGGACGGAGGGGGAGCAGCACCCATGGAGACCTCAGATGGAGGGAGAGCAGCACCCATGGATACCTCAACCGGAGGGGGAGCAGCACCCATGGAGACCTCGGTGACCCTAGATAGTAGCTCAGGCTAAGGAACAGAGACAGACACACACACTGGGTCAGGGTCACCAGCAGCAGTGGAGCCCGGTAAGGAGGGCTCAGGTGCGGCTGACGGCTGCACCTGGACCTCCTCACCAAGAGCCAGGCAAGATCTTTCTAGAACAGAGAACATGAAAACAAGAAAGAGCACTTGACTGACCTCGAGCTCTACTGCTGTCCAGGACTCCGGCGATCCTTCTGCAGCAGCCCTAGCAGCAGGCATGATGGTGGATGCAGCCAGTGGAACTCCAGGTGTGATGACCGGCACTGGTGGATCTCCTGGCGGGGTGACTGACGCTGGGGGTCACCTCACCGTCGGTGTTGGCTACCTTACTGCTGAACCCAGGGAACCCTTATCTGTCGGCTCAGGATTCGGGGCACTGGCGGACCATTCCTCCCGTCCTGAACATGGGCTGGGGCTGGGGCAGGGACTCCCAGAACTGCATTGTCCGGTGGCTCCTGCCCAGGACTGGTGGGTTCTTGGAGGCCACAGAAGATGACACAAGAGAGGAAGGCAAGGGTGAGGCAACAGTAGCAGGTGATGAGGACTCAGGTAAGTATGGCTGTGGTTGCTGAGCCTCATCCCTGGGAATAAGGCTAGGTATTTCATTAAAATGAGAAGAGGAATGAAACCCCACTTGCCTTATTACCCAGTGCATGATGGCTCCTGCTACTGAAGATGGGCCAGATGGTGCTCCTCTGGCCACCGCTGATGTACTCTGGGCAGAAGGCGGAGGCTCAGGCTCCTGGGGCGGAGGCTGGGCACCGGAGCTCGAGGCTGCTTCCTTGTAAACCTGGCCCTCGGCGCTGATGACTGAAGGTCTCCAACCAAGCTGTGAGGGTCCGTCCGGAGGATAGAGATGGTATAGAGCAAGCTTGCATACCTGGGGTAACTGCCTTACCCTGGATGCACCTCCACACTGGCCGACACTCCCGCCATGTTCCTAAAGACTTCTTTAAACGAGCGGGAGGTGAGCGCGGCATCAACATAGTCCTGGGCCAAGTCCGCTGCCTGCAGTTCATCAATGGTGGGGCCCCCGCCTTCTGATTTGCCTCGGTTAGCAGGGCCCTGATGCGCTGGTGACATACCCACGGCGCGCATGAAAAACAGAAGGGGAGAAAAAATGATTGTGAAAAAAAAGAAACGCAAACTTACAGAGGCTGGTGTCACACTGGTTGCACCCTTCTATAATGAAGCACCCGTTTCACGGGCAACAGGAAACACCAAGCACCGTCTGTGAGTTTGTAACATTTATTAAAAGGAACATAAACAAAACATACGAAACACACTTAAACATAAAGGAGAAAATACACATACCGGAGGGGAGGGGAGCTCACAACCAAGGGGGAGCAGAACAGCCCGGGAACACCACGGCTGAGGCGCTCGGAGATGCCGGGGAACCAGAGACAGCTTCAGCCAAAGCACACTCAAGAAGCAGCAGGGCTCACTGCTCAGGGAATTGAGGGAAAAGGACTATACCTGGTCAGAGCTCAACACACTCTCCTCATCGGCTGCAGGCAATACACTCAGACTCCTTCCTGACTTCTGAGGATGTGTCAGTAGGGCGCAACAACAGAGAAGGTTGTTGTGCATTTTAAATACCCTTCTCATAATGGTTAACAAGTGTGGATCCATGAGTTGAGAAAATAACAGCATGAATAGCAGCTGTGCAGCTCCAAACAGTTTGAAAGCCGGAAGCTGCACAGCGCTGTCAAAATAAAACACAAACCGGAAACCAAAAAGATACAAACACAACAGAACATAAAATGTACATAATACTACAGATGTACAGTGACAAGAATTAAACATGAACCAAGTACAGCTGATATGACAACAAAGAAATAAGCCGACAGAAAACACTAAACTAGACTGGGAAATGGGCACGGCACCCACCTGTGCCCCAGGATCATGACATGCATAGAGAGAATGTAATACTTCTTCTGCTTCTTCTTCTTTCGGCTGCTCCCTTTAGGGGTTGCCACAGCAGATCATCTCCATCTCTCTCTATCCCTTGCATCTTCCTCTGTAACACCACCCCTCTCCATGTCCTCCTTCACTACATCCATCAATCTTTTCTGTGGTCTTCCTCTTTTCCTCCTGCCTTGCAGCCCCATTTTCAACATCCTTTGTCCAATACTGTACATCCACTGTCCACTAATGTACAGTATTGTGCAAAAGTTTTAAGCACCTCCTCTTTTTCCTTATATTTTCAGTGGAAGGTGCCAGGCTATCTCAGAATTTTTTAAAGTAGTCTAACGCATTAGTTCTCCAGGCTTTCTGAAGGTTTTTCAGTCTTTTTTGGGCACTGACTACATTTTCGCTCATTTTTAGTTTAGTCTTTGTATCTGAACATTGTCCAAACTCCACATTTTTTTTGAGGAAACTGAACAAATGAAGGACAGAAGAACTGTATTTGAAATGCATGTCTTCTTTTTTTGTGGACTGGGCGGCAGTCAAAGGCAGAGACCTCGGTGGTCTGATCCGCAGCTTGTTAACCTTGCTTCTGGAACGTGGATAATTACCTCTCTGGCAGGGGAGGAGCTTGAGCTTGAAAACAAGTTTGACTGACCTCAATGCACAGCGTGGCTTCTAGCACCAGTCTCTGGGAGAGGGGTTGGACCTTGGCCTTTTCTAAGAAGAGTTATCCCAGGTGATAGGTGGTGAGCTTCAGTGGGTAATGTGGTACCCCCCCCACCCGCCCCGCCATTCTGGCCTCCACTACAGTGGGGAAAATAAGTATTGAACACATCAACATTTTTCTAATTAAACATATTTCTGATGGAGCCATTGACCTGAGATTTTCGCCAGATATCAGTAACATCCCAAGTAATCCAGACTTACAAAGATAAGGGATAAGGACCTGTACTTATATAGCGCTTTTCTAGTCTCAAAGACCACTCAAAGCGCTTCACTAGTACTAACCCTCTATTCTAAGGGCCTATAGGAGACAGATATCTAGGGACAATTTAGAACAACCAATAAACCTAGCATGCATATCTTTGGATTGTGGGAGGAAACCGGAGCCCCTGGAGTAAACCCACGCAACACAGAGAGAACATGCAAACTCCACACAGAAAGGTTCCTACCCCTGACAGCCTGGGGATTTGAACCTGGAACCTTCTAGCTGTTAGGCAACAGTGCTAACCACTGCACCACCATGCTGCCCATCAAGATATCAAGGCAACTATGTTCACAAAACTAGTTATATTTAATAAAGTGGAATGACACAGGGAATAAGTATTGAACACACAAAAAAAGGTGCAAAAAGGCACAGAAAGCCAAGAAACCAGCTGAAATCCATCAGAAATTAGGAAGACAAACCATCCCGTATCAGTGCAAATTAACTTCAGCTGGTTAAGTTCTGACTAACAGCCTTTAAAAAGGTCTGTGCATATCAGATTGTTACACCACAAAGAACTTATGATGAGTAGAAGCAAAAAGCTCTCTCTAGACCTTCGCAACCTTATTGCTGCAAAACATAATGATGACATTGGTTATAGACATATTTCTTAGCTGCTGAATATTCCAGTGAGCACTGTTGGAGCCATCATTCAGAAGTAGAAAGAACATCATTTTACCATAGACCGGCCATGACCAAGAGCTCCTCGCAAGATTTCTGACAGAGGAGTAAAAAAGAATTATCAGAAGAGTTATCCAAGAGGCAAAGACCACTCGTGGAGAGCTCCAGAAAGACCTGGAGTTAGCAGGTACTGCTCTTTCAAAGAAAACAATAATAATAATTCACTCAACCAACATGGACTCTATGCCCACTCACCTCGCAAGACTCCATTGTTGAAGAAAAAGCATGTTGAAGCTCATTTAAAGTTTGCTGCACAACATTTGGGCGAGCCGATAAATTACTGGGAGTGTGTGGTAAATGGAACCATGAATTCTGCTGTCTACCAAAAAATCCTGAAGGAGAACGCTCAGTCATCTGTTCGTGACCTCAAGCTGAAGCGCCCTTGTGTTCTGAAGTAGGACAATGATCTAAAACACACCACCAAGTCCACCTCTGAATGGCTTAAGAAAAACAAAATGGGGACTTTGGAGTGACAAAGTCAAAGTCCTGACCTGAATCTGATTGAGATGCTGTGGCATGACCTTAAAAAGGCAGTTAATGCTCAAAAACCCTCCAATGTGGCTGAATTAATTCAATTCAATTCAATTCAATTCAACTTTATTTATATAGCGCCATTTCACAACAACAGTCATCTCATAGCACTATCAACTGTAGGGGGAACCCCCACAGTTGCAGAAAGACCCCAGCAATCAGGCGATCCCCTGTGAGCAAGCACTTGGAGACGGTGGAGAGGAAAAACTCCCTTTTAACAGGAAGAAACCTCCAGCAGAACCAGGCTCAGGGAGGGGCAGTCATCTGCTGCGACTGGCTGGGGAGTGAGGGGATAGAGAAGATGAAAAGAACAGACATGTAGAGAGCAAACAGCACGATGGGGACTCAATCTGTGGGAGAGAACAAACAAATGTTAATGACCAGCAAAAAAAAACTATTTCATTGAGAGTGAGGAAAGGAGTGAGGCCCAGTGCATTACTGGAGGTCCCCCGGCTGACTAAACCTATTAGCAGCATAACTAAGGGAGGGTTCAGAAACATATGATCCCTCCCTAATTGTAGGCTATATCAAAAAGGTAGGTTTTAGCCCTATTCTTAAAAACAGAGATCGAGTCTGACTCCCGAATCCAGATTGGCAGCTGGTTCAGGAGGAGAGGAGCTTGATAACTGAAGGCTCTGCCTCCCATTGTACTTTTGGAGATTCTAGGTATTACAAGTAATCCTGCATTTTGGGAGCGTAATGCTCTGTTAGGATAATACGGTAGTATCAGATCTTTAAAATAAAAAGGAGCCTGATTGTTTAGAGCTTTGTAAGTAAGAAGAAGGATTTTAAACTTCAATTCTGCAAAAAATTTTAAACAACAATTCTGCCAAAATGAGTGGGCAAAAATTCCTCCACAGTGCTGTAAAAGACTCATTGCCAGTTATCGCAAACACTTGATTGCAGTTGTTGCTGCTAAGGGTGGCCCAACCAGTTATTAGGTTTAGGGGGCAATGACTTTTTCACACATGGCCATTTAGGTTTGTTTTTTTCCCCCTTAATAATAAACACCTCCATTTAAAAACTGCATTTTGTGTTTACTTGTGTTATCTGTGTCTAATATTTAATTTTTTTGATGATCTGAAACATTTTAAGTGTGACAAACATACAAAAAATGAGAAATCAAGAAGGGGACAAACACTTTTTCACACCACTCTATCTATCTATCTATCTATCTATCTATCTATCTATCTATCTATCTATCTATCTATCTATACCGAATCCCTGGAAAAGCAGTAGAAAATGGATGGATGGATGGATGGATGGATGGATGGATGGATGGATGGATGGATGGATGGATGATGGATGAATGGTCTTTTAGAAATAGGAAAAAATCCAAGAAAAGACCTGACACAGGGCCAGCGAGGTGAACTTGGCCTTTCAGTCGATCCATCTACGATTGACTGAAGCTTCATCAGAATGGTCTCAGTCGAAGGGCGGCTGTCAAGAAGTCATTCTTTAGGAAGAGGAACAGGGAGAATAGGCTGACTTATGCTAAACACAATAACTAAACTGTGAACCAGTGGAAACAGATGTTATGAAGTGATCCAAATCGAAATTTAAAATGTGGGATCATCTTGACAAAGAATCCAACAAAAGCCTCCCAGCATCCAAAGAGCAGAAGCTGAACATCTTTTAAGAAGCCTGGTAAATGATCCTCAAAAATTACTTGAAGAAACAAAGAGAGTTCAGACTGTGTTGACCAATAAAGATGGTCAGGCCAGCTATTGATTTTCAAGTTTGTTAGAGTTGTACAAACTCTATTTTGCCTTGTATACTGTATTTCAGTTTTTGTCTGCATGTTTCTATAAATCCTTTCATTTATTTCCAATTTTTGTAGAAAATACAAGGAAATGAGATGGTGCCTGAAACTACTGTTCTGTAAAATATTGTATATAGCAATATTTCTGTTTATTCAATTCACATTTTCCTTCTCCATTGGCCGGTATTAATTACAGATGCTAGTCCTCATTCCACCAGGCACAGTTAATAACGTGCCCACTGTTGTGTCCATAATTGGGTAAAGACGAATACACAACTGATGCAGTTAATGGATCTTTATTACAATACTGGTTTTATACACAAATATTCTTACGGCACTCGCCTGCCTGCCAAGTGGCTCCCACGACGAAAGAGGCAGAGCCTCTCCCGCCCACTTCCTTTATACCCCGAGTGGCGTCACCACCGGAAACCGATAGTTAGCCACCCCGGTCTAACCCATGTCCAACCTGGCCACCATCTTAGTAATACAGCCTATATACATACACAACACCCACTAAACAGGGATTGATGTATTAAGTCAGTGTTTGGATATGTAAGGGTAAAATTCAGGAATTAACAAAGAAACCAGTAAATGAGTAAATGAAAAGTTTAACACGGAAGAATAAGTAGTAAGGGTTAAAGCAGGCTGAGCAATCAGTCCTGAGACTGGCCATATTATTTCCTCTGTGGTGAGAATTAATCACTAAGGGAGTGACTTAGATCTCATTGTTGGGTGTTTCAGTAACAAGGATTAAACTCATTCTCAGAGCCTTACTCTTGGTTTTACAAAACATCAATTTAATTACAAATTATATTAAACTAGCTTATGTAATCTTTTTAATCATAAAAGTTTTGAATATACGGAAGTCTTAGATATTCAAAACAGCACTTGGTGGTGTTTTCAGCTCTTCCAACCGTGGTAGTGTCAATTGCTGAATGCAGCTTTAAATTATTAATGCTTTAGAGTAAAATGCCCAAGAGAAAAAGTACAGGTGAGAGTTCAAATAGAGGAAGAAAGCGCTCATAAAATGTTTTATATGTGGCAGATTGTACAAGGCAGTGACAGAGGACTCAGGGGAATCGTTTCTTGTCTTCTTGGCAGGGGTCACTGATGTTGTTAAAAAGCTCCACAGAGGCACCTTGTCCAAGGTGGATTAGTACAACCTGTTTGTGCTTTTTTTTTCACATTTACTGAAGAACTCATGTGTTTTGTTGACTTAGAGAAAGCTTATGTCTGCTTTTGTTTTTCTTTGGAGGTCTAATGTGCAGCATACTTTAGCTGTAAGGTGCTGGCCCAGCTGTAAATATGGCCTTCTTTCTACTTTAGTCTGAGCGAGTTTTGGAGTTTTCCAAGTTTGAGCTCTGCCACCTTTTCTTTTTGTGATTTTAATTGAATTTTGAGGCACATCATAAGACTGGAGCACCTGCTTTCATGACCCCAAGCTTGTATTTCAGCTTTTTGTCAACGGTATGGTTCTGCCAGCTTTGTCAGCATATGACCTCCAGTGTGTTTTTACTATGGTTTGTAGCCAAGTGTGAAATGGTCAGGGTGAGAGTTGACACTTTCAAGAGTGAGATCAGTTTTTCTGTCAGAAAAATTAATTGTTCTATACTGGATGGATGGTAGCTTCTGCTAAGTCGAGGGGAAAGGAAATTGATGTAACAACTACAGTTATTCTGTACTCCTTGTTTTGTCACATTGGCAACAACAAAGTACCATCTAAAACCATTTTGCTCAAGACGCAGGCAGCAGAAACAGTGACTTGAAAAGTTAATTTGTTTAAATGATCCAATTCAGAAGGTGAAACTCCTATATTATATAGATTCATCACACACAGAGTGATATACTTCAACTGTTTATTTTCTTTAATTTTGATTATTATGGCTTACAGCTAATGAAAACCCCAAATCGAGTTTCTCAGAAAATTAGAATATTACCTAAGACCAATAAAAAGGTTGGTAAAATGAAAGTATGTCTATGTACACATTCTGTCACGAGCTGAGGGCTGGAGGTTCTGCCAGGCCCAGTCTCGTGGCACCTTCTCTGTATTCATATACAGTGATCCCTCACTTATCGCGGTTAATGGGTTCCAGAACCGACCGCGAAAAGTGAAAAACCGCGAAGTAGCGTCACCCCTAATGACGTCACCCATAAATAACACGTACGTTCATTCTCTCACTCTCTCTCTCATATGATACGTGTGTGTGTGTGTGTAAGTGTACATACATACGTAGATGTAAATAAAGTGTACATAAATATGTTTTTAGAACTCTTTTATTTTTATAACAAGATACGTAACTCAAGATGAAGATGATTTACTGCACAGGTTAATGAGAGCTTTACTGCTCCTCAGGTGACGCCTCATCGTCAGGTGCTAGAGGCGCAGCATCGTTGAGGGCAGCTGCAGGAGGCGGCGTAGTGGCTCGACGGGAAGACTATTTCGCACAAAAAGGCACAAGAGAACAGCGAAAAGTTCCACGCGGAGAGACTAGCGATAAAGAACAATGAATGCGGTCTTCCTTCGCTGGGTATGTCGGCAGGGAGAGAAACTGGGTAAAACGTCTCGGCCAATCAGCTTGCGAGGTAAAACGTCGCGGCCAATCAGCTTGCGAGATTCCCGAGCAGTGAAGAGGTGGGCGGAGAGGAGTGGAGCGGTGGTCAGAGAGGTGGATTTTGAGTTGAGCGGCTCTCCGTGTTGATACCTGATGTTCTAATGTAGTCTCCCTGCCTTCTGCTAGCGCCCGCCCATTTTTTCTCAATTTTGAATTTTTGATGAATATTTCTGAAAAATCCGCGATGCACTGAGGGTGCGAAAGGTGAAGCGCGAAGTAGCGAGGGATCACTGTATATATATATATATGTGTGTGTGTGTGTGTTATATTTGTATGCCTTTTCGGGTTTGTACTTGTGCCTTGTTTTTCATTTTTCTGTTTATGTCCTAGTTTTGATTCTGTATTAATTGGCATCTATTACTTTGCGTGCACTTGTTTATATTTTCCTAGTTCCCTATTATTTAGGTTGACAGCTGTCAGAACACTTCCTGATTTATGCTCCATGTGGGCATAGTCCTGTCAGCTGTCAGCCGGTACGCCCTCCTCTCTTCACTTCCAGCTGATTCCAGTCCCTAGTCATTTTGCCCGCTCATGTGACTCCATACCTGTGATATTTATATTGTTAGTTCTGTGCCTATTTTAGGACTGCCTTTTCTTTTCATTATTGCGGCAGTCTTGATGATCAATCCTTCTTCTCGTCACCAGAGCCCAGACACTGCTCTGGTGTTATCTAACTGTAAGTTACCTCCTCATCTGCCTTTGGTTTTTGTGTTTGTGCATTTTTGTTCGTTGTGTGCTTTTGTTATTAAACACCACAAACTGCAGTTCATCGTGGGTCTGTTTCTTTCTGCCTTGAAGGGCGATTCATGACACACTCAGTACTTGATTGGGGCTCCTTTTGCATGAATTACTACGTCAGTATGGTCTAGCATGGAGGCGAGTAGCCTGTGGCACCACTGAGGTGTTGTGGTTGCTTTGATAATGGCCTTCAGCTCATCTGCATTGTTGGGTCTGGTGTCTCTCATTTTCTTTTTGACAATACACCACAGACTCTAATGCTCTGTTAACCTCTTGCACTCTGGGATACCGCGGGCGGTCACGTCTCTGCGTCCTAGGGCACACTGAAAAAAAAAAAAAAATGCTGCAGACACAGCCGCGAACAGAAAGCCAAAGGAGTGCTTTGATTGGTTTAGATTTGATTGGCCTCTCATTCGACTAATAAGAGCCTTGAATTGGGTTTCTGAAACCTTGAAGAACCAATGACTGAAAACCTAGCAAGAAGGACCCGCCTACCAACGGCTGTGAATACAGCGAGCCAATTGAAGTTCCACGATTGAAAGCGTGCGTCCCGTGCGTAAAATCTGTTTTGTGTAAGCTGCTGGGTGACACACACGCGTTTGCCAGTCTTTTTTTCTTACTACTGTTCTTATTTGTTTTGAAAAATCGTTCGCCAAAACCGCAATCATGGAAGCGCAGAACCGCAATAATCGAATCATGGTTTGACTGAGTCGCGTGACCAGAACCACGAGTCCGTAACAAGCGGACCAGCGTCATGTTCGTCTGACAATGAGGAAGAGAAGTTCGCCAGCAACACTGCTGTTGTGGACAGGTAAGTGTTATAAGCTAAATTATTCTTTATCCCTGAAAATTGTAATCAAAATGACTTTTGACCGATCGGTAGATTACAACTGTGCGTCATCGCAACATGACGGACCGCGGTGCACGGACTGGACTTGGTCCGTGCGCCGTGTCCGGACCGTGAACGCCCGCCCCCCGCTACTCTTCTGTAGTGGATTGCAGATATTATTGCAGATATTTTAGTACAACTGTGCGTAGTAGACCGCGGCGCACCGTCCCCGCAGTCCGTCGTGTAGCGATGGGCGATGTCCGTCCTCTGTAGCGGGGGTGGGGGGGTGGGAGTTGTTATCTTCTACATTACAGATATTTTAGTATAATTTTTAGTGCACTGTAGGTTATTTTTTCTTGTAAAAAAAAAAAGCCACACATTTTTTACGTGGCATGCTTCTTTGTGTGTGGGGGCTTGTTTGTTCATTCATTCATGAATGAATGAATGAACAATCCCCCCCCCCCACACACACAGCCCTAAGTGTCACCTTTCATTAGAGCCCAATATGAAGCTTCTATGTTTAAGCATTCAAAAGTTATAGACATTTTTTCCAAACTGTGCCATTTGGCACAATTTGGCACAGTTCAAAAACGCCTGGGAACAACCTGAGGAAAAAGCTGTGTAATATATTCATTTTTTGTGGTATTGTTACAAAATTTTGACCTCAGCTGGATAACACTTGGTTCTACATTTCTGTTGCATTTTCCAGCCCGGATCTGACAGCTGTGTGTTATTTGCAAGCATTTGTATCCAAAAAAAACACCCAGGCGAAATTTATTTTCTTCAAGTTCAGTATGTTTAGATAACTGTTACTCAGTGGCCGGAGCACTTAGAGAGATTATGACTGCTTTGCCAAAAAATTCAAAGTGTTTTCTTTTAAATGAGACCAACCCCATGAAGATGCTGCAAAGGGTTGAAAAACAGCTTTTGATTTACTTTGGGTATGTTATTTTTAGGCGTTTTTAGGGAAATTGACCAGAGTGCAAGGGGTTAATAACATCAGATAATAAGATAGCAGTTACCCTGTACTGAAAAAATTGAACGTATCCTTAAAATAAAAGACTCACCTTCTCTTTTCTTCTCTTTTTTTTCCTTCATTTGAACTTCATTAACATTTTTTTTATTTAGAAATTGTGAGGAAAAACAGTAGGCTGGTTCAGCACCCTGCCTGGGCTGGCTGCAGATGTTTTAAGACAAGTACTGTATATCTGGTTGACTGTGTTTCATAATAAAAGAACATTACAGAAACAACCATTCTAATTGAACTCTGTAGAGGGCTTTTATTTTGAAATAAATCAGGAAGTGTTGAGTTTTGTACAGTCTATGGAAAAAACTTTACTTCAGAAGTCAGTGCAGCAAAGTCTAGTCAGTTCAGCATTTATGGTGCAATAAGGTTACTAAGCAGGAATTCAAGGATTGTTTCTCAATTTTAAGGATCATTAAGGTGTTGATTTTGGATATATGCATTTAAGACTCTTTATGGACCTTACAAAGTAGCTGTGATGCCTGCTCTTCACTATGTGGGTGATTTATTTCTTTCAAGACTTGATTACGCTTCAGGTAATGTTAATTACAGAACCTAACTTAATGTATATCATTTAATATCATTAGTAGTATTTTCTGTTTACCTATGATGTTATTTTGTTTACTCTTGACATCTAAGCTCTCTCTCTCCCGTGGTCATCACCTGGGTATTTTCATGAAGCGCACACATGGAATGCAGCCTTTCGTCTCATTTGGTTTTCTGGACTTTACCATTGTAGAAAGAGAGGAGGGGAAAGTTGATTTATTTGGGTTCTTCTTTAATTAGTTTATGGAGTATTTCTCAGTTAATAGTTTATTTCCCTGTCCACACTGTGTATGGTGCGGATGGGACACTGTTGACTTCAACTGGGGATATCATCGGGCGGTGGAAGGAATACTTCGAGGATCTCCTCAATCCCACTGATACGCCTTCCACAGAGGAAGCAGGGTTTGGGGACGAGGGGGATGACTCGCCTATCACAGGGGCTGAGGTCGCCAAGGTGGTTAAAAATCTCCTTGGTGGCCGAGCCCCGGGGGTGGACGAGATTCGCCCTGAGTACCTCAAGGCCATGGATGTTGTTGGGTTGTCATGGTTGACACGCCTCTGCGACATTGCGTGGAGGTCGGGGGCAGTGCCTTTGGCATGGCAAACCGGGGTGGTGGTTCCTCTCTTCAAAAAAGGGGACCGGAGGGTGTGCTCCAACTTTAGAGGGATCACACTCCTCAGCCTCCCTGGGAAGGTCTATGCCAAGGTACTGGAGAGGAGAGTCCGGCCGTTGGTCGAACCTCGGATTCAGGAGGAGCAATGTGGTTTTCGTCCTGGCCGTGGCACATCGGACCAGCTCTTTACCCTCTCGAGAATTCTTGAGGCTGCGTGGGAGTTTGCCCAACCAGTTTACATGTGTTTTGTGGACTTGGAGAAGGCATTTGACCGCGTCCCTCGTAGATTTTTGTGGGGGGTGCTTCGGGAGTATGGGGTATCGGGCTTGTTGTTACGAGCTATTCGGTCTCTGTATGACCGTTGTGAGAGTTTGGTTCGTATTGCCAACACTCGGTCGGAGTCATTCCCAGTGAGAGTTGGACTCCGCCAGGGCTGCCCTTTGTCACCGATCCTGTTCATAACTTTTATGGACAGGATTTCTAGGCACAGCCAGGGAATGGAGGGTGTCATGCTTGGTGACCACAGGATCTCATCTCTGTTGTTTGCAGATGATGTTGTCCTGTTGGCTTCATCCAGCAATGACCTACAGCTCTTGCTGGGACGGTTTGCCGCTGAGTGTGAAGCGGCTGGGATGAGAATCAGCACCTCCAAGTCCGAGTCCATGGTCCTCAGCCGGAAAAAGGTGGATTGTCCTCTCCGGGTTGGGGACAGGCTCCTGCCCCAAGTGGAGGAATTTAAGTATCTTGGGGTCTTGTTCACGAGTGAGGGGAAAATGGAGCGAGAGATCGACAGACGGATTGGAGCAGCATCTGCAGTGATGCAGACGTTGTACCGGTCTGTTGTGGTGAAGAGGGAGCTTAGTTCTAAGGCAAAGCTGTCGATTTACCAGTCAATCTACGTTCCTACTCTCACCTATGGTCACAAGCTTTGGGTAATGACCGAAAGAACGAGATCGCGGATACAAGCGGCTGAAATGAGCTTTCTCCGTAGGATTGCTGGACTCACCCTGAGAGATAGGGTGAGGAGCTCAGTTATCCGGGAGAGGCTCAGAGTAGAACCGCTGCTCCTCCACATTGAAAGGAGTCAGTTGAGGTGGTATGGGCATCTGATTAGGATGCCTCCTGGACGCCTCCCACTTGAGGTATTTCAGGCACGTCCCACTGGGAGGAGACCCCGGGGCAGACCCAGGACTCGGTGGAGAGACTATGTCTCCCAGCTGGTCTGGGAACGCCTTGGTATCCCCTCTGAAGAGCTGGAGCAGGTGGCTGGGGAGAGGGAAGTCTGGGCTTCTCTGCTTTAACTGCTGCCTCCGCGACCCGGACCTCCGGAAAAGCGGTAGAAGATGGATGGATGGATGGATAGTTTATTTCTTTTGAAGGTTCTTATATCATTTATACCATGATTTATTATCATAAGATTGTGATATATATTTTGTAAATACATTGTAAATAAATTTGTGCCGTCACCCTTGGTTTTGGGGATCCTACTGTATATACGTTTAGAGTGGAATGAATGGTGTTCTGTTGGTTTGTGAGCGCTGGAGTTACTTCTATGTCTGTTGTGAGTTGCATTTAAATGTCCTCAAGTTTGTTATTTAAAGAAAATCAGAGCTCTGCAAAGTGTTGGCTGACCCTGTGCTGATTTTATCATGGAACACATTTCAAGCCACGAGGAAGGTGTTTGAGTGTCAAAAACCTTACAGACCTGCAGACACAGCTGGGGTGGCTGTTTTTCTCGTTGTTTGTGTTTGGGCTTGCGGACACATATCATTTGCAGTCCTTCAATAATTTTCATAGCATGGCAGCTTTTCTTAGAGCCCGCCACGATTAAATGTTCCCAGCGGAAGCCATAATAATATAGGAGTTCCACTTTTTGAATTGAATTGCTGAAATAAATTAACTTTTTGATGGTATTCTAATTCACTGAGTTCCACCTGTATGTAGTTGCTTTAGCCTTTAAAGTCATGAGACATGTTAATGCACATGCTGAATTTGGAATTTGTTTCAATAAAATGTTAAGATCCCATTTCCTCAGATGAATACATTTTAGTACATGTGAAAAATGTCTTATTTCAGCCAACTATATTGATAATGTTAGACACAACACTTTTTTGCCATCTGTCCTACTAACTAGAAAATATACTATTAGTTGTTTTAAACATGATGTATCTGACATGGTTGCCCTTGCAGGGCATAAAGACGGACTCACATGTGAGGCGATATTTGTCCATAATTTATTATCAAACAATAGGTAATGAGTGTGTGGCGTCACCCAATGGGAAAACCGCGAATAAAAATGGGAAAAGTGGACAGCCTCTCGTTGTTTAGTTTTGAGCGATGAAAGCGGTTATGCTGGTTTTTGAGAGGGTTGCTTCAGTGTGTTATTATTCATCCGAATACCACACAACATTAGAATGGGGAAGTTGTGCTATGTTATCAAATGCAACAGCTGCTGTCATTACTGACGTGGAAAAAGACTGATAACTGTGTATGGTTTTTTAACTTCCCCGCTTGGAAGAAAAGTAGGGAGAATTGGGTCTCCAAGCTAACAAAGAGGCATCAGATGGAATGGATCACAGCAGTCAGAAAGAAAGACATCAGCTTTTACAATATTCCTGCACACATGGTCATGTGTTCACAGCATTTTCACGAAGGTAAGTTGTGATGTAAATACATATAAAGATTACTTGCGCGTGGAGTTGTTGCTAACCTTTAATAAGCTGGCTGGGAATTCCCAGAGTGCAAGTTTTTGCCTTCAATACACATGGATTTAAAATCAGCTGGGGACCGAAGTTCATAGAATGTTTGGTATAGTTAGAGTCAGCAGCTTCTCCTGTTTTAGGTGACTATAAAAACGTCACTGTCCTTATTTAGTATGTTTTAAAAGCGACTAATTACACCAGTAATTTTTTTTGGTGCACCAGTGCAGACATCAGCCTTATCACATTACTTGATTAGTATCTCATGTCCAGCTATGTAATAATGTGTGTATACTTATCAAGCATCATATGACAAAGTTGAACATGAATCAAAGATTTCACCACTGGGACTTAGAAATGCTTGTAGTTGCAGTGACACATGCTAGTGCAGAAAACTTTGTAGAAACAATGATTGATTACCTCGTTCACCCAGAAGATTTGAGGTGGCTGGATCCATCCACTGGTAAATTGAACATAAGCCTCTAATGATTTATAGTTCTTAAATTGCTCATGGGTGTATGGTCTCATCCCACAAACCAGGTAGGCAAATACATCTGACAGCGTGACTCCAGGCAGTTGGTCAAGATCCATGGTGCATTTTTTTGTGCTCATATGGATCAGTCTCATTTATTTCTTTAATTTTTTGGAGGTAGCGCTCCTTTGCTGTTACTGTTGCCATAGACTACAAGTAAACAAAGAAGCCAGACCATGACAATGGCGATGATGGCCCAGAATACAGCACAGCATGACGTCATTCTCTATACAGCTGGTTGGCTGGAAACACAAAGTAAGTCATATGGCAGAATACTCACAGTTCCTTAATTGCCAAACATAGTGGTGAGGAAAGAGTGTTAAGGACGCAGCAGGGAGGAATGGAAAGTGCCGAAAATAAACAGAGAACCAATTAGAAAATAAGTAACACTCATGACTAATTAAGGACTAAAAGATAAAATGTGGGAATCAAAACTGAAACAGGAAATGACCTATGACAAAGAGGAAAGACCAGAACAAAAACAAAGAGCACTTAAAAATAAGAGTCAACTCACAAACAGCAATAAAGTATGAAAAAAACAGGCCCTATCAAAGTAACTGAGGATAATAATAATAATAATAATAATAATAATAATAATAATAATAATAATAATAAGTCCTCAAATAACTAAGAGTGTGGTGTAACGTAAAATGGGATATTAATAAATAATAAATATGATCAGGTATGAATTATTTAATTTATATTGATGTATTGGAATCTGAGCTCAAATCTCATTTCATATACATCAGAAAAGTTAATAACACTCGTAAGGGGCACCAGCTTCTATCTTTAAGAAGCAATTTGATCTTTAATTTCACTTTATACCTGTTTGATCACTCAATAAATTAATCAATAATCAGTCTCAAAAATTTTCCGTGAATTCGATACCTGGGCTTGAAACAGACTCAGAATGAAATAAATTCTCAACAACTTCTCATTTTTAAATATTTATTAAACGAAATGATTAATAGACATTGAAATAATTTCCTTAATCATAAAATCAATCTTGTAAATGATAGATTAACAATGTCAATATTTTCGGAACCAGGGTTAAACTGAGAAACGAATTTCTATCAGTTTGAGTTAACAGATTATTAAAAACAACGCGAATTTATGGAGAAAGTTTATTAATTATGAAAAAGTCCTAAATTAATCTTAAGAAAATAAAAACGGAATTTTAATGAAAAGAAGAGTTATGTTAAGGGCTTCTTAATTTGCATCTGATTAGATATATAAATTATTACCGAACCTCAGACGTTAAATCAGCAATGGAATTAAAGTTTGCCGCTCACGTGTCCCGGTGATGAGAGTTCTGTCGTCCTTCTTCAGCCCAAGACTTTGTGGATGTGAGGGAAATATCGGCCAGCATATACTTCAGAGTCCACAGTTCGACCTTTGGATTCAAGCGGTCGAAGGAGGCTGGATTCTGGGCTGTATGACCCAGAGTTGTAACTGGGTTAGATGACTTTTCTTCAGAGCGATGTGGGACAGCTGCGCGTTGATTTCTCAGCTGTGTCTTTCTTCAAGAGGTCTTCGATAATAATTAAAAGATATCTAATCCGATTTCAAATTAGAAAAGAAACTTTCGGACTTTAGATAAAAATAGTAGTTTCTGGTAGGTGCTTGGTCAAGAAAAATATTATAAAAATAAAGTCAAGATTAAAGTTTACCTTAAAATTAAACAAACGGTGGTTTTACAGAAAGTTTAACAGAAAAAGTGATGAATAAAATTGGAGTTTGACTCCGATTAAGAGGTGAGCTCAAAGAAATAGGAATTCCTAGGTGTTTAAGAGAAAAAGAATACAAAGTTACATAAATTACAAGTTATCTGCTCTGTGTTCAGAAAAGCGACATGTGGTCCTTTGTTCTTCCTTGCTGGGTGTAGGCAATGGAGGAGATCAGAAAAAAGGGAGCAGGCGAAAAGAGAATCCGGAGCAGAAAGAGGCTGGAAAAAGAGTCTCTCTCCTTTTTATAAGCTCTGTTGAGTTTCGCGGGATTCTGGCCTGACCGGAGTCTCAGCCAATGAGCGTCCTTCGTGGGCGGGCTCGATGAACTTTTAGTCCAATGAACAAACAGTCTATTGTTCGGAGTCCTTTGGGGTGAAGAGTTGTCGTGCAGAGATTGGCTGTTGGAGTCACATGTGATAGAGGCGTAACTCATACATACTGGAAGTTAAAATTTCCCTTTATGTATTGAACTAAGATAACTTTAGTGATTAGTATAAATTATAAGCAGTGCTTCTAAATCAACATGCAGGAATAAACATTCATATAAGCATTAGCATGCATATATATATATATATATATAAAATCACATATTAATGCATTTCACACATATTTTCCACATCAAAAACATCAGAGTCCATCTGCATTTTCATAGTTCTGAAAAGAATGAAGGTTTAGAATTGAGTTTGTGATAATGTACTTTAAAGTTGTTTAAATCCAGCGTTTTCACAGTTTAAGGAAATTAGCTCAGTGTGGATCTGTTGCATGTTTTATGGGGGCAATAAAAGTGCAGCCGGACATTGGGGAAAATTCCTTAGGCTGGTTTTAACAAAAGGGAATTTCAGCTGTGGCCTGGGGGAAGAAAATCCATTTCTTTGCATTATTCCTGGATGAAACAAAAATGTCTTTAAGCAGAAAAATAATTGTTGCTGAGCCAAAGTGAGATGATGCTACAGTGGTCATAGACCATGTTCAGATCGTGAGAGTATATTATGTTTTTTTGTGATGTCTTGCCTGTTTGAAAGGCAAGATAGTTCAGAAGACAACATTTCTCTCACTGTCTGCCTTGTCATCAGTGGGGTTTACATACAGAAAAGCCAAACAAAGGCCATCATTAACATGTAAACAGAAAAAAAAGCAAGGTTACAGTGGACTAAAGAAACACAATCATGGACTGTTTATGATTGGATGAAAGTGAAATTCAGAGACAAATCACAAATCTGCATTGGAAAAAGTGGAGCTGCTGGAACTTTTGTTTGGTGCATCCATTCATCCATCTTCTTCCGCTTAATCCTTTTCGTGTCGCGGGGGGGGGGGGGGGGGGGGGTGGAGCGTATCCCAGCATCTTTGGGCGAGAGACACGTGGTACACCCTGAACAGATCGCAAGTCCATCGCAGGGCCAACACAGAGATACAGACAACCATTCACTCTCACAGTCATACCTAAGGACAATTTAGAATCCCCAGTTTGATTCCAATTAACCTAACTTGAATGTTTTTTTGGCCTGTGGGAGGAAACCGGAGAAATCTCGGAGTAAAACCATGCAGATATGGGGCAACACGCAAACTCCACAATTCCAATGACTGCCTGAAGAAAACATGCAAATTTCCATAATCATTGATGATATGGGGGTCCATGTTAGGTAAAGGTATGGGGAAGATTCCAATCATTACATCTTCAACAAATGCACAAGTTTATAATGGGAATTTTGGGCACTTTTCTGATTGTATCAATTGAAAGGATGTTTGGTAATAATATAATTTTCCAGAATGATAATGCATCTTGCAGTAGGGCAAAAAGTATGAAAATTATCCTTTAAAAATGACATACAGTATAATGTCAATGGTGTCGCCTGCAAATAGTTCAGACCTCAATCCCATTGAAAATCTTTAGTGGAAATTGAAGAAAATGGTCCATGACAAGGCTCCAACTTGCACAGCTGATCTGACAAGAGCAATAACACAAAGTTTCAGCTGGAGGATGAAGGGTACTGTTTAACAATAGTTAAGTCCATGCCTCAGAATTCAAGTTGTGATAAAAGCCAGAGGTGGTGGAACAAAGTCCTAGTGGTGTAGGGTTTTCGTCAGATTCCAGAATATTTTCCTCAGAATTGAAAGATTCCATTTGACATAATGTCGGGCCCAGAGAACACGCACACACGCTCAAGAGTGATTCAATGACTTTATTATGCAACAACAGGTGTATGAGTGCGTGTGTGCTGGATTAGATGTATTGCAGGAGGACGGGGTGCGTCGAGGGCGAAACGGAGCGCCGTACAGCCAGGCAACCCTAAGGGTAGAGCAAATACAGGGATTAGCGGCGGGTGTACACCCACCAGAATTAATGCTCAGTCTGATGCTTACTTGTAGATAACTCGGTGGCTGGTGTTGGCTTAAGCCGCAGGTCTCCTGCCTGGAAGACAGCGTCCTGGTGCGCACTCAGCGAGGTGAGGAGAGGAATGGCGAGGAGGAGGGAGGAAAATCCGCCCCCAGAGGATCCACCTGTGCACAGGGGAGAAACTGGAGAGCAGGTAAGTGGAGAAGTAGCTTACGTGCTTAACGAGGGATCATTCAAGGAGCGCAGGCCGTAAGGGAGCAGGCGTGCGCTGGAGTTGAGAGCATTGATTAGCAGACGGCTCCAAGCCGAGGCTCCAGGCAGAGCGGGCTATATAGCCCGAGATTGATGAGGCGCAGGTATGCCCGCAGCTGAAGCGGGAAACAGGCGAGAGTGAGTTGTGACAGTACCACCCCCCTGAGCAGCGCCTCCCGGCGCTGGCTTTCCTGGGTACACCCGGTGGAACTCCGTGATGAGGCGTTTGTCCAGCACAAACGACGGGTGCGCCCAGGATCTCCACTCAGGGCCATACCCCTCCCAGTCCACCAGATATTGCAGACTGTGACCCCGGCGGGGGGAGTCCAGGATGGAAGTGACCCTCCATGCCGGGTCGCCGTCGATCATCACGGGAGGGGGTGGAGTCCTGGGAGGAGGACAGAATGGATTAGTCACCAGGGGCTTAATCTGGGAGATGTGGAATGTTGAACAGACATGGAGGGAGGGGAGGAGAGCCAAACACACAGCCACTGGATTTATTACCTTGACCACGGGGAAAGGACCAATGAAGCGCTGGGCCAGCTTCTTCTTCTCGGCCTTCAGGTTGATGTTCTGAGCCGATAACCATACCTGTTGGCCCACTTGGTAATGGGGAGCGGCTCTCCTGCGACGATTCGCTGTACTGGAGTTGTGCGCCGCCGTGCGTAAAAGCGCTTGGCGAGTCGTGGTCCAAAGGCGCCAGCAGCGCCTGAGATGAGCCTGAATGGATGGGACTGCCACCTATCCCTCCTCTTCAGGGAACAGCGGAGGGTTGTAGCCCAGAGATGCCTGGAAGGGAGACATCCCAATAGCCGACGATAAGGTAGAATTATGGGCATATTCTATCCAGGGCAGATGGGTGCTCCAGGAGGAGGGACTGGAGGCGGTGATGCAGCGCAGTGCAGCTTCCAGCTCCTGATTCGTGCGCTTGCACTGCCCGTTGGAATGGGGGTAGTAACCGGATGTTAAGCTCACCGTAGCCCCCAAGACGTTGCAAAAGCACCTCCAGATCCTAGACACGAACTGGGGCCCCCGGTCAGAGACGACGTCCACCGGGATCCCATGTAGCCTTACAACGTGCTGGACCAACAAGTCTGCCGTCTCCCATGCTGTAGGGAGGCCGCGGAGTGGCACGAAGTGGGCTGCCTTCGAGAACCGGTCCACAATGGTCAGGATGGTGTTGAAAGAGTTGGACGTCGGGAGACTGGTGACAAAATCCAAGGCTACGTGGGACCAGGGCCTTCTGGGGACCAGCAGGGGATGGAGGAGCCCCGCTGGGGGAGAGGTCGAGGTCTTACCAGTAGCGCACTGGGGGCAGGCGCGGATGTAATTGGCGACATTGTCCCGGAGGCCCGGACACCAAAAGGACCTCCGGACAAGCTCCACCAGGCGGGAGATCCCAGGGTGACAGGTGAGTTTGGAGGTGTGAGCCCAATGGATGACGTCACCCTGGACGGAAGCCGGCACATACAACCTCCCCACTGGACTGCCTTCAGGATCAGGTTAGGCCTCCTGCACCCTCCAGACCTTGTCCCTGATGGACCACGAAACGGCGCCCATGATGCACAAGGCCGGCAGGATGGTGTGTTCCTGTTCCTCAGAGACCTCTGGGGCAAACTGCCTGGACAACGCGTCTGGCTTGGCATTCTTGGAGCAGGGGCGGTAGGTGATGGTGAACCTGAAGCGGCCAAAGAACAGGGACCAACGCGCCTGCCGGACATTCAGGCGCTTGGCCATCCTTGGGTACTCCAGGTTTTTATGATCTGTCCAGACCACGAAAGGTTGTGCAGCCCCCTCCAGCCAGTGGCGCCACTCCTGCAGTGCGAGCTTCACCGCAAGGAGTTCTCTGTCGTAGACGTCATAGTTCCTCTCCTCTGCAGACAGGCGCCGGGAGAAGAAGGCGCAGGGGCGCACCACCCCATCCACCGGAGAGCGCTGAGACAACACCGCCCCCACCCCTGTGTCGGAGGCGTCCACCTCGACGAGGCATTGTAGCGTGGGATCCACCTGAGTCAGGACCCGGGAGGAGGAGAACTCCATCTTCAGCGTCGTGAAGGCCGACGCAGCCTCCTCTGTCCACCAGAATGGCACGTTGGGGGAGGTGAGGCAAGTCAGGGGAGAAGCGATGGAGCTGTAGTTGGGGACAAAACGGCGGTAGAAGTTGGCGAATCCCAGGAACTGCTGGACCTGTTTCCTGGACGAAGGGGGTGGGGGGTGGGGGCACTCAACTACCGCCTTGACCTTGGCAGGATCAGGGATGATTTGATTGTGGGAAACAATGAAGCCCAAGAAGGAGGTCTTGTTGGTATAAAACTCACACTTCTCCGCCTTCATATAGAGCCTGTTTCAAGGAGATGCTGGAGGACCCGCCTCACGTGAACCTAATGCTCCTCCCGGGACCGGGAGAAGATCAGGATGTTGTCCAGGAAGACGAAGACGAAGACCCCCAGGAAATCTCAAAGGACGTCGTTTATCAGCCGATGGAAGATGGCCGGAGCGTTGGTGAGCCCAAACGGCATGACCAGATACTCAAAATGGCCGGTGGGCGTCCGGAACACCGTCTTCCACTCGTCGCCCTCCCGGATCCAAACGAGGTGGTATGCGCTGCGGAGGTCCAGCTTTGTAAACCAGGAAGCCACCTAGAGAGAGAGTCGAAGGCGGAGTCCATCAGAGGCAGCGTATATTTATTTTTAATTGTGATGTCGTTCAAGGCCCGAAAGTCGATGCACGGCCGAAGGGACCCATCCTTCTTATCAACGAAAAAGAACCCCTCTCCGACTGGGGACAAGGAGGGGCGGATGATGCCCGCGCTGAGCGACTCCTTTATATAGGTGTCCATGGCCTCCCGCTCCGGAGCCGACAGGCTGTATAAGCGACCGGATGGCAAGGGCGCCCCCGGGCGGAGGTTTATGGCGCAGTTATACGGGCGGTGAGGGGGGAAGAGACAGCGCTTTGGATTTGTTGAAGACAGTCCCAAGATCATGGAACTTCGGAGGTACCTTGGAGAGGTCCGGAGGGGGGGGCAGTCGGAGGAGGAGAGGGGCAGCACAGGAGCGCAGGCAGCAGACTGGAGGCAGGCGCCCATACAGAAGGTGCTCCAGGAGAGGACGCTCCCGGACCGCCAATCGAAGGCCAGGTTGTGGAGACGCAGCCAGGGGTAACCCAGAATGACGGGAGCAGCTGAGGTGGGTAGTACAAACAGGCTAAGGTCTTCCCTGTGATTTCCAGAGATGATGACGGAGACGGGAACTGTCCAGTGTGTGACCTTCTCCAGGGGGGTCCTAGAGAGAGTAACAGGATTGAGAGGGGCTGGCAGAGCTTGGCAGGGGATGCCCAGGCTCTTGGAAATAAAGCTTTGCTCCACCCCTGAGTCCACCAGTGCGTGAGTGAGATGCTCTGTGAGATTGTGACAGAATCTAATTGGGAGGAGGCACTTTGATAGGGAGTTAGACTGGGTTGAGTCCGTGAGACCCCCTATAGCGACTTACGGACTCCCCCATTTGGCTTGACCGGGCAGGCTTCCACGGGGTGCTGGTCGTCTCTGCAGTACATGCAGAGGCCCAGCTCTCTGCAGCGCTCTGCAGCACCGACTGACTACCCTGGCGAAGGTTCAGAAACCGGGTAGTTAGCACACTGTCACGGTCCGAATGATCAAAAACTTTGTTAAAGTCGTGCATGAACTGGGCATAGGTTAGGTTTGCGTAGCTGGGCCTCTCCATTATGGCGTAGGCCCAAGCTAGCGCTCGCCCATCCAAAAAATTAGCAACATACCCAATTCGACTGGGATCAGTCGGGAAGTCCCCGGGGACGCGCTAGAATACCGACTCACATTGGAGGAGGAACCCCCGGGCTTCACCGAGCTTTCCGCTGAAGTGCGTGGGCGTCGGAATAGGAGTGAGCCGGGTGGGCGGCCCCGGGCTAGCCTGGCTAGCTGGAGGAGCGACGGGGGCTGGCCCGCTGCGCTGAGCCGGAGGGAACGCCTGCTGAGGGTCCAGACGGTCCAACCGGCGGTTAATTTGGGTGAGTTGATTTAGGATAACCTGTTGCTGATGAGTGATCTGATCCACTCAAGCCTCAAGAGTGTTTAGACAGGTTGCAAGCCCGCTGTTCGCTGGGCCCCTTTGCTGGAGCCGTACTGACATAATGTCAGGCCCAGGGAACACGCACACAGGCTCAAGAGTGATTCAATGACTTTATTATGCAACAACAGGTGTATGAGTGCGTGTGTGTGGGATTAGATGTATTGCAGGATGACGGGATGCATTGAGGGCGAAACGGAGCGCCGTACAGCCAGGCAACCCTAAGGGTAGAGCAAACACAGGGATTAGCGGCGGGTGTACACCCAGCAGAATTAATGCTCAGTCTGATGCTTACTTGTAGATAACTCGGTGGCTGGTGTTGGCTTAAGCCGCAACTGGAGAGCAGGTAAGTGGAGGAGTAGCTTACGTGCTTAACGAGGGATCATTCAAGGAGCGCAGGCCATAAGGGAGCGGGCGTGCGCTGGAGTTGAGAGCGTTGATGAGCAGACGGCTCCAGGCCGAGGCTCCAGGCAGAGCGGGCTATATAGCCCAAGATTCATGAGGCACAGGTGTGCGCGCAGCTGAAGCGGGAGACAGGCGAAAGCGAGTTGTGACACCATTTTTTTCTTTGCTTGATCTAATAAAAAAAATTGCAGTTGACTACAACTTTCATTCATCCTTTAAAAAAAAGCCAGAAGGTTGGCATTTTGAATAAAAATAGTTTTATGACGTAGCTGAGATTATTATTTTTTTTAACAAAAATTAAGCAATTGAATTAGCATCCTCCAAGAGTGGTAATTCCATAATTTTCACCAGGGGTGGTCTCTATTGTGTCACATCCCTGCTACACCTATTTTCTTTACCTGATTATCAAGTCGTGACCATTTATTTCAATAATAGATGTTTTTTGACTTATTTTCTCATATTTTATTGTACTGTGGACTGGACATCAAATTGATCAGCAGTGGTTAGCTGCCATTAACACAGTTAAGCTACATTCACAAAGATTCTTCCCAATGATAGGTTTGCAAGAATCTCCCAGTTCCTATGAATTCTAGAGCTTGCAGACATTCATGAGGGGAGCATAGTTTCTTACACCTGCCATTTTGCAAGAGCAACTTGAGGCATTCTTGAGAAATGAGGTGCTTTTTCTGGCGTACAATGGCCCTAGAGTTGTTACATTCTTTGTAAGGGTGCCTTGGGATCTTCCTACCACTGCCATCTTACAAAAATTTTTGTGCAACTCACGTCACTCTCAAGTCATTGGTAGGAAGATCTTACGGCTTTCAGCACTTTTGTCTGCACAAATGTCTCATGAATGATGTACAGTACTTCCACCTTATGAGTGCCTCACTACCGCCTTATAAATCTCCGTACGAACAGGGATTCGTCCGCTGTTTTCCTATGAACACTGTAAGGGGCCCTGAAGTGTGACTTAAGGTGTTCTCAAGAACAACTTAAGGTGTTCTTGATGCATATGTACAGCCAACATCTTGCATAGTTCTTACATTGTTTCTATAGCATTTGTATGGCCACCCTACAATGAGGGGTTTTCGTGGGGAGTTTGTAGAAACCTTGGACATGGATGACTGCTGTTATATATTTATGTATGTATGTACTTGTATTATTTATTGGGCTTTATTTCATTTATTATGTACTACATCCATTGTGTATGTGTGGATTGTGTGGTTGCAGCACGGGTGACAAGCCCAAGACAAATTTCCCCTTGAGGGACAATAAAGTTTATCTTATCTTATCTTATGCAAACTTATGAATGGTCTATGAATGCTAGATTCTCCTACGACTGCCTTAAGAAGGCTGTACGAAATGGTCCAAAAATCATTCCTATGATTTTTGCAGCCATCTGTAAAGGTATTTCTGACCATAGCTTAAGTCATTAATTCATTGATGGTTATTTCTACGTTTATTACACCCCTAAGACCGATCATATGCTAGCAACCATTCAAACCAGGCATCCCTGTCTCTGATAATACATTATTTAGGATTTTTAAACTCTAATATTCAGCCAATGTTTGTGAGCATGTTATGTCCCCATATGTAAAACGGTACTGCAATAATTCACTTTTCATTAACACTTCTGGGAGCTGTGTCAACATGTGGAACTAAAGCATAACAGGACACTTTAACTAAAATGTGCTCTTCTATGGCAGGACATTAAGTGAATTTCCCTCCATGGTTTTCAAATTGGAAAAACACATCGAAAAAAAAAAAAAAAACAGGTGGAAGGAAGAGCCAACCAAAGCTTTTTCTCAGACAGCAAAGAAAATATTGATTACAGACCGGATAGATAATTAACCTTCCCTTTTTACATTAGGAAGGGGAATAAAAATTGTGTGAGAGAGACATTATCTTTTCCCTCAGGGCTTTCACCACCCATGGGCTCTGAAGTGCTGGTACCAAGGACACATTCTCTGGAAGATTAATTCTCTGATGATAAGTGCATGCCCCCTCCCGCAATCACTTCTTAGTCTGCAACTGTCCCTGTCCTGCCCTTAAAATCTGGAAAATTCGGGTTTTAGAAATAATGCAACATTTTTTTTTGTTATAGTAAGCCCTGTTTTGTTCTCCCTTTTACCTTATTTATTTCCTTTCTCACCCCAAATAACAGCATAACTGGGATGAGCGTGCGAGGGTGGGGGTGGGGGGTAGACAAAGAAGGCAAAGGCTGTATGGAAGAGAGAGGGAGGGTATATATAGAATGTGAGAGACAGCTTCACTGTCAGAGCAAGCGCAGAGAAAGTTTATAAGGCATAGTTTAGGAGGAAATGTGCTGGAGAAGCTGGGGAATCTGTGGTGGCCAGCTGCAAGAGGGGAGATAGCGGAGGAAGGCTTTTAATTCTCAATCCCCACAGAGACTTTGAAAATTACCAATCTTCTTATCACAGACGCAGGGCTGCTTATGCAAATTGTTGTGGAGTGGAACGTTTAAACGGAAAATTACTCGACAGCATTTTTTCCCCTCTTCCTCTTCCCCTTTCCCATTCCCCCTCTCCCGCTCTCTTCCACACAGAAAGCCTGTTTTGAGTCTCAGATAAGAAGATGAATTGCTCTCTCTGCGCTTTGAAGCGCGTCAGGATTTAAAGACTCCAGCCTCGGCTCTGGTCTAACACTGCTGCTCTCGCTGTCTTTGTAGCAGAAAACAGGCTAAAAACATTGGGGGGAGAGAGAGAAAAGGCAATTCAAGACAACATAGATTCTCTGCTCCAGCACATTGTCCCCGCCTGAGGATACAAGGAGCAGAGAAAAACCTAAATATTCCCAAGCCCCTGCTCTCCAATTTCTTTTAATATTCTTTGATTTGCATGCTCAGTACTTTTTTCTCCGCTTTTTTTTTCATACAAAGCAAGTAATTGACATAGATGAATAAAAGATCACGTGCAGTGTGCATGAAATAGGTCTACTGTATTTCACATCTGAAAGATGCCACAGGTAATATTACAAATGAAACATAAATGGCAGTATGTGACAACTAAAGTTAACACTTTTTTTCTTTTTTCATTTTAAAAGGGATAAAAATTCATGTTAAACTTCATGTGTCAGGGTGTGGGTGGAGTCCCATGTCTTCATTTTCATTCATTGTTTGTAGTCCTTTTAAGCATAGAATCAATCCACGTCCTCACTTTGTGTTTCTATACTGGTCTTGAAAGAATCCACGCTTCTCACTGATGTTCACATGTGCGTTTATTTTCCACTTGTTACACTTGAACACCATGAAAACTGGAAAAATAATAAACCAGTCTCAGTGAAAATGTTCAGAAATAATAAAACAAATGTTCTTAATATCATATGTTCTCCCAAACTCAATGGGACAGAGCTTAATATTTCTAACAAATCACATTTTTACCGTGTCTGTCTGGAGACCAGCAGTAGAAAAATGTCTGGAAACACAAAGATTTGCGGCTTCTTTTTATTTTCTTTCCTCATTTTTTTCACGGCTTTTACAACATTCGGATTCAGACATCACATGACTCACAAAACAGACTTACTTTCATCAATATACTAGAAAATAATACAGAAATGACCTCAACACATATTGCATGGAAAATAAAGGAAAAAATAAATACTGTACAAATTCTACAGAGGAAAGTATGATTTCAACAAAACAGCCACGTACTTCAACTTCCGGTGTTGTCATTGAAAGCGCTTTGAGTGGTCTTTGTGACTAGAAAAGCGCTATATAAGTGCAGGTTAGTTAGTTAGTTAGTCATGGCAATGAGCGCACACAAATCTACAGAGACCACTACACTCCCACCAAATTACCACTGAGTAATGAATAACCTCAGATTAACACATTATACATTAACATTCAGAATGCAATCAATGATAATTTCCAAGCACATTTAGGGTCAGCCAAAGATTGCATGAACTCTATATCAATGTCAAGACTTCATTATCAACAGAAAAGTGTCAGGAGCTGAACCGGCTTGGTTTCCCCCGGCTTGATCCTGACCTCCCTGTGGGGTAAAATGCCATTGTTTATGTGTATATTATGTATTTCAGTCTGCCTTCCTCACCCATAGCCACTGTCTGACTGGCAGCTGTTAGACAGTCGCTATGACCTACTTTCTGTGAGCACTGCTGACAGCTCACCAGTCCAGCCACGCCCCCTCTCTCATCATCACCAGTTGTTCCCTTTCCTGTGTGCCATCTTCCCACGCCTCGCCCAGGTGCTCCTCATTTCACCATCACCAGCAATGTGTGTATTTAAGCAGCTTTTTGCCAGTCACACATTGCTGCGTCATTGTATTGGATTGTCAGTGTATAGTCTGAATCAGGACTTCAACGATGTGTATCCACTCCGCGCACTTCGTGGTTCTCTGGCGCCCACTCAATGATACCAGCTGTGGGATGCCAGCGTGGGTACAAGTTTCTCCTCATGCGTTCGCGGGGCAATGCCGGCCCCCGAATGCCAACCGTAAGTGTTTGTGTATTTTTTGTAAGTCTTCACCTTTTTGGGAACTGTTTGTCATCAGTTTTTTGTGTTTAATAAATGTGTTGTGGTGTAACCCTGCACGTAGATCCTCATTAATATCTCCCCTCTCTGTGTGCTGCTTAAAAGCGCATGGGGAGTCATGACAGAATGACCCAGCCTGAAAAAAGGATCTAGGAGGTTACACCCTCACATCATTTTTTTTTTTCTTTTTGAACTGTGTTGTTGGCTCACCTGGTTGGAGAAGGCTTTGACGGGTTGGAGTTATCTGCTGAGCTTGAGCTGGGAATGCTGCCGAACGTTGATGTTGATAGATGAGCTCATTTCTTCGGCAAGCATGTATTCCAGCCCGGAGGACTGCTGTGGTATGTGGGTCTGGCGGAGGCAGCGGTCTGCGGGTGCCCTCAACTCTCCGAACATGCTGAGGGGGTTGAGAGGATTTCCCTGGTGGCAGCGCTGCGGCGTGAGTACAGCGAGAGGGAGAGGAAACCCCCCAAGAAGACCGGGCTTGCGCCAAAGGGGACGCGCTCCCGGGTCCTCGTTCTTCCTGCTTCCCACCAGAGTGTGACACCTGCTTCCATTCCGGCTCATCCAGCTCCAGCATCCAGCAATCGCCGTCTTCCTACGGGGAAACAACGGGAGAAGCCCCCTTCGTCCTCGGCGGCCATCATTCCTCCAGCTGCCAGGAAGCCTGCCATGCCCGCCCCGGGAACGCCCACCTCCGTCACCAGGGAACCGGCTCTTCCTCAATCTTCAGAAGGGGCCATGATCACCATGGACATGAAGAGAGATGACAACCAACCTGCTACAGCCGTGAATATCACACACCAGGAAGACAGGCAAGTGTTTGTTAATTCTACTCAGTTAAGATATGATAAACCTTGTCTGTCTCCCGAGGGAGCGGCCCAGCCTCAGCAGTCCGCTGGGTCCTCTCCTCCGGTTGCAGTTAAAGACTCATCCCCTATTTCTTCTGTGTTTCCTCCATTTATCTCTGAGTGTCTGTTAGTCCTGGAACCGAGTCGCCAGATGTTGGAGGAGTTTGGGGCCCTGGATGATCCTGCCCAGGGGCCCGCACAGACGTGTGTGTCCCTTCAGCCATGCCCAAGGAATCCTCAGCATTGGAACCATTGCAGGAAGACAATAGGACTGCTACGACCATCTTGTCTGCTGTGGAGGCTGCTGCAGCGGAGTGGGAGCCGGAGATGGACCTCCTTGAGGCCAGACCCAGGCTGCCATTGTCAAGTTCGATGGAGTCCTGGACAGCGGTGGAGCTCCAGCTCAGGCAAGTTCTCTCCCTTGTTTTTCTTATGCCTGTATTTGAGAGATCTTGCCTGGCTTTTGGTGAGGAGAGTCAGGTGCAGCCCTCGGCTGCATCTGAACTCACTTTGCCGGCGACCCTAACCACCTTTTTTCTCCTGCTTCCTCTGAGTTCCTCTGGTCCAGTCCAGCCAGTGGAGGACACCACTGCTCCAGCTCCTCCTGCCAAGGCCATCAAGGTTCCCCCCATCGATCGCCTCCTCAGCCTGGTGCTCCTGCGGGTTGGCCCACTTGCTGCGGGTGCTACACGGCTCCAGCCGGAGTCTACCGTGGATGATACACTGCTCCAGCCGGAGTCCACCGCGGGTGCTACACGGCTCCAGCCAGAGTCCACCGTGGGTACGACACGGCTCCATCCGTAGTCCACCGCGGGTGCAGCGTTGACCTGGTCGGGGTCCACCGCGGGTGCAGCCGTGTCCAGGCCGGGACCATCAAAGGTTCTGCCGGTCAGCCTGAGGATACCGGGGCCGTTACTCTTCAGTCTGACGCCATCGTGGTCCCCTTCTCCTCCAAGTCTGATGCCATGGGGGTTCCCTCCCTACGGTCCGGTCACCCACCTGAGAGCCTCCCGTTGGGCAGGCCGCCTCCTGCTCCACCACCCCGGTCCTGGTGGCTCTACAACGTTGGCCGACCACTGGAGGGACTGAGTCTCTGGGCCAGATGGCCCGTGTTTGATGGCCCGTGTCCCAGATGCCTGCTGGGCCTGGGACTCTGGGTGGCCTCCCGAGCCTCCTCGCCTTTGGACTTTTGGACTTGGGGGGGGGGTGTTAATTATGGGACCTGGGCAAGGTGTTGTGTTCCCTCCTTCCTGTTCCCCCTACCTCCCACCCGGGTTTGGGTTATTGTTTCTGCTTGGGGGGGGGGGGGGGGGTCCTCGGGATGTTACCTTGGGCGTCTGGGATCCCTACCCTTGAGAGGGGGCCTCTGTCAGGATCCGAGCCGGCTTGGTTTCCCCCGGCTCGGTCCTGACCTCCCTGTGGGGTGAAGTGCCATTGTTTATGTGTATATTATGTATTTCAGTCTGCCTTCCTTGCCCATAGCCACTGTCTGACCAGCAGCTGTTAGACAGCCGCTGTGGCCTACTTTCTGTGAGCACTGCTGACAGCTCACTGGTCTGGCCACGCCCCCTTTCTCATCATCACCAGCTGTTCCCTTTCCCGTGTGCGATCTTCCCACGCCTTGTCCAGGTGCTCCTCATTTCACCATCACCAGCAATGTGTGTATTTAAGCAGCTTTTTGCCAGTCACACATTGCTGCGTTATTTTATTGGATTGTCAGTGTATAGTCTGAATCAGGACTTCCATGACGTGTATCCAATCCGCGCACTTTGTGGTTCTCTGGCGCCCACTCAGCAATACCGGCTGTGGGATGCCAGCGTGGGTACACGTTTTTCCTCATGCATTCGCGGGGCGATGACAGCCCCCGAACGCCAACCGTAAGTGTTTGTGTATTTTTTGTAAGTTTTCACCTTTTTGGGAACTGTTTGTCATCAGTTTTTTGTGTATAATAAATGTGTTGTGGTGTAACCCTGCACGTAGATCCTCATTATTTCTCCCCTCTCCGTGTGCTACGTAAAAGGGCACGGGGAGTCATGACAGAGAAGGGAGTAATACACACGGCAATTAATTTGTCTCAACAACTTAAGGCATTGTGATGATCAGTCTGACAGGTTTAGCTCTTTTCAACAAGAACAATTAACTTCTGAATGGGTCTTTCAACAATGGATGGTTTGTGGGGGTGCTCAGGTCCTTTTCTTGAGCTTTGGTCTCCTATTTACGTATATTGTAGCCTTTCACACAAATCCATCATCATCCTTGCAGACTTTAAGAACCTTGGCCAGTTTCCACCCATCACGAGGAACTTCCTCTTCCTTGACGATCACAGTATTGCTAACTTGAATATGCCGTCTTGGAGCATGCCAGTTTTGCCTTAGAGTGATGTTGGCCAATTATTCCTTTCTCCATCTGTTCCAAAATTGTTCAGACAAGTACTGCACTTGTCTCCATCTCTTTTTGGCGTACAAGTCTTCCCTGACAAATTTTCCTGGTGGGGGGAAGTGGAACAGAAGATTTCATTGTGATGAGGTGATTGGGTGTTAATGACTCCAGACTGGTAGGGTCACTGATATTATCAACTGTTTGGGAGCAATTATTTATGATTGACATAGCTTCATAGAAGAATTTCCTCAAAGAATAAGAGGCATTATTCAATCTGCCACCGCTTTGTGAAAGGACAGAGCTTTGTACACACTTCACTGTTTTGATCTGACATTCCCATACACCTCCTGCATGGCTTGAGCCAGGTGTATTCATATGGAAGTCACATTGACTATCTGCCAGAAAGGAAGCAACTCTTTTCTTGTCCATCTCCTTCAGACCTCGTTCCAATTCATTTTTTGCTCCAATGAAGCTTGATCCCTGATCTGACCTATTGTGTCTGACAGCTCTCCAAATGGCAATGAAACACCATAAGGCATTAATGAAAGCACATGTCTTCTAGTAGCTCTATGTGAACAGCTCTAGACCATAGGCATGTGAAGAACAGACCATATCGCTTGTGTTCTTTGAGGTCCTGTTTTGTATGAAATGGACCAAAACAGTCCATTCCACAGTAGGGGAATGGTGGTGAGGGGTCAACCTTGGCACTTGGCAGATTGGCCATTCTTTGACCTTCAGACAAACCTCGAGCTCTCCTGCAGGGAACACACTGTCTTATGTACTGGGCTGCTGCTTTACTTGCCCTGATAATCCAGTAATCATTACTTCTAATTTCATTCAGGGTTTGCCCTCTGCCTTGGTGCTGTATTCTTTCATGGTAATGTGTCAGGATAAGGCATGTTACAACACTGTCTTTCAGGAGCAATGTCAGGTGTCTTAGATCAAGAGGTACAGATGCTTTCCTCAGTCTTCCTCTCACTCTTAATATTCCATCTTGAAGGAATGGGTCAAGTTGGTAGAGTTGGTGATTACAAGGAAGCCGTGCTGATGGCTGACTGAGGATGTGCAACTCCTGTTTAAAGGAATCTTGTTGCATTAGCTTTATGAGAGTATGGGCTGCCCGCCTCCTCTCTTATACATTTGGAGTTTCTGATTTCTTAATTCTCTTGGCTAGTTGTTGAATACGAGTAATGATGTTCACGGCTATAGTCAATTTTGAGAACCTTGAAAGTCGCTCTAAAAGATCATTAGGTGTAGTAGTGTCAGTCTTTAGCACTTGCAGTGTCTTAACCTCGGGGTCTCCTTTTAGTAGTTCTGTAGCTTTCTGATTAGTAATCACTTCCCTTTCCCACAGGAACCTTTGTCCAGTCAGCCAGTTTGAAGTGATAAGTTCTGCAACTTTGAGGCCCCGGGAGGCATAATCAGCAGGGTTCTCTCCTGTGTCAACGTAATGCCACTGTCCTGGGTCTGTTGTTTCATGAATCCTCTGGACGCGATTTGCGACGAAGACATGAAACCTCTGGGCTTCATTACTGATGTAACTGAGCACTACTTGTGAGTCTGTCCAAAAGTGCTCTCTGTCAACCTTGAGGTCCAGTTCTGTTTTCAGCATGTTGCTCACAGCAGCAGAGATTACGGCGCCAGTCAGCTCTAATCTCAGTATGGTGACAATTTTGGTGGGTGCAACTCGAGCTTTGCCAATGACCAAGGCGCAATGTACTTTAGCTTCACTCACCAATAGGATATACGAGCACTGGCCATATCCCTGGCTGCTAGCATCCGAAAAATGATGCAGTTCAACAGTTAAGATCTTGCCAAAATCTGAGGATGTGAAGCATCTGGGGATTTTAATTTTCTCACGGTCCTTTAAATCATTTTCCCAACTCTCCCACCTTGGCTTAAGTTCACTTGGTAATGGCCCATCCCAACCAATGCCCTTTTGACACATCTCTTGCAGGACCCTTTTTCCAAGAAGGATGAATGGAGCCAAAAATCCTAACGAGTCATATACAGAGGCCACGACTGAGAAGATTCTATGACGTGTAGCTACTTTTTCATCTAGTGAGATCTTGAAGGTGAAAGAGTCTCTTTCAGCGTTCCACCTCACTCCTAGTACTCTGTGTGCAGGAAAATCATCATAGTGGAGATCTATATTCTTCATCTCAGTTGTGCGTTCAGTGGCAATGATAGACTCCAATACCTCTCGATCATTCGAAATGGATTTGTGAAGGTGCAACTTTCCTTGAGCGCACAAGGCTTGGGCCTCCTTCACCAGCTGGATTGCTTCTTCAGCTGATACCAGACTTATTATGCCATCATCCACACAAAAATGACTTCTGATGAAAGTGGTTGCTAAGGGGTACTCCTTCTCATGTTGTTTGGCAAGGTATTTCAATCTGTAATTAGTGCAGCCTGGAGATGGTGATGCCCCAAACAGGTCGACTTTCATGTGAAACTCTTTCGAGCCAGAGTTTGTATCTCCATTGTCCCACCATAAGAAGCGCAGATAATCTCGATATTCTTTACTAACGTGAAACCTGTGAAACATTTTTTCCACATCACACATGACAGCAATAGGATGTTTTCAAAAGCGACAAAGTACTCCAGTAAGTCCATTTGTGACATCAGGACCAGTTAGTAGATGGTCATTCAAAGCGGTACTCTCATACTTTGCTGAACAGTCAAAAACAACTGATCTTATCTGATTTCTTAGGGTGGTAGACCCCCTGATGAGGAATGTACCATGTACTTCCTGCTATTGATGGCTCATCGGCTCTATCTGCATCACCATCCTTAAAGACATTCTCCATGAAGCTCACATAGTCCTTCTTGAACTTGAGACCTCTGTTCATTCTTTTCTCAAGTTGTTTCAGTTGAACCTCAGCAAGTTTCTTATTGTTTGGAAGCTGTGGTTGCACCTTGAATTGTAAAGGTATCTCAAGGTGGCCATACTCATTTTGTCGTATTTTTCCCTTTAAGGTCTGTAGAAACTGAATATCCTCTTGAGATAGGCTTTTTTCTCCTGGTCTGGTATCAGCAAAATCTGACTCAAGTGCTTTAATGATAGTGGCAAGCTTCACAGGAGGGAGCTTTCTAACTGATATACGGTGACACAACCCAGTCACTTTTGTTGAGCTCAGGTGTTGCGCTGTACATCCAGCAATGCTCCAACCCAAGTCAGTCTTGATAGCATTAGGCTCATAGTCACCTCCAGTAATTACAGACGTGGACAAAATTGTTGGTACCCCTCTGTTAATGAAAGAAAAACCCACAATGGTCACAGAAATAACTTGAATCTGACAAAAGTGGTAATAAATAAAAATTCTATGAAAATTAACCAATGAAAATCAGACAATATTTTTGAATTGTGGTTCAACAGAATTATTTAAAAAAAACAAACTCATGAAACAGGCCTGGACAAAAATGATGGTACCCCTAGAAAAGATTGAAAATAATGTGACCATAGGGACATGTTCAACCAAGATGTGTCCTCTAATTAATATCACAGGTGTCTACAAACTTGTAATCAGTCAGTCGGCCTATTTAAAGGGTGACAAGTAGTCACTGTGCTGTTTGGTGACATGGTGTGTACCACACTAAACATGGACCAGAGGAAGCAAAGGAGAGAGTTGTCTCAGGAGATTAGAAAGAAAATTATAGACAAGCATGTTAAAGGAAAAGGCTATAAGACCATCTCCAAGCAGCTTGATGTTCCTGTGACTACAGTTGCACATATTATTCAGAAATTTTAGATCAACAGGACTGTAGCCAACCTCCCTGGATGTGGCCGCAGGAGGAGACGGATAATATGAATGGTAACAAAAGAACCCGGAACAACCTCTAAACACATTTATGGTGAACTCCAAGGTCAAGGTACATCAGTGTCAGATCACACCATCCGTCGTCGTTTGAGCCAAAGTGGACTTCATGGGAGACGACCAAGGAGGACACCACTGATGAAAACAAATCATAAAAAAGGCCAGACTGGAATTTGCCAATCTGCATGTTGACAAGCCACAAAGCTTCTGGGAGAATGTCCTATGGACAGACGAGACAAAACTGGAACTTTTTGGCAAGGCACATCAGCTCTTTGTTCACAGACGCAAAAATGAAGCATAGCAAGAAAAGAACACTGTCCCTACTGTGAAACATAGAGGAGGTTCTGTTATGTTGTGGGGCTGCTTTGCTGCATCTGGCACAGGGTGTCTTGAATCTGTGCAGGGTACAATGAACTCTCAAGACAATCAAGGTTTTCTAGAGAGAAATGTGCTGCCCAGTGTCAGACAGCTTGGTCTCAGTCGCAGGTCATGGGTCTTGCAACAGGATAATGACCCAAAACACACAGCTAAAAACACCCAAGAATGGCTAAGAGCGAAACATTGGACTATTCTAAAGTGGCCTTCTGTGAGCCCTGATCCTATTCAACATCTGTGGAAGGAGCTGAAACATGCCATCTGGAGAAGGCACCCTTCAAACCTGAGACAACTGGAGCAGTTTGCTCATGATGAGTGGGCCAAAATACCTGCTGAGAGGTGCAGAAGTCTCATTGACAGTTACAGAATTTGTTTGATTAAAGTGATTGCCTCAAAACGTTGTGCAACAAAATATTAAGTTAAGGGTACCATCATTTTTGTCCAGGCCTTTTTACCATAATTTTTGTCCACCGTCAGCTCCAGCCACACAGCATGACAGTGAGGACATGTTTCTTTCTACTTACTGTACATCCTGCACACAAGGCTTATCTGTTGAGGGGCGGTCTTCATGCAATGATGTTGGATGGTGTCTTTTGCATTTACCACATGTGGCTCTGTTCCTGCAATCTCCAGACCTGTGTCCCTTTCTCAAGCATGCAAAACATAGCTTATTTTCCTGGACACACTTCCTCTGTTCGACCAGAGACATTTCTGTTAATTTTTGACATTTATAGATGGAGTGGTTTTCTCCGCAGCACACGCAGTTGTTTGGAGTTGTGGTAAATGCAGGGGTGCCCAATTTATTTTGTTCATTTGAAGCTTTCCGCTTGTTCTGTTCAGCATTATTGATCCAGGTATGCAATGCATCTGATGCATTCACATTTGTAGCGAGAACATTTGCTTTAGAATGTTTTGAGTTCTTAAAATGGCTTATCCTCAGAGGGCCTTAATGCATTCAGTGATCACACTGGGTTGCATGCTATGCATGCCTCCTTTGAAATAAATAAAGCAAATTCTCTAAATAAAACAAATTCACTAAATTCACTAGAAGGGCAAATGAGGCGGTGGCCTAGCCACTGGAATCCAACTGAGAGGTGGGTGGCCAGGCAGAGGAAGAGAAACCCTTGTGGTCGCTGGCGGCGGAAGGGAAAGAACCCTGACAGTGCCCAGCAGAAGGAGGAGGAACACCCACAGGGCCTCCAAAAGGGAACGGAAGGCCCCGGCATCCCCAAACTGTCCTGTGGCACCCCCGGTGGTCCCGACGTAGGACAGGGACTTAGTAGCACCCGCGGTGGACCCAGGCTGGGCCATGGCTGCTTCTGTGGTGGTCCCAACCTGGGACAATGTTGCACCCACGGTGGACCCCAACTGAGCCATGGTTGCACTCATCATGGAGTCCAGCAGGACCCCTGCTGCACCCGTGGTAGGACCCGGCTGGGCCACTGCTGACCCCAACGCTATCTTGGCCATGGGCCAGCTGACCCGTACAAGCACCCAAGCAAGGAGGTGATCAATCACGGGCACCCTGGACTGGGACTGGGTGCCCCCGACAACTACCTCGTCCGGAACCTCGGTGACCTCCGGTTGCAAACCTGGATCCACGGACTAGTCCGGCGGTGGAAGACCCTCTCCAGCGACTCTGGAAATGGACTCAGAAAGAGAGGGGGAGGGGTCAGAGTCACTGGCAGCGGCAGAGCCTGGCGAGGTGAGCTCAGATGCAACGTTTGGCTGCAGCTGGCTCTCCTCACCTAAAGCTAGGCAAAAATGCTCAATTATGGAAAGGAGAAAGACAAAAGAGAGCACTTGCCTTAGCTCAAGCTCTACCGCCGTCCAGGACTTAGGCGTGCTGGGCGATGTCTCCTCAGGTTCAGCCACCAAAGGGTTCCGTTTGGGTGATCACTGTTTCTGTTGCATTACTGTCTGCACTATGTGATACTCCACAATATCTGCTGCTCGCTAATATATTTAAAAACTGCTTTGACTAGTATTACTCATTCTTATTCTACACTTATTGCATGTATAGTTTTTTTTATTTCTTTTATCTTATCATGTTTAATGTTGCAGCATTGCACCGAGACAAATTCCTAGTTTGTGTACTACATGAACAATGGCAATAAATCTGATTCTGATTCTGATTCTGACTCTGCTGTGGCAGCCTCCACAGCAGGCGTTATGGTCACTGCAGTCTTAATTCTCCCAGCTGCCATGATCCACACTGGTGACTCCTCCGGCGTGGCGGCTGGGACCTGGTTCACTGTGGCTGCGGGAAGACACCCCCCACGGACCTCTGGCTCCTCCTGATCCTGGCTTCTCAGCTCCGGTTCTGGCAGGCACACAAAGGGGAGAGGAGAGAGGGCTGGTGAATAGTTTTTAACAGCAGCAGGTGAGGAGAGCTCAGGGGACTGCTTTCCCTGAGCCTCCCTACTGGGAATCAGGCAAGACATTTCATTATTAATATGAGTCAAACGAAAATGTACTCGCCTGCTCTCCTGGTTTGCGGTGTGAATTGCAGCTGCTGCTGTTTGGACGTCTTCACCCGTCCATCCAGGAAAGGCAGTGCTAGGCTCCTCCTTTGAAGGTATAGGAGCCGCCCCTCTCACCACAGGAATGGTAGATCCCGGTGAAAAAACTGGCGCCCCACTGCTGCCGATGAACAAACTGAGGAAGAACACCTCACAGCGGATGCGGAAGGAGGTCCTGCAGATGGGACTGCTAGGGACTGATGACCCGTTGCAGAGGTAACTGGGCTCGGTGTCGGAGCGGGAGCAGATCGTGGGGCGAAATCGTTCTTCCGGGATTCCGGGTGACGTCGACGATGCCGACCTGCTGGCTGCCATCATGGAACGGCGGACGGAGGAGAGGAAAAGATGGCCGCCGACGGAGGAGAGCGTTTTGGTTTGGGCTTTGTCCGGAGAGCCCTCCTCTTCAGGTCGGGAAAAGCCTGTTCGAGCGCGCGGATGGAGGACAGTAATTTGGCGTACTGGGGATAATTCCAGAGGCCCGGGTGAGCTGCCAGACTATTCTGAGCCTCATTGAGGCAGTCCCACTGTTCTCCGTGGCCATAGGGATCCTTAGTGATGTACAGGAAGCCCCGGATAGACGCGGCTGCCCATTCTTCCTCCACACTGGGATGTCCTGTTGGCTGTCCACTTCTGCTGGTGTGGAAACGGCTGGACCAGGACATCATGCTCTGAACAGGTTAGTGAAAAAAAAACACAAAAAATGAGTAACACGTTACTTACTGCTTGGGCTCTTTTTGGTGGCAACTTTCTGTCATGTTCACTGTGCAAACTGCGCAGTGAACATAGGGAATAGCAACAAGCCCAAAACGCAGAGTAAGAAACGTGTTTATTTACAATGGGTGAATATGGAGGAAGTCAAAATACAGTCACAGCAGAAGGGAAGACACCCGGCTACAAGCTTGATTGGTCAAAGGAATGCCTAACGCGCTCCAAGCAAACAGGAGCGGAGGGAAAAGGCACAAAAAGGAAGACTTACGAAGGTGTCGGAGCGGAAAGGCTCTGAGGGAATGACACGCTTTTAGTCCAGGGGAAAACCAACCGACACGAGCCTGGATATCCAAAGTTGACATTGCAAAGTTGCCACCCCGGCTGGTCGTACTGCCTTGCCATTAATACCAAGTGCTAATGACAGCAAGTACGACCAGCTGTGTCACAACAGGTGCGTGACTGATTGAACTCAGTGTGTGTGTGCGTGTATGTGAGTATAAGTATGAGAATGAGTGAGTGTGTATGTGTGCATGAGTGTGTGAGTGTGTATGTGGTGAACAGAAAACTGGTGAATGCCTGGTAAGAGGAGGAGGCGTAGTTGTGGGGCTGACAGAGAGCAAAGCTCAATCCGTCAGCTGGAATTAATAAGTAATAATTAAACCCAACAGCCACAAGTCATGCTTGGGGTGAGGACCCCGAACATGACACCACGTACTTCAACTTCCGGTGTTGTCATGGCAATGAGCATACACAAATCTACAGCAACCACTACACCTTGTGTTTTGCATTTTCCGCGTTTAGTATTGTTGGTTGGTTTCTCTATTCTATCCTCGGTTCTGATGTTTATCATTATTATGGTTATTTACTATGATCTTGATTCAGTCATTGTTTGTCTTGGCTGTGTCTCCTCTCATCCCCTGCATATGTTTTGTCTCCACCAGTGTGTGTGTGTGTGTGTGTGTGTGTGCCTGCAGCCCCAACCTCTCCTGTCATTCCCATTTGCCTCATGTGTCAGCTGTCTGACATTATTGATTTCTCCACCTGTGCCGTGTTGTGTTAATTGCCCTGTAGGTATTTAAGATCTGTTTAACTTTGGTTCTGTTTGGGTTCTTTGAGTCATTTTGGTGTGATTACACTCTTCTGTTCAGTCATAGTCTGTTTTGTAGTGATGAACAAATGAAGCTTTCTGAAGCACTGAAGCTTGTATCTGAAAAGGGTTTATTACTTGAAGCTTTTCAACACAGTCCTCTTCGGTGCCATCTGGTGGCCAAAAATGAACTGCTTTATGGTTTCCCACTGTAGAGTTGAGAGCTTCTGTTTATTATTACGTGACAATTCTGTCTTATATTGGGCTATCGTTGTGGTACTTTGAACATATTTTCTTTTTCTTGTTGTTTTGGTTTAGAAATAATGGTTAATAATTTTGATGAATAAACCTTCCTTGGTTAAACATGTGCCATGGTGTGGGCTCCCTTTCATGTTTGTAAGCATAATAAAAAAAACATGTACATTAATGTACAACACAGTCTTTGGATAGCTTGGGAGTATGCTTGTGCTGTAAGGTCCCTTCCTCCCACATGCTTATGTAGTTAGTGGACAGGTACATTTTTATATACATTAACCTATAGGTATTTTTTTTTTTTTTTAACCTGGGGGTAGAAGTACTTGTGAACTGGGAAAGTGTTTAGGAATTGGTCAGAGTAAATGCTTATGAACTGATAACATGAACACATAATGCAGATATGGTTATTTATATTAATTATTTATTTATATTATGGTTAACTTTTTTTGCTTATAGCACTTGTGCTACAGTGGTTCATATTCATGTAGCACAAGACAAAAACTTGTAGCACAATAACAACATCTGTTACTTCTCTAAAACTGGCTTCAAGGATAAGGACCTGTACTTACATAGCACTTTTCTAGTCTCAAGGACCACTCAAAGTGCTTCACTAGTACTAGCCCTCTATTATAAGAGCCTATCAGAGACGGATACCTAGGGACCATTTAGAATCACCATTTAACCTAACATGCATGTCTTTGGATTGTGGGAAGAAACCAGAACATCTGGACTAAACCCACACAGCACAGGGAGAACATGTAAACTCCACACAGAAAGGTTCCTACATCTGCCAGCCTGGGGATTCAAAACTGGAACCTTCTAGCTGTTAGGCAACAGTGTTAACCACTGTACCACTGTGCAAGTAGTGCAGTTTAATCATTAAAAATTATAGTATTTCACTTTTTTAATTAAAAAGAACTTATCAAGCTCTAGAAATTATTTTAAATTTACATACATTTCCACATCAGTCATCAGTCCTAACCACCTAAACACACTCGCCATACCATACAAAGTAATGGGCCAGTTTTGGCCCGTGGACTCTATGTTTGACAAGGCTAGACTAGGCCGTAAAAAAACAGCCTCCGTCATGGAGCTTCTCCGCCACATTCCTCCTCCAGAGACCCATGCAAAATAAACCAGCTGTGGGCTCAGCAAAAACTGAAGAAACTGAAAAAAATATTTCTTTTATAAGGGTGTTTTTCAGTCACTTCCAGAGCCTGAAGTAGTGGAAAAGCGAGCCATCTGTCTTGTCGGCGAGGGGCAGTTTGTCCATCCCGGTTCATCTCACGTCTTTTCTTTTTTTCCTGATGGTCTCCTCCAAAATAAAACATGTCCTGTTTTTTGTGGCGCTAAATGTGACACTCAAAAGTGCAGCCTGCACACACAAACACACAGTGTCTGTTTTTGTAAATATGAAAGCTGTTCAGAGTTCATCATGAAGCATAAAACAACAATGTATGACCAACAATGTTTGAAAGAAATAAAAGAAAAAAAGAGAAAAAAAAAATATAAAAAAGAATGTCTGGTGCATTTTGCAGTTCTGTCCATTGTAACTAAAGACAGCCACTGAAGTCTTTATATTGGTGTCTTCCACCACTAACCTGTGCTGAGTTTGACACAGGGGACAAAATCAAGTCACTCTCCTTTCTCATCGCACCTGTGCTACATCAGTTCATTCATTCTTGGCACAGAGCTACCAAAACTACCTGACTGACCGAAATCAATTCAAAATATTGCCACACGGCAGAACGTCCTCTTTTCCTTGCTGGCTCCATGTCTCTCATGCAAAATCTCCACTAAAACACACCACAAATCCTGCCAATACTTCATTTTCTTAAAACTATTAAGTCATTGGTCACGTGACTCTGGCCAAATAAATAAAACCTCAAAGCAGTGTTTCTGAACACCTGTGCCTTTTTTTTGACACATGCTCCAAAGCTTCAGATTCATCCAGACCATCACTACTGTTTTGTCAAGATGGTACACACTTCTGTCTGTCCTGTCCTGCCTTAGCCAGTCTGACCAGTTTTTGCTCTTTTGTTGCACTTCTGAGCAGCTCCGTTATTTTCTGTTTAAGGCCTTGAGTTGTGTCAGTGTAGCCAGCTCAGTTGATAAACTCATTGTTTGGTACTTACGTCCAGCAAGTGGGTCCAGTGCTTCCATTACACCATGACAGAAAAGAACCCGACGCATGGACCCAGCAGACCATAAGTTTAATCTCATGGGTCTCGACCAGGAGGAAGTTTGGGCTACTTCCCGTATCAAGACCCTAAAGGAGGACGCCCATAATGCTGAAACACTGGAGAAAGCTCTCAGTCTCCTTGGAGGTGCCTTCGAGGCGATTGAGGCTTTTCCTACGTTGCAGTGCCACCCCCAGCTCACCGGACTTCTGCAGTCGGTTCCATTCCTGTACCTGTTTGTCAGTGGGCTGGTGGAGGAGCAGAAGGAGGAGAAGACACAGCGAGCCGACAGGACATGTGGCTCGCGTCGGCGCCGATGAGCATGGCAGCCCGGTCCTTCTTCTCCTGCAGAGGTGCTCCAGATCTCCACTTCCTCCTCTCTTGATGCAGCGCCATACCACCATGCAGTGGCTGCTCATAGGGCGAATCCCATCAAATCCCGAGAGGGATCGTCTGACTCTCCATCAACGGCAGAGCAGAAACAGAGGCAAGTACCTGTTCATTATTTAACACCATTAAATGAAAGGTCTTGTCCTGTTTCTGGTGAGGAAGTTCAGTATCAGCCACATTCCACCACTGAGCTTTCTCCACTCATCTCTGCTGCTATCTCTGCTGCAGTTTCCATCCACCCATGCTCACCTGCTTTGCCGGTTTCCTGTTCTGTTTTTTCTGAGGAACTGGCCATACTGGGAGGCAATCTTCTGGTCTGGGATGAGCCGGCTGCCCCTGTTTCAGTGCCTGGACTGTGTGAGGATTATCCTGTACCTAATCCATATGATTTCCTAGCCCCAGTGCCTGCACCATGTTGCACTCAAGTTCCTGTTCCTGCTCCAGTACCAGCTCCAGCTACTCGCGATGTGCACATTACAGCTCCAGCTATCCCTGAGGTGCACATCACAGCTCTAGCCATCCCTGAGGCGTGCACTACAGTTCCTGCTGTCCCTGAGGCATGCACAATGGCCTTTGCTGTCTCTGAGATGCACATAATGGCCTTCGTTGTCCCTCAGGTGCACGCCACAGCTCCAACTGTTCCTTAGGAGCACATTCCTGATCAGCTGGAGGTGCAGGCTCCTGTCCCTGCTCAGCCGGAATCCCAGGTGCACATTCCTGTTCTGCTGGAGGTACATGATCCTGCTCCTGCTCAGTCAGAGGTGCACATTCCTGTTCCTGCTCAGCCTGTCTTCACCCCTGCCTCATCTGCCATCATGCTGACCCACCTGGAGCTCCGACGTGGGGACTGGTGGACTCGGGTAGACCCCTGAACTATTTTGTCCCATGATCTGGCAGCTAAAGAACTTTTGGAAACGGACAGATGGACTTTTTTTTCGGTCTGGTGGTCCATAGACTGGGGTAGACTACCTGACTCGTTTTGTGTTGGACTTTGGGATCTTGGGCTGGGTTATTGTAAGGAAATTTGTTTTTTTTCCCACCTGACCTTGTACCCCCACCACCCACCCTGGGAGGGTGTTTTTCTGTTTTGTTTGTTTCAATGTAATTTTGAGGGCCATCTGGAATCTGTCCTTTAAGAGGGGAGGTACTGTCAGGGCGTGGGTGGAGTCTCATGTCTTCATTTTCCTTCACTGCTTGTAGTCCTCTTAAGCATAGACTCAATCCACGTCCTCACCTTGTGTTTTGCATTTTCGCATTTAGTATTGTTGGTTGGTTTCTCTATTCTGCCCTCAGTTCTGATGTTTATCATTATTATGATTATTTATGATCTAGATTCAGTCATTGTTTGTCTTAGCTGTGTCTCCTCTGATCCCCTACATATGTTTTGTCTCCTTCTTTGTCTCCTTTATCTGCAATGTTATTTTTGTGGTTCTTTAATTGTTACAGTTTTGCACATTGCATTAAAAACAGTTAAAACAAGTAAAGGCTTGGTTACAATATACTATGTCTTAATTTTTTGTTGTTGTTAGCTTACACTATATTGGGTATGCCACTTAGAATTGTTCCACTTTGGATATTGTTACACACATAAGGAATTAGTCAGTGGTGCAGTCACTGGCACCTTAGAGTACACCTCTGCTACTAGCTGAGAGCTAGTGAGGAATTCCTCTGATTGACATTCATGCATTTATAGGAGTGGCTTCCCGGTACTAAGATTGAAGTATTTGTTCCAATGAACAGCAATAGAAAAGGCAAGTTCTGTTGTTCATATGTATGGGTTGCACTTGTTTGGTATTTCCACTTCTGTTTAACTTCCCTTTACCAGCTTCATGACTTACAGGCATCTTTAGATGAGGTCAGCTCACTGCATTATGTTGTAAGACCTAAGTAGAAACTATACTGTTAGGTTTTAACTTAAACTTCTTTTTTTTTAAAGTAAAATAACCACAGCTAAGGGCGGTACAGTGGTGGAGTGGTTAGCACTGTGGCAGCACAGCAACTCACCCTTGGCCGGGGGATCCTGGGTTCGATCCCAACCCCCGACAAACAGTGATCTGTGTGGAGTTTGCATGTTCTACCCGTGTCTGCGTGGGTTTACTCCGGGATTTCTCCGGTTTCCTCCCATATGCTAAAAACATGCAAGTTAGGTTAATTGGCATCAAACTGGGGATTCTAAATTGTCCTTAGGTATGACTGTGAGAGTGAATGGTTGTCTGTCTCTGTGTTGGCCCTGCGATGGACTGGCGATCTGTCCAGGGTGTACCCTGCCTCTCGCCCAAAGATGCTGGGATAGGCTCCAGCCCCCCCGCGACCCGGAAAGGATTAAGCAGAAGAAGATGAATGAATGAATGAATGAATGAACGAATGAATGAATAACCACAGCTAACTGGGCCAACTGAGCTAACTACTATAAGCATGGACCCAGAATTTAATTCTGGCCTGTGAAGTCTTCAAACAGCATCTTACTGTGAAAATTAGGGTACACAATACATCATTACAGATCTCCTATCCTGCTTTATGAGAAGCCACACAGTTACTGTAATATACGATAATTAAACCACTGCTGAAGTGACATGATGCATGTCAAATGAAGCATCCAAACTAGTCCTGGAGCCAGATAGGGTCCCAGACTAGTTTTGTCCCAGAAGCTATCATTATCAGCTATATCATTGACATAATGAAGACCACTTCAATATGATATAATGATGACAGTCTATGTATATCCTTTAAAAGAGTGTTGAATGTCTATATATCAACAATAATCAACACTGGAGATGAAATGTGTAACCAAATTTTATCTAAACACCTTTAAGGTCCTGGAATAAATAATCAGACGAATCTGCAGGTTAAATAGCCTTTTATTGCTGCCAGCAATGAGAGGAGTGAGAGTAGGGAGGAAAAAGTCAGCTCTGCTCCCCAGAGAGAAAAGCACAGCCTTTTTATGACCTTCAGTGAAGTCTCTGGAATGTTTGATAAGACACATGCGCAGAAGAGGAGGATGGAACTCAGAGACACTATGCGGTTTACCCCCTAATACAGTTACAATAGGCAGTGTATAAAAACAGTTCATATATGGATACAAGAACAATTCATATGTTGAAGCACACACACACACACACACACACACACACACAATTCATATATTGGGACACACTAAAACATATGGTCCCTGGTTACTCAACAGATTAATGCATAGACAGTAAATTTCCACCACATTTCCCTTCTCTTGGTCATATATCACCATTTATACAAGACTGTAAGTAATCAGCAAAAGTACACCCTGTCAGGTTTAAACTGATGCATCATGAACAGTGACATAGGATAATAGTATATGTGTAAAGTCACAAATAGTTGTTTCATAAGTTTGGGGAAAATGGTGTGGCATATCAATAACAAGCACTTATTATTCATTCGTCAGCATTATCATAGCCATCAGGGATGGGAAGGTGGGACATATGTAGGGCAGTGTGATTCAACATCTTCCGCTGCATGGTGTCTGACTCCTGTTCAGCTGTGGAGAGAGCTATGTAATGCATCATGTTAATAGCGAACATTTTAGACATCATATTACAAATTATCAGAATCAGACAACAGCCACAGAACAACAAAATCAGTAGAATTATTAAAAACATCACTCCAATACATACAAGCCAGTCTTTCCAACCACCACTAGTGAGCCAGGACCACAAATCCCAGCCAGAAGAGGCCATACTATCCTGCTGCAGTTGCTGTGAGAGAAGGTCATTAAGATGACTCACCACATGTGTCATATTATCACCATAATCAGGTATATAGGTACAGCACTCTTGACCTATAATGTGACATACCCCACCCTGAGCTGCCAGAGTTATGCCCAGGGCCAATCTCTTCTGTAGCACAACATTACGCATGGCCTTCATTTCAATTGTCATTGCTGAGAATCCCATTTCAGTTACAGCTGTGAGGTTCTCCAAATCAATGGCCAGTCTGTCAATATGGTTGGCCATATTTACCATACCCCATGTAGGTATCAGTGCACTAAAAAGTTTCACCCCTGGACTTATCTTGACCCTGGTTTGGTCATCAGTTGCTCTTTCCTCCCGCCCATCATGTTCATGTGGTGGGAAATAATGTGAATACGAATGTTGAGCATGATGTGTGAGATTTTTGACAATGTGCATGCTAGGAAACAATTTAGCAATTTTGAACAATTTTTCCACACCACCCCGGTGGCAAATACTGATAAACTTGTGACCCACATACCTAAACATGAGCAGTGAGGCTACTGTAGCCATCGGAGCTGGGGAAAAACAATAGAGGATTATTAGAACATTGGCTTTTATTTTGATATCCACATGTAGCCCCCGGTAGGGTGAGGTTTGGTATTGTGACAAATAGCACCCTCAGTGTGTTCAGACATGGGGTACCAGTCATGTGGAACCCACAGGTAGCATTAAGAGTAGTGTTACATCGTTGAGCAGTGCACAAATACGTAGACCCATTGTAATGACAGCCAAGGTGAAAGCATACTGAAGCTGTAAAAAAAAAGTGAGGTTATTAGTGAATACAGGCTTCTGAGCCTTCTTGCTTATGCAGGTTACATTATGAGCTCTAACTCAGCGGAAAGCAAAATCTGTTACACTGACATTTAACCACTCAAAGTACTCTGTTGTTTTTCCTGCAAATTCAACGGTAAACCCCTTGTCACATTCAGTGCCGTTGTGGTGTGCCTTTTCAACTGTAGTTTGCGCTAACAATGCTCCCATTGTTTCTGATCTGTTTAGAGGATAAGGAATCATAGGCACAGAGTGAGTAATGTGATGTGGCAGGTATGTACAAACATAACAAGACCCAGTCACATTTGCTTGTCTAACTGAGAAACACACCACCTGATACCATGCATTGTTATCATAGGTGTCACTGGAATAGTTATCAAAGTTATACCCCAGGAGGCTTGCCTCACGTCTTGTCTGGAAAGGATTGTTTGGTGAGGTAGAACAGCACATCAATAGGTATATGATTACCCCAAGCAGGAAGGTGATAAGAAAGCACACCCACACTGTGTCTGTTTTGGTCCAAAACTGACGGCACCGCTGGTGTCTTCGGCAGTGTTTCTCTTCAGCAGAGTGACGCTGCTGTGAGTCTGAATTGTCCATCATATCAGTATAAGTGTAAGTGAGATCAGACAGCAAGTCTGATCTCACTAAGTGAGAGCAAACAGCACGATGGGGACTCAATCTATGGGAGAGAACAAACAGATGTTAATGACCAGCAAAAAAAAAATATTTCATTGAGAGTGAAGAAAGGAGTGAGGCCCAGTGCATTATTGGAGGTCCCCCAGCAGACTAAACCTATTAGCAGCATAACTAAGGGAGGGTTCAGAAACACATGATCCCTCCCAAATTGTAGGCTATATCAAAAAGATAGGTTTTAGCCCTATTCTTAAAAACAGAGATCGAGTCTGACTCCCGAATTCAGATTGGCAGCTGGTTCCACAGGAGAGGAGCTTGATAACTGAAGGTTCTGCCTCCCATTGTACTTTTGGAGATTCTAGGTATTACAAGTAATCCTGCATTTTGGGAGCATAGTGCTATGTTAGGATAATACGGTAGTATCAGATCTTTTAAATAAAAAGGAGCCTGATTGTTTAGAGCTTTGTAAGTAAGAAGAAGGATTTTAAGCTTAATTCTAAACGCTATGGGAAGCCAATGAAGGGAGGCCAGAACAGGAGAGATATGATCTCTCTTTCTAGTGCCTGTTAAAACTCTTGCTGTAGCATTTTGGATCAGCTGAAGGCTTTTTAAAGATGTTTTAGGACAGCCTGATAATAAAGAATTACAATAATCTAATCTCAAGCTAACAAAAGCGTGGATCAGTTTCTCAGCATCACTCTGAGACAAGATGCTCCTAATCTTGGCAATATTATGTAAATGATAGAAGGCAGTCTTAGAAACAAATTTAATATGTGAATTGAAGGACAGATCTTGATCAAAAATAATTCCAAGGTTCCTCACAGAGCTATTAAGAGAAAGAGTAACCGCATCCAAACTGAAAGTTTGATTTGGAAAGGTATTTCTAAGGTTTTTTGGACCAACAAGAATGACTTCATTCTTATCTGAATTTAATAGCAGGAAATTACAAGTCATCCGAGCTTTGATTTCCTTAAGACAGGCTTCCAACTTGGCTAATTGATTACTATCATCTGGCAAGATTTTTGAAATGAAAGGGTGATTAGAGATTGGTCTATAGTTAGCTAAAGCTCCTGGATCTAGCATTAGCTTTTTGAGTAAGGGTTTAATTACAGCCGTTTTAAAAGCCTGCAGTACATGGCCTAAAGTTAATGAAGAATTGATTATATGAAGAATAAAGCTACCAATAAGTGGGAAGACTTCTTTAAATAACCTGGTAGGAATAGGGTCTAAAAGACTAGTTGAAGGTTTGGATGAGGAAACTATTTTGTCTAACTCACAAAGGTTGATTGGAGTAAACTCATCAAGAGAGACATCAATTGAAGGAGTTGTAGTAGTTACTGTATTTAAGTTAACTGTGGGAAGAATCTGATTGATTTTATCTCTGATGGATGAAATTTTATTATTGAAAAAGTTCATAAAGCCCTGACTAGTAAGCTCTAAGAGAATGCTAGGATTGACAGAGTCCTGACTCTTTGTCAACCTGGCTACAGTGCTGAAAAGAAACCTGGGATTATTCTTGTTCTCTTCTATTAATGCAGAATAATAACTTGTTCTAGTTTTTCTAAGAGATTTTTTATAAATTAAAAGATGATTTCTCCAAGCTAAATAGATTTCATCTAAATTAGTGGAGCACCATTTTCTTTATAATTGATGAGTCTTCTGTTTTAAGCTATGAGTTTCTGTGTTGAACCAAGGAGTTAGAAATCTCTGATTAGACTTTTTCTTTTATAAGGGGGCCACCAAGTCTAGAGTCTGATGCAGAGAAGCTGTAACACTATCCACCATGTTATCAATCACAGAAGGAGCAAGCTGTCTATAGCTTATTTCCGCTGTGTTGACACATGGCATAGAGGAAACGATCCTCATAAATTTAGTAACAGCATCATCTGAGAGGCATCTACTTTAATAATATTTTTCTTTAGGAGCCAAATAGTCAGAAATAGTAAAATCAAAGGTTAACAGACAATGGTCTGACAGTACAGGGTTATGAGGAGACACTACAAGATTTTCTAATTCTATGCCATATGTCAGAAAAAGGTTCAACGTATGGTGGAGATAATGAGTAGAATTTCCTACTTTCTGAGAAAACCCAATCGAGTCTAATATTGAATTAAATGCCACATTAAGGCAGTCACTGTCTACATCTACATGTATATTAAAGTCCCCTACTATAATTATTCTATCTGATTTCAGCACTAAATCAGCTAAGAAATCAGCAAATTCGGATAAAAATTCTGAGTAGGTTGATGGAGGATGATAAACTATGGCAAATAAAATTGGGTTTAACCTAAAATTGCTAAAGTGTCCAAAACTGAGGACCAAGCCCTCAAAGGAATTATAACATGTTTTTTGCTTTACATTAATTAATAGTTTGGAATGGTAAATTGTTGCTATTCCTCCTCCACGACCAGAACTTCTGGGATTTTGACAGTTTAAATAACCAGAGGGAGTTGATTCATTTAAACCAACATAATCCTCTTGTCCTAACCAAGTCTCTGTAAGGGATATTAAATCAATCTGATGATCAATTAACAGATCATGGACTAACAGAGACTTGGGAGTTAGAGACCTAATATTTAATAAACCACATTTAATTTTTAAATTATGAGGAGGAACAGAGGCCAAATCATTCAATTTAGAGGCTTTATGTTTAATTTGAGTTTTACCAATTTTTTTGCTTAATCACTTTGGGATGCTTATATATTATATTTTTATTTACTTTGGAGGGAGCAGACAGTGATTCTCTGATGGGGAAGACAGGGGCTAAGTTGAGGGGTGGCGGATGAAAAGGAGCTGCAGAGGGGCGTGTAAGACTGCGACTCTGCTTCCTGGTCCCAACTCTGAGTAGTCAAGGTTTTGGAAATTTGGATAAAAAAGATGCCAGGTTGTTAGATAAATGAGACGCACCATCCAAAGTGGGATGGACGCTGTCTCGTCTCATAAGACCGGGTTTTCCCCAAAATGAGCTCCAATTGTCAATGTAGCCCACATTGTTTGCAGGACACCACACAGACAGCCAGCGGTTCAAGGATGATAAGCGGATAAACATGTCATCACTGGTCAGATTGGGGAGGGGCCCAGAGAACACTACAGAGTCCGACATTGTTTTGGCAAAGTCACACACCGATTCTACATTAAGTTTCTTTCGTTTGAAGCTCTTGACCACCACCCAGTCACCTGGTCTTATGTCATGGAGGAGCCCCTCGGCAGGTCTGGGTAGGGCAGCTTTTACCTGTTGAGAAATGTTTTGCAGTTTGCAGGACAGGGCAGAGCAATAAGATAACATAACATTTTCAAAATGTGAGGTTGTTAGAGGGGGCGGTGTCTTCCTCTCTGCAGAGAAACCTAGAAAGGGAGGGCGAGCAAACAAAATTTCAAAGGGTGACATGTTATATTTCTTCCTGATTCGCATGTGCATGTATATGAGTGCCAACGGCAGACATTTCACCCAGGGTAGGCCAGTCTCATCCTCGAGTTTGGCGAGCTTGTTCTTTAGGGTGCCATTTTCAGGCTCAACAACACCGCCTGATTGCGGGTGGTAGGCACAATGTTTTCTCATGTTAATTCCCAATGTGCCACTCAGGTCAGTTGATGCTTTGTTTACAAAATGTTTACCATTATCACTGGAAATTTTCTCTGGTATTCCCCATCTGGGAATGATTTCTGACAATAATGCCCGAGCCACAACGGTGCTTGTTGCATGTTTAGCTGGGAAGGCTTCTACTCATTTGGAACACATGTCCACCATTACCAAACAGTACTTTTTGCCCTCAGCTGGATTTAATTCAATAAAATCCATCATGAGGTGTTGGAACGGTCCTGCAGGGGGTGGGTGTGCCACTGGAACCTGTTTGGAAACTCTGTGGGCATTGTTAGTGGCACAGATTAGGCATTTTTTGCAAAAATTGTCAGCATAAACACTGAAACCAGTAGTGAACCAGTTTGCATGCAGTGGTTGTATCATCCCTTCTCTTGACACATGGTCTCTCCCATGTGTCAATTTAGCAAAATGATTGAAAAAATGAGCCAGTAAACAGGGAAGAGCATTCGGACCCCTCCACACACCAGCATGATCTGTGTGACAGCCTTTGTTGGCCCACTTCTGACATTCCTGTGGAGATGAAAGAGATTGCATAGAAATGAGGGAATCAATGGGTGTTAGTGAAGAGGGGGCAGGAGGGGGAGGGGAAGAAGAGGGAGGGGGACCATGGGTGGCAGAGAGAGAGAGAGCTGCAGCCTTAGCTGCCGCGTCAGCACAAGCATTTCCTCGAGAAACAGGGTCAGAAGAGGGAAGTGTGGGCTGTGTATTTGCACACTGCCACAGAAGAAGGAAGGAGGATTGCATTAAGAAGGCGGGAAACATAAGAGGAGTTCTTTATGGGTTACCCTGTGGACGTGAGAAAGTTCTGTTCATGCCACAGCGCACCAAAATCATGAACTACCCCAAAGGCGTAGCGTAAGTCAGTGTAAATGGTATCAGATTGACCTGCTGCATAGGTGCAGGCTTCTGCTAAGGCGACAAGCTCTGCAGCTTGTGCAGAAAGATGAGATGGCAAGGAGCCAGAAAGCAACGTACAGTGGTTATCACATACTGCCCAACCCACTTTGTTGTGGCCTACAGAGGGGTCAACAGATGCCGAACCGTCAACATACAGGACAAGATCTGGGTTTGGCAATGGAGTGTTGGAGAGGTCACGTCTTGGAGAGGTGACAAAGTCCAACAAGGACAAATAGTCATGGTCACAGTCTATGTCATCGTCACAAGAAGGTGGGGGGAGATTGGTGGCTGGGTTAACTGACTGTGCACAGCATTTGGCAGTAAGGTTTGGCAATTCAAGGAGGGTAGAATGATATCTAAGCCACCTTGTGTGGGAGAGGTGGGACAACTTCCGCTCATCCAGAAGCAGTGCAACAGCATGAGGAACATACAGAGTGAGTGGAGAATACAGAACAATGTCACAGGATGCTACTACAGCACGCTCTGCCGCAGCCACTGCATGGGGACAGAGAGGGAGTCCTGCTGCAACAGCATCCAACTTGCAGGAGTAATATGCAACTGGGCGAAGTCTGTCACCATGGGGCTGCTGGAGAACAGAGGTCATGCATCCGGACTTCTCATCAACATACTGAATAAAAGGTTTAGATGGATCAGAAAGTGAAAGTGTTGGAGGATCCAAAATAGTTTTCTTCAGGTTTTCAAAGGAGTCATTCGCAGCAGGTGTCCACTCAAGAGGGAAGTGTGAGGGACCCTTTGATGGAATGATGTCACACATTGTTCTCTCAATGCATGAAAAGTCAGGAATGAAAGAGCGGAAATAGGATGCCATGCCAAGGAAGGAGAGAAGTTCTTTCGTGGTTTTAGGTTTGTCCATAGGACAGAGAGAGAGGGATTTGCCGTGATTAGAGATTTGGTGGCCCAAAAATGTGACCATTGGTTTGCAAAATTTCAATTTTGGCTTTGAAGCCTTGTGGCCTTCTGCAGCAAGGTGACACAAAAGCTTCAAAGAATCTGCTTGGCATTGTGCTTCATTTGGCACGCACAGCAATAGGTCGTCGGAATACTGAATCAAGACAGAGCCTTCTGACAGTTGAAGAGAGCTCAAAGAGCTCTTGAGAGCCACGTTATAGATGGTTGGACTTTCACAGTAGCCCTGGGCCGATCTGGTGAACATGTAAAGAGCCCCATTGAATTGGAATGTGAACCAAAACTGTGAATCTTTGTGAATGGGGATGCTGAAAAATGTGTTTGACAAATCCACTACTGTAAAGTAGGTTGAATTTGAAGGAATTTGAGTCAAAATAGTGTGGGGGTTAGGGTCCACAAGGGCACGCTGGACAACGGCAGCGTTAACGGCCTGGAGGTCTTGAAAAAAACGCCATTCAGCAGGTTGTCTCTCATCTCTGATCTTTTTTTACGGGAAAAATTGGCGTACAGACTGGAGAATTTGGTGCGGGAACAATAATCCCTTCTATTAAAAGCGATTCAAAGACAGGAGTGATGCTATCACGTGCCTCAGACCTGAGTGGGTACTGCATGCGTTTGGGTCTGAAATCAGACTTTGGGGTACTAACCACCGGAGGGCCGTTTTTAATAAGCCCCACATCATACTTGTGCACAGCCCACAGAAATGATGGAACACATGAGAGCATGTGGTCTTCCTGACTCTTTACAGAGGGCATGATAACAGGTTTCATCCATTTGTACCACCTGTCATCATCCAAAATTTGGATGAAATGCTCACAGGAAAGTGAAACCGCGTACTCTGCACCAAACATCTGCAGAGAGGGGGGAAATGAGACCTCACTGAGGCCAATATGGTGAAGTGGTACAGATGAAACCCAGTCATCAGTGTGATGAGCAGTAAGGGCCCATGCTCCCATATCACTCCATGCTGAGGAGAGGGCTTTTGTGAGTGAAACATGTGGGTGGCTGTGTGGAACTGAGAACACAGTAGACATGCAAGGTGTGAATGCAATCAGTAAGAAACTGAAATCTGCTGCCCACATAACTTGTGTGGTTTGCAATGGGGTAGATTTGACTTGTAACCATTGATTTTCATATTCTGTGTCAGGGCCCCATGAGCGATGTGTTGTACAATGTGTTTTGTGTGGTGGCATGGAAACTGTGGCATGTGGCAAGAGCTTCTTTCCCATTTCAACCAAATGGAAGCTCTGCCCTTCATCTGTCAGTGCCCACTCATAAATGTACATCAGAGATGGCATTTTGGCAAAGGTTGCGCTGGGAGTTTCAATTTGGTTTCCCTGTGGTGTGCAGGAGAGTGAGAGTGACAAACTGCACATCAGGTCTCTGCCTAACAAGCTGAAAGGGCACTGAGGTAAAAATAGGAAGTTGTGAGTGAATGTTTTCTCATCCACTGTACATGACAATGGTTCAGTGAAAAACTCATGTGTGAAACCTCCACTCGCCACCTGTGATGTAAGTGAACGAGAGGTGAGGGGAGGTTTTAACCCTGAGGCTGATGACAAAACTAAATTGGTGGCTCCAGAATCAACCATAAACTCTATCATCTTCCCTGAAACTTTAACAGGCAGGATTGGTAAATCTCTGAAGTGAGAAGTGGAATATGATGCAAATGTCATTGCCGGCATGTTGTCAGTATGGGGTGTGTGTGTGGCTGTAGCATGATTTTTATTGGCAAGCACATGTGCAGCGTCTGCTGGGGGTGAAAGTAGAAAGCGCGCACATGTTCCAGTCTTATCTTCCCGGCGTCATTGCTGCTGCTTTTGGGGCTGGAATTGTGATGGTGGTTGCGGCGGGGGGAAAGGTTGAGATGGCTGGCCAGGGTTTTGTCGTGGCCAGGATCCACGATTGCTCCGCTGAAAGTTGCCTCTTCCTCTTCTACATCCTTGTGGACCAGATTTTGGTCTCACGGGGCAGGCTGTGATCCAGAGTCCAGCTTGCCTGCATTAGCTGCAGGTTGACAGTTGTGGCCACTGTTGCATCCAGTGTCCGTCTTGACCACAATTACGGCACTGGTTGGGGCCAACAGCAGGGGCGGTGGGTCGTTGAGGTGGAGCAGGTACCCACTGAGCCATTGTGAGCAGAGCCTTCTCTAGATTGTCTCCCTTAGTCCTCGATTTCCTTTTTGCAGAGCTCTCTTTCTTCCTGTGGTGATGTTCAGCATGACGGAATATTTCTTGTGATGTCTGAGTTTCCCAACCAATGCCGGTCTGCTTCACGTCTGCAGCCAAATTGGGGAGGAGGCCTGCCATAAACCACATATTCAAATGTGTGCCATATGCCCCTGTGTCTTTCATGTAATCTTCAGGGGGAGGGATTGCTGCCACTCCATTGAAGACCTTCCTCAGCCTGTGGAAGTAATCTCCGGGGGTCTCATCGTCTTTCTGCTTACAGTTTGACACCTTGCTCAGATCAGAGCATTTTGCAGAGTTTTTAATAATCACTTTCATCAGTCTCTCCAGCGCCCCTATACTCTTTGTTCTGTTCACCCCGATCTGCGCCCCATTCACAGTCAGTTGGGCGTACGTCTTCCTCGAGCAGAGGCATCAGTTTTGCCATATTGGTTGAGGTGCACTTCTGTGCCATTATCCTTCGGAGTTCATGAAAGGTCTGGCAATATGTCTGACAGAATGCTTCCAGTTGTTCACAGAAGTACATGGGATCATTCTTCAACTGCAGCAGGGTGGCAGCAAATTTAGGTATGTCTTCTGGCGCCCATGGTCTGAATATGACTTGTGGTCCCGTTGGGCCCATGACCTCTACCATTGGCATGGTTTGGGGTGGCTCTTGGTCATTTTCTTGTTTTAAGGGTGCAGACGGGTGTTGGTGTGATATCTTTGGTTGGTCATCATGAATTGACGGCAGCCACAGGGTGCCTACCTCTGTAAGACGTGGCTTCCTTTCTTTCCCGCCTGTTGCCCCTTCAAGGAGTGGCATGTCCTTGTCAATAGGCGGTGGGAAAGGGCATGAGTCATCGTCCTTATTCAGCGTAAATGGGCCGGGCAGCGCTGGATACAGTGCGGCGGTAAAAGGGTTAGTAGGGAGAGGTTGGGGTGGAACGGGTTGATCACATTCGTAGGGTGGTGGTACAGGGTCCCCAGCAGAATGTAGGAATTGTTTTTGTGAGGTTTGTGTGTTTGTACTTTCTCTGTCTCTTTTCTTTCACTCATTATCCTTTCTATTCTGTTCTTGTTTATCCCTATGTGTCTTTGCCTCCCCCAGCCACATCTCGGCCATGCCCTTTTCTAACTGTAACTGCGTCAGCTTTTCTCTGTCTTTCTTACTCTGCTTCTTCCTTGTCTGTACCTTCTGAATTTCACAATTTATTTTATCCCTTAAAATGGTGATAACCTCGACAGAAATTGACCCCCCCAACAGGAAATTCAGCCCCCCAGATCCATTTTTCCAAAAACTCCACACTCTCAGGACCATAGTTATCAGTCATGTATTTCACCTTTGGTCCTGCCACGCTGGACGGATCCTGTCTGGGCTTCGACTTGCAAAACCCCATTTTTGACTGATATGACCACCAGTCACTACAAAACGTCTTAAGTACCTGCTAGCACGTCCTTAACTCATCCGCTGGTCACCCCAGGCGTCCCCAGGCGTGCCCCAACACGTCTCACTGTGCAATTCAAGACTATGTCCACAAAACTGTCTATGACAGTTACTGTACACTGTCTTCAGTTCAGTCCTGCCATGAGATCATCCCACCGGACTCCAAAGTTTTCACAGTTATCGGCCTATGTTGGTGAATTACACGACTGATATTCTACCAATAATGTTATAAAAACATAAAATTTAAGGTCTACTTACTGTAATCTGGAGGTTTAAGACGGTTCTTTGGGATTATGTGTCACGACCCCATCAGGCGACGCGCTCACATCGCCTGGAAGGCAGAAAGAGCCGAACTCCATTCGGGGTGATCAATCCATGTCTGCTGCTGGAAATCAGTGATCAATAATCCCACTTCTGAAACCAGTGATGTAACCAAATTTTTTCTAAACACCTTTAAGGTCCTGGAATAAGTAATCAGACGGATCTGCATGTTAAATAGCCTTTTATTGCTGCCAGCAATGAGAGGAGCGAGAGTAGGAAGGAAAAAGTCAGCTCTGCTCCCCAGAGAGAAAAGCACAGCCTTTTAATAACCTTCAGTGAAGTCTCTGGAATGTTTGAAAAGACACAGGCACAGAAGAGGAGGATGGAACTCACAGACACTATGCCGTTTACCCCCAAATACGGTTACAATAGGCAGTGTATAAAAACAGTTCATATATGAATACAAGAACAATTCATATGTTGAAGCACACACACACACACACACACACACACACACACACACACACACACACAATTCCTATATTGGGACACACTTATAAAACATATGGTCCCTGGTTGCTCAACAGATTAAGTCATGAACAACAGATTAATGCATAAACAGCAAATTTCCACCACAAATGTGAAAAAAAAAATAAAAAAAATTGCAGTTCATCTTTATTCGATGCCACTGAATGGATTTAAACACCCAGAATCAAACAAAGAGAAGAGGAATAACATAAAGGCATCTTATTTCAGTATAGACAATGGTATACAATACAAATAAATTTTACTTGACAGACCAGTTTTATAAAGTAAGTAAATACAGTAGTTACTGTGACAGGCCTAGGTTAGATGAAAATAATTTGAAAAGCTGAACAGCATAAGCTGAAGCAACCAACATAGTGAACTATTTGTACCTAAAATCAGAGTGACAACCCATATCTGAAGGTGATGTTAAAAATGGACTGAAAAAGTATAGGGGGAATGAATTTATGCAATGTTACCTTTTCATTTCACACAGTGGACATCCTAAGGCCTCAGAAAATGTAGGGGTTGCTTTAATGTGCGTGTGTGTGTGTATGTGGGGGGTGCAAGGGAATGCGATCTGGCTCCTGAGGTGCGTTCTGATCGCCCAATAGTGTACTCAGAAGTGGACTGCACAGGGTATCCGCCACATTAACTGAGATTCCAAACCGAAGGGAGCAAACCGTCTTCAGTCCAAAGGGAACTGAGAAGTGAGGAGGGAAGACGTGAACAACAGTACATCACTTCACCAGAAGTTGACAAGAAGATTACCCATAAGCCATTGCACCTCAGATACGAGTAAAACAAACTATTGCTGCTAACGTCATTAACAAGCTAAACTGATGCTGGTTATTGTTTATATCAACTGATAGTAATAAAATATATTTGTATTAATATTTTATTTAAGAAATATAAATTATCCACCATAGTATCAGTACGTGTCCATGGTTACCGTGGTAACGCATGGAGGAGGGAGCCAACGGTTACAGGGTGTTTCAAATGGAGAAATTTTGTGGAGGGCAATTAACTTACTGATATTCCCTGAGAACGGAGCAGGGAGCAGGGAATACAGTTGAAGTACACTGTGGATCAGAACGTAGCTCTGGACTAAGCATGTTTATCAGGGAATATACAATTTACACCTGGTATTCCAGTTATCCAATCAAGCTGCTTGGCAGGAACCAACTCTTGTATAAAAAAGGAACTGAATACCCCATTAGTCCAGCCACTCAATTAATTCTTTTTTTTACCCACAGAGGCAGCTGAGGAAGAGAAAATGCTGCCTACTTGTGGTTGGAGCTGTTGTCCTCGCTATCCTCATCATCATTATTGCTGTCTCAGCAAAAAAATGAGGTGGACTGTGGTAAGAGCCATCATCCTCTACATAAAACTGCAACCCCCCCACCCTGGACACTTCATATTGACAGTTCCATGTTTTTTAATTCATATTAATGCTTACACTGGACTATATTACAACTGGGTCCAGAGCTCACATCTGCTTTTCCTTCAAGTGAGGCACTGTCTTGCCTGTGATGTCATTGCATACTGTAGAGGGTGATGTCATTTTTTTGTTGTGGCCTCAACTTTATAACCGGTTTCTAAATGAGAAACTTTCACATAAACACCGAAAATGAGACACTAAAATGCATCATTGACTGATATCAGACCGATACTGCAAAAATTACAATGATGTCTAGGCCATGGTGACGTTTGGAGTTGAATGGATTAGCAAAGGTTCTGATCTATTTAGACTAAAAGCCTCAGCTAGTTTGATTAGTGGCACCTGTGTTTACCTACTACTGTTGTAAAATAGACTGATATTCAATCATCAATATGTGTTGGTTTCACAAGGTTTTCATACTGTCATATTTGGTCAATTGTCCACCAAGACTAGCAGATGTGTTTGAGCAAAGTTATGGTTCAGCTTTGAAATAAATAACTGAATTAATTTACAGGTAATATCTGTATGTATTGGTAACATTTCCCAATTTGGACCTGATTTAATGATTTGGGACTCTTATTTTAAAAGTTTTTCAATATTTCATTTCTGAAATGAAAACAGAAAAAAAAAACAGATAACAAAATGGGATAACAGATCAGATTTCTTTAGTTGTTTTGTTACTGTTTTGGTCACAGTTGAAAGCAGTGGTGTTGATTTATTGAAAAGTCAATGTGCTAATTTCTATTAAACAAACAAAAGAAAGAGATACACACGTGGACAAAATTTTTGGTACCCCTCTGTTAATGAAAGAAAAACCCACAATGGTCACAGAAATAACTTGAATCTGACAAAAGTGGTAATAAATAAAAATTCTATGAAAATTAACCAATGAAAATCAGACAATGCTTTTGAATTGTGGTTCAACAGAATTATTTTAAAAAACAAACTCATGAAACAGGCCTGGTCAAAAATGATGGTACCCTTAACTTAATATTTTGTTGCACAACCTTTTGAGGCAATCACTGCAATCAAACAAATTCTGTAACTGTCAATGAGACTTCTGCACCTCTCAGCAGGTATTGTGGCCCACTCCTCATGAGCAAACTGCTCCAGTTGTTTCAGGTTTGAAGGGTGCCTTCTCCAGACGGCATGTTTCAGCTCCTTCCACAGATGTTCAATAGGATTTAGATCAGGGCTCATAGAAGGCCACTTTAGAATAGTCCAATGTTTCGCTCTTAGCCATTCTTGGGTGTTTTTAGCTGTGTGTTTTGGGTCATTATCCTGTTGCAAGACCCATGATCTGCGACTGAGACCAAGCTGTCTGACACTGGGCAGCACATTTCTCTCTAGAATACCTTGATAGTCTTGAGATTTCATTGTACCCTGCACAGATTCAAGACACTCTGTGCCAGATGCAGCAAAGCAGCCCCACAACATAACAGAACCTCCTCCAGGTTTCACAGTAGGGAGAGTGTTCTTTTCTTGGTATGCTTCATTTTTGCGTCTGTCAACACAGAGCTGATGTGCCTTGCCAAAAAGTTCCAGTTTTGTCTCGTCTATCCATAGGACATTCTCCCAGAAGCTTTGTAGCTTGTCAACATGCAGTTTGGCAAATTGCGGTCTGGCTTTTTTATGATTTGTTTTCAACAGTAGTGTCCTCCTTGGTCGTCTCCTATGAAGTCCACTTTGGCTGAAACAACGACGGATGGTGCGATCTGACATTGATGTACCTTGACCTTGGAGTTCACCATGAATGTGTTTAGAGGTTGTTCTGGGCTCTTTTGTTACCATTCGTATTATCCGTCTCCTCCTGCGGCCATGTCCAGGGAGGTTGGCTACAGTCCTGTGGATCTTAAATTTCTAAATAATATGTGCAACTGTAGTCACAGGAACATCAAGCTGCTTGGAGATGGTCTTATAGCCTTTACCTTTAACATGCTTGTCTATAATTTTCTTTCTAATCTCCTGAGACAACTCTCTCCTTTGCTTCCTCTGGTCCATGTTTAGTGTGGTACACACCATGTCACCAAACAGCACAGTGACTACTTGTCACCCTTTAAATAGGCCGACTGACTGATTACAAGTTTGAAGACACCTGTGATGTTTATTAGTGGACACATCTTGGTTGAACATGTCCCTATGGTCACATTATTTTCAGTCTTTTCTAGGGGTACCATCATTTTCTGCTGAGAGGTGCAAAAGTCCCATTGACAGTTATAGAAATCATTTGATTGCAGTGACTGCTTCAAAAGGTTGTGCAACAAAATATTAAGTTAAGGGTACCATCATTTTTGTCCAGGTCTGTTTCATGAGTTTGTTTTTTTTTTTAAAGTAATTCTGTTGAACCACAATTCAAAAGCATTGTCTGATCTTCATTGGTTAATTTTCATAGAATTTTTATTTATTACCACTTTTGTCAGATTCAATTTATTTCTGTGACCATTGTGGGTTTTTCTTTCATTAACAGAGGGGTATCAACAATTCTGTCCACGGCTGTATGTGTGACAAGGCAAGTAGGTCTATATGTGGAAAAAAAAGAATGCGCTTCTTCAGTTCTTGCAACTACTTCAAAGTTGATGCAGACCTCTTGGTAGTCTGACCAGTTTTGATTGTTTTCTTCAGTTGCACTACCAAGGACTGAAATGTGCCAGGAATAACTCTTTTTACACCGAGCAAATCAAAATGACCACAGTTGATTGATGTGATTGATGATTTGTAAACTCAATCATTCTTAAGAGGTGGATCATTTGTCAACCTTGAGGATTCTGCTTTTATTTTTTTTCTGACCTGTTAACCTGTTATTTGTTCATGTGGATGTACTAAATACTGCTCTGTCTTCATTCATTACACACAGAGTGATATATTTTGAGTGTTTATTTCTTTTAATTTTGATTAATATGACTTACAGCTCATGGACACTCCAAATTCATTTTCTCGAAAAAAAAATAAAATATTGTGCAAAAGTTCAACATTGTAGACTCATGATGTCACATTCTAATCAGCTAATTAACTCCAAACACCTGCAAAAGTTTCCTGAGCATTTAAATGGTTCAGAAGTGTAAACAAACATGGGAAAGATTGTTGACTTGAGAGTTGTCCAGAAGACAAGATTGATACCCTCCACGTGGAGGTTAAGCCACAAAAGGTCATTGCTAAAGAAGCTGGCAGTTCACAGGGTGCTGTGTCCAAGCATGTTAATGGAAAGTTGAGTGGAAGGAAAAAGTGTGGCAGAAAAGGTGTACAAGCAACAGGGATATATGCAGCCTTGAGAGGATTGTGAAGCAAAGCCCATTCAAGAATTTGGGGGAGATTCACAAGGAGTGGGCTGTAGCTGGAGTCAGTGCTTCAAGAGCCACCACACACAGAGACATTTCCAGGACATGGGATACAACTGTCGCATTCCTTGTGTCAAGCCACTCCTGAACCAGGGACAGTTCAGAAGCTTCTTACCTGGGCTAAGGAAAAAACAGACTGGACTGTTGCTCAGTAGTCCAAAGTCCTCTGGTCAGATGAGAATACATTTTTCATTTCATTTGGAAATCAAGGTCCCTGTCTGGAGGAAGACTGGAGAGATTCAAGATTCAAATTCTTTATTGTCATGTGCACAGTTAAGAAATGCAACATTTCCTGAGCAATGAAATTCTTACTCTGCTGTCCACAATGAATGCCAACAAGAGGAACAGAATCTGAGTTGCTTGAGGTCCAGTGTGAAGATCCCACAGTCACTGATGATTTGGGGAGCCATGCCATCTGCTGGTGTTTGTCCACTGTGTTTAATTAAGTCAAAAGTCAGTGCAGCCATCCATCAGGAAATTTCCGAGCACTTCATGCTTCTCTCTGCTGACAAGCTTAATGGAGATGCTGATTTCATTTTCCAGCAGGACTTTGCACCTGCCCTCACTGCCAAAAGTACCAAAACCTGGTTTACTGACCATGGTATCACTGTGCTTTATTGGCCATCAAACTCTCCTGACTTAAACCCCATAGAGAATCTATAGGCTATTGTCAAGAGGAGACACCAGACCCAGCAAGGCAGATGAGCTGAAAGCCAGTATCAAAGCAACCTGGATCTCTATAGCACCTCAGCAGAACCACAAGCTTATTGCCTCCGTGCAATGCTGCATTGATGCAGTAATTCATGCAAAAGGAGCCCCGACCAAGTATTGAGTGTGTACATGGACACACTTTTCAGTCGGCCAACATTTATATTAAGAATCAATTTTTTTTAATTAATTTTATGTCATATTCTAATTTTTTTGAGAAACTGAATTACAGGATGTCATGAGCTATAAGCCATAACCATCATAATTAAAAGAAATAAACACTTAAAATATCACTCTGTGTATAATTAATGTATATGAGTTTCATTTTTTTAATTCAATTATTGAAACAAGTCAACTTCTTGATGGCATTCTAATAGAGAGCGTAAGTCATGCCCCCTCTACTTCCGCATGTGGGACTTTAAATCAGAAAAAATTCTCCACTGAAATGAATGGCAAGAGCAAAATTATCTTTTGATCGCTATCAAATTTTGCCACAAGTTACACATATGATGTTTGTCAATTTATGAGATAATCCGCCACGTAATTAAAGTTGTCAGTTGTCAAATACTAATAGATTAATATTTAGTTTTTGTTTAAATGATTAGCGGACAACATCTCCCATCATTCTACATCGCAAACACGATCACGGCAGGAGACTACTAAAATCTGACCTCCTGTTTCCTGACTGATGAAAGAAGGATCCTGACATATTTGCCTCTCTGGGGTGGATAGAAGGACTCAAATGCTGGATGACCTTTGAACATAGTTTATTATAAATAAACACAGCACCAGGGCTGGAAACAGAACATAAAGCCATAATGGCAGACGCACACTTCAAAACGTGACACAGGTTCTGTGGTTAAGGCAGGAATGAACAGAATGCCATACTGAGGGTAGAATCGTGAGGACTATGAATACAGCAGGGTATGATTAACAAAATAAGGCACAGCTGTGAGTAATTAACAACAAAAAACCAACAGAGAAGAGGAAATAACTCATGGCACTGTCAAAATAAGAGTCAATAAACAGGACAGGATAACAATACAATATAAAGGAATAACTAAGGTTGAGAATATGATAAACAATAATGGCAATTTAAGATTAAATACAAGGCGGGGGCATGGCACAGCTTATGCCCTGATCATGATAGATCCAAAGAGGAGAAAAAACAACACAAAGGCATTGTTTTGTATTTTGAGAGCAGCAGCTGATCAAGAGGACTGTTTGTTGCTTCACCCTGGAAACGCTTTGAACATCTGACATCAGGTACATGTCTCTACCTGATGTCATGTCTGTCGTGTTTGTAGTCTTTTAATTTATATATTTTCATAACCTTATACCTTAACAGTTAGACAAGAACCTAAATCATTATTTACGTGGAAAATTATCTTTTAAATTGACAAACATTATATGTGTAACTTGTGGCAAAATTTGATCGGGATCAAACGATAATTACGCTCTTGCCATTCATTTCAATGGAGATTTTTTTCTGATCTAAGGTCCCATGTGTGGAAGTAGAGGGGGTGTGGCTTGGGCTCTTTAATTATTGAGATGCACCTGTATGGACCATTAACATTAAAAATACAGATGCTGAAATATGTCACTGGGTAGAAGGGTGTTTAATTTGGGTATAAAATTGTGCTCAAGTATTGAATCATTCTTTTCCTTTGGCCAAAGCATGTCATGAGACATTTTATTAAGTAGTCTGGCAACTATGTCAACATGCTGAAAGAGGGGCATGACATGTGTCATAGGCACACACATATACAAAGTGGTTTAATGGGTCATTTCTTTATTTATCCACATGGATTTCTAACCTACAAGCTGCGCTTTAAGAATGTTGCCATATATATTAATACAGCTCCTAATTTGTTGTAGCCTACCCTCATGTTGCTCACAACAGGAAATGCTTCCATAACAAGCTAAGGTTTTTTGTGTTACTTGACATTTAAAACAAGATGCTTCTGGTTGCATAAAGTTTCGATCATCACCTATTTTCCTCTGGGGGATGAAAATGGAAATCAAGTGGAACAAAGTATTCTATTCATAAAACAGTAGGTTGGATCAATACTCCTGTGGCGACTGGCCGATGTTGGGGCTGAGCAGTGACACCTGCACGACAGTGTTTAAAAGAAAAGGAAGTCCACCACTGTCTGTTTCACTATTTGCCCTCATTCAAAGCTTTATTGATGTTCTGTGTGGTCAAAAATATTGTCACAGATAAACGTATAACTGCAGACATGGACTTCTGTTGTTTTATTTAAATAATTGTGAATTTCCATTTCAGTGCAGTTACAAAATGCATAAAGATGAAACACCTTTACATGTACAGGTCACATTAAATTTGAGAAACTGAGAAAAAAAATGCATTTCTGTCAAATTTTGTAGAGAACAACGACAAGTGGATAACAATGGCAAGTGTCTAATATTGATCCAGTATTGAGTGGTTTAGATGTGACTGAAATCCTGACAAATATTTAATGAAATGCCATGAGAATTTGGACAAGTCCATTACAAGCCCTGGAGGATGACTTCGAATTCTTCTGGTAATCCACCGACTTTCACTCTGACACTGTTGGTACACAGTGCCTAGCTGTGCTTTGGCGACACATTTTTATTATTCTGCCATTATTTCCACATCCACAGGAAAAGTGTCAGGAGTGGTATGTCTATTTGTCAGTGGTTTTGCCAGTCTTTTTACACATTTTCCATGTATCGCATTTGTCATGAGTTGAAGGAGGCAGGACCCAAATGCAGAGTTAACAAAGATTTTACAAAATAAAAACTGAGGCAATGAGGCTGGAGAACAACTGATAAACAAAAGACTTTAAACACAAAACCAACAGCTGCAAAGGAGCAAACAAGCAATAACTAAAAGAAGCACAAGCATGCAGTGTGGAGCTGACAACTGGCACAGACTTATGCTGTGTGCGTAATGTCCACTCATTCACTACATAATGCATTTCAAATGTATTGTACTATGTAGTGAACGAGTGGACATTACACATACAGCATTAGACTTTCCTTGACAAAGACATACCAAGAACTGAGGGAGGAATAATTACATGAGCAGAGGCATCCTAGAGGGAGAGCACAGATAGGGAAGATCACTCTAGCAAGGGCAGAGCACAGAGACAGACATGTGGACACACAGAGTTCAAAACCAGAAGTCAAAATGCAAGGCTACAGATATAAACGAAAGACTAGAACATCATCAGATAAAGCAGCATAAATAAACCCAAGGAGAAACCCTAAAATATTGAACAAGGAAAGTAAAAATAAATACATGTCAGAACTATCCATCCATCTTCTACCGCTTTTCCGGAGGTCCGGGTCGCGGAGGCAGCAGTTCAAGCAGAGAAGCCCAGACTTCCCTCTCCCCAGCCACCTGCTCCAGCTCTTCAGAGAAGATACCAAGGCGTTCCCAGACCAGCTGGGAGACATAGTTTCTCCACCGAGTCCTGGGTCTGCCCCGGGGTCTCCTCCCAGTGGGACGTGCCTGAAACACCTCAAGTGGGAGGCGTCCAGGAGGCATCCTAATCAGATGCCCATACCACCTCAACTGACTCCTTTCAATGTGGAGGAGCAGCGGTTCTACTCTGAGCCTCTCCCGGATAACTGAGCTCCTCACCCTATCTCTGAGGGTGAGTCCAGCAATCCTACGGAGAAAGCTCATTTCAGCCGCTTGTATCCGCGATCTCGTTCTTTCGGTCATTACCCAAAGCCCGTGACCATAGGTGAGAGTAGGAACGTAGATTGACTGGTAAATCGACAGCTTTGCCTTAGAACTAAGCTCCCTCTTCACCACAACAGACCGGTACAACGTCCGCATCACTGCAGATGCTGCTCCAATCCGTCTGTCGATCTCTCGCTCCATTTTCCCCTCACTCATGAACAAGACCCCAAGATACTGAAACTCCTCCACTTGGGGCAGGAGCCTGTCCCCAACCCGGAGAGGACAATCCACCTTTTTCCGGCTGAGGACCATGGACTCGGACTTGGAGGTGCTGATTCTCATCCCAGCCGCTTCACACTCAGCGGCAAACCGTCCCAGCAAGAGCTGTAGGTCATTGCTGGATGAAGCCAACAGGACAACATCATCTGTAAACAACAGAGATGAGATCCTGTGGTCACCAAGCATGACACCCTCCATTCCCTGGCTGCGCCTAGAAATCCTGTCCATAAAAATTATGAACAGGATCGGTGACAAAGGGCAGCCCTGGCGGAGTCCAACTCTCACTGGAAATGACTCCGACCGAGTGTTGGCAATACGAACTAAACTCTCACAACGGTCGTACAGAGACCGAATAGCTCGTAACAACAAGCCCGATACCCCATACTTCCGAAGCACCCCCCACAAAGATCCACGAGGGACGCGGTCATATGCCTTCTCCAAGTCCACAAAACACATGTAAACTGGTTGGGCAAACTCCCACGAACCCTCAAGAATTCTCGAGAGGGTAAAGAGCTGGTCCGATGTGCCACAGCCAGGAAGAAAACCACATTGCTCCTCCTGAATCCGAGGTTCGACCAACGGCCGGACTCTCCTCTCCAGTACCTTGGCATAGACCTTCCCAGGGAGGCTGAGGAGTGTGATCCCTCTAAAGTTGGAGCACACCCTCCGGTCCCCTTTTTTGAAGAGAGGAACCACCACCCCGGTTTGCCATGCCAAAGGCACTGCCCCCGACCTCCACGCAATGTTGTAGAGGCGTGTCAACCATGACAACCCAACAACATCCAGGGCCTTGAGGTACTCGGGGCGAATCTCGTCCACCCCCGGGGCCCAGCCACCAAGGAGATTTTTAACCACCTTGGCGACCTCAGCCCCTGTGATAGGCGAGTCATCCCCCTCGTCCCCAAACCCTGCTTCTTCTGTGGAAGGCGTATCAGTGGGATTGAGGAGATCCTCGAAGTATTCCTTCCACCGCCCGACGATATCCCCAGTTGAAGTCAACAGTGTCCCATCCGCACCATACACAGTGTGGACGGGGAGCTGCTTTCCCCTCCTGAGCTGCCGAACAGTTTGCCAGAATCTCTTTGAAGCCGACCGAAAGTCTTGTTCCATGGTCTCACCGAACTCCTCCCATACCCGGGTTTTTGCTTCAGCAACCACCCGAGCTGCACTCCGCTTGGCCTGCCGGTACACCTCAGCTGCTTCGGGAGTCCCACAAGCCAACCAAGCTTGATAGGACTCCTTCTTCAGCTTAATGGCCCCCCTCACCACTGGTGTCCACCACTTGGTTCGGGGGTTGCCACCACGAGATGCACCGACCACCTTGCGGCCGCAGCTCTGGGCCGCCGCTTCAACAACAGAGGTGGAGAACATGGCCCATTCAGACTCCATGTCACCAGACTCCCTCGGAATGTGGTTGAAGTTCTTCCGGAGGTGGGAGTTGAAGACCTCCCGGACAGGGGCCTCAGCCAGACGCTCCTAGCACACCCTCACTATACGTTTGGGTCTACCAGGTCTGAATGGCTTCCTCCCCTGCCATCGGATCCAACTCACCACCAGGTGGTGATCAGTTGACAGCTCTGCACCTCTCTTTACTCGGGTGTCCAAGACATACGGTCGCAGGTCTGATGATACGATAACAAAATCGATCATCGACCTGCGACCTAGGGTGTCCTGGTGCCAGGTGCACATATGGACACCCTTATGCTTGAACATGGTGTTCGTTATGGACAGACTGTGGTTAGCACAGAAGTCCAATAACTGAACACCACTTGGGTTCAGATCGGGCAGGCCTTTCCTCCCAATCACCCCCCTCCAGGTTTCACTGTCGTTGCCCACGTGCGCATTGAAGTCCCCCAGTAGGACAATGGAGTCTCCAGGAGGAGCACCCTCCAGCACCCCAGTCACAGACTCCAAAAAGGGTGGGTACTCTGAAACATCATTTGGTGCATAGGCACAAATGATGGTCAGGACCCGTTTCCCAACCCGAAGGCGCAGGGAAGCAACCCTTTCATCCACCGAGGAAAACTCCAATATAGAGGCAGCAAGGTGGGGTGATACAAGAATACCCACCCCTGCTCGTCGCCTCTCGCCCGGGGCAACTCCAGAAAAGGCCAAGCTCCAGCCCCTCTCCAGGAGACTGGTTCCGGAACCGGAGCTGTGTGTTGAGGTGAGGCCGACTATATCTAGCCGGTATCGCTCAACCTCGTACACCAGCTCAGGCTCCTTCCCCACCAGAGAGGTGACATTCCACGTACCAAAAGCCAGTTTAGAAAGCTTGGAATCAGTCCGCCAAGGTCTCCGCCTTTGACCGCCACCTAATCCATATAGCACCGGACCCCCATGATCCCTCCTGCAGGTGGTGAACCCACTAGAGGGCGGACCCATGTAACTCCTTCGGGCTGAGCCCGGCCGGGTCCCATGGGTGGAAACCCGGCCACCAGACGCTAGCCTTCAAGCCCCTCCCCCAGGCCTGGCTCCAGGGTGGGGCCCCGGTAACCCCATACCGGGCGGGGTACACTGAATCCTTGATATACAATTTATCATGAGAGTCAGAACTATGTCAGAACTAACAGAACATAAAATTAAATGAAGTCCAAGAACCTAGGCCATGGCATCATTTAAATGTGGCAGTGGTTGCTCTGGCAACTATTCCGATGTTTAAATGAGATACCACCGTATTCCTCTTTTTTAACTTAACCTTAACAGAAGTTCCCGGATGACTGCCAGTGGAAGTAAACAAAGTAGACACATCCCCTTGTGCTCTGCATAAGTCGAGATCTTAAGTAAACAGAGTTAACGCTGTGATGTGTAGGCTACCTACTTGCTCCAGCTATACAGCAGGGAAAATAAGTATTGAACGTGTCAACATTTTTTCTAATTAAACATATTTCTGATGCAGCCAGTGATCTGAGATGTTCACCAGATATCAGTAGCAACCCAAGTAATCCATAAATGCAAAGAAATAAAGTCAACTCTGTTCAGAAAAAAAAAAAAAAAAAAGTTGTATTTAATAAAGTGGAATGACACAGGGATTAACTATTGGACACATGAACACATGAAGTAAGAGTTGTAAAAAGGCATAGAATGCCAAGAAACCAGCTGAAATCCATCAGAATGTAGAAAGCCATTCCATCCCCCATCAGTACAAATTAATTTCAACTGGTTAAGTCCTGACTAACAGCCTTTTTAAAGGTCTGTGAATATCAGGTTGTCACACCACAAAGAACTCATGATAGGAAGAGGCCAAGAGCTCTCCCTAGATCTTCGTAAACTTAGTGTTGCAAAACATAATGATGGCACTTGCTACAGGAGCATTTCTAAACTGCTGAATGTTCCAGTGAGCACTGTTGAAGAAATCATTACGAAGTAGTAGAAAGAACATCATTTTACCATAAACCAGCCACGACCAGGACCTCATCACAAGATTTCTGAGAGAGGAGTCAAAAGAATTATCAGAAGTTATCCAAGAGCCAAAGACCACTCGTGGAGAGATCCAGAAAGTCCTGGAGTTAGCAAGTACTGCTGTTTCAAAGAAAACAATAAGTAATATACTCAACCGAAATGGGCTCTATGCCCGCTCACCTCACACAACTCCATTGCTGAAGAAAAAGCATGTTGAAGCTCGTTTAAATTTTGCTGCACAACATTTGGGCAAGCCAGTAAAATACTGGGAGAATATAGTCTGGACAGATGAGACCAAAACTGAACTTTTTGGATGCTACAACACAACATGCTTGGAGGGGAAATGGCACTGTACATCCCATCGTGTGTTTTTTTTTCAGCACATGGTACAGGCAGACTTCATATACAGTGGGGTAAAAAAGTATTTAGTCAGCCACCAATTGTACAAGTTCTCCCACTTAAAAGATGAGAGAGGTCTCCAATTTCCATCATAGGTATACCTCAACTATGAGAGACAAAATAAGAAAAACAAATTCCAGAAAATCACATTGAAGGATTTTTAATGAATTAATTGGTAAGTTCCTCGGTAAAATAAGTATTAGGTCAATAACAAAAGTTCATCTCAATACTTTGTTATATACCCTTTGTTGACAATGACAGAGGTCAAACGTTTTCTGTAAGTTTTCACAAGGTTTTCACACACTGTTGCTGGTATTTTGGCCCATTCCTCCATGCAGATCTCCTCTAGAGCAATGATGTTTTGGGGCTGTCGCTGGGCAACACAGACTTTCAACTCCCTCCAAAGATTTTCTATGGGGTTGAGATCTGGAGACTGGCTAGGCCACTCCAGGACCTTGAAATGCTTCTTACAAACCCACTCGTTCATTGCCCGGGCGGTGTGTTTGGGATCATTGTCATGCTGAAAGACCCAGCCACGTTTCATCTTCAATGCCCTTGCTGGTGGAAGGAGGTTTTCACTCAAAATCTCATGATACATGGCCCCATTCATTCTTTCCTTTACACGGATCAGTCGTCCTGGTCCCTTTGCAGAAAAACAGTCCCAAAGTATGATGTTTCCACTCCCATGCTTCACAGTAGGTATGGTGTTCTTTCTCCTCCAAACACGACAAGTTGAGTTTTTACCAAAAAGTTCTATTTTGGTTTCATCTGACCATATGACATTCTCCCAGTCCTCTTCTGGATCATCCAAATGCTCTCTAGCAAACTTCAGACGGGCCTGGACATGTACTGGCTTAAGCAGGGGGACACGTCTGGCACTGCAGGATTTGAGTCCCTGGCGGCGTAGTGTGTTTCTGATGTAGCCTTTGTTACTTTGGTCCCAGCTCTCTGCAGGTCATTCACTAGGTCCCCCCATGTGGTTCTGGGATTTTTGCTCACCGTTCTCATGATAATTTTGACCCCACGGGGTGGGATCTTGCATGGAGCCCCAGATCGAGGGAGATTATCAGTGGTCTTGTATGTCTTCCATTTTCTAATAATTGCTCCCACAGTTGATTTCTTCACACCAAGCCACTTACCTATTGCAGATTCAGTCTTCCCAGCCTGGTGCAGGTCTACAATTTTGTTTCTGGTGTCCTTTGACAGCTCTTTGGTCTTGGCCATAGTAGAGTTTGGAGTCTGACTGTTTGAGGTTGTGGACAGGTGTCTTTTATACTGATAACGAGTTCAAACAGGTGCCATTAATACAGGTAACGAGTGGAGGACAGAGGAGCCTCTTAAAGAAGAAGTTACAGGTCTGTGAGAGCCAGAAATCTTACTTGTTTGTAGGTGACCATATACTTATTTTACCGAGGAATTTGCCAATTAATTCATTAAAAATCCTTCAATGTGATTTTCTGGATTTTTTTTTTCTCATTTTGTCTCTCATGGTTGAGGTATACCTATGATGAAAATTGGAGACCCCTCTCATGTTTTAAGTGGGAGAACTTGCACAATTGGTGGCTGACTAAATACTTTTTTGCCCCACTGTAATTGAAGGAAAGACGAATGGACAAATGTACAGAGACATCCTTGATAAGAACCTGTTGCCATCTGCCATGATGCTGAAGATGAAACGAGGGTGGGCATTTCAGCAAGACAATGATCCCAAACACACAGCCAAGGAAACTCTCAACTGGTTCCAGAGAAGGAAAGTAAAGCTGCTAGAATGGCCCAGTCAGTCACCTGACCTGGATCCAATTGAAAATCTAAGGAACAAACTGAAGATCAGAGTTCATAGAAGACACCCACGGAATCTTCAAGGTTTGAAGACAGTTTGTGTGGAAGAATGGGCTAAAATCACTCTTGAGCAATGCCTTTGCCTAATATTTCCATACAGGAGGCATCTGGAAGCTGTTATTACCAACAAAGGCTTTTCTACTAAATATTAAATGAATTTCACCAAGCATGTTCAATACATATTCCCTGTGTCATTCAATTTTATTACATATAACTTGTTTTGTGAACACAGTTGCCTTGATTTTTTGTATGTATGGATTACTTGGGTTATTACTGATAACTGGGGGAAAGCTCAGGTCAATGGCGCCGTCAGAAATATGTTTAATGAGAAAAATGTTGACGTGTGCAATACTTATTTTCCCCGCTGTAAATACCATGTGGTAGCCTATATACACACGTGAACAAAATTGTTGGTACCCCTCTGTTAATAGAAGAAAAACCCACAATGGTCACAGAAATAACTTGAATCTGACAAAAGTGGTAATAAATTAAAATTCTATGAAAATTAACCAGTGAAAATCAGACAGTGCTTTTGAATTGTGGTTCAACAGAATTATTTTAAAAAACAAACTCATGAAACAGGCCTGGACAAAAATGATGATACCCTTAACTTAATATTTTGTTGCACAATCTTTTGAGGCAATCACTGAAATCTGTCAATGAGACTTCTGCACCTCTCAGCAGGTATTTTGGCCCACTCCTCATGAGCAAACTGCTCCAGTTGTCTCAGGTTTGAATGGTGCCTTCTCCAGATGGCATGTTTCAGCTCCTTCCACAGATGTTCAATAGGATTTAGATCAGGGCTCATAAAAGGCCACTTTAGAATAGTCCAATGTTTCGCTCTTAGCCATTCTTGGGTGTTTTTAGCTGTGAGTTTTGGGTCATTATCCTATTGCAAGACCCATGACCTGTGACTGAGACCGAGCTATCTGACACTGGGCAGCACATTTCTCTCTAGAATACCTTGATAGTCTTGAGATTTCATTGTACCCTGCACAAATTCAAGACACCCTGTGCCAGATGTAGCAAAGCAGCCCCAGAACATAACAGAACCTCCTCCATGTTTCACAGTAGGGACAGTGTTCTTTTCTTGGTATGCTTCATTTTTGCGTCTGTGAACATAGAGCTGATGTGCCTTGCCAAAAAGTTCCAGTTTTGTCTCGTCTGTCCATAAGACATTCTGATGATTTGTTTTCAACAGTGGTGTCCTCCTTGGTCGTTTCCCATGAAGGCCACTTTGGCTGAAACAACGACGGATGGTGCGATCTGACACTGATGTACCTTGACCTTGGAGTTCACCATGAATGTGTTTAGAGGTTGTTCTGGGCTCTTTTGTTGCCATTCGTATTATCCGTCTCCTCCTGCGGCCACGTCCAGGGAGGTTGGCTACAGTCCCATGGATCTTAAATTTCTGAATAATATGTGCAACTGTAGTCACAGGAACATCAAGCTGCTTGGAGATGGTCTTATAGCCTTTACCTTTAACATGCTTGTCTATAATTTTCTTTCTAATCTCCTGAGACAACTCTCTCCTTTGCTTCCTTTGGTCCATGTTTAGTGTGGTACACACCATGTCACCAAACAGCACAGTGACTACTTATCACCCTTTAAATAGGCCGACTGACTGATTACAAGTTTGTAGACACCTGTGATGTTAATTAGAGGACACATCTTGGTTGAAAATGTCCCTATGGTCACATTATTTTCAATCTTTTCTAGGGGTGCCATCATTTTTGTCCAGGCCTGTTTCATGAGTTTATTTTTTGAAGTAATTCTGTTGAACCACAATTCAAAAGCATTGTCTGATTTTCATTGGTTATTTTTCATATAATTTTTATTTATTACCACTTTTGTCAGATTCAAGTTATTTCTCTGACCGTTGTGGATTTTTCTTTCATTAACAGAGGGGTACCAACAATTTTGTCCACGGCTGTATCGGGGTCACCAACTGGCGGACTCTGATCCGGATCCAGACCCTAAGAGTCCTCCGTCCGGACCCCAAAGCCTTTTGATACCATTTGGGGAAAAGGGAGACTTTTATTTGGTGGGGAAAAATGGTGGAAAAAGTGGAACTGGACTGCTGCATTAGCAGCCATCTTACAGATTATGGTGCGAGCCCTTGGGCATGCTCCTCCTGCTGCAGACAACTCGCTGTCCCACGTACTCCATTCTCTGCAGATACTCTGCAGCTCCAACTGCTTCGGAGTGTCAATGGGTTGCAAAATCAGGTTTGCTGCGGACACACACACACACACACACACACACACACACACACGCACGCACGCAAGGATGACAGCAAGGACATCCACCCCGGACAGACCTTTCACGTCTGTACCCACAAAAAGAAGCGCTGTTGTGAAACTGAATGTACAGTACCTTCGCTGGTATCACTTAAAAACAGTTAAATCTCTGTATGTTACTGAATATAAAAAGTTCCACCTCCCCTCTCCCTGTAACCATGAAGTTACCACTCCATCTTTGCACTTACTATAGAGATTTTAAAAAAAATGTTGGAGGAATTCTGTCCTGCGGAATTATATTTTGTGTCTTTTTTTTTTTTGTCTTAGTTTGAAACAGTTTTTTTTTCTACACTGAAAAGATTTTATAGAGGTGGACTTTTTGTGAAATTTTGTTTTTTTAGATTTTAATCTTTTTTAAAAAATGCAATATAAATTAGTTTGTGTTCTCTTGTAAACATTTTTAGGATTTTATGTTTTGTTTGAAATTGAACAAAATTCTTTTTTTTTGTTTAAAAATAATATAAAGCTAAAACCAGCTAAAACATGAGCTCAATAAAATAATGTGTGAAAGCAAGTTAAATGATATTGACCTTTCTGGAGACAGCTGTGGTCTTCTGAAAGAATGTCAATGAAAGGATGACAGTTCTTAAAAGCATATTTTGAGATAGATTTGTCCATGTTTTTTATTTAACCTTTATTTATACAGGGTAGTTCCACTGAGAGGCAACCTCTCTTTTTCAATGACACCTTGTTCGCACTCACACATTCACACCAGGATGCTACCCAGTACAACCACAGACTGACCTGTGGCCACTGAGCAGCTCCACTGGAGCAGTTGGGGTTAAGGGCCTTGCTCAAGGGCACCACAGTGGGGTTAAGGAGGATGGTGCAAACACTGCTGTGTTATCTGTCCCACCCAGATCTAATCCTGCAGGTCCAGGGATCAAACCCACGACCCTCCGCTCACCAGTCCACATCCCTAACCATTAGGCCACCACTGCCAATCATGTGTGAGATTTCTCTTCCATTTGTTTTAATAAAAGATGTTGGAAGTAAATTCATGAGTCACTGCAAATACTTCCTTTTAAAAGGGCCAAGCTGTCATACAGTGGGAGGGAAAAACCTTGAAAAAAAATGTGTCAAGATGCATTGAGAATGATTTTAGAATCAAGTCGCAATTCTGAATCATATTCGAATCATAAGGTGTCTAAAAATTTCCACACCTTGTTCCAACCTTGGCTGGGAAAAAGGACCAATTTATTGGACCTTTTGCAGTTTTAGTTGATGATCCCTGCTGTATATGGTCTCTTAGGACCTTCTCACGCCTGAGATAGGATCCAAGTGACTGGCAGTCATACAGGAACTCACAGAACCATAGTTGCCTGTGTAACTGCTACTACTCATATCGTAAGTGTCACGAGGAACAATTACCAACCTCGTGGTTGTAGAGTAAAATGGAATTTATTAATAAATAATAAATATGATCAGGTATGAATTATTTAATTTATATTGATGTATTGGAATCTGAGCTCAAATCTCATTTCATATACATCAGAAAAGTTAATAACACTCGTAAGGGGCACCAGCTTCTATCTTTAAGAAGCAATTTGATCTTTAATTTCACTTTATACCTGTTTGATCACTCAATAAATTAATCAATAATCAGTCTCAAAAATTTTCCGTGAATTCGATACCTGGGCTTGAAACAGACTCGGAATGAAATAAATTCCCAACAACTTCTCTCATTTTTAAATATTTATTAAATGAAATGATTAACAGACATTGCAGTAATTTCCTTAATCATAAAATCAATCTTGTAAATGATAGATTAACAATGTCAATATTTTCGGAACCAGGGTTAAACTGAGAAATGAATTTCTATCAGTTTGAGTTAACAGATTATTAAAAAAAACGCAAATTTATGGAGAAAGTTTACTAATTATATGAAAAGTCCTTGATTGATCTTAAGAAAATAAAAACGGAATTTTAATGAAAAGAAGAGTTATGTTAAGGGCTTCTTAATTTGCATCTGATTAGATATACAAATTATTACCGAACCTCAAAAGTTTAATTCAGCAGAGGAATTAAAGTTTTTGCAGCTCACGTGATCCTCGGCCGCTGATGGTTCTGTCGTCGTCCTCAGCCCAAGATTTCGTGGATGTTAGGGGAAATATCTGCCCGCAGATATTTCAGGGTCCACAGTTCGACCTTTAAATTCAAGCGGTCGAAGGGGGCTGGATCTTGGCCGTATGACCCACAGTTGAAACTGGGTTCTAGCCAGATGGTGCCGATGCTTCTTCAGCGTGTGATGGACAGCTGCGCGTTGATTCCTCAGCTGCGTCTTTTCTTCCTGGTAGACAAGCAGCTGCAGAGGTTTTCGGGAATAATTAAAGATATCTAATCCGATCTCAAATTAAAAAAAAACTTTCGGACTTTAGATAAAAATAGTAGCTTCTGGTGGGTGCTTGGTCAAGCAAAATATTATAAAAATAAAGTCAAGATTAAAGTTTACATTAAAATTAAACAAACGGTGGTTTTACAGAAAGTTTAACAAAGAAAAAGTGATGAATAAAAATTGGAGTTTAACTCCGATTAAGAATTGAGCTCAAAGAAATAGGAATTCCTAGGTATTTAAGAGAAAAATAAAACATTAAGATACAGAGTTACATAAACAAATTACGAGTTATCTGCTCTGTGTTCAGAAAAGCGACACGTGGTCGAGTCTTTGTTCAGACGGTCCTTTTTCTTCCTTGCTGTGTGCAGACAAAGGAGAAGATCAGAGAAAGGGAGCAGCCGGAAAGAAATCCGGGGAAAAAGTGAAGCAAAAGAGGGTCCGGAGCAAAAGAGAACGAAGCAGGGGTCCCTCTCCTTTATATAAGCTCTGTTGAGTTTCGCGGGCTTCCGGCCTGACCGGAATCTCAGCCAATGAGCGTCCTTCGTGGGCGGGCTCGATGAACTTTTAGTCCAATGAACAAACAGTCTATTGTTTGGAGCACTTTGGGATGAAGAGTTGTCATGCAGAGATTGGCTGTTGGAGTCACATGTGATATCGAGGCAAAACTTTCATACATACTGGAAGTTAATATTTCCCTTTATGTATTAAACTAAGATAACTTTAGTGATTAGTATAAATTATAAGCAGTGCTTCTAAATCAACATGCAGGAGTAAACATTCATTTAAACATTAACATGCATATATATAAAATCACAGATTAATGCATTTCACACATATTATTGATTTTCCACATCAAAAACATCAGAGTCCATCTGCATTTTCATAGTTCTGAAAAGAATGAAGGTTTAGAATTGAGTTTGTAATAATGTACTTTAAAGTTCACTAGTTAAATCCAGCATGTCCAGAGTTTAAGGAAATTAGCTGAGTTGTGGGTCTGTGTAGGTTTTATGGGGGCAATAAAAGTGAAGCCGGACATTGGGGAAATTCCTTAGGTTGGTTTTAACAAAAGAAGGGGGATTTCAGCTGTGGCCTGGAGGAAGAAAATCCATTTTTTTGTGTTATTCCTGGATGAAACAAAATGTCTTTAAGCAGAAGAATAATTGTTGCTGAGCCAAAGTGAGATGATGCTACATGGTCAAGTGGAAGATGCTGATGGCAGGATGCCAGATTCTAGTGTGGCCCCCAAGGTCACACTAGCATCTTCTTGACACTAGCATTTTCTTGAGCAGCACAGTGGTACAGTGGTTAGCACCGTTGCTTCACACCTCAAAGGTTCAAAATTCAAATCCCCAGGCTGGAATGGGTGGGAGCCTTTCTGTGTTGAGTTTGTATATTCTCCCTGTGCTGTGTGGGTATACTCCGGGGGACCCAGTTTCCTTCCACAATCCAAAAACATGCATGTCATGTTATTTGGTGACTCTAAATTGTCCCTAGATATCTGTCTCTGATAGGCCCTTAGAATAGAGGGTTAGTGTACCTACATGTTAAGTGCTTTGTGTGGTCTTTGGAAATAGAAAAGCAGTATATAAGTACAGGTCCTTATCCTTATCCCTTGGCCAGCTCAGTGCTAGTCAAGAATGACTGTTCCTCTTCAGTGGCCACATCCAAAGCTGGAGAAGGTTCAGGGAAGTGTACCAAACCTTCCCCTGCAGTTGAGTCAGGAGATCTGTCCTTACTGAAAGCTGCCATGAATTCCCATACATCAACCTCAGGAACGTAGGGAATCAGTCCCTTAATGTTCATCTTGAGGCCAAGAGGAGGACCCCGTTGTTCGACAACCTCACCCTATGAAGTGTGAGTGTTGTGAGAGGGACGTAAAAGCATAAAAGAGACTGTAGACTGGGCATTTGCGAGAGCGTCCAGCCCTAGTGGTACTCTGGCTTCCTTCAGAGAATGAGGCAATGGGTTGTGGAGTCTGAGGCAAACAGATCTACCTGAGTTTGCTCATAATGATCCCAAATCATTTGCCCCACCTGAAGGTGCAAGCTGCACTTTGCTGGGGGTAGTTTCTGGCATGAGAGGCTATCCATCACTGGATTTTCTCAGCTGGGAATGTGTATTGCCCTTAGGGAGGTCACTGAAGGATAAGCCCATGCCAGTAACCTCTGAGATTCCCCCAGAGATTCCAGAGACCTCGTGCCCCACAATGGTTGGTATGGAACACCACTGAGGTGTTGTCTGTCTGACAAACACCTGAGAAAGGGCAAGCAGTGGGCAAGAAGGGTTTCAGCACAAAGTAGATGGCCCATATTTCCAGGACGTTGATGTGCTGGCCTTGCCACCGAGGGTCCTCACACTCTCTGGACTGATCTCCTTTGCCTCACTGCTCTCCAGTGATGGGATGAGGCATCCATTGTCACTGCCTCTCATCTTGCTGCGATTGAGCTGAAAGGGACCCCATCCAGCAGAAATGACCCGTCTCTCTAACGCCAAAGATGAACAAGGCACCTCTGAGTGACCATGATTCTGACCCACATGTGCAAATGAGCATCCAGGAGGAGACTGTTACACCATCTCTGCAGAGGGCACAAGTGCAGTAGCCAAGGGGTATAAATACTGCAGCTGCTGTCAGCATCCCCAGGAACCTGAGCCATACCTGGAGGGTCAAGCTTTCCCCAGCATGGAAGGATTGCAGGATTCTCTAGACCTGTTCCACTGTCTGTATTGCCACTGAATCTAAAAAGATGCAGAGGGGGGCACCTGCTGCGTGGAGTGTGATGTGCTCTTCTCTAGGTTGACTGACATACCTAGCCAATCAATATCAGCGAGCACCCTGGATGTCACCTTCTCTGACTCGTGGAATAAGGGCGCACAAATGAGCCAGTTGTGGAGATATGGAAGAACATTCAGTCCTGCCAGGCAGAATGGTGTTTTTGCTGCCCTCATGCATTTTATGGAGATGCGTGAGAACAAAGCCAGGTCAAATTGGAGGATGGTAAGCTTGACCTTGAAAGGGAAACCAAAGGAATCTCCCGTGTTGTGTATGGATAGGCACATTAAAGTGAACCTCCTTGAAATCCGCAGAGGTGAATCACCCACTTGTTGAAGATCGATTGTCCACAGCATCCTGAATGGCAGGACCTTTAGGTATATATTTAACCACCTCAGGTCCATCATAGGCTTTAAAGAGCCAGCCTTCTTTGGGTATCAGAAAATATGTTTAATAAAATTCATTGTTCTGCACCTGAGGGTTTACCCTTGTTATGGCCTTTTTCTCCAGAAGCATCTCTATCTGCTGTGACAAACAGGGGGCTTTCTTGGGCTCCATGACTCCAGATGCTGGAAAACTTGTTTGCTGTTGGCTCAAGGCCCTCACCCCATGTTTCTTCCTCTTTCAACTTCACCCTTTAGGGGTCTCCACAGTGGATCATTTGCTTTCATCTATCTTTATCCCTTGAATTTTCCTCTGTAACACCAACCCCTACCCCCACCCCATGTCCTCCTTCATTACATCCACTAATTTTCTCTGTGGTCTTCCCCTTTTCTCCTGCCTGGCAACTCCATCTTCAACAACCTTTGTCCAATATATCCACTATCCATCCTCTGTACATATCTAAACAATCTAAGCCTTGCCTCTCTTACTTTCTCTCCAAACCACTCAACCTGAGTTGTCCCTCTTATATACTCATTTCTTATTCTGTCCCTCCTAGTCACTCTCAGTGAGAATCTTAGCATCTTCAACTCTCCCACCTCCAGGTTTGCCTCCTGTCCTTTTGTCAGGGCCACCGTCTCCAAACCATACATCATAGCAAGTCTCACTAACATCTTGTAAATCTTCCTTTTCACTCTGGCTGCTCTCGTTCTGTTGGAAATCAACCATGACACTCATCTCTACCCACTCCACTTCACATCTGCTGGCGTCCTGGCTTGGAAGCACTATGCCCACACTGAGATGACCCCATACTTCTGAGGCCTGCTTTGACTACTTTCAGCATTTCAAGGTGCTCTCTGATTCAGGTCCAAAGAAATCACTGGTCACTACTGGCAGCCTCCACAGGGTCCACCTGCAGTCATCCAATGTGGGTGCCTGTGCCAGCCACCCCTGACATCATGCTACGACCAGGGTGGACATCAGGTGAACAAGCTCCCTGAACATCAGACCAAAGGTGAGCGAGGCTGCATCATTCATGTTACCCAACTCACTTCCTCCATAACTCGGTTGCAACATCTGTGTCTGGGCAAGGAAGAGCACTGACAGGTAGTTCCCAATATGACTCTTTCATGCCACTATGTCATAAGCCCTCAAGAGATGGCCATCAGTGTCCCAGTACTGTTGGCTGGGATAGCATGGTGTGTCCTGCAGTGCCCCATCTGGTGAAAGAATCAGCAAGGAGTTGCCCAAAAGAACCACGGCCCCCCTCTATGCTCAGTGCTGCCTGAGCTCCTGAGGGAGGTCTCCAAGCCCTTCTTTGCTTCCACACTTGCAGGTTTCACCTTATCGAAGGGAAAATCACGGAAAGGGCAAACTGCTGTCTCATTGGTCTGAAACTCTGACTTTGATGCCCTTGTGGACATCCTCCACCTCCTCATCAGAACCCCAGGGTAACGCATGTGGATTAGCTGGGGGGGGGGGGGGGGTGTCAGGCCTGCGCCAGCACTTTAAGCTGCTCTGGCTGAAGCTGTAAAGCCTCCATCTCATGGTGAGAGGGAACATGCACCTTGGCCTTTGGACCATCAGCCTGCTCCTGACCCTGTCCCTGCATTTCTTCTGAGATTGACAGCCTTTACAAGTGAGCCCAGAGGGTGGAAGGTCACCCCAAAAGAGTTCAGGTTCAGGTTCAGGTTACTTTATTTGTACCCGTAGGTAGATTTGTTTTGCAGTCTGGTGACATCCATATTTACAAGCCACAAATTACTTTCAGCATAGACACAAACACAGGCACACATGAAATTGACTATAAATATGATAAAAATACTCAAGGCTCCATCAATCAGGGTATAAAAAGACAAAGAGATGAGAGAAAAACCAGAGGTAAGAGAGAAGAGTCATATTAGAAGTTAAAAACTAGTCAAAGAGGTTAAAAACTCAAAGGTCTAAAACCCAATAAAATATTTAGAACCCAAGTAGCATCCTACAAAAATAAGTAAATATAAAATGGAGTTAATAAATAGGTACCTAAATTATGTGCAATATATTGTTACAGCTTGTTCAACTCTTTGACAGCAGCAGGGACAAAGCTGTTTTTGTAGCGCTGGGTTTTACTTTTTGGGACAGCAAACCTCCGTCTTGAGGGAAGAAGCTGAAAGTTGCAGTGCAAAGGGTGGGAGTCATCATTTAAAATGGAGGTAGCCATCCTCTGTACTTGTCTGGTGTACAGTGATGTCAGGCTCAGCTGTGACTCACCAAGCAAACGACTGGACCATCTAACTACCTGATCCAAGGATTTCCTCTGTTTCAGTTTTATCTGACCAAACCATGACACTAAAGAAAAGGATAAAACAGATTCAACTAGAAAAGCACACGGAGAGCGCAGACCTCCGCCAAGAGCAACAGCGCCCCCCCCCCCAGTATTGTGATTTATACCATAAATATTCTACACTAATTTTGTTATTGTTCTTTCCCTGTATCATGTGCTTCTGTAGGTCATATGATTGGTCAAGAAAACAAAAAAAATGTTATTTGAACTACAGAAATACAATTTACTTAATTTAACAAGAGATACAACATGTACAAGTCTTTAGTTGGAGAACACATTCATGAAATTTATTCCTAATAATAAGTTCTGGATATTGAAAAGCTACCATTAACATAATTTTTCTAACTTCGTTTCTTTCCAGGAAATTAAAAAATATGTACATATACGTAGTGTAGAATAGAACAATATTAACTCCAATCTTCTTTAAAAAAAAAAAAAACATAACCTCCTGGCGGAGGTAATAAGAAAAAATCAATAAAATAAAACTAAGCTTCGACGAGCTTCAATAGCATCTGGGGATAGCCCCTCATCCTGTCTATGCTGCCGTGTACTGTCTCTGTCTTTAGCACGGCGAGAAGCAGCAGCCTGTGGGCTCTCATTCAGTGTATGCTGCATTTTAGCGGCTCTGTCATAAGCTCAACGAGCCTGTGGGCTCTCATTCAGTGTATGCTGCATTTTAGCGGCTCTGTCACAAGCTCAACGAGCCTGTGGGCTCTCATTCAGTGTATGCTGCATTTTAGCGGCTCTGTCACAAGCTCGACGAGCTTCAATAGCATCTGGGGATAGCACTTGCCTGAGTCGCTGCATTTCAGTGCTTCCTGCTGGCGGAAGCACTGAACTACACATTACCTCCGGGCCCTATCTCACAATGTTAAAGAATCCTTTAAAAAATTCCTGGATCCAGATGGTGATCCAGATCATCCCCAAAATTTAATCAGTTTTTCCTTGTACCATTTCCATCAACGCCTGAAAGTTTCATCGAAATCCGAGTTATCTTGCTAACCAACAGACAGATAGACAGACAAACAGACAAACCCCGGCAAAAACATAACCTCCTGGCCTGCGGCCTGGTGGAGGTAATAAAAGCCCGATAAAACATTGTCATTATGGTTCGGTCAACTTGGAAGCGTGCAAGTTTTCTCAAGCAATGCAAATGTTGCTGACCCTTTTTGCACACCCTTTCACAGTTCTCTGCAAAGTTTAAATTACTATCAATAATCGTCCCAAGATATTTGTAGGATTGTACACATTCGGTGGTCTGGCCTTTTAGTACGGTGACTTTGTGCCTGGGAGTTTTCCTCCTAAAGTCAATAATCATGTCTTTAGTTTTTGTCGTATTCAACTGCAGGTAGGAATCCTCACACCAGTGAACAAAATCATCAACTACTGGGCCGTGGCCACTCTCACCATCCTGGAGGAGACTGACAATAACTGAATCATCAGCATACTTTATGATGTGTCTGTTGTCATGTCTCCTCCGACACATGTTTGTGTACAGGATGAAGAGTAGTGGTGACAACACACACCCCTGAGGAGAGCCAGTAGAAGAGCACTTTAGGTCAGACAATGTACCTTTGACCCTTACTCTCTGCGTTGTGTTGGTTAAGAAATCCAGAATCCAACCCACCAGAATATTGCTCAAATCAAATTGTTGCAGGAGCCTTTCAACTAAGATATGAGGTTGGATTGTATTAAAGGCGGAGGAAAAGTCCACAAATAAAAGCCTGGCGTGTGTCCCATTAAAATCCAGATGTTTAAAAAGTATGTTAAACAGAGTGACAGTGGCATCCTCCACTCCTCTGTGAGGCCTATAGGCAAACTGCAGAGGATCCAATGCATTCTCAGTCTGCTTTAGGACCTCACATCTGACCAGTTTTTCAAAAATTTTCATTAAAATTGAAGTCAAAGCAACTGGTCTAAAGTCGTTTACCATTTTAGGACAGCTGGATTTTGGAACGGGAACAACCACAGCTTCTTTCCAAATCTTAGGCACATGTTGTGTTTGTAAGGACTTATTGAAGATGTAATGAAATATAGGACTCAGTTCATGTGCACAGGACTTTACCAAGCGCCCACATATATTATCAGGGCCCTGACTTTTGTTCACTTTTACAGCGCAGAACTCCCTTTTAACATCCTGCACCTCAATATTAAAGTGCTGATTGTCTTTGAGTTTCTGTTTCAAATCTTGGATTTCAGTGCTAAAATCAAAGGAGTCAAAATGACCAAAAAAAAACAATTAAGAGCATTAGCCAGCTCTGTGTCTGAATTAAAACCATCTAAAAACACACGATTACTGCGCTCTGTGCTCTGAAGGCCTGCAATAGTTTTCATACTGGCCCAGGCTGAACCAAGCTTCTTTGTTGCCATCTTGCTTTCCATTTCTGATTTATAATTCTGTTTTGCTCTTAAAATTTCGGACTTCAGCTCTTTTGTGGCAACCTGTAGCTCAGAAACAGACCCCTGTTTAAAGGCAAGTGCTTTCCTCTGTAAGCAGGATTTATCTGATTTTGTAACCCATGGCTTGTTGTTGGGATATATTTTGACATGTTTACGTGGAACGATCTTATTCTTACAGAAAGCCATGTATGAGCATGTGACATCCACCAAAGAGTCCAAATCATCTCCGCAGGCCAGTGTGAACATCTCCCAGTCTGTACAGTTAAAGCATTCCTGGAGGCTGTGCACTGAATCCTCTATCCACACATCAATGTCTCTTGTCTCTACCTTGCCTCTTCTGAGAGCAGTTTTATATGTGGGCAGCAAATGTACACAGTTGTGATCTGATGATCCTACAGGAGGAAGGGGGAGTGATTTATAGGCCCTCTCTATGGATCCATAGCACAGGTCCAATGTCTTTTTTCGCCTGTTTGGGCAGGAGACATACTGATAAAAGTTTTTAAGTGTCTTCTTTAAAGAAACATGGTTAAAATCCCCAAGAATGAAGTTTGGCGCCTCTGGAGAAATTGATTGCAGCCGCTGGACCACATCAAAGATGGAACTGGAGGCGGAGTTAGCATCTGCCCTCGGGTGAATGTACACAGTTGTGATGAAAAGCTGGGGGAACTCGCGAGGCAAATAAAAGGGGCATAGTGACACAGACAACAGCTCCACATCGGGTGTACAGATGCGCTCTCTGACCGTGACAGATGTGCAGTACTGCTTATTAATGTATAAACATACGCCGCCCCCCTGACGTTTCCCCGTTACCTCTTCCTGCCGATCCGAGTGCAGTGGAGCTCCAAAGCCGTCAATCCACAGGTCTGCGTCTCGGTCGTGCGCATTAAGCCAAGATTCGGTGAAGGCCATGATGCAGCAGTTCTTAAAGTCCTTCTGGTAGCGTACATTCCCTTGAATTTCATCCACCTTGTTTCTCAGAGACTGTACGTTCTCAAAAATCATAGAAGGAAGAGGAATGTTACCAAACTGACGTCTTCTCAGGCGCAATTTCACACCTCCATGCTTTCCGCGTTTCCTTCTTCCGTCTCTCCCGTCTCTCTTTTCACCGCTGTGTCCGTCTCTCAAAATAAAGTCTGGCAGTTGCGGCTTAGGCTCAATCACAGCCGCTGCATCAACCGTGTTTAAATGCAGCAACATGTCCCTGGAATAATGTATCCTGCCCGCCATGATGCCGATCGCGTTAACTTCAGAGACAAAGAGCCAGAGGACAAGTAGCAGCAATACAAAAAAGGGTAGGAAGTCCATGTTGATGGAACCAGGGATCTCTTCACCATACAGTCCACAAACATTCCAGGACAGAAACAACACAGAGAATATCGTAAAAACACAATAAAGTGCATAAAACAAGACACACAGACGACGGACTTTTTCACCAGCTGCCGGTCACTGCGTGCGCATGCACCCTAGATTAGGCCTTCTACCTGATGTAGCCTCTCCTCCCTTACTGAGAGTGGCAAAATGTTACAGTGAGCACACAGTTCAGACAGGGCTTCTCTAAGGTGTGTCACACCCAGTCTTCTTGGACATGATTCGTGGCAGCCCTTACCCTGGAGCCGAACTCCACAAGAGGTGCACACCAGCATCACTCACTGCCAAATAATGGTCCAGACCAGGAAATCTGGGTGAGAAATGTGACTACATCACAAGATGCAGACCAGAACCTCGGGCAGACCAAGGAAACAAGAATCTAGCAGACAGACTCATTTAGTCTGATGCTGACTGACTTTTTGGGGGACACCTATTTGCCAGGTTATCCAGGCAAGAAATGTGGCTAAGCACAGAATGTGACTCTAGCTTCCAGCAACTTACCTGTGTTGTGCCAACCACACAAACAGCATGGTCACAAGTCAAGTTATATCAACCTGATGCTAGGCCATCCCTGACCAATAATTGGTAGACAGGTCACCACGGCGAGAACTGTGGCTCACCACAGAATGTGACTGGAACTTCTAGCCTTGACAATACCTGAAAGAAAAAGTAAGACAACCAGAACAATTACAGCTTCCTCTGGTCACCTTTCACAGTACTAACTGACTAGCACACCTAGCTGTTCCAACGGTTAACAAGCTGTGCAAATAGAAGAAACAGAGGAAATGGAAGTTTGTCTGTCAACCACAGCCTTGAGGGCAACCCTTTGCACTCTGACAGTGAAGTCACAGAAAGGAAGACAAACACTACTTCCCCAAAAGCTTACCCAGCTTACTGTGTGTTATGTAACCTCCTCCTTAGTTTGATCCTTCTCACCTGTGTTTTGCTCTGTTCCCTATTTGCAGTTATCTATTTCTTTTAAGTTCAGTTTGTTTTTGTCTCCCATCAAAAAAAAAAAAAAAATGGTGACATTACTCCATGTCATAGATGGTTATGGTTATGGTTATATACAGTTATGGATTATCTTGCCTTGGATTTATTTGTCTTATTTCCTGAACTCTTTAATAGTTTGTGTTTCTAGTTATTCTTTTCTTCTATTGCACTTACGTTGTAGTTCATATCTCTGGCCACCAAATCACATTTTATTTTCAGTTATTGCAGTGTTTAATGAGCTCATTTTCCCAGTGCTTGCCTTCACCTTATTATTTAATAAATCATCTCAAACTGAATCTTTTGTCTGTGCTTGGGTCATCTTTGCCTGTCTGCCTGTGAATCCCTGACATATAAGAGTTCTTGCCAGACAGTACTATCAAAATCCAGTCCAGTCAGTATGATTTTCCAGTTTTAATTTTACAACCAACAGTCATCACTGTTCCTCTGAATAAAAAATATATATTTTTCCATCCCTTTCCATTCCCATTAAATAGATGAAGAGATGATGCATGGAATTTCTTCTGACAAATTACCAAGATTCTTATTGAAAGTTACAATTTCCACACAAGTGAATGAATAATTTTGTCAGCAGTTAAATAATATGGTAGTGGTAAGAGTCACAGATTCCCTATATGGATCAAGAGTAGATGGATGGAGTTGTCCTAGCACAACACTCTTTATTTCAAGCAGAATCAATCCACAGATCTGAGCTGCCTGTTCATCATTTTACATTTAAAAAGTCAATATACAAACAGATGCAATAATTAGCTATAGACATGTTATAATGTTTTTAAGATAAATTTACAATTATTGTTGGAATCTGCCATCCCCTTGAGGTAGAAAAAAATTAAAACTATAATTTTATAGTTATGGTTATCTTTAACGTGCTTAGTGTTGATGGCCCTTTAGTTTGCAAAAAGATATAAGAAGATACATACAGTAGAATCATAGCTTTTTTCTTTGTTGGGCAACATTTTCTTTTTTCTTGTTGAAGATTTAAAATACTGGTATTTTTGTGATTTCTTTCTGGCACAGACACCCCATTCTGCTTTATTTACCCGGATCTCTGATTAGTGGCTCTTCATGATTATGGAAATAGACCAACATCTTTGTTTTAGCAGAAGAGGCAGGATTACTAGGCCTGTGTATGCATGTGTGTGAGAGAGAATCCTTGATCCCCATGGAGGGGAATCATATTATGGCTCACTATTCATTTTTAGCCCAAGTGAGTGGGTTTACTGCCACAGCAGAGCAGTCAGAAACCTGACAAAGTCAACAAGTCCTTGTTGTCAAGATCAAAATGAACACTGCACCATCAAACATTTTGGATGTCTGCAGAAACAACTTAATTTTGCTGCAGTAGCTGATGAAGACTGTTTCCATACATTAACCTCTTCCACTCGGCGATTCGGTAGGCAGGCCCGTGGGCGGGCCGTCTCAGTGCGCAATGAAAAAAGCTGTATTTCTGGTCTTGCGGTACAGACACAGCTGTAAACAGAAAGCCAAAGGAGTGTTTGATTGGTTTAGAATGAGATTGACATCTCATTCGACCAATAAGAGCCTTGATTTGGGTTTTTAAACCTTGAATAACCAATGACCGAAAACCTAGCAAGAAGGACCTGCCCATCAACGACCGCGAATACAACGAGCCAGTTGAAGCTGAGTAATCTGACGATGGACGTGTCGTTTAGCCAATCAATTTCTGACTTCAATGATACCCTACATGCACTTGTTCCATGTTTATATTAAAATGCCATGTGTTCCCGTGCGTAAAATCTCTTGACTCAGCAACTGTGTGACGCGCAGTCCTATGTGACGCTGTGCGGAAAGGTAAGGGTAACATTAGCCATTATTTTACTTGTTTTGAAAAATGGTTCACAAATTAAACCAAAAGGGCATGCATGAAAGCGCAGATGGCTTGACCGGGTCGGGTGACAGCAAAGACGAATCAGTAAAAGAACAATTGGAGGTTGCAACAACAGAACAATAGTTTGTCTGACGATCATCAGACGCCAGCGACAGTGCGGTTGTGGACAGGTAAGTCTTATAATCTAGATTATTCTTTATCGATAAAAATAGTAATAAAAATAACTTTTGACCAATCGTAATTGCAAGGGCCACAGGTTTTTGCATGTGCTGTGTTCCTCTGTAGCGGGGGTGGGGGAGGGGTTATTTGTTACTGTGTATATTGCAGAAAAATGTAATAATTTTTTAGTATAATTTTTTTTTTTCACTGTAGGCTATTTTTTTCCTATAAAAAAAGGAACTGTGCTGTGCATGTCTGGGTTATTATGCCTTTATTTTACTGTGTAAACGGGATCTGGTGAAATGGACCCCTGACCAAGTGAGCACACCAAGTGGACCCCAGTATTCAATCTATACAAGTATATTTTCAATCCAAGGATTTACAAAGTGATTCATAATTTTCTAAAGCCTCATTCAGAACATTATAGTCCCACAGACTGGTTTTCATCTGGGGCAGCATTTAAAAATCACTGGATGGAGAATGTACATATACAGATTGGATTCTGTGGTCCATTTGGGGGGTGCGCACATGGTCAGGGGTCCAGTTGACCTGTATCTGTGTAAACTGGTGAGATAATGAACTCTGGAAAAATTAGAGGGGGGAGGGTTGTTTTTGTGTATACTTTAGTGAAATGTATTAATTTTTAGCATAATTTTTCTTACACTGTAGGGTATTTTTGCCTGTAAAAAAAAAAAAAAAAAAGGCAAAACAGGAACTGTGCTGTGTATGTCTGGGTTATTACCCCTTGGTTTTACTGTGCAAAATGCTGAAATAGTGAACTCTGGAACACAGTTTTGCACAGTTCAACAACGCCTTGTTACAACCTGAGAAAAAAGCTGTGTAATATATTCATTTTTTTGTGGTATTGTTACAAAATTTTGACCTGAGCTTGAAAACACTTGGTTCTACATTTCTGTTTTGTTTTTCAGCCAGTATCTGACAGCTGTATGGTATTTGCAAGCATTTGTATCTAAAAAAAAAACCACCCAGGCGAACTTTATTTTCTTCAAATTCAGTATGTTTAGATGATTGTTACTCAGTGGCAGGAGCACTTAGAGAGATTATGGCTGTTTTGCCAAAAAAAAAAAAAAATCAGAGTGTTTTCTTTTAATTGAGACCAACCCCATGAAGGTGTTGCAAAAGGTTGAAGAGCAGCTTTTGATTTACTTTGGGTATGTTATTTTTAGGCGTTTTTAGGGAAATTGACCAGAGTGGAAGAGGTTTTAAGGGCCCTATTACAATGTTCTAAGATGCACCTTTGTGCCTGTGGGTTTGTTAGTTTATGTCAGCGCATATTCTAGTTTTCACACTTTGCATCATGCCATCTAAGTACCTGTAGATTGTGCACCCACTTTACACTACCAGGAGGACACTTACTTAAAAGAGGCGTGACACCAACGCAATTTTGATATTGGCATTGTAGCTGGATAAAGCCCAAAAGACTGATAAGTTTTACAGCCAAGATTCATGGTGGAGACCTGAGGAACATCTGGTGCATCTGTCTTCTCCTGACACCCATTTTCCCGTGCTCTGATAAACAAAGCTTCATTTTGAACTGTGAAAACCGCACTCTGTTCCCAAGCCTTCCATGGGAAAGCAGATCTCACATCAAGGTGTTAGGAAACTGCCCCCCCCCCCACTCACACACACATTGTGACGAAGACACACTGGAACTGTCCTAGACCCACAGCGCCACCTCATGGACGAGGGCCGATGCGTCACTCAGGTAAGACATAACTGACTTTGATGTTTCAGCCCACATTGCAACTAACCTGTCTTCACCCCCTACAGGGAATAAGGGCTCCAATATGTACACAGGCTGCTCCATTGAATATTAGAACTCATATTGATATTACTTTGTTGGTAATGTATTGCGTGTTTTACCTGCCATGAGATTTATGCATGCTTTGTCCTTATGAGTTCCTATAGTGAGATTAGATAAACTTTAGGCAAGTCCATCCATCCAGCCATCTTCTTCCACTTAATGCTTTTCTGTAGCGTATTTTAGTCATGGTTTATGTGTACATCTTATGCGATAAGTCCTCTACAAACATTTATTTTCAGTTGAGTTTATTTCTTGTGTGACCATCGCCAGTGAGTCATGTAACTATGAAGACCAACAGAGCCTGTGTAGCAACCTCATGATATACTGAAAGTCCCCCAAACTCTGCCCCTGGAGAAAGTGGAGCTTTTTTTTAACTCAGCTCTGCACATGGGGATCTCTCTCTTGCCTCTTTTTTCTCTTGTCTTTGTTTTCTGCTCACTTAGCTTGTGGGGAACAGTAAGACACAGCGTGTGAGCGCTCTGTCACACCCAGAATGCAGGAGGAGAGACAGAATAATGGACGGACGGAGGAAGTGTCTCCAGGAGGTATCAAACGGGACAGTAGTTCTATACACCTCCCAGAGAGAGGAAGACTAGATGGAAACCAACCAGACAAGTAGGTGCCTTTCACCCCCTGCAGCAGCAAGCTGGCGCGTGAGGATGCAGGGGGGTGAATGTATTGTAATTTATGTAACAAGTGTTATGATAATTGTACCACACATTCTCTTTGTCCAAGCAAGATGAATAATGTCAGAAGCCTCAGTCGTTATGCATGAGATTAAAGCTATAAAGTCAGATGCACAGTGACTTAGGGCAGTTCCCCTCTATGGGGGTTTTCAGCCCCAGCGCATTCGCACTGGAGGCTCATAGCTGTATATTATGTTCTTAGAGGAAAATAAAGATTCTGTGTCATCCATGCTCGTGCCTCGCCTCACATCCTTTTTCCTCTACACTGGTGATTCTTGATGTGAGATGAAGCATCTATCCCTTTCACCACCTGTGGAATCTGAATTGCCAGGGATCGCCTGCATCCTTTTTCCTCTACACTGGTGACCCTCGACGTGAGATGGAGTGTCTATCCCGTTCACCATGCTGTGAAATCCGGATTACCAGGGATTGCCTGCATCCTTTTCATCCACACTGGAGCGCACTCACATATTCCTCTCTCCACACTGGTGGCCTGAAGGGCCAGAGAGAGTGAGCTGCGCTGGGACCAAGACACACCATGAAGGGCGAGACGAGCACACGTGCAGAAACAGGCTGGTGGGAGAAGATCAGCGCTGTCTGCGATGTTTCAGTCAAGCTCCTGGACCCTGGTTTCATCTCTCGACAGCGGGGTTTCAACGCACAGAAGCCCCGTGCGCACTCTGCGGGATTACCAGGATGACACAACATACAGCTATGTGGGTGCTGCACCAGCCACGCGTGCATCGCACACACGTTCGGGGAGAAGTTTGCCAGTGAACTTCCGTGCCCAGACGAGCATCCTGACAGTCAATGCAGCAGGATGGCAGCGGGCAACGGTCCCGAGCTTAAGGCCGCCAATGGATCAACCTTCAGGGAGAGGTTTCCTGGTGGACTTCCGCATCCAAACGAGCATCCTGACGGTCAACGCAGCAGGATGGCAGCGGGCAGCGATCCCAAGCTTACAGCCGCCAACGGATCCACCTTCAGGACATGTCGCCCACGGACACAGTTGGGTTGGCCGCCTGTCCAGAGTTCCTTTAGGCTTGCGCTATGCACTTAAAGAGGATCTGACAGCCTTCCCAACAGAACTTATATTTGTTTATCAGCCGCTGCACATCCCTGGGGAATTAGGCCGATCGCCTTCCCCGGATCCTTTAGGGCTGCCCCCACACTTAAAGAAGATTTGGCAGTTACCCTCACAGAGCTTAATTTTTTTTCAGCCACTACGCATCCTCGGGAAATTGCGCTGATCGGCGTCCCCAGATTCTTTTAGGACTGAGCTCCGCACCTAGGAGGATTGGACAGAACTTATTTTTTTGCAGCCGCTGCTGAATCCCGGAGAGTTTTCTTCCTGAAATCCCACACCGAGGCTGATCCGCTCACACAAGTTTTGCGCGGCCCGGAGGCTTTTAACGTCCCGGGCTGGCCCTCCATTGTTTTCCCCTCCTCTCTCTTGCCTTCCACATTGCTTTCCCAGCACCTCCATCCCAAAAAGCCTGCCGATTGGTGGTTTTGTTTCCATCAAGCACGATGCGCACCGGACCCCGTGTGCCCACACACCACGGCCGTTCAACGTGTTGGAACTTGGAGAGGAGCAGAAAGTGTTTTTTCCCCACCTCCCTCTTTCCCCCCACAGACTGACATGCCCTCCTATACAATTCACCAGCAGGACGGTTCTACTGGATCAACAACCCCCCGCTGCAGCCGCCATGGGAGCCGACTTGAGCCCAAAGGACCGGGGGGTTACAGCCTCTTCTGGGTGTTCGGGGGGGGGGGGGCTGTGTGGGGAACACTAAGACACAGCATGTGAGCGCTCTGTCACACCCAGAATGCAGGAGGAGAGACGGAATAATGGAGGAAGTGTCTCCGGGCGGAATCAAACGGGACAGTAGTTCTATACGCCTCCCAGGGAGAGGAAGACTAGATGGAAACCAACCAGACAAGGAGGTGCCTTTCACCCCCTGCAGCAGCAAGCTGGTGCGTGAGGATGCAGGGGGTGATTGTATTGTAATTTATGTAACAAGTGTTATGATACTTGCACCACACATCCTCTTTGTCCAAGCAATATGAATAATGTCAGAAGCCTCAGTCGTTATGCATGAGATTAAAGCTATAAAGCCAGATGCACAGCGACTGAGGGCAGTTCCCCTCTATGGGGGTTTTCAGCCCCAGCGCATTCGCGCTGGAGGCTCATAGCTGTATATTATGTTCTTAGAGGAAAATAAAGATTCTGTGTCATCCATGCTTGTGCCCTCACATCCTTTTTCCTCTACACTGGTGATCTTTGACGTGAGATGGAGCGTCTATCTCTTTCACCACCTGTGGAATCTGAATTGCCAGGGATCGCCTGCATCCTTTTTCCTCTACACTGGTGACCCTCAACGTGAGATGGAGTGTCTATCCCGTTCACCATGCTGTGGAATCCGGATTACCAGGGATTGCCTGCATCCTTTTCATCCACATTGGAGCGCGCTCGCATATTCCTCTCTCCACACTGGTGACCTGAGGGGCTGGAGAGAGTGAGCTGCGCTGGGACCAAGACGCACCATGAAGGGCGAGACGAGCACACCCGCAGAAACAGGCTGGTGGGAGAAGATCAGCGCCATTTGCGGTGTTTCAGTCAGAATCAGAATCAGAATCAGAATGAGATTTATTGCCATTGTTCATGTAGTACACAAACTAGGAATTTGTCTCGGTGCAATGCTGCAACATTAAACATGGAGTAGCACTAAAGATAAAAATAAAAAACTATGCATGCAATAAAAGGTAGAATATGAATAAGTAATACTAATCTATGCAATTTTTAAATATATTAACAAGCAGCAGATATTGTGGAGTTCCACATAGTGCAGTCGGTAGTGCAAAAAGAAAACAGTGATAATTGTCATGAGTCTTGTTGAGCTGCTGTACGTAGTGCACGAGTGTCTAATAAGTCACTTAGTGTTCAGCAGTCTGATGGCAGAGGGGAAGAAGCTGTTCATGTAGCGTGAGGTTTTAGTCTGAATGGACCGAAGTCTTCTGCCTGAGGGGAGGGGGGCAAACAGTGCGTGTCCAGGATGTGAAGGGTCGGCTATGATTTGACCTGCACGCCTCTGGGTCCTGGAGATGTACAGGTCCTGGAGGGATGGGAGCTTGCAGCCGATCACCTTCTCAGCAGTGCGCACAACGCGCTGCAGTCTTAGTCTTTCCCTGGCGGTGGTTCCTGCGTACCACACGGTGATGTAGGTGGTGAGGATGGACTCGATGATGGCCGTGTAGAACTGCACCAACATCTTGGTGGGTAGCTTGAGCTTCCTCAGCTGCCGCAGGAAGAACATCCTCTGCTGGGCCTTTTTGATGAGGGAGCTGATGGTCGGCTCCCACTTGAGGTCCTGGGTGATGGTGGTGCCCAGGAAGCGGAACGAATCCGCAGTGGTGATGGGAGAGTCTGTGAGGGTAAAGGGGGGCAGAGGGGCTGTGACTTTTCTGAAGTCCACGATCATCTCCACTGTCTTCAGAGCATTCAGCTGCAGGTTGTTGTGGCTGCACCAGGATGCCAGCTGGGCCACCTCTCTCCTGTAGACGGACTCGTCGCCGTTGGAGATGAGCCCGATGAGGGTGGTGTTGTCCGCAAACTTGATCAGCTTGACAGACTGGTGGCTGGAGGTGCAGGAGTTGGTGTACAGGGAGAAGAGCAGAGGGGAAAGTACACAGCCCTGGGGTGATCCGGTGCTGATGCTAACAGAGTCTGAGACAGTCTTTCCCAGCCACACATGCTGCCTCCGGCCCGTCAGGAAGTCAGTGATCCACCTGCAGAGGGAGTCAGGCACGTTGAGCAGGGACAGCTTGTCCTGGAGCAGAGCGGGGCGGATGGTATTGAATGCGGAGCTGAAGTCCACAAACAGGATCCTGATGTAGGTTCCCGGGGAGTCCAGGTGCTGCAGGATGGAGTGGAGGGCCAGGTTGACTGCGTCGTCCACAGACCTGTTGGCTCTGTAGGCAAACTGCAGCGGGTCCAGGAGGGGAGTGGTGATGGTCTTGAGGTGGGGACAGGACCAGGCGCTCAAAGGACTTCATGACTACAGAGGTGAGCGCTACAGGTCTGTAGTCGTTAAGTCCAGTAATCCATGGCTCCTTGGGGACAGGGACAATGGTAGAGGTTTTGAGGCAGGCCGGCATGTGGCATGACTTCAGGGAGGTGTTAAAAATGTCTGTGAAGACAGGAGTCAGCTCCTCCACACAGTGTCTCAGGGTGGAGGGAGACACATCGTCCGGACCGGGGGCCTTGCGCGGGTTCAGTCTGGAGAACTGTCTGTGCACATCCTGCTCACTGATGGCAAGGGCAGGGGGGGAGGAGGGGGGGCGCCTTTGATGAAGTGGGGACCATGGAGGCAGTGGCGCTGGGGGGAGGGGGGAGTTGGACACAGCTAACGAGGTGTCAAAACGGGCATAGTTTTGGGACAGCCTTTGACAAAGGGCTTTGTCATCCTGTCCTTTAGAAGCCTGAGGCCGATAGTTGGTGATTTGCCTCAGTCCTCTCCACACAGAAGCAGAGTCGTTAGCAGTGAACTGTTGCTGGAGTCTCTCAGAATACACAGATTTAGCTCTCCTCAGCTCTCTGCTAAACCGGTATTTGACCTCCCTGTAGCAGTCCCTGTCTCCACTTTTCAACGCTGCTTCCTTCTCCTTCCTGATTTGTCTGAGCTTAGCTGTGAACCGGGGCTTGTCGTTGGAGTAACTCACCCTGGTGCGCGATGGAAGAATGCTCTCCTCACAAAAGTGGATATATGAGTTCACAGTGTCCGTGTACTCATCCAGATCATGCGTGGCTCCTTTAAACATGTCTCAGTCAGTTATTTCCAAGCACGTGTGCAGCTCCTCCACAGCTTCACTGGTCCATTTCCTCGTAGTGCTCACAACAGGTTTTGTGAGCTTCAGTCTCTGTCTGTATGTGGGAATCAGGTGATCAGATAGTCCGAGCGCAGTGCGGGGAACAGCGCAATACGCGTCCTTAACTGTAGTGTAACAGTGATCCAGCGTGTTCTCTCCTCTGGTGGGGCATTTAATGAACTGTTTGTACCGGGGGAGTTCGTGGCTCAGGTTGCTCTGGTTAAAGTCACCAACCACAATAACCAGAGAGTCTGGGAAAGTCCGCTCCGCTTGCTGAATGTGATCCGCGAGCGCGCGCTGAGCCTCATGCACGTCCGCGTCGGGCGGGACGTAAACAGCAGCCAGGATGAATGACACAAACTCACGTGGGGAATAAAATGGCTTGCAGTTGATGAATAAATATTCCAGAGCAGGAGAACAGTGTTGGGAGATCACAGTTACATCGGAGCACTAGCTGCTGTTGATGTAGAAGCAGACTGCTCCGCCTGTGGTCTTGCCGGAGAGCCCCATGTCGCGGTCTGCACGAAACAGCTGAAATCCCTCGAGGAGGAGCACGCTGTCCAGTGTCTTTTCCTTGAGCCAGGTCTCAGTGAAGCAGAGGGCACACGAGGTGGAGAGGTCCTTAAATCACATCAGCAGTCTCAGTTCATCTACCTTGTTATAAAGAGAGTTGACGTTGGACAGAAAGATCCCAGGCAAAGCCGTGCACGTACCTCTCCTGCAAAGCTGCACGAGGGCGCCCGCTCGTCTTCCTCTCTTTCACTGTCTCACTTTTTGGGCTAAAAAGTGAACCAGATCGGCGGCAGGAGCCAAAAAAACTGGGAGTAGGTCCGTGGGAGTGAAAGTCCTGATATTTAGTAGCTCTTCACAGGTGTAAGAGCAGGCAGACACACAATTGACGAACAAAAACAAACAAAAAAAAGCGCAGCGAAGCACCATGGCGACCACTGTGGGCGCCATCTTGGATCAATTGGATCAAGCTTGGATCAAGCTCCTAGACCCTGGTTTCACCTCCTGATAGTGGGGTTTCAACGCACAGAAGCCCCGTGCGCACTCTGTGGGATTACCAGGATGACACAACATACAGCTATGTGGTTGCTGCGCCAACCATGCATGCCACGCACACACATTCGGGGAGAAGTTTCCCAGTGGACTTCCGTGCCCAGACGAGCATCCTGACGGTCAATGCAGCAGGATGGCAGTGGGCAACGGTCCCGAGCTTAAGGCTGCCAATGGATCAACCTTCAGGGAGAGGTTTCCCGGTGGACTTCCGCACCCAAACGAACATCCTGACGATCAACGCAGCAGGATGGCAGCGGGCAGCGGTCCCGAGCTTACAGCCGCCAACGGATCCACCTTCAGGACATGTCGCCCATGGACACAATTGGGTTGGCCGCCTTTCCAGAGTTCCTTTAGGCTTGTGCTATGCACTTAAAGAGGATCTGACAGCCTTCTCGACAGAACTTATATTTGTTTCTCAGTCGCTGCACATCCCCAGGGAATTAAGTTGATCGCCTTCCCTGGATCCTTTAGGGCTGCCCCCACACTTATAGAAGATTTGGCAGTTACCCTTACAGAGCTTAATTTTTTTTCAGCCGCTACACATCCTCGGGGAATTGCGCTGATTGGTGTCCCCAGATTCTTTTAGGACTGAGCTCCGCACCTAGGAGGATTGGACAGAACTTATTTTTTTGCAGCCGCTGCTGAATCCCGGAGAGTTTTCTTCCTGAAATCCCACACCGTGGCTGATCTGCCCACACAAGTTTTGCGCGGCCCGGAGGCTTCATCCCAAAAAGCCTGCCGATTGCTGGTTTCGTTTCCGTCAAGCACGATGCGCACCGGACCCCGTGTGCCCACGCACCACAGCCGTTCAATGTGTTGGAACTTGGAGCGGAGCAGAAAGTGTTTTTCCCCCCTCCCTCTTTCCCCCCACAGACTGACATGCCCTCCGATACAATTCACCAGCAGGATGGCTCTACTGGATCAACAACCCCCCGCTGCAGCCGCCATGGGTGCCGACTTGAGCCCAAAGGACCGGGGGGTTACAGCCTCTTCTGGGTGTATGGGGGGGGGGGCTGTGTGGGGAACACTAAGACACAGCATGTGAGCGCTCTGTCACACCCAGAACGCAGGAGGAGAGGCAGAATAATGGAGGAAGTGTCTCTGGGCGGTATCAAACGGGACAGTAGTTCTATACATCTCTCAGGGAGAGGAAGACTAGATGGAAACCAACCAGACAAGGTGGTGCCTTTCACCCCCTGCAGCAGCAAGCTGGCGCGTGAGGACACAGGGGGTGATTGTAATGTAATTTATGTAGCAAGTGTTATGATAATTGCACCACACATCCTCTTTGTCCAAGCAATATGAATAATGTCAGAAGCCTCAGTCGTTATGCATGAGATTAAAGCTATAGAGCCAGATGCACAGCGACTGAGGGCAGTTCCCCTTTATGGGGGGTTTTCAGCCCCAGCGCATTCATGCTGGAGGCTCATGGCTGTATATTATGTTGTTAGAGGAAAATAAAGATTCTGTGTCGTCCATGCTCGTGCTTCTCCTCACATACTTTTTCCTCTACAAGCTCTTGTTTTTTCCCTTCGTATTTTCCTCCCTTGTTTTCGTCTCTTTCTTCATCCGAGGTTTTTGTAATAAACTTTTGGGTAAACTTTTTGAATTTCTCAATTTTTCAAGAGCGTCATTTTTTTTCCTTTTTTCTAAAAGGCCTTAGCTGTCATGTTCTAAGCTCATATTCTTCTGAGCTCAGACCGTTACTTTATGTTTCAGTATTATTTATCTGGAAAATCTGTGTGTGGTTATTTTCTGTACTTGTGTTGTTGTTTACCTTTTGTTGCTTGGCAGAGCTGTGCTTTCGTCCCTCTGACACACCCACCAACTGATTGCTGTGCTTCAGGTTTCGTAAGCTGCAATCAGTTGGTAATTAGGTCATCCTGACAATTGCACCTGCAGCTACTTAGTACCCCACTATTTATTTGACTGCAGCTCTCTTCTCCAGTGCATTAGCCAACCATGATGTTGGACTGTTCTCCTGCTCCTAGGGCAGTCTCCCCCTCCTGATCCTCCTGGGATTTCTCTGCCAGGAGAGACTCATCATGTCATGGGCTGGGCTGGAATTCCCAGCCCAGTCCCATGGCCCGGTGGCTGCTTAACCTTCTTGTGTATTTGGATCATCTATTTGCCTTCAGGCACCTCTCTTGGAGCCTTGAAGATCTGCTTGGCTCCCTGACAGCTCTCAGCCACGCACCCCCCCCCCCCCCTTCCCTCTGGCAAGGGTTATCAGCTGGCTGTTATTATCATCTGTGTTCATTCCTTTGTCCTCACACGCACACACACACATACATACATTTCCTCTCATGCACACCTTTGCACACATACACACACACCCACTCACATACTGACAGGCATCCACTCACACACCTGTCTCCAGTTACATACACCCACACACTTCTACACAAATGAACACTCCCTTCACACCGGCAATCACTTCTTCATTATGTTGGCATTACCTTGCTTGGCTCACGGGAGTGAGGCCCAGTTCATGCAGTCCACTGGGTCCTCAGCATCCATTGCAGCAGTAATAAACCCACCTACCCTCTCCATATATCCTCCTTTCTCCCCTGAGTGTCCATCGGCCCTGGAAATCGATCACCAGAGGAGGGAGGGGTTTGCAGTGCTGGAGGATTCCACCTCAGCTCTGCAGAGATCCTATGGTCAGAGGCACAGCACTGGGACCAATCTGAAGCCTGCACTGATGGAAGAGCGTCCCCTGGCTTCAGTATCCCATGGTCCAGCGCAACGTGGGACTCCTCCTCCAGAATCTTAATCAGAAGAGTTGCCGGCATTGGAGCGTTCTCTGGAAGAGATTAGGACTGCAGTTACCATATCACCTGCTGCAGAGGCAGCCACAGCAGAGTCAGCGCCCGGACCATCGTCCACAGCAGGATCAACGGAGTCCTGGACGGCAGTGGAGCTCAAGTTCAGGTGAGTAATCTCCTTTGTTTTTCTTTACTCGGCTTTGGAGAAATCTTGCCTGGCTCTTGGTGAGGAGAGTCAGGGTGCAGCCATCAGCTGCACCTGAGCTCACCTCGCTGGGCGCCGCCGCTGCCAGTGACCCTGACATCCCTTCTTTGTGTCCTCTGTTCGAGCCTTCTTTCAGGGTCGCCGAAGAAGATCCAAGACCACCAGAGGGTTTCATGATTCCATCATCGTCTGGTGTTCTGCTGGTGGGCTGCTTCCTGGGTGTGGTGCTGGCCTTGGTCGATCAGCTTCCCGAGGATGCAGCATTGGCCCAGCCGGGGTCCGCTGCGGGTGCAGCAGAGCTCCAGCCGGGGTCCACCACGAGTGCAGCAGAGCCCCAGTCGGGGTCCACCGCGGATGCAGCAGAGCCCCAGCCGGGGTCCACCGCGGATGCAGCAGAGCCCCAGCCTGGGTCCACTGTGGGTGCAGCAGAGCCCCAGTTGGGGTCCACCGCAGGTGCTGTTTTGTCCCGACCGGGACCACCACGGGTGCTGCTTTGTCCTGGACCGGGACCACCGCAGGTGCTGCTTTGTCCCGGACCGGGACCACCGTGACTGCTGCTTTGTCCCGGACTGGGACCACCGTGAGTGCTGCTTTGTCCCGGACCAGGACCACTGCGGGTGTTTCTGTCCCCCAGCTCGTGGCCAAGGGGAGCGGGGGGCGCTCCATTCTTGCCACTGTTTTTTGACGCCAGGGCTCCCCTCCCCTAGTCTCCCCTCTCTGAGTTGGTTCTTCCGGTGGGGAGACCGCCTCCCGGGCCGCCGCTCCTGAGCTGGTGGCTCAAGGACCCAAGCTGTCCACCCAACGAACTGTGCCATGGGGTTAGGTGACCCAGCTTCCCTGGCCGGCTACCTGACCTGCTTGCCCAGGCAGTCCGTCTGGTCCTGGACTTGGACAGACCACCTGACTGGCCTCCTTTCGTCGCCCCTTTGGCCTGGGACTTTGGTCGGCCCCTGGAACTCCTGGACTTTTCGGGTCTTAGGGGGGTTGATCTAGGTTTTGGGGGTTGGGGGGGGGGGGTCATTTTGTTTTCGTGTTCAGTATTTTGGTTGTTTGTTTCCCTCCTAACCTGTTTTCCCCCACCATCCGCCCTGGTTTGTTTGTGGGTTTCTCGGGGGTGGGTGGGGGTCTTTTTTTCTTTTTGATGGTACTGGGGTGTCTGGTATCCACCGCTTGAGGGGGGGCCGGGGGGCTCTGTCATGGGCTGGGCTGGAATTCCCAGTCCAGTCCCATGGCCCGGTGGCTGCTTAACCTTCTTGTGTATTTGGATCCTCTATTTGTCTTCAGGCACCTCTCTTGGAGCCAGGAAGGTCTGCTTAGCTCCCTGAAAGCTCTCAGCCACACCGCTCCCTCTCTGGCCAGGGTTACCAGCTGGCTGTTATTATCATCTGTGTTCATTCCTTTGTCCTCGCACGCACACATACACATACATACATTTCCTCTCATGCACACCTTTGCACACATACACACACACCCACTCACATACTCACAGGCATCCACTCACACACCTGTCTCCACTTACACCCACCCACACACTTCTACACACATGCACACTCCCTTCACACCGGCAATCACTTCCCTATTGTGTTGGCATTACTTAAGCCCTGGGTCTGCTTCAGTGATTTGCTGGGTTTTTGCACTCTTTGTGTTGGTTGTGTGAACTGTGTTGACAAATGCATGCATGACTAGATACCCTGCCTGTCATTCGGTACCACCTCACTCTGCATGACATTTGTACGTATGTTCATTTTCTGTTCTTCGCAGGTTGGCTCTGGGATTCCATCCACAGACGTCTCCGTTCCCTGCCCCAGTGAGTATTCCTGTACCCTCCACTTCCAGTCCCGTCTAGGAAGCGCTCGGGTGCCCAGGCTGCCTTCCCCCCACTTTCCAGCTGTCCTGCAGCGCTGTGGGCCCCCTGGGCTTACTCACTGGTGAGCTGAGGAGCGTCTCGTGAGCTTCCCAGAGCCTCATCGCCGTTCTATTCATACCTGTGTTTTGTTGGTCTGTTTGTTCCTTGTTTTTGCTCAATAAATTGCACACCCCATCTCCTGAACGTGGATGGAATGGACGTGGATTGGAATTTCTTGTTATCAATTGCAAGACCTTGCAAGCCCTTCTATTCCCGGCGGGAGTTTGCTTCTTTCATAATGATCGCTGTGTACGCCCCTCCCGACACGGACACGCGCGAAGCTCAGCGCGTGCTCGCGGATCACATTCAACACACAGAGCGGAGTTTTCCAGACTCGCTGATTATTGTGGCTGGCGACTTTAATCAGTGCAATCTGAGCCACGATCTCCCCCGCTACAAACAGTTTATTAAATGCCCCACCAGAGGATTAAACACACTGGATCACTGTTACACCACAGTGAAAGACGCATATCGCGCTGTCCCTCGAGCTGCGCTGGGATTATCTGATCACGTGATGGTTCACCTCATTCCCACATACAGACAGAGATTGAAGCTCACTAAACCTGTTGTGAGCACTACGAAGATACGGACCAGTGATGCTGAGGAGAAGCTGGAAACGTGCATGGAAATATCTGACTGGGGCATGCTTAAAGGAGCCACGCATGATCTGGATGAGTACACGGACACTGTGAACTCATATATCCACTTTTGTGAAGAGAACATTCTTCCATCACGCACCAGGGTGAGTTACTCTAATGACAAACCCTGGTTCACAGCTAAGCTCAGACAGATCAGGAAGGAGAAGGAAGCAGCGCTGAAAAGTGGAGACAGGGACTGCTACAGGGAGGTTAAATACCGGTTTAACAGAGAGCTGAAGAGGGCTAAATCTCTATACTCAGAGAGACTCCAGCAGCAGTTCACTGCTAATGATTCGGCTTCCGTGTGGAGAGGACTGAGGCAAATCACCAACTATCGACCTAAGGCTCCTAAAGGTCAGGATGACAAAGCCCTTTGTCAGAGACTGTCCCAACACTATGCCCATTTTGACACCTCGTCATCTGTGCCCAACTCCCCCCCTCCCTCCAGCTCCACAGCCTCCACATTCCCTACTTCATTTAAGGCACCCCCCCCTCCTCCCCCCCTCCCCTTATCATCAGTGAGCAGGATGTGCTCAAACAGTTCTCCAGACTGAACCCACGCAAGGCCCCCGGCCCAGACGGCGTGTCTCCCTCCACCCTGAGACTCTGTGCGAAACAGCTGGCTCCTGTATTCACAGACATTTTTAACACCTCCCTTAAGTTATGCCACGTGCCATCCTGCCTCAAATCCTCCACCATCATCCCTGTCCCCAAGAAGCCACGGATCACTGGACTTAATGACTACAGACCTGTAGCGCTCACCTCTGTAGTCATGAAGTCCTTTGAGCGCCTGGTCCTGTCCCACCTCAAGTCCATCACCACCCCTCTCCTGGACCCGCTGCAGTTTGCCTACCGAGCCAACAGGTCTGTAGACGATGCAGTCAACCTGGCCCTCCACTCCATCCTGCAGCACCTGGACTCCCCGGGGACCTACGCCAGGATCCTGTTTGTGGACTTCAGCTCCGCATTCAACACCATCCGCCCCGCTCTGCTCCGGGACAAGCTGTCCCTGCTCAACGTGCCTGACTCCCTCTGCAGGTGGATCATCGACTTCCTGACGGACCGGAGGCAGCATGTGCGGCTGGGAAAGACTGTCTCAGACTATACTAGCATCAGCACCGGATCACCCCAGGGCTGTGTACTTTCCCCCCTACTCTTCTCCCTTTACACCAACTCCTGCACCTCCAGCCACCAGTCTGTCAAGTTGATCAAGTTTGCGGACGACACCACCCTCATCGGGCTCATCTCCAACGGCGACGAGTCCACCTACAGGAGAGAGGTGGCCCAGCTGGCGTCCTGGTGCAGCAATAACAACCTGCAGCTGAACGCTCTGAAGACAGTGGAGATGATTGTAGACTTCAGGAAAGTCACTACTCCTCTGCCCCCCCTCACCCTCTCAGGCTCTCCCATCACCACTGCTGATTCCTTCCGCTTCCTAGGCACTACCATCACCAGGGACCTCAAATGGGAGCTGACCATCAGCTCACTCATCAAAAAAGCCCAGCAGAGGATGTTCTTCCTGCGGCAGCTGAGGAAGCTCAAGCTACCCACCAAGATGTTAGTGCAGTTCTACACAGCCATCATCGAGTCCATCCTCACCACCTCCATAACCGTGTGGTACGCAGGAGCCACTGCCAGGGACAGACTAAGGCTGCAGCGCGTCGTGCGCACTGCTGAGAAGGTGATCGGCTGCAAGCTCCCATCTCTCCAGGATCTGTACATCTCCAGGACCCGGAGGCGTGCTGGCCGGATCATAGCCGATCCCTCACACCCTGGTCACGTACTGTTTGCCCCCCTCCCCTCTGGTAGAAGACTTCGGTCCATCCAGACTAAAACCTCCCGTCACATGAACAGCTTCTTCCCCTCTGCCATTAGACTGCTGAACACTAAGTGACTCTCGTGCACCATGTACAGCAGCTCAACCAGACTCATGTCAATCATCACTGTTTTCTTCCTGCATTACCGACTGCACTATATAGTTCTCCACAGTATCTGCTGCTGGCTAATATATATTTTAACTGTTGACCAGTATCACTTAATCTTATCCTACACTTTATTACATGTATAGTTTATTTCTCTTATCTTATCATGTTTAATGTTGCAGCATTGTACCGAGACAAATTCCTAGTTTGTGTACTACATGAACAATGGCAATAAACCTGATTCTGATTCTGATTCTGATTCTGATTTGTCTCTTTCCTCTGTGCGCTGCGTAAAAGCACACGGGGAGATTCACAGCACATCTGTGTAAGTTTTTTCTGTTGCCTTTTTGTATGTCTGCACAGTTTTTTGTTTTGGACTGTTATGTTTTTCTGTAAATAAATGTTCCTCACTGCAGTCAAGCGCTTGAGTTTGTCTTTTGTGCCGGACGGGTGTTTCATGACATTAGAAGCCTATTTTATTTTGCAGTTTTTCTTTAAAATGAAATGCTTGTTTTACCACACACACATGAAAACACTCACCTCTTGAATTCATGGTTCTCAGCCTGCTTTTTCACGGACTTCAGCTACCTCTACTACTTAGGACCAAATTACAATGACACAGTCCATAATCAGTTGCCACTGACACAGAACACATTTATGGGTGTTTCCAAGTTCATTTCCTTATCACAGCAACAGAAAAAAACAAATTTTCCACTGGACACAAGGTGTGAAGAGGCTGGTCTAATTATTCAGAGGTGTGTTTTGGATAGTCCAATTCAAAGCACTCTTACCCATCCCTTTAATGCAGTGGTCCCCAACCCTGTTCTATGGAGGCCCAAGACCCTGCAGGTTTTTCTTTTCCTTCACCTTTTTCAGCAGGCGTTTCCACTGATCACCAGTCAGTGGGAAGAAACTCAGTGAAATCACTTGTTGAAGACTCTGGTTCAAGGTAAAACCTGCAGGGTCTTCACCCTCCATGGCACATGGTTGTGGACCACTGCTTTAATGCACAGAGGCACATTATCTAAAGTGAACTCTGATCATGATGGTTTGTTTAAGACCAATTTTGCACTGGCCAAAGGGCATGCCCGTGAGTTAAAAGGCACATGATAGTAACACTGCTGGGTAACAAGGAAGACATCAGTCACAGTTGATGCCCAGTTAGTTATTTTAGAGAGAACAAACGGGTAAGAGATAATGCTGTAGTGTGCAGGGATGCAACACACATACATGAATGGGTTTGAAACTTGAGGAAAAGAGTATGATGACTCTGCAAACTTTAATAAAATGGAAGGATCATTAATGGTGGTGCTGAAGTCGCTTCCGGCCCATGAGGAGATGGAGTGCTCCCTCTCCTTTTGCTTTCGCCGAATGAGGGTCTCTCCCATCTTCTGCAGGTGTCTGCCGAGGTTTGTGGCTCTCTGTCCCAGTCCCTCCTGAGCAGGAGGAAAGGTGGAGATCCAGCGAGGTGTCCCATCTGCCACCGACCCCCGCCACAAAACGACCTTGCTCTCATCGGCCCATCCTTGGGGCTATAATAGTGGCCATGAGGGCACCTGCAGCTTGAGAACCCCAGCCGTAGGAGCATGGTGCGGGTGGCCTCAGCCCAGCTGAAAACTAGGGGTGGACGATATGGCCCAAAAATGATCACAATATTTCTGTGAATTTTCACGATAACGATATTCTTCACGATATCATAGAATAGTGTTTCTTTTAAATGTATAAAGTACAGTTTCACAGGCCAGCGTTAATTATGTTCAACATATTCAGTAAAAACAAAAACTTATTGCTCCAGTTTATAAAGAGCATGTCATAATTTGCCCTTTCAGGGCAGGATGAAGACGCCAAACGCGAGCTGTGAGTTTGCACATTTAATAATAAAGAAACTCAAAATATAATGACAACGGAAAACTTATGGAACTTGATGCAAGGCAGGATATAGAGGATGAATGAAGCATGGAGCACACGCAGGATTAAACGGAGGAATCAGACAGGGGATTCCCGACTGGACACTGAGAAGGGTGCTGCGCTGGACAACCATGCAGCAGCCCCTTAAATAGGGAGGACTTACAGCAAATGAGGACAGGTGTGGGTAACAGGAGCGAGGAGCAATTAAACCAAAATGATGACAGCTGTGCTAGACTGTGAACTTGAGCTAGTACAGAAAGTAAACAAAACACCCTGTCAAAATTAAAGCACAGGAGAGTGAGACTGACTAGAAATACAAAATGAGAAGCAAACCAGAGAATACAAAAAGGAAAACATAACCACCAAGGCGAGGATAAGATAAATGCAAAAAGCAAGAGATGCAATACAGAAACAAGGACAACAAGAAAAAGTGAAGGTAGGCTCATGTCAAAAGGCAGATAATAATACAAAACTAGATGATCAAGGATGCATAAGAAACAAAGTAAAAATACTAAACTAAGAACAAAAACTTTCATAACAGAAACAACTGACAACTCAGATCACATAATACATCCAAAACCAACATGAAGTCAATAATAACAGAGATGAGGAAATACAGAAAATAATCAAAAATGAACTGAAAGCATGAACATGGTGCACTCACTGTGCTCAGCATCATGACAGAGCAGTTTAGAATGTGTTTCAAACTTTGTTTTTTTTTTTTTTTAATTCTGTATCAAATACTACCAGAAAATATTATAAACCACCACATCTTAAGTGAACTAATGGGTAGACTGGGACAAAAATTCAGGACAAGAATTTGACATCATGCTAGGCCACCCTGTTGCTGGAAACCAGAAACCACCACAGTTTTAGTTGGCCAACATTTTAAAATAACATATATCAAACTAGTTATAAATGTAATTGTAACCTTCAGCTGGGAGGAAAATTATAAATTTGGATTTTAATAGTCAACTGATCTATTGATTATTAAAACAACTGATTTACTTATCTTAATTTTAATCTAGTGCTACTTCTGATTTATTCACCTTTTCCAAATAAAAACACATGGTATGAAGCTTTAGGTAAAAAGTAATGTCATATACGCCCCTACGGGGCAGGAAGACAGACCCAGGTGCTGAATTGCGTTTGTGACATTTATTAATGAAAAGAACATATAAGTCCAAAATAATGCAGAGAATACAAAAAAATACAGCAAACTAGAAAAGCACTCGGAGAGCGCAGACCTCCGCCAAGCGCCACAGTTCCCCCCATACAGTGTTTGTGTGTATGTTTTGAGATTCCTTGACCATGAAAACATATGACTAGCAATTGGATTCACAATGATAGGATTAGTGGTTCAGTAGTAAAAGCATTACCTCCTTGGCGGAGGTAATAAACTGAAGTGTTGCTGTTGTGTCCATGTCCTGCATCTGCAAAGTGCCAGGCTGCGACCTGTCAAGGCATACCTCATGCCTCCCTTATTGGGGGGGGGGGGGGCTTTCACACCTGTACTGAGTACTTAAAAACTGTATTTATCAGCAGATGAAAGAAAACTGAAGCAAAAACAAACAAACAAACAAAAACTAAACAAACAGCAAGTGCAACATGAACTATTTCAAACATATTTATTCAAATGTACACTTATATGGACACAATCTTGAGCCATACCTTTTTGGTAATGTGAAAATAATAAGCCAAGTAGCACAAAAAAATTGAGTGCTCTTGCTGTCAGGAAACAATGTTGGCACCAAATCACTGAAGTGATCTGCCACCAATGGGGGTAGATTGTGCTCTGCCACAAAATGACAAAACATCACTTCTGCTAGTGATGCATTGGATTTGGAAGGCGTCGGTTCTCTCACTGGCTGAAAATGTTCATCCATCGATCGAATTTGGCTACAAAGTTTTTGTGGCGCTGTGTAGCAAAGTGCGACTTCAGGTCGAAAATCCCCGATGCAGTCAGTTTTAGTATTAGAGTCACACATATCAGGCGCAGCATTACTGGCGCCGGGATTCCTCTGTGTTCCGGAGCCGCAGGACAAAAGAAGGTGTGATAATGGTTGCCGTGGGTTTTATTGGGTTTGCGCTCCACGGAAAAAAGAGGATTCGGAAACGTCCCCTGCAGAGAGCTGGTTTTTGCGCAGCCCCTATGCCTGGCCGGGGAATTTCTGCCAAATAATCCGGCACCGGACAGCTGCCCGTCTCAGCTTTTGCAGCATAGCGCAAACACAGGCACTCTGGCAGGCCCTGCCCACCACTGTTTTCTGCGTGCTTTTGTGCCTAAAACTTTGAAGAAGGCGGAGTTTGTGTTGGTCAGACACGACAACCAGCGCCCTCTATTGCCCCTGCACACATGCTGAAAATGGCCGTATGTGACAATGTTAAAGAATCCTTTAAAAAATCCCTGTATCCAGACGGTGATCCGGATCATCCCCAAAATTTAATCAGTTCTTCCTTGTACCATTTCCAATGACGCCTGAAAGTTTCATCGAAATCCGTCCAAAACTTTTTGAATTATCTTGCTAACCAACAGACAAACAAACAGACAGACAAACAGACAGACAGACAAACCCCGGCAAAAACATAACCTCCTAACGTACAGGGATGGGTCTCCAGAGCTGTAATTGCTCTAGAGGAGAAGAGGAGATACTTTAACTGAGAGTTAAAGTGGAGAGATCATAGCAGGATCAATATTGCCGCAATGAGATAGTGGACAGGCGGTGCTTAAATACATGGGGAAAAAATGAGTCGCAGGTGTGAGTCGCTGAGTGATCAGGTGACCTAATTGACTAACTGCTCGCAGCTGAGGAGAGCAGACTGTGAACAACTAGTAGAGCGTCTGGGAAAGGGGAGGATTAAGTGTCAAAAAAACAAAATATACACAGAAACTAACAAAATCAAATTAACAGACCTAAAAAACCTAGAAATAAAGGGAAAGTCTGAGCTCTGTGAACACACAGAGAAGAGGGATCAGGGTCACCGTCAGCGGCGGAGCCCGGCAAGGCGAGCTCAGGTACAACGGGCGGCTGCACCCAGCTCTCCTCACCAAGAGCCAGGCAAGACTGCTCTAAGACAGAGAAGAAAAAAACAAAGGAGAGCACGTGCCTGAGCTCGAGCTCCACCACCATCCAGGACTCCGTGATCCAGGTGATGATGTTACTTCGGGCTTGGCCCGCTGGAGGTCCATCTCAGCCTCGAACTCTGCTGCGGAGGCCTCCGCAGCAGGCATGATGGTAGTTGTAGTCCTTTTGGCCCCAGTCGGAGTGACCCACGCAGGAGGCTTGTCCGGCGTGGTGGCTGGGGTCTGGCTCACCATTGGCACTGGACTCTGTGTGGTGAGCCCGGGTTCAGTGCCTTCCCTCTGTCCACAGTGTGACTGCGGGGCTGGGATGGAGTCCTCTCAGTGCCACAGGCTCCTCCATTGTCTGGCAGTTGAGTTTCGGGGCCAGCGGACACTCAGGAGCAAGAGGAGGAGACACGGAGAGGGGTGGGGATTCATTAGGTACAGCAGGTGGAGAGAGCTCAGGGGACTTCACATCCTGAGTCTCTCTACCGGGAATCAGGCAAGGCATATTATCATTTAGTGAAAAAAAAAAATGAAATGGCACTTGCCTGGTTTCCCAGGACTCGGTGTTTCCTGCTGTAGAGTCGCCCCTCTCTGTAGCTATGGTGGACTTGGGCTCCTTAGTGGATTATAGAGGAGCCACCCCTGTAGTCACGGAGGTGGACACAGACAGGAAGGACGCAGTGGGACTTCCAGCAGCGGGAGGAAGCGCTGAGGAGAAGGGAAAGGCAGCAGCTGCGGGAAAAGTAGGTGCTGGCGAGGGAGCTGAAGGGGAAAATAGCTTAAGGGGCTTTGTTGCAGAGATCTTCTCCCTCTGCGAAGGAAGGGCTGCTGACTGGGAGAAGGAGGTGTTCTTCCATTGGTCTGGGCCTGGGCGATGGCACCGCCATGGACCTGGCGACATGCATGCTGGAGCTGGAGGTGAGGCTACCGAAGCGAGAGGGGAGACGGATGTCAGCTGTAGTGAGCGCCTATGCTTCGACTCTGCAGGAAACACCCCCACCGTTAGTCCAGGAAATGATTACTGGAGCACACAGACCATGGACAGCAGTTCTGTGTATTGTGGATAATTCCACAGGCTGAGGAGTGCCTGAAGAATTCCCACAGCTCCATTCAAACGTTCCCAGGTTTTCTGGGGTCCTTGGGTGGCGAGAGCCTCATCCACAAAGCTTTGGATGAAGTCCACCGCCCACTCCTCCTCCACAGTCAGAGACCCCACTGGCAATCCTCCTTTGATGTGTGAGGCCGGCAAGCTGGGGACATGATGAGCTCCAAGTAGCAGGTGAGTAGGAGAAAAAAAAGGCAAAAATGAAAAAATGCACAAATACAGCAGCTTGGTCTTAATCTGGCAGCAATATTCTGTGATATATGTCCCTACGGGGCAGGAAGACAGACCCAGGTGCTGAATTGCGTTTGCAACATTTATTAATGAAAAGAACATATAAGTCCAAAATAGTGCAGAGAATTCAAAAAATACAGCCAATAATAACTTACAGGGATGGGCCTCCAGAGCTGTAATTGCTCTGGAGGAAGAGATACTTTAATTGAGAGTTGAAGTGGAGAGATCATAGCAGGATCAATATTGCCACAATGAGATAGTGGACAGGCAGTGCTTAAATACATGGTGGAAAAATGAGCCACAGGTGTGAGTTGCTGTGCGAGCAGGTGACCTAATTGACTAACTGCTCGCAGCTGAGGAAAGCAGACTGCTCGTTGCTAGAGGAGCATCTGGGAAAGGGGAGGCATAAGAGTTAACAAACATAAATATAGACAGAAACTAACAAACTCAAACTAACAGACAAACAAACAGAATTAAATTGAAAGTCTGAGCTCTGTCAAAACATATGCTCAGACACATGACAAGTTACAATTCTGCATGAAAAAGGTCACAAATTTGTCACCAAAACATTCAAAATTTTAAAAAAAAAGTACCTTTATGAAAAAATGTGTCATGTCCTGGTGAGCACTCACCCCCACCATCCCGTTTCCTCTGCTCCTCTAATCATCTCATCTGACGCACATGCTGATTCTGCCGAGCCAGCGTTTATAAGGAAGCACTCTTCAGTGATTCAACCCTGGCTCGTTTGGATATACTGCCTTGAGCAGAATAAGTCTAATGTGTAAGCTCTCAGGTTGCTGCCAACGGAGCGGTGTGTCTCCAGGGGTTCGATGCACTCACCAGCCTGTTGCTCCTCCGCTGCAGTTTCTCCACTCCACCCGGTCAGATGAAGCTCACCATTTCTCCTTCCAGCAGTTCCAATCCGCTGGTCCTTCTCCTTCGCTGGGTTCTGAGCCGGTCTCCACGTAAGTCCTGGTCCCACATAGCCATGGATTTTTGTCACTGGTCTTCCTCTCTCCCATGGTAACACCGTCATACTGACTATTGTGGACAGATTTTCCAAGGCCATTCACCTGTTTCCTCTTCCCAAGCTGCCATCTGCCTCCAAGATGGCTGAATTACTTTCCCATCACATCATCAGACTGCATGGCATCCCTACGGACATTGTGTCTGACCGGGGCCCACAGTTCATCTCACATGTTTGGAAATCATTCTGTCACTGCCTTGGCACCACCGTCAGCCTCACCTCCGGGTATCACCCGCAGAGCAATGGGCAGGCTGCACGTGCCAACCAGTCCCTGGAGACCGCCCTTTATTGCGTGGCAGCCGATGACCCTGGATTGTGGAGCTCCCATCTGACCTGGGTGTAATACTCGCTGAATTCTACAGTTTCTTCAGCCACGGGGCATTCTCCATTTGATGCCTCCGTGGGCTACAACCCCTCCGTTATCCATGGTGGAGAGAGAGGTTGTGGTGCCGTCTGTGGTGGCGCACTTTCGTCATTGTCGGTGGGCCTGGAGGTCTACCCAAGCGCCGCTCCTCCGTTCCACTGAGCGCAATCGGTGCTATGCTGACCACAAGAGGGTTCTGGCACCAGACTACAAATTTGGACAGCAGGTCCACTGAAGGCTGAGGCTCGTAAGCCCACTCCCCGGTTTGTGGGCCCCTTCCCCGTCACCAGCAACGTGGGTGATTCTGCTGTCTGGCTCCAGCTCCCACCGGCGCTCCACGCGCATCCAACATTTCACGTCTTCAAGGTCAAGCCTTTCTCCTCCAGCCCCTTATGTCCCTCCGCCTGAAACCGCCTCCCCCTCCCTGGATCCTCAAGAGCCATGTCACGCACATCATTCAGAAGATCCTGGATATCTGCCGCCGGGGCCGGGGATTCCAATACCTGGTCCACTGGGAGGGTTACGGTCTGGAGCACCGGTCATGGATCTCCAGGTCAGCCTTCCATGACAGGGGTATGGTCTGAGCCTACAATCGAGCCCACCCTGAGAAGCCCGGTGGACCGCCAGGAGGTGTTCCTTGGATGGGGGGGGGGGTGACATGTCCTGGTGAGCGCTCGCGCCCACCATCCCGTTTCCTCTGCTCCTCTAATCATCTCATCTGATGCACCTGCTGATTCTGCCGAAGCAGCGTTTATAAGGAAGCACTCTTCAGTGATTCAACTCTGGCTCGTTTGGGTAGACTGCCTTGAGCAGAATAAGTCTAACGTGTAAGCTCTCTGTGTTTAGAAATTTACCTGACATGTTGTTCTCCTCCTCCTTCTTAAGGATGTTGCCAGCAGAGCGATGCGTCTCCAGGGGTTCGGTGCACTCACCAGCCTGTTGCTCCTCCGCTGCAGTTTCTACACTCCATCCGGTCAGACGAAGGTCACCATTTCCCCTTCCAGCAGTTCCGACCTGCTGGTCCATCTCCTTCGCTGGGTTCTGAGCCGGTCTCTCTCTCTCTCTCTCCCACTTAAGTGGTATTTTTTGGATTTCCCAATCCTCCTCCATTCCTCATTTTAATCAGCCTCGCTTTTCTCTCTGCAGGTTTGCTGCTCCTTTGGCGAGTGACTGGTTTTTCCTAAAGATTGGTCTTTTAAAATTTAATAAACGGACAAACGTATTTTGTGTGCTTTTCTCTTGGTGTTGCACTCTGCATTTAGGCTGATTGTCCAGTCAATATGTCAAAACGTTTAAAAAATGAGAAAATAAAACAAATTTAGGAGAGAACGGTAACAAGCAGATGACAGTAAAATTGGTACTGGAGACTACATATAGCCCATAGTTTTGAAAATTATAAAGGTTTTTCTTAAAACATCTGAATAGTCCTGAAAACATTGCCTTATACTGTAAATGTAAGAGCAGTTTAGCTATGGCTAATGCAACCAATTTATTACATTTAAACATGTAAACCCTAAACTACAGCATAAGCAGCTACAGCAGTATAATACAACCACAGACACTCATTCACCACATTACTTCTTTCTTCATCTCATTTCTATGCTCTGGGACATTTTGGTCATTTTGACATATTAAATTAATTTAGTCTGTTATTTCAATGGGTCAGGAAGAGGGTCTAAATAAAACAGAGGGAGTGGGCTTATTTAAAAGTATTATTTCATCATTTGGCCTACCTGTCTTCCATTTACAAAAACAAGACACTTCTGCAGGTAAATGACCACTGCATTAGACCTCCTGTCTCTCTTTCTCTGAGTTTACCTGTGCTAGAAATCTCCGTTGCACAGACAACTTCTGGGGCTGTCAGCTGATAAAATGACACCTCGCAGCAATCAGCTGACACTTCTGACAAAGGCTGTAGTGAACAGTCAAAACATGTAAAAAGGTAAAAACATCTCCCTTCTATTTTTGTCTTTAATAAGAACAAAAGGAAAATAATTAAAAGAAAACAAAATGAACCTACTTGAGCGAGCAGATCCTGGGGCTGTTAATGGATTTTTTTTTCTTTTGGTTGGTTGAATAACTCAATCTGGAGCAGCCACAAGGGAACAAAAATAAACCTCTGGACACTTTGGAGTCCGCACGTCAACGACACTGCTTCAGGGTGAAGTAAAACTTTTCACTGAAGCTGTGTTATTGACATGCGAAAAAAAAAAATGTGGGCAGATAATCCGCATCACTGCAACATTTTTTTTAAAAGATGGAAGCAGTCTGAAACAGCCTTAAAACTAAATTACTTCCTCATAACTAGATGCAGACGTTCCAAGAACAGAGCGCCGCTTCTCACACCATGTTTGTAATTTCTGTGGTAACATGTAACGCCCGTTGGCAGCGTAACGGACCCCAAATATCATGATATTCATTTTTACACCGGTATCAAAAATTATATCATTATTATTGTGAATGATACGATATGGCACACTCTTACTGGAAACCCAAGGGCACGTGGCCACAGGCAGATGTGGACACATCTCCTCTCTCTCAGGGGAGTTACAGTGAAAAGTAAAACCCTGCTCATTCATTCCTTCATTCCCCTAAAAATAAACATATTAATGCCTAATAAGTCCATAATGAAAACAAAAAATGTGGATGGAATAAAAATGTTCAGACTGATGCACCTTCCCCTGTGCACCTCTTCCACATCACAATCCACACATGCTCCCTGTTCATTCATTCATTCCCCTTAAAAAAAAAAAAAAAATCATACATTAATGCTTAATCTATAGACTCTAATGGTAAGTCCGTAATTAAAATGAGAATGTGTATGGAATAAAAAAAAAAATAGTGTATCATCATATAAATAAAATGACGGGTAATTATAATTGTTATAACTCTCTCCATTAAAAAAACAGGAAATCTCAGTGTGTACTCTTTCCTCATGAACTCTGGAGCTGCATAATTTCAAAACACACCACTGAAACAGCATTAAACAATGCACTTCTGATGACAGACCTCCTTTTTCCTGCTCAAAAGCATTGTCATAACATGCACCGCAATACCGGTGTGCATGAGATTGCGAACTAACACACCTGTTGAGAAATGACTTTCCCCCTCTCAGAGTAAAGCAGGCTACTGTTTACTGGTAAATAGATGGTGTGACACAAAGCATAAAAAACAGACAATGTGCTGACGGAAACTAATAAAAACAATGGCACACGGCAGGAAGTCTGGCACAAAAGTCCACTGATGACTGTCAGAATAGGGCCCTAAGAGTTTAGTTCTGACCAGTCGCCGACTTATCAGGATTCTGTGCCGAGCAAATCACAACCACCCCTCAGCCAAGCCGTGGTTCCAGAAGCCACTATTACTACCATCTCCATGGTGACCTGGGAGCGAGTCCAGGCCAGAGACTCTGCTGGCCAGAGTTTCTGCTGTGCTCCAGTAGGACCCTCCTCCGAATTTACACCACAAAAAATAACATTTTTGTGAGATCAAATATCTTAAATCAGGGTAATATGCTTGTTTTTTGTCTGACAAGATAGTTTTCCTTGTTGTCCAGTTTTCTTAAAACAAGCTGCTTAAAACAAGTAAATGTTTCCTATTTATACTTGTTTTAAGCAACTTGATAAGCAAAGTTTTCTTGCTCCACGGGCAGAAAAAAATTCTTAAAAAAAATAAATTGCTTAAAACAAGTAAAAGCGTGTTGTAGGAAGGACATTTTTCTTACAGAAAACTGCAGGACAAGAAAAAATATCTTGTCAGATGAAAGTCAAGCATATATAGCCTTGATTTAAGATATTTAATCTCACTAAAAAAATATTTTTGCAGTGTACAACCAACTGCAGGATCCAAATAGGCACCGTATATGTGATATACCGGGAGGCAATTTAATGAAGACACAGGGGTTTGCAGTATCAGTTGGTTTACTGTGTGACTGCATTTCCTTTTTCTAACACAGAACAGCAGGCTAATCATTATAACATATGAAGAGTTCTTTTGCAAAAACAAATAAGTCCAGCTGAGTTCAAAATGAGAAAAAAAACCCTTTTTCATCTGTACGTTTATAGGTGTTAGTATTTCCAAATCAGCTTCTAAGCCATGGTCACTTGAAGTATGAGTATCTCAGACATAATAAAGCAAAAAATCAAACATCAACTCATTGTTACTTTTTGGTAATTTATTAGTACTTTTCTTTGCAAAAAAAGATGTCCACAAGCCATTCTTTTGCAAAAACAGACAAGTCCCGAAAACCATGCTATTATGTCTGCAACATACTTGAATGTCTATGAGCATCAATGTAGTATGATTGACACAAGTATTTAGGCATACCCACTCAGTAAAATGGTATAATATAGCTATAATAAAGCTATAATTTAAGATTCAAAGATTTTATTCTCAAGACTACTATACATACAGGACATTCCATAGAATTGAAATGGTGTTTCTCTCTCTCTTCATTGGTGTGCACAGTATAAAAAGAAAAAGAATAAGCCTGGAAAAAAAAAAGAAACTCCTTCCCCATATAGTGAACTATATAGTGAATGTGCAGCCAACAGAGCAGTGAGAGAAGAGCTTCACATCACAACATAAACTACCTTGAGGTATTTATATTTAATAATTCAGCAAAAATGATTTTTATTTAATACATATTTATTACAAATTACATGCAGATATTGATTTATTTTTTTATTTTTTTTACCACCTTTAGTCTGTTACATTTTACTGTCTCACGTGATGACGTCATTAACCGTGCCGCAAAAACAAGCTCAGTAGTGTTCGGAAGTGGTTAATTTTATTGTTGTATTGAGTTTACTGTATAGTCCACAATGTCTAAATTCAATATATAGCGAGTAGGGAGGGAGTGAGTGAACATTTCGAACACAGCCAGGGAAATCAGTCAGAGCAAGCAGACCGGGAAGGCAGCCAAGATGAGTCATGTGACCCAAATACCAAGCGCTGATTTGCCCTGTGGAGTTATCTGCTTTTGTAAAAAAACAAAACAAAACAAAAAAAAAACACTGCCTGCCTTTATTGGCTTTTGGAAAAAAAAAAACCACATGAATTTGTAGTGTCTATAACATAGGACATATCGTCTTTTGAGGCAAAACGATTTGAACTTCTATAAGTAGGTAATGTTACAGTTGTTTAATGTAAAAGTTGTGAAATTTTCATGGAAGTGGCGCTTATCAGTTTTTGCAAACAAACTCTTCATATACAGATGCTCTAAATCATTGACCAACCAAAAACTATCCCTGCAACAACTATTGCAAGTTTGACCAATAGCTGTCAGTAAAGGCCATTGTATCACACTCCTCCCCCTTAAGAGTTGTACCTGGAAATTAACATTACCACTTAAATTAATGCATTTAGCTTTACCAGAACAAGAAAACTTAATCTACTTAGCTTAAGAGATTATTCAAACATAACCAAACATCTCTAGCTTCAAAATGCACCATCCAATTTCACATTATAGATTTCGTCTCTTTGGTGGTGCACGTGTTCTCGCTGAGTACCAGAGTTTTGCAGGTGAACTTTGGTTGGTTACAGGCATGTCAGGTGGTGAGACTTCAGTAACTGGCTCTTTTGGACCAGTGTAGGCGGGTGGTAATGTTGAGGTGCTTTTTGGTGTAGGTGGGACAGGAATTGGACAATCTGCTGTTTCTGATGTTGTCTTCTCTGCATCTGGTGAGAACAACTGAATTGGGGGTGTTTTTGCAGTTTCACGCCATGGTAACATGTGATCAACACGCACAATTCTCTGTCTTTGTCCATCTTGTAACAGGTAAGTGACAGATCCCAGTCTCTTTAGAACTGTTTTCTTAGTCCACTTCTCCTTTCCTCCCCTAAAATTTTGGATCCACATGCTCTCCCCCTTCTGGAAAGAACAAACCAGTCAGCTGCTGTGATCATGGTGATATTTTTGAGCAGCCTGTTTTACATCACTCCGTCGTGCAAGTTCAGGTCTCAACAGACTGAAACGGGTTCTGATCTGGCATTTTAGAAAAAGTTCAGCTGGTGTTCTGCGGGTCACTGTGTGAGGAGTACTGTGGTACATGAATAGGAAATTTGCCAGTTTGTGGCTGAGTGACAAAGATGCTCTTCCATCCATCTCCAACACATTTTTCATCGAAGCACATTTAACAATCTTGACAGACCTCTCAGCTGTGCCATTCGATGCAGGGTGGTAAGCAGGAACAGCTGTGTGTTTGATTCCATTTTTCCCAAGGAACTCGGCAAACTCCTTGGACACGAACTGAGGTCCATTGTCTGAAACGAGCTCTTCTGGAAGTCTATATAATGCAAACAATCCCCTCAATACCTCAATAGTGTTGTGAGAGGTAGTGGAAGTCATGGGAAAAACTTCCAACCATTTCGAATGACTGTCAATGACCATCAAAAAACACTGTTTGTCTTTTTCAGCAAAATCAATGTGTATCCTTTGCCACACCCTCTCTGGCCCCTTCCATGTCTGTAGCGGAGCCACAGCAGGCATTTTCTGCACAGCCTGACAGACAGAACAGTCTTGCACCAGTTCTTGTATATCATTATCACAACCTGGCCATCAGAGGTAACTGTGGGCCATGGCCTTCATGTGACAAATACCTGGATGCTCATGATGAAGGTCTTCCAGCAGTCTCTGTTGATAAGCTGGGGGTATGATGACTCGCTGACCCCGCAAAATACAACCATCATCAGTAGACAGTTCTTGTTTGCAAATGAAGTATGGTCTGAGTGCTTCATCCTGTAAATGGCCAGGCAAACAATTCATGGTATAACTCCATACTTTACTCAGCAATGGATCTTTCATTGTTGCTTTTTCAATGTTCTTTGCATTTACTGGCAGTTCCTCTAAATGTGAAAAATAAAAAATCCCTTTCTCTTCTGTGACATTGTCAACTGCAGTTTGTGGCAGGCGTGACAATGTATCAGCATTACCGTGATCAACTGACTTTCTGTATTTAATCTCATAGTTATATGCCATGAGAATGAGAGCCCAGCATTGCATTCTTAATGCAGCTAAGGTTAGAATTGCTGATTTCGGCCCCAGGATGACCATCAGAGGCTTGTGATCGGTAACAAGTATGAACTTTCTTCCATACAGGTACTAGTGAAATTTCTTCACCCCAAAAATTATGGCGAGTGCCTCATTTTCAATTTGGACATATTTTTTTTCAGCTTCACTCAATGTCTGGGAAACAAAAGGAACAGGTCTTTCTTCTCTATTTTCCATGACATGTGAAATCACTGCACCCACCCCATAAGGGGATGCATCACATGCACGCTTTAGTGGCTTTTGTGTGCTGTAGTGAGTCAACACCTTGTTTTGTTACAATAATTTCTTTGCATCTTCAAATGCCTTTGTACATTCCTTAGTCCAAAACCACTTAGAATACTTTCTTAGCAAATTAAGCAAAGGCTGAAGGATGGCAGATGTGTTTCTAAGAAATGGCTGTAATAGTTCAGAAGGCCTAAAAAGGACCTCAACTCTGTGACATTCTTGGGCTGAGGAGCATTTGATATTGCAGCCACCTTTTGTTCGGTTAGGTGTAAACCATCTTTATCAGTTTGGTGACCCAAATACTCCACACTGCCCTGCAGAAAGTGGCATTTACACAGTTTTGCTCTCACCCCATGTTTCTCCAGATGTGTGATCACTTCATCCAGTCTTTTCAGATGTTCTTCCTCAAAGGATGCAGTGATGAGGATGTCATCCAAAAAACAGATAACATGCTCCAACCCTTGCAGAATCTGGTCCACAACCGACTGGAGGATTGAGGGTGCACTGGAAACACCATAGCTGAGACGAAAATACTTATACAGGCCTTTGTGTATGTTTATAGTCAGATATTTTTCTGACTCTTCATCTAACTGTAGCTGTCACAGCCCGAGTGCCAGTTCCGTCCGCACTCGGATCCTGTACCTTTTCCTGGCTTTGTCAGCAGTGGTTTCCTTCTAGCTCCCCGGGCTCTTATTGTGACAGCGCCCGGTGAAGCTCCCTGCTGTCAGAGCCAACAGCTGTGCTGCATTTGGGGTCATTAGGGACCAGGGTTATAAGCAGGCGCTGAATGCTCCCCGATGCAGCAGTCTTTGTCTACGTTCCTGTATGTTCCTGTTAACCTTCACCGTTAACATTCCTGTTTATCTACCCGTCGAGCTATCTAACGATCGGTGCTGCCCATTTGCTTTTCTCAACCTTTGAAATCACTCCTATAGCGGATGATAAAATGAAGGCAGCGAAGTGAGGTTTTAAGCAGGTTTATTAAATCATACCACCATCACGGAGCTCGCCCCGGCGCCATGCATGCGTGCTGGGAGCGAGCCCGGAGACTCTCAGCAGAGAGACACACGAGTGAGTGTGTCAGCAGCAGTTGCAGGAATGAGAGAGTGAGTTACAGAAAATGTGCGGTATTTATACCAGTTACAGACAATGCATGAAAGGCATTCACAGCCGTGGGTATGGCATTTGCATTTGAGAGACACAGTGAGAACAGAACAATACTGAGCCGGAACAAGCCAGATGGAGCGGGGCTGCCTGTAGATATTAATGCACACATTTCACTGTTCTGTTATTTGCTCTAGCCGAGCGCTGTGTCTGTCTCAGTCTGTTGTGGGGGTTGCCCCACACGCTCCCCCCCAGAGGGCTCGGCAGGGGGCCGAGGCCTCGATAGTGCAGCTTTGGCAGCGAGCAGGGAAAGCTCTGTGCAGGCGGAGGTGGAGGGGGGTGGGGGGCAGTAAGTGCCGGCAGGAGACGGTGAAATCGTCTGAGCCGCGCAAAAATTGCTTGTGGGTCCGCGATGTCGAAGGGCTGTCCCGTTGAACGTGCAGAGGTCCACAAGAAGAAAAATTAGTCACTGACTCCTCCCGTGATTAAGTCCTGCAAGGATTAATAGCGGCCGTGAAGAAAAGACGAGGCTGCGTGGCAGCTGTAATAAGAGCAGAGGGACTGGCGTGTTGACTTTAGGTGCGGGCACAACCTTAAAGCTCTCGGGAACCGCAAACCGCTGAATTCCCATTGTGTGCCAAGGCTGAGACCATTAGCAAATCCTTCGTGCATGCTGCGTGCGTGCTTCAGGTGTGGGAGCAGCCCTGAAGGCTCTGTGTGCAGCGGCGAAGGAGGATGGGGGTCTGTAGAGCCGTATGCATCCCGTGCGTGGTGCGCCATCCTCGTAACTCCCCGGTGCGTGTGCCGGGGCTCCGTGCGTTGTTGGGCCAGCTGGAGAGGAGACAGGGTCAGGGAGCGTAATCATCCCTGTTCAATGTATTGGAGCGGTGAAAGGAAGCAGACGATCTTTGTCCCTTGCGCTCGTGCAGATGCGTTGGAGTGGTGAGAGGAAGGAGACGATCTTTGTCACTCGCTCGGCCATGGTGGGTTCAGGTCCACGCGCTGCATTCTCCGTCGGCCATGGAGGTCGCCGTTGTGGAGAGGGGACGAGGTGCATGCGCTCTCGTGTGGAGGAGCTGTGAGTGCGGCCGGTCCAGCGTGGATGTGCCGATCTAGGCGTGCAGATCCCATCATGGAGTTTGCTGCGGCTTTCCCGGTCGTGGGTGATGTCCTGAGAGTTAACACTGAAGCAGAAGGCAGCTGCTGCATTCGCTTGTCGTCGGAGCATCACCTCCGGGTGCTGCGTTCGCCGGCAGCATGTTTTTTTCAGCGTCGGGTCACCAATATAGCAGATGATAAAATGAAGGCAGCGAAGTGAGGTTTTAAGCAGGTTTATTAAATCATACCGCCATCATGGAGCTCACCCCGGCGCCGTGCATGCGCGCTGGGAGCGAGCCCGGAGGCTCTCAGCAGAGAGACACACGAGTGAGTGTGTCAGCAGCAGTTGCAGGAATGAGAGAGTGAGTTACAGAAAATGTGCGGTATTTATACCAGTTACAGACAATGCATGAAAGGCATTCACAGCCGTGGGTATGGCATTTGCATTTGAGAGACACAGTGAGAACAGGAAGCATGAACACAATACATGAATGGGACATTAACATCACAATACTGAGCCGGAACAAGCCAGATGGAGCGGGGCTGCCTGTAGATATTAATACACACATTTCACTGTTCTGTTATTTGCTCTAGCCGAGCGCTGTGTCTGTCTCAGTCTGTTGTGGGGGTTGCCCCACAACTCCTGCCTTTTCCAGCCTATCCAGCTCTTTCTCAACAGCCTCTTTTAGTGTATAAGGGACTGGGCGTGCTTTGCAAAATATGGGAGTCACATCTTTTCTTGTGCGTATTTTTGCTTTGAAACCTCTAATGCAGCCTTGATTCTCAGAGAACACTGCCTGGTGACGTTTTATCACTTTTTATACTCCGGGGTTTTTCTGTGACAATGTAATTTCCTTATTCACTGTGAAGCTCTGCTGCCAGTTGAAATGTAGCTTCGTCAACCAGTTTTGCCCAATCAGAGCAGGTCTGTTTCCTCAAACAATCACCAGTGGCAAAGTAACTTCCTGTATCTCATACTTTACTGGTATCCTAATGCAGCCCCTAATAGGAATCATCTGGCCTGAGTAGGGCTTCAACTTTAAATCCTGAGCTGGTTTCAGAGGGACATGGCTGAGGTGTGACTGGTAGTATGTTTCAGATATAGCCGATACTGCTGATCCAGTATCTAGAAGTATGGCTGTACTCTTGCCTCCAAATGCAACATGTACTGGGTATCTCTGTTCACAGCCTGAGGTAGAGTAGATTTCATACACACCAAACAGTTCCGCATCACCATCATCTTGTCCTCTAGTTTCCATGTACTGTGTTTGAGGAGTGGCTTTTGTTTTTCTGCATGCACGTGCGATGTGTCCTATTTTGTTGTCTGCATGGCACTTCTCATTTTTGAATCTGCAGTCACCAGCTAAGTGTTTTCCTCCACACTGACAGCATGTTTGTTGTGTTCCAGTGCTCCTTTTGGTTCCTTTTTGTCCCTTTGCTTTGATATAATTGTCTCTTTTGGGTTGCCCTTTCCTCCCTTTCTCAGAAAAAGTGCTTGCGTTTATCAGAGCATAAACATGGGGAGGATCACGGTGCCCAGAAAATTCCATTGTGTTCTTGGATGCAAGCTCCATTGAAACCGCTGTCTCACATGCTCTTTGAAAAGTCAGGTCCCTTTCTGACAACAATCTGCGCTGCACCGAATCAGAACGGAGTCCACTTACAAAATGATCTCTCAGGGCTTCGTCCAAATATTGTCCAAAGTCGCAAGTTGCAGACAACTGCCTCAAAGCCACAACGTACTCAGAGATTGATTCTCCTTCCTTCTGATTTTGTCTTTGGAAGCAAAACCTTTCAGCTATCACAACAGGTGCTGGCTTGTAATGATTTTGTAGCGCTTCTGTCAGCTCTGCATATTGCATAGTAGTTGGGACAGTGGGAAACACTAAATTTTATAGCAGCTTGTAAGTGTCTACTCCAATTACAGCGAGAAAAACACAAACCATCTTCTCATCTTTAATGTCTTTAGCCAACATCCACTGCTCAGAATGTTCCAAATATGAGTCAAAATCCTCTTTGGATTCATTATGTTCATCCACACGGCCCACTTGCATTGCCATGTTAGCTTCTTTGATGCTAGCTCTTTGCCTTCCCTTGTGCCCGGTTCCTCAAAAAAAAAAAAAAAAAAAATTACAGTCCTCGTACTCACGACCAGTGCACAGCCAGTGTATAGTCATATCACGGAGTGAAGTTCTTTTATGGTCCTCATCACCATTTGTGATATACTGGGAGGAAATTTAATGAAGACACAGGGATTTGCAGTATCACTTGGTTTACTGTGTGACTGTGTTTCTTTTTCTAACACAAAACAGCTGGCTAATCAGTATAACATATACAGATGCTCTAAATCGTTGGCAAACCAAAAACTATCCCTGAAATAACTATTATAAGTTTCACCAATAGGTGTCAGTGAAGGCCATTATATTACAGTATATTCATTCCGTTTGTGGCTTGTGGTCATTCTAAGCCTAAGTCTTCATAGAGCCAAGCAGGCTGAAGGTACAATTTTTCTTAGTAATCTTCTGTACATTGTACACACGTGGACAAAATTGTTGGTACCCCTCTGTTAATGAAAGAAAAACCCACAATGGTCACAGAAATAACTTGAATCTGACAAAAGTGGTAATAAATAAAAATTCTATGAAAATTAACCAATGAAAATCAGACAATGCTTTTGAATTGTGGTTCAACAGAATTATTTTAAAAAACAAACTCATGATTTCTGTAACTGTCAATGAGACTTTTGAACCTCTCAGCAGGTATTTTGGGCATCTCCTCATGAGCAAACTGCTCCAGTTGTCTCAGGTTTGAAGGGTGCCTTCTCCAGATGGCATGTTTCAGCTCCTTCCACAGATGTTCAATAGGATTTAGATCAGGGCTCATAGAAGGCCACTTTAGAATAGTCCAATGTTTCGCTCTTAGCCATTCTTGAGTGTTTTTAGCTGTGTTTGGGTCATTATCCTGTTGCAAGACCCATGACCTGCGACTGAGACCAAGCTGTCCTGACACTGGGCAGCACATTTCTCTCTAGAATACCTTGATAGTCTTGAGATTTCACTATACCCTGCACAGATTTAAGACACCCTGTGCCAGATGCAGCAAAGCAGCCCCACAACATAACAGAATCTCCTCCATGTTTCACAGTAGGGACAGTGTTCTTTTCTTGGTATGCTTCATTTTTGCATCTGTGAACATAGAGCTGATGTGCCTTGCCAAAAAGTTGCAGTTTTGTCTCGTCTGTCCATAGGACATTCTCCCAGAAGCTTTGAGGCTTGTCAACATGCAGTTTGGCAAATTGCAGTCTGGCTTTTTTATGATTTGTTTTCAATAGTGGTGTCCTCCTTGGTCATCTCCCATGAAGTCCACTTTGGCTCAAACAACGACGGATGGTACGATCTGACACTGATGTACCTTGACCTTGGAGTTCACCATGAATGTGTTTAGAGGTTGTTCTGGGCTCTTTTGTTACCATTCGTATTATCCATCTCCTCCTGCGGCCACGTCCAGGGAGGCTAGCTACAGTCCCGTGGATCTTAAATTTCTGAATAATATGTGCAACTGTAGTCACAGGAACATCAAGCTGCTTGGAGATGGTCTTATAGCCTTTACCTTTAACATGCTTGTCTATAATTTTCTTTCTAATCTCCTGAGACAACTCTCTCCTTTGTTTCCTCTGGTTCATGTTTAGTGTGGAACACACCATGTCACCAAACAGCACAGTGACTACTTGTCACCCTTTAAATAGGCCGACTGACTGATTACAAGTTTGTAGACACCTGTGATGTTAATTAGAGGACACATCTTGGTTGAACATGTCCCTATGGTCACATTATTTTCAATCTTTTCTAGGGGTACCATCATTTTTGTCCAGGCCTGTTTAATGAGTTTGTTTTTTAAAGTAATTCTGTTGAACCACAATTCAAAAGCATTGTCTGATTTTCATTGGTTAATTTTCATAGAATTTTTATTTATTACCACTTTTGTCAGATTCAAGTTATTTCTGTGACCATTGTGGGTTTTTCTTTCATTAAAAGAGGGGTACCAACAATTTTGTCCATGGCTGTATGTGTAATTTACTTTGGTATAGCATCCTCTCCATTTTAAGCTTTGACCGCAAAAGTAACCTTTCTCTTTTTAAGCTTGTTTCCATACCTTAGCTTTCACTAAAGCTGTATTTAGTTTTTCTCCACTGGGTGGTTTTACATATTCTTGCTTAAAATAAGTGGTTCATTGGACCTCTTGCACAATGTAGAGTAACGTACTTCCGCATTTTAGTCCCCACACATTTCCGGTTTGGTTTCCATTATATTTGTCAATTCCCTGGTGCTTTCTTGTAAATAAATTAATTTCATCACTTTCACGTACCATTGTACATACTGGAAATAGTGTGGGGGCAGATCGTTTTTTCATTATAAAGTTCATGTTTCACATTTTTGATCGGTTTTGTAACCATACTGAGCCATTTAATAGTTCACCAGTTAGCTTAGTGGCTAGCAGCTATCCTGTTTGTTTATGTCTTTGCTATTTCAAATACCACTGCAAGGGCTGTAATAAACCTATGTAATGAACATGTACTGTGCAGTCTTTGCATAAGCTCATTCAGGTCCATTTTTATCCCAGTGTTACTAGGAGTGAGTCAAAGTTTATTACGAGAATACATGACACGCTAGCAACTGGAAGCTAACTAAGCTAATATCAATAACAGTAATCGTAACAACAATGAGGGATTCTGCATGCAAAAAGTAATATTAAAAGAAATCAAGTAACAACTAGGAGTCGGACAAATGTTTCAGTGAGTTTCACAGGTCTTTTACAGCCCATGCAGTGGGAATTGGAATGGCACAGACATAAACAAATATGTTGGCTGTTAAGCTAACTGGGGAGCTATTCAACGACTCAGTATGGTTACAAATATGATCAAAGTGTGAAACACAAACTTTATAAAGAAAAAAAAAATCTGCCCGCATACTATTTCCAGTATGTACAATGACAAGTGAAAGTGATAAAATTGATTTCTTTTTGACGAGAAAACACTAGGGAATGGGAAAATATAATGGAAGCAGAACTATAAATGGGATGGACTGGAATGTGGAAGTACATTACTCTACATTGTGTAAGAGGTCCATTACAGGGGTACTTTTGTAATGTCAGGAGTATGTGTCATGTTTGGGGTCCTCACCCTGAGCATGACTTGTGGCTGTTGGGTTTAATTATTACTTATTAATTCCAGCTGATGAATTGAGCTTTGCTCTCCGTCAGCTATGACGTCAGCTCCGTCATAGCCACGCCTCATCCTCTTACCAGGCATTCACCAGTTTTCTGTTCACCACACACACACACACACACACACACACACACACACACACACACACACACACACACACACACACACACACACAGACACACACACACACTCATTCTCATACTTATACTCACATACACACACACACAATCAGTCATGCACCTGTTGCGACACGGCTGGTCATACTTGCTGTCATTAGTGCTTGGTAGAAAAATATTATTACAGTAGATGCCTCTCAGATGATGCTGTTACCAAATTTATGCAGATTGCTTCCTCTATGCCATGTGTCAACACAACGGAAATAAGCTATAGACAGCTTGCTCCTTCTGTAATTGATAACATGGTAGATAGTGTTACAGCTTCTCAGCATCAGACTCTAGACTTGGTGGCCCCCTTTTAAAAGAAAAAGTCTAATAAGAGATTTCTAACTCCTTGGTTCAACACAGAAACTCGTAGCTTAAAACAGAAGACTCGTCAATTAGAAAAAAAATGGCGCTCCACTAACTTAGATGAAATCTATTTAGCTTGGAGAAATCATCTTTTAATCTATAAAAAATCTTTTAGAAAAGCTAGAACGAGTTATTATTCTGCATTAATAGAAGAGAACAAGAATAATCCCAGGTTTCTTTTCAGCACTGTAGCCAGGTTGACAAAGAGTCAGGACTCTGTCAATCCTAGCATTCCCTTAGAGCTTACTAGTCAGGACTTTATGAACTTTTTCAATAGTAAAATTTCATCCATCAGAGAAAAAATCAATCAGATTCTTCCCACAGTTAACTTAAATACTGTAACTACTACAACTCCTTCAATTGATGTCTGTCTTGATGAGTTTACTCCAATCGACCTTTGTGAGTTAGACAAAATAGTTTCCTCATCCAAACCTTCAACTTGTCTTTTAGACCCTATTCCTACCAGGTTATTTAAAGAAGTCTTCCCACTTATTGGTAGCTTTATTCTTCATATAATCAATTCTTCATTAACTTTAGGCCATGTACCGCAGGCTTTTAAAATGGCTGTAATTAAACCCTTACTCAAAAAGCCAACGCTAGATCCAGGAGCTTTAGCTAACTATAGACCAATCTCTAATCTCCCTTTCATTTCAAAAATCTTAGAAATAGTTGTTGCTACGCAATTATTTGACCACCTGCAGGGAAATGGTTTACTTGAAGAGTTTCAATCTGGGTTTAGAATCCATCATAGTACTGAAACAGCCTTAGTGAAGGTCACTAACGACCTCCTCATCGCATCTGATAATGGACTGGTTTCTGTACTTGTCCTTTTAGACCTTAGTGCAGCTTTTGATACTATCGATCATAATATTCTACTTGATAGATTAGAACACTATGTTGGACTTAATGGAACTTCGTTGCAGTGGTTTAGATCTTATTTATCTGATAGGTTCCAGTTTGTTCATGTAAATAATGAGTTTTCTTTCAACTCAAAGCTTAGTCATGGAGTTCCACAGGGATCTGTGCTAGGCCCTACTCTTTTTAGTTTATATATATACTTCTGTTAGGCAACATTATTAGAAAGCACTGTATACATTTTCATTGTTATGCAGATGACACACAATTATACCTGTCAATGAAGCCAGATGATAGTAATCAATTAGCCAAGTTAGAAGCCTATCTTAAGGAAATCAAAGCTTGGATGACTTGTAATTTCCTGCTATTAAATTCAGATAAGACTGAAGTCATTCTTGTTGGTCCAAAACACCTTAGAAATACCTTTCCAAATCAAACTTTCAGTTTGGATGTGGTTACTCGTTCTCTTAATATCTCTGTTAGGAACCTTGGAATTATTTTTGATCAAGATCTGTCCTTCAATTCACATATTAAATTTGTTTCTAAGACTGCCTTCTATCATTTGCGTAATATTGCCAAGATTAGGAGAATCTTGTCTCAGAGTGATGCTGAGAAACTGATCCACGCTTTTGTTAGCTCGAGATTAGATTATTGTAATTCTTTATTATCAGGCTGTCCTAAAACATCTTTAAAAAGTCTTCAGCTGATCCAAAATGCTGCAGCAAGAGTTTTAACAGGTACTAGAAAGAGAGATCATATCTCTCCGGTTCTGGTCGCCCTTCACTGGCTTCCCATAGAGTTTAGAATTAAGTTTAAAATCCTTCTTCTTACTTACAAAGCTCTAAACAATCAGGCTCCTTTTTATTTAAAAGATCTGATACTACCGTATTATCCTAACAGAGCACTACGCTCCCAAAATGCAGGATTACTTGTAATACCTAGAATCTCCAAAAGTACAATGGGAGGCAGAGCCTTCAGTTATCAAGCTCCTCTCCTGTGGAACCAGCTGCCAATCTGGATTCGGGAGTCAGACTCGATCTCTGTTTTTAAGAATAGGGCTAAAACCTACCTTTTTGATATAGCCTACAATTAGGGAGGGATCATGTGTTTCTGAACCCTCCCTTAGTTATGCTGCTAATAGGTTTAGTCAGCCGGGGGGCCTCCAATAATGCACTGGGCCTCACTCCTTCTTCACTCTCAATGAAATATTTTTGTTTTGCTGGTCATTAACATCTGTTTGTTCTCTCCCATAGATTGAGTCCCCATCGTGCTGTTTGCTCTCTACATGTCTGTTCTTTTCATCTTCTCTGTCCCCTCTCCCCCCAGCCAGTCGCAGCAGATGACTGCCCCTCCCTGAGCCTGGTTCTGCTGGAGGTCTCTTCCTGTTAAAAGGGAGTTTTTCCTCTCCACCGTCGCCAAGTGCTTGCTCACAGGGGATCGCCTGATTGCTGGGGTCTTTCTGCAACTGTGGGGGTTCCCCCTACAGTTGATAGTGCTATGAGATGACTGTTGTTGTGAAATGGCGCTATATAAATAAAGTTGAATTGAATTGAAATTGAATTGAATTAATAGCAGGGCAGTACGACCAGCCGGCGTGGCAACTTTGCAATGTCAACTTTGGATATCCAGGCTTGCATCGGTTGGTTTTCTCCGGACTAAAAGCGTGTTGTTCCCTTAGAGCCTTTCCACTCCAGCACCTTCGTAAGTCTTCCCTTTGTGCCTTTTCCCTCCGCTCCTGTTTGCTTGGAGCATGTTAGGCATTCCTTTGACCAATCAAGCTTGTAGTCGGGTGTCTTCCCTTCATCTGTGACTGTATTTGGACTTTCTCCACATTCATCCATTGTAAATAAACACGTTACTTACTCTGCGTTTTGGGCTCTTTGCTGTTCCCTAAACTGTGCAGCGAACATGACAGTATGTAAATATTCCTATTTTCATACACCTACAAATCTGTTACTATTCAGGAACCTGATTATTGCCATATTTACAAACTATGTAGATGTCTATATCATTGTTCTTGTGGTTCATTAAATGGTAAAACAGAGTTATTTGTGTGGTTTCTGTGTCCATTATTAAAAACATATGAGTGTCAAGAACTTACACACAGATTAAGAGCTAGATTAAGTAACTATTTTGAGCTGTAGTTATTAATTGCTGATAATCTTAAATTTAGACATTAATAAGTCTTCCGCTCTTTTGGAAGTGTTGCCCCCTAGAAGGTAATTATGTAGTCAGATTATCAATTTTTAATTTATTAGTAATTATAACAATATAACTATAGCATTTTTGCTAAAGTACTTCAGTGCATTTCATGTCAATGTGCTTGTGATCAACCAAAAGCATGTCTATCATCAGAAGTGCAATGTTATGGCTACTTCAGTGGCACATTGTACAATCATGGGTGTGCAGCATGCACTGGGATTTTCCATTATTTTATGAAACAATGTCAATGTCAACTTTATTTATATAGCACATTTAAAAACAACAACAAGGTTGGCCAAAGTGCTTTAGACATGATAAAATAATAAAACATATGATAAAATACACATGTAAAAAAAAAAATAAAATAAATTAAGACAAGCTAAAAAAACCCCACAGGGACCACTACATAACATGACCTGTAGGACTCACACTGAACTTGAATTAAAAGCAAGATTAAAAAGATGGGTTTTAAGCTGTGATTTAAAGGACTGTAAGGATTCTGCGGTGCATATATGGAGTGGCAGGTTGTTCCATAATCTAGGGGCTGCCACTGCAAAGGCCCTATCCCCTCTCTGTTTTAATGTACTTGGCCTAAAAGCAGTTGGTCTGATGACCTTAATGCTCGAGCAGGAGAATAAAAGTCCAAAAGCATAGTTAGATAAAAAGGTGCCAAGCCATTCAAAACCATAAAAGTAAATAAGAGAATTTTAAAATCAATGTGAAAATGGACTGGGAGCCAGTGAAGACCTGCCAGAGCTGGAGCGATGTGATCATCGATAAAGTGAGTTGCAGTAATCTAGTCTAGTGGTGCATAAGATTTGGCCTTGGGAATCTGACATACAGACGTGGACAAAATTGTTGGTACCCCTCTGTTAATGAAAGAAAAACCCACAATGGTCACAGAAATAACTTGAATCTGACAAAAGTGGTAATAAATAAAAATTCTATGAAAATTAACCAGTGAAAATCAGACGATGCTTTTGAATTGTGGTTCAACAGGATTATTTAAAAAAAACAAACTCATGAAACATGCCTGGACAAAAATGATGGTACCCCTAGAAAAGATTGAAAATAATGTGACCATAGGGACATGTTCAACCAAGATGTGTCCTCTAATTAACATCACAGGTGTCTACAAACTTGTAATCAGTCAGTCGGCCTATTTAAAGGGTGACAAGTAGTCACTGTGCTGTTTGGTGACATGGTGTGTACCACACTGAACGTGGACCAAAGGAAGCAAAGGAGAGAGTTGTCTCAGGAGATTAGAAAGAAAATTATAGACAAGCATGTTAAAGGAAAAGGCTATAAGTCCATCTCCAAGCAGCTTGATGTTCCTGTGACTACAGTTGCACATATTATTTAGAAATTTAAGATCCACAAGACTGTAGCCAACCTCCCTCGATGTGGCCGCAGGAGGAGATGGATAATACGAATGGCAACAAAAGAGCCCAGAACAACCTCTAAACACATTCATGGTGAACTCCAAGGTCAAGGTACATCAGTGTTAGATTGCACCATCCGTTGTTGTTTGAGCCAAAGTGGACTTCATGGGAGATGACCAAGGAGGACACCACTGTTGAAAACAAATCATAAAAAAGCCAGATTGCAGTTTGCCAAACTGCATGTTGACAAGCCTCAAAGCTTCTGGGAGAATGTCCTATGGACAGATGAGACAAAACTGCAACTTTTCGGCAAGGCACATCAGATCTATGTTCACAGATGCAAAAATGAAGCATACCAAGAAAAGAACACTGTTCCTGCTGTGAAACATGGAGGAGGTTCTGTTATGTTCTTGGACTGCTTTGCTGCATCTGGCACAGGGTGTCTTGAATCTGTGCAGGGTACAATAAAATCTCAAGACTATCAAGGTATTCTAGAGAGAAATGTGCTGCCCAGTGTCAGACAGCTTGGTCTCAGTTGCAGGTCATGGGTCTTGCAACAGGATAATGACCCAAAACACACAGCTAAAAACACCCAAGAATGGCTAAGAGTGAAACATTGGATTATTCTAAAGTGGCCTTCTATGAGCCCTGATCTAAATCCTATTGAACATCTGTGGAAGGAGCTGAAACATGCCGTCTGGAGAAGGCACCCTTCAATCCTGAGACAGCTGGAGCAGTTTGCTCATGAGGAGTGGGCCAAAATACCTGCTAAGAGGTGCAGAAGTCTCATTGACAGTTACAGAAATCATTTGATTGCTGTGATTTCCTCAAAAGGTTGTGCAACAAAATATTAAGTTAAGGGTACCATCATTTTTGTCCAGGCCGGTTTCATGAGTTTGTTTTTTTTAAAATAATTCTGTTGAACCACAATTCAAAAGCATTATCTGATTTTCATTGGTTAATTTTCATAGAATTTTTATTTATTACCACTTTTGTCAGATTCAAGTTATTTCTGTGACCATTGTGGGTTTTTCTTTCATTAACAGAGGGGTACCAACAATTTTGTCAACGTCTGTAACTGATAAAAGCTTGACTGAACAACTGTTTTCACTTGGGCGGCTGTGGCACAGGTGTAGTGTGGCCCACTGCTGATCGGAGTGTCATGGGTTTGATCCCCGCTCTGTCTGCAATCCAAGTGTCCTTGAGCAAGACACTGAACCCCCAGCTGCTCCTGGTGGCCAGGTTAGCGCCTGTGTGTATGGCAGCTCTGCCGCCACCAGTGTGTGAATGTGTGCATGAATGGGTGGATAGCAGGATCTGTAAAGTGCTTTGGTCATCTTAGATGAGAAGAAAAGCGCTATATAAGTGAACACCATTTATTTGTGTTTCCAATTTAAAAGAACTATCTAAAAAACACACCAAGGTTTTTGACATTTGAACAACAACGGGAGGCAAGATAATCAAGCATATCAGTAATGTCCTCAGAGTGGTATATTTTCAAAATAAAATAATTTCTGTTTTGTTTTTGTGTAAATGAAGAAAATTTGGTGTCAGCCATTCTTTGACCTCATGTAACCAGTCCAGTAATGGCTGCAGTGGATTGGGAGTGTTAAACTGAATGGGAATATAAATTTGAATATCATCAGCACAACAGTGAAATGGAATGTTGTGTTTTCTGAAGATATTATCCAAAGGCAGCATGTATAAAGAGAACAACGTGGGACCCAAAATAGACCCTTGATGCACACCACAAGAAATGGGGGCTGAGCAAGAGAAGAAATCTCCAATAACAACAGAAAATTACCTTTCAGATAAATAAGACAAACCATGATATAACCATACCAGTTACACCAATATGTTTAAGTCTTGACAGCAAAATAGTCTGGTCAACTGTATCAAAAGCAGCTGTTAAATCTAAAAGAACTAAAACAGCACAGCTCCCAGAATCAATAGTTAAAAGGAGATCATTAAAAACTCTTTAAAGGGTCGTCTCAGTGCTGTGGTGAGATTTAAAACCGGACTGAAAAACTTTACAACAGAGTTGTAACAGTTAAAATCTAATTAAAGTATTGTTACCTGTCAGTTTAATTATAATATGATGATACGCTGAATATTTTCTTATTTCATCCACATTTTCATTTTCATCATGAATTTACAGGAAGAGTATTGCCTGTAGATTCGGCATTAATTTATTTATGGTTTAGGGGAATGGATGAATGAACAGGGAGTGTACAGTCATGTGAAAAAATTAAGACACCCCATTAAATATTCAGTTCTTTATTAAGAAATGTTCACATATCCATGTCTAACCTTGTTTTTTCTTTTTATTTGCGTTTTTTTTTAACATTTAGTTTAGCCATTTCAAGTGGCAATGAATGTGGGGGTGTCCTTTAAAATATGTGGGGTGTCTTAATTTATTCCTCACTATTTGTTTAAAATTACATTTTACATAAAATTTGAAAAAAAAGTCTTTAATTCATTTTCAATTGTTTAGTTGTATTACATGAATATCCCAGTATTTTTAACATTGATAGTAAATATCCATATGTCCAGATATGTTAAAAAAAAACACAGGCTTATACAGGGTGTCCTATTTTTTTCACATGACTGTATGTTGTTGTTTTATTCTTTTTTTTCCACAGCCTGTAACTGTCATGTTCACTGCGCAAACTGTGTAGCGAACATATGAAATGGCAGCGAGCCCAAAATGCAGAGTAAGTAACATGTTATTTACAATGGGTGAATGTGTCGAAAGTCCAAATACAATCACAGCAAAGGGAAAAACACCTGACTCCAAACTTAATTAGTCAAAGGAAATGCCTAACACGCCCCAATGAGGCAGGAGCGGAGAAAAAGGCACAAGAGACTTACAATAGTGTCGGAGCGGAAAGGCTCTAAGGGGACAACACATTTCAGTCCAGGGGTTGACCAACAAAAGCGACTCTGGATGCCCTCGGTCGACATTGCTAAGCTGCCACACCGGCTGGTCGTACTGCACAGCTATTTGTACAAAGTCTTAATGACAGCAAGTACACCCAGCAGTGTGGCAACAGGTGCGTGACTGATTGAACTATGTGTGTGCGAGCGTAACTGTGAATGTGTGTATGTGTGCGTGCGTGCATGAGTGTGTGTGCGTGCATGAGTGTGTGAGTGTGTGTGTGGTGAACCATGCTTTGGGACTGATGGAGAGAAAGATGGAGAGAAAGACTCAATCCATCAGCTGGACTTAATAATCAATAATTAAACCCAACAGCCACAAGTCATGCTTGGGGGTGACGACCCTGAACATTACAGTAACATTCAGGAATTTAAATGCTCTCTCCACTGAGCCTCAATTGTGCAGCCCCGTGACCATTTCTGACAGATTTCTTCTGGACCATCTGTGGCTGTTGAGGATCCAGTAAACAGAGGACGCTGTAGTGGTGTGGCTGCACACAGCTCTCTATCCCACAGCTGTACTTACTGCCTGCTGGTAATCAACTCTTCTTTGAAATAGGACCAGCTCCTTCCTCACTTCAGGAGCATATCAGACTTCCTCCATGCTGTCACTAGGAACCTCTCCCCCCTGTGTGCAGCCTGCAGCCTGCCTCCTCCTCCAGTCTGCAACATGTAAGAGTGTGTTATCCCCTAACTCTCTCCCACTAACCATATCGTCTAGGACTCTCTGGGCAGACTTTGATCCTTTTGGCGGAACCACTTATCCAGACCTTCTCCAAGCATCTCTGTAGTGGAAATTTACTGTCTATGCATTAATCCACTCTTTTTATACATTAATCTGTTGAGTACTAGGAATCATATGTATTACAAATGTGTCCCAATATATGAATTGTGTGTGTGTGTTACAACATATGAGTTGGGTTTTATCCATATATGAACTGTTTTTATACACTGCATATTACAACCATGTTAAGGAGTTTAGGGAGTAAATGTCTCTGTGTTCTTCCTCCCCTCCACATCTGTGTCTGAATCTTATCAAACATTCCAGAAGCTTCACTGAAGGTCAATAAAAAGATGTGCTTCTTTCCCTCGAGAGAGCAGAGCTGACTTTTTTTTTTCCATGCTCTCACTTCTCCTGTTGCTGTCAGCAATAAAAGGCTATTCAGCTTACATATCCGCCTGATTATTTTTCTACATGACCTTTTAAAGTGTTTAGATAAAATTTGGTTACATCACTGGTGTCAGAAGTGGGATAATTGATCACTGATTTCCCATCATCAACGTGGATTAATCACCCGAATGGAGTTCGGCTCTTTTCACCTCCTAGGTGATGTGAGCGCGCCGATCAACGGAGTCGTGACACATTATCCCAAAGAACTGTCCTGGAAGCCGCCAAAAGAATAGAATTTGAGTAAGTAATATTTTATTACTTTTTTTTTTTTTTTAGTTTGTAAGAGTGATCAGTCATGCATTCCAACTAATTAGACCAATATATGTATACAGATAGTGGGTTAGAGTCCCACTACAGATAGTGTACAGTTCCTGTTATAATCAGGTTTGGGGACATAGTCTGAGACACAGTGAGATGCACTGGCAGTAACCAGTGGTCAATAATAGAACGTGTCATACTGGGCACTTAAGACATTTTGTGACAGTTGACGGTTGCATGGGTCATAAATAAATATGGGGTCTTACAAGTCAAAACCCAAACAGGACTGCTCTGGCGCGGGTGGCACAAAGGTGAAATATATGACTGATAACTATGGTCCTGAGAGTGTGGAGTTTTTGGAAAAATGGATCTACAGTGGTAAATTTCCTCCTGGGGGTCTTTTTCTGTCAAGGTTATTAACAATTTGAGGGATAAAATAAATAGTGAAATCCAGAGGGTACAGCTAAAGAAGAAGCAGGGTAAGAAGGACACAGAAAAGCTGACGCATTTACAGTTAGAAAAGGGCATGGTCAAGATGTGGCTGGCAGAGGCAAAGACACGTAGGGATAAGCAAGAACAGAATAGAAGGGACAATGAATGGAAGAAAAAAGGACAGAGAAAACACACACACACACCACACAAAAACAATTTTTATACTCTGCTGGGGATCCTGTGCCACCACCGTATGAACGTGAAAGACCCGTTCCACCCCAACCCCACCCTACTAACCCTTTCACCGCGGCATTGTACCCAGCACTACCTGGCCCATATGCTCTCACACCGGAAGATGACAGTTTTAGAAGGGGGCCAGTACATCAAGATGCCCAAGTGAACCCACCACTGCAGGAAGGAGTAGACGAGGGGCTACAAGGAGCGGCGGGAGGGATTGCTGTCCAACCGCAGACTGACCAGAAGCCCCCATCTCAGCATAAGGTGGTCACGCGTAAAGAACCTCCACTTCTGCGTGATCAAACGCCAAAGCCAGAAAATGACCAATCTCCGGACGTTAACATGCCAATGGTGTAGGTGGCAGGGGACGGGGGTTCACAATTGGTGTTTCACCTGTGGGATCCAGGAGACATTCCCAAGTTCGCAGCTATGCTGCCCCAGCTGGAGAGCGACCTTGTGTATTTCTGTGAACAATTGTGGGCATTCTGCAAGACCTACCATCCCACCTCCTTCGAGTTGCAAAGAATTATGGCTCAGAAGTGCACACCTACCAATATAGCCAAGCTGATGCCAGCCTTTGCTGTGGATGTGCGCCCTAACAACCATGTCTGGGGGAATGATGACACTAATAAGGACTACAAAGACGCAATAAAGGCACTTGTGCGGCTGATTGAGTATCAGTGCCGTAAGACCTCTGATCTCTCCAAGTTGGCCCAATGCAAACAGAAGGATGATGAGACTCCTGGTGATTATTTCCACAGACTGCACAAGATATTCAATGGCGTAGCGGGAATACCCTGCCCACCGAACTACATGTAAGACAAGGGGGCATATGGCACGCATCTCAACATGTGGTTCATGGCCGGCCTGTTGCCCAACTCGGCAGCTGATGTGAAACAGACCTGCATTGGATGGGAGTCTCAGACATCTGAAGAAATACTCCATCACGCTGATCACCACCACTGGAAACATGAGTCTGTTATTAAAAAGAAATCCAAGAATAAGGAAGATAATCTGGAAAAGGCCTGCTCACGATGGAGCAGTGGGCCCCCACTCCGACACAGCCACACCCAGGCTCCTCTGCTGGCCCTAACCAGTGTCGCAACTGTGGCCAAGAAGGACACTGGATGAGACAGTGCCCACAACTGTCAACCTGTGGCTACTGCAAGCAACCTGGACACTGGGCTACAGCGTGTCCAGTAAGACCATGATCTGGACCCCGTGGAAGGGGAAGGGGCTGAGGTAGCTTCCAGCAAGGCAACCGTAGATCCTGGCCCCGACAAAACTCTGGCCAGCCTTCACACCCTTTCTCTCAGCCCCCACCGCACCAACCCCAACCCCAACAGCCTCAGCAGTGACACCAGGTAGATAAGACTGGACAATGCTCTTTCTCTTTACCCTCACCCCCAGCAGATGCCGTACATGTGCTTGCCAATAAAAATCATGCTACAGCCACACACACACCCCATACTGACAATGTGCCGGCAATGACATTTGCATCATATTCTACCTCTCACTTTAGAGATTTACCAATCCTGCCTGTAAAAGGTTCAGGGGAGATGATAGATTTTATGGCTGATTCTGGTGCGACTAATTCCTTTTTGTCGTCAACCTCTGGCCTAAAACCTCCCCTCACCTCTCGTTCACTCACACCACAGGTGGCGAGTGGGGGTTTCACACATGAGTTTTTCATTGAACCATTGTCATGTACAGTGGATGGGAAAACATTCACTCACAGCTTCCTTTTTTCACCTTAGTGCCCTTTCAGCCTGTTAGGCAGAGACCTGATGTGCAGTTTGTCACTCTCACTTTGCTGCACACCGCAGGGAACCCAAATTGAAACTCCCAGCTCAACATTTCCCAAAATTCTATCTCTGCTGTACATTTATGAGTGGGCACTGACAGATGAAGGGCAGAGTTTCCATTTGATTAAAATGGGAAAGAAGCTCTTGCCACATGCCACAGTTTGCATGCCACCACACAGAACACATTGTACAACATATCTCTCACAGGGCCCTGACACAGAATATTAAAATCAATGGTTACAAGTCAAATCTACCCCATTGCAAACCACACACATTGTGTGGGCAGCAGATTTCAGTATTTTACTGATCACACTCACCCCTTGCATGTCTACTGTGTCCTCGGTTCCACACAGCTACCCACATGTTTCACTTACTAAAGCCCCCTCCTCCACATGGAGTGATATGGGAGCACGGGCCCTTGCTGCTCATCGTGCTGATGACTGGGTTTCATCTGCACCACTACACCACATCGGCCTCAGTACAGTTTAATTCTCCCCCTCTCTGCAGATGTATCGTGCAAAGTACGTGGTTTCACTTCCCTGTGAGCATTTCATCCAACCTTTGGATGACACCAGGAGGTACAGATGGATGAAACTCATTATCATGCCCTCTGTACAGAGCCAGGAAGACCATATGCTCTCACATGTTACACCATCTCTGTGGGCTGCGCACAAATATGACGTGGGGCTTATAAAAACTGCCCTCCAGTCGTTATAAACCCCGAAGTCTGATTTCAGACCCAAATGCATGCAGTACCCACTCAGGTCTGAGGCATGTGATGGCATCACTCCTGTCTTTGAATCACTTTTAAAAGAAGGGATTATTGTTCCCGCACCAAATTCTCCAGTTTGTACGCCAATTTTTCCTGTAAAAAAGATCAGAGATGAGGGCCAACCTGCTGAATGGCGTTTTGTTCAAGACCTCCAGGCTGTTAACGCTGCTGTCGTCCAGCGTGCCCCTGTGGTCCCTAATCCCCACACTATTTTGACTCAAATTCCTCCAAATTCAACCTACTTTACAGTGGTGGATTTGTCAAAAGTGTTTTTCAGCGTCCCCATCCAAAAAGATTCACAGTTTTGGTTCACATTCCAGTTCATTGGGGCTCTTTACATGTTCACCAGATTGGCCCAGGGCTACTGTGAGAGTCCAACTATTTATAACGCGGCTCTCAAGAGCTCTTTGAGCTCTCTTCAACTGTCAGAAGGCTCTGTCCTCATTCAATATGTCGATGACCTTTTGCTGTGTGTGCCAAATGAGGCACAATGCCAAGAAGATTTGTTGAAGCTTTTGTGTCACCTTGCTGCAGAAGGCCACAAGGCTTCAAAGCCAAAATTGCAATTTTGCAGACCAATGGTCACATTTTTGGGCCACCAAATCTCTAGTCAAGGCAAATCTCTTTCTCCAAACCATGCACAAACAATCTGTCACATGGACAAGCCTAGAACTAAGAAAGAACTTCTCTCTTTTCTTGGCATGGCATCCTATTGCCGTTCCTTCATTCCTGAATTTTCATGCATTGAGAGACCAATGCGTGACATCATTCCATCAAAGGGTCCCTCACACTTCCCTCTTAAGTGGACACCTGCTTCTAATGACTCCTTTGAAAACATGAAGAAAGCTTTTTTGGCTTCTCCAACACTTTCACTTCCTGATCCATCTAAACCTTTTGTTCAGTATGTTGATGAGAAGTCTGGATTCATGACCTCTGTTCTTCTGCAGCCCCACGGTGACAGACTTCGCCCAGTTGCGTATTACTCCTGCAAGTTGGATGCTGTTGCGGCAGGACTCCCTCTCTGTCCCCATGCAGTGGCTGCGGCAGAGCGTGCTGTAGTAGCATTCCGTGACATTGTTCTGTATTCTCCACTCACTCTGTATGTTCCTCATGCTGTTGCACTGCTTCTGGATGAGCGGAAGTTGTCCCACCTCTCCCACACAAGGTGGCTTAGATATCATTCTACCCTCCTTGAATCACCAAACTTTACTGTCAAACGCTGTGCACAGTCGGTTAACCCAGCCACCAATCTTTCCCCACCTTTTTGTGACAATGACACAGACTGTGACCATGACTGTTTGACCTTGCTGGACTTTGTCACCTCTCCCAGGCCTGACCTCTCTGACACTCCACTGTGAAACCCAGACCTTGTCCTGTATGTTGACGGCACTGCATCTGTTGATCCCTCAGTAGGCAGCAACAAAGTGGGTTGGGCAGTCTGTAATGACCACTGTATGTTGCTTTCTGGATCCTTGCCATCTCATCTTTCTGCACAAGCTGCAGAGCTTGTTGCCTTGGCACAGGCCTGCACTTATGCAGCAGGTCAGTCTGTTACTATTTACACTGACTCACGCTATGCCTTTAGGGTAGTTCATGATTTTTGTGCACTGTGGCGTGAAAGGAACTTCCTCACATCTGCAGGCTCACCCATAAAGAACTCCTCTTATGTCTCCCGCCTTCTTGATGCAATCCTCCTTCCTTCTTCTGTGGCAGTGTGCAAATGCATGGCCCACACCTCCTCCTCTGACCCTGTTTCTCTCTCTCTCTCTGCCACCCATGGTCCACCTTCCTCTTCTTCCCCTCCCCCTCATGTCCCCTCTTCACTAACAACCACTGATTCTCTCATTTCTATGCAATCTCTTTCATCTCCACAGGAATGTCAGAAGTGGACCAACAAAGGCTATCACACAGATCACGCTGGTGTGTGGCGAGGTCCCAATGCTCTCCCCTGCTTACTGGCTCATTTTTTCAATCATTTTGCTAAATTGACATATGGGAGAGACCATGTGTCAAGAGAAGGGATGATACAACCACTGCATGCAAATTGGTTCACTACTGGGTTCACTGTTTATGCTGACAATTTTTGCAGAAAGTGTCTAATCTGTGACACTAACAACACCCACAGAGTTTCCAAACAGGTTCCAGCAGCACCCCCACCCCCTGCAGGACCATTCCAATACCTCATGATGGACTTCATTAAATTAAATCCAGCTGAGGGGAAAAAAAAAATACTGTTTGGTAATGGTTGACATGTGGTCCAAGTGGGAAGAGGCCTTTCCAGCCAAACATGCAAGAAGCACTGTTGTGGCCAGAGCATTACTGTCAGAAATTATTCCCAGATGGGGAATACCAGAGAAAATCTCCAGTGACAATGGTAAACATTTTGTAAATGAAGCATTGACCAACTTGAGTATTACATTGGGTTCTGATTTGAGAAAACACTGTGCCTACCACCTGCAATCAGGTGGTGCTGTTGAGTGCGAAAATGGCACCCTAAAGAAAAAGCTTGCTAAACTTGAAGATGAGACTGGCCTACCCTGGGTGAAATGTCTGTTGTTGGCACTCATGTACATTCGCATGTGAGTCAAGAAGAAATATAACATGTCACCCTTTGAATTTTGTTTGCTCAGCCTCCCTTTTTAGGGTTTTCTGAAGAGAGGAAGACACCACCTCCTCTAAGTACCTCACATTTTGAAAATGCCATGTTATCTTATTGCTCTGCCTTGTCCTGCCAACTGCAAAACATCTCTCAACAGGTAAAAGCTGCCTTGCCCAAACCTGCCGAGGGGCTCCTTCATGACATAAGACCAGGTGATTGGGTGGTGGTTAAAAGCTTTAAACAGTAGAATTGGCACAGCAAACGGTGGTTGGGTCCATACCAAGTCCTTCTGATGACATTCACAGCTGTGAAAATTGCTGAGAGGGCAATGTGGATCCATGCAACACAGTGCAGAAAGGTCCCAGGGGTCAAGCTAGAAGAACTCAGACTGGTCAAGCCAGAAGAACTCAGACCAGACCAGGAGTAAGAAGCAGATGGTGATTAGCCACAATCACCATCCCACATTGTAGACTAGGACGAGAAGCAGATATCCAACCACCAGCTTCATTATTACCCCTCCCCCCTCAATAACTTGAAAGCCAACTCCCTGTTCATCTTTGGCGGCTTCTTCAGCTGGATCCTCTGGGTTTTGGACTCCTCGACAAAGACAGTGACTGTCTAACTGTTTGTCTATGCAAATGTCAGCTGACGTCGCCCTCTTGTGTCCAGAACCAGTGTTTGCAATAGAAAAGCAGGCTGTCTGGTTATCAATGCAAAGGAGAGAAGAAGTGCCACTAGTGTTGTCACCAAATCGCCGTGTGACGACATAAGACCACATACTGTTGCACCTGATAGCCGCCACAAATAACCTGAGTGTAAGCCGAACGCTGAGAAACGGAGATAGGCGGCGCCCTATACACCAACATGGTGTGAAGGGAATTAACTAACTTAACTAACTAACGCCGAACGCTGCTCAGGTGAAACATACAGCATGCATCTCACTTACACTGATACTGATATGATGGACAGTTCAGACTCACAACAGCATCACGTTGCTGAAGAGGAACACCGTCAAAGATGCAAGCGGTGCCGTCAGTTTTGTGCCAAAACGGACACTGTGTGGGTGTGCTTTCTTATCACCTTCTTGCTTGGGGTAATCATATACCTATTGATACATTGTTCTGCCTCACCAAACAATCCTTTCCGGAAAAGACAAGAGGCAAGCCCCCAGGGGTATAACTTTGATAACTATTCCAGTGACATCTATGATAACAATGCATGGTATCAGGTGGTGTGTTTGTCAGTTAGACAAGCAAATGTGACTGGGTCTTTTTATGTTTGTTTTCCACATCATGTTACTCACTCTGTGCCTATGATTCCTTATCCTCTAAACAGATCAGAAACAATGGGAGCATTGTTAGCACAGACTACAGTTGAAGGGGTACACCACAATGACACCGTATGTGATAAGGGGTTTACTGTCAAATTTGCAGGAAACACAACAGAGTACTGTGAGTGGTTAAATGTCAGTGTAACAGATTTTGCTTTTCACCAAATCAGTGTTAATAATGTAACCTGCATAAGCAAGAAGGCCCAGAAGCCTGAATTCACTATTAACCCCACACTTTTTACAGCTTCAGTATGTTTTCACCTTAGTTGTCATTACAATGGGTCAACATATTTGGGAACTGCACAACAATGTAACACTACTCTTAATGCTACCTGCGGGTTCCATGTGACTGGCACCCCATGTTTGAACACAGAAAGAGTGCAATTTTTCACAACACCATACCTTACCCTACCAAGGGCTACATGTGGATGTCAGAATAAAAGCCAATGTTCTAATAATCCTCAATTGTTCTTCCCCAGCTCTGATGGCTATGGTAGCTTAACTGCTCATTTTTGGGTATGTGGGTCACAAGTCTATCAGTATTTGCCACCGGGGTGGTGTGGAACATGTTACATGGCTAAATTGATTCCTAGCATGCACATTGTCACAAATTTCACCTACCATGCTCAATATTCATACTCACATTATTTCCCACCACATGAACATGATGGGCGGGAGGAAAGAGCAACTGATTACCAAACCAAGGTCAGGATAAGTCCAGGGGTGAAACTTCTTAGCGCACTGGTACCCACGTGGGGTATGGTAAATACTGCCCACCATATTGACAGACTGGCTATTGATTTGGAGAACCTCACAGCTTTAACTGAAATGGGATTCTCAGCAATGACAATTGAAATGAGGGCCATGCTTAATGTCGTGCTACAAAATAGATTGGCTCTGGACACAGTTTTGGCAGCTCAGGGTGGGGTATGTCACATTATACTGTAGGTCAAGAGTGCTGCACCTATATCCATGATTGTGATGATAATATGACACATGTGGTGAGTCACCTAAATGACCTTCTCTCACAGCAGCTGCAGCTGGATAGTTTGGTCTCCTCTGGCTGGGACCTGTGGTCCTGGCTGACTAGTGGTGGTTGGAAAGACTGGCTTGTATGTATTGGAGTGATGTTTTTTTAATAATTCTACTGATTTTGTTGTTCTGTGGCTGTTGTCTGATTCCGATAATTCGTAATATGATGTCCAAAATGTTCACTATCAACATGATGCATTACACAGCTCTCCCTACAGCGGAACAGGATTCAGAACCATCCACAGAGACACAAATGTGAATCACACTGCTTTCGACATGTCACACCTTCCTTTCCCTGATGGCTTTGATAATGTTAAGGAATTATGATATATTCACTTGTGACTCTTACATATACTGTTATTCTATTTCACTGTTCATGATGCATCAGTTTAAACCCGATAGGGTGTACTTATGCTGATTTCTTATGTTAGATCAAAAATGAATTGATTGAGATTGAATCAATAATCAGTAGGTGGTTCCCAAGTTCTGAGCCATTTATTCTCTTTCTGATCAGAAAAAGGAGGCAATCAGTCACAGCATAACGTGTCTCAGAGCTTGCTCACACCAACTCCCTAACGTGTTCAAGGATGTTGCTCCTTATACCCTGGGCAGGCGTCCCTGACCTTATCTAAACCTAAAGACGGCTGGAGCCATCTTTCCCCGAGACTGCTTCTAAACTATAGACAGCACTGAACATTCTGATATGATCTTTACATGACCTGGTCAAGCTAAGTCACCCTAACTTCAGGCATACAGAACAGAACAGCTTAGTATGATAAAAAACCATCATTATTTACAATCTTGCTCAGCCTAATCTTACACTGAGAAACAGACATTCTTTTCAAGCTCTGAGACAATGGAAAAACACAGAGAATCGGACATTGGCTCATTATATGCACTAGATATAATTATAATATAAAATAGAATAATACAGCATTAAAATCATATAGAATAATCAATGAAACCTGAAAATATCCTATAATTTCCCCCTTTGATGCTTAAAAAGCATCAGAGATGAAACACTATGGCTTCTAAAACCTCACTGGGCAGCTCGCTAAGTTCCGGTGCATTTTATGCTAAAGCATTTTGTTGCAAAACATCCTAACTCGCTTTTTAATGAGGAAAGTCCCGCCATCAGCCCTGCTGCCACTCCTGAGCACCACTGGAATGTTTCATTTCCTGGGGAGCATGTGAGGATATACTTTTATACTTCAATAAAGAATAATACAAAATGACTAAAAGTGATTATATGTGTAAAAATCATGTGTATGTTTGTATTAGAGATCTATGTGTGCTTGCATCCTAACCAATGTGTATTAGTACCTTAATGTGAAACTGCAGAAAAGTATCAAAAATCAAACAACAATCAATACAGTAAAACTGTATACTGACTAAATAGGGATTAGTAACATAGTGGTTTCAAATACAACATATATTAAAACAGAACATAAACAGGATAAAGTGAAAAATCTCAAATAAGTACAACACATCTTCTCTGAACTTCAAGACATATTTGATTACTCTTGCAACTCAGTACATTACAAATTCACATCATGAACATACATCTCTTTTCGGTTTTCTGCATATCAGTCATACTTTTACTCTGTACTCATAAAACATTAAGCTGGTGTTGTTTCACCATCATCTCCAGTGGTGGCCTCATGACATAATACTAAATTCACATGAACAAGTTTCAGCATCATATCACGGATGCAAGGAATGACACATGAAAAGATCAAGAGTAACACTACAAAAAATCATCACCAAGTTTATGACAAGACTCCTCCATGAGGAAAACAACCAGTTTATCCAGTGTGATGAGTCATTAACATTATCCTTAGCTCCAGCAGTCTGCAAAGCAGTCAGATTACATATGGCTGAAGCAATGACATCTCCATCTGCATCATGTGCAGGTATATAGATGCAACAGTACTGACTTACAATTGCGCACACACACCCATGGGCGGCAGTCAACTGATCAAGAACCATTCTATTCTGTGTTGCTACAAGTCTTATAGCAGTCAGTTCCTCCCTTTCACCTTTCCAGGCAGCTAAGGAAAAATTCACAAAAGACTGTAATCTATAATTAAGAGTCTCAATCCACAAGGTGTTTTTTGCCACTCCCACCCAAGGGAATAGCGACTGTACTACCTTTTGACTTGTAGTAAGTATCTTTAACTGCTCTGGAATGTCCGTACCCCAGACGGAATCATGTGGTGTGAAAATGGCATCCTGTGATAGCTCTCTCTTCCCTTTGCTCGACTGACCCACTGACATAATCAGGGTGTTGTCAGTCACAAAGACGGGGGCACAGGTTCCTGCCCAATTCATAGGCAGATGGGAACATGCCTTACTACCGCGCAGCCACCAGCCACCCGTCACCATATGTGCGCCATACATATGGAAGTTGCAGATAGCAGCACTGCAGAGCTCCAGCATGGTGATAGGTACGTAATGACAACGGCTAACCCGTGGACACCACCTGCCCATCTGATTGGTCAGGGTATTAGCATCACAGGTGTGGTGTATACTGTACACTGCCTCACACCGAGAAAGGGGTAGGTCGCCCAGAGGGTTGTTACCACTTCCCTTCAGACAAAAAGAAAAAGTCCCAGATGAAACTAACCTTGCCCTTACAGAGTAAGGGGTACCATAAGTTCTCTGATTGGTAGAGTGATGAAAGATTTCACAAGAGTGATTCAAAATAATCTTTTTTGTATAGTCACTTTCCATAGCCTTCTGTAAAAAAACAGAGCACTTTTGCTGGTTCCATCATTTTAGCTACAACAGCAGTCTGTCCAGCTGACATTGGCATTAAAGAGCAAACATAACAATTGGAACGATTAGCTGCCCTGGCCATATAGTTAGCATACCTCCACCACGTATTGGCAGCATATTCATGATTGTGATGCTCATGTAGCTCTAGTCAATTATGCTGAATATGTGCAAGGTCCCTAGCACTACGATGTATGGTTTGTGGTGCAGCTAAAAGAAACCAAAGTAATAATGTCACCCCTAGGATGATGATGTAAAGGAAACAACAACAACTGCACCCTTTAATGATTGAATGTCTTTCTTGCACTTCTTGTCTCTCCATGATGGTCAACCACTTGCTTCCTTATCCCAAGCCGATACCGGATGCCATATGGGGCGTCGTCAGTCGACACTTGTATAGGGAAACAATTAAAAAAAAAGTCTCTTGCCTTTTAATGGAATGGTCTTTAATGGAATGAAGTTGAAAATATTTATTCAGTACTCCCTAGCTCTGAGTTCAGAGTAGGGTAAAGTTTACAGTGTGTTAAATGCACCTAAGAGTCCCGTCCTTCAACTTTCACCACTGTTGGCATTGACAAAACAACTTTATGTGGTCCTTGCCAGGGTTAATCAGTCCAATTCTTCTTTTTGATGGCTTTGATGAGGACGAGGTCTCCTGGTTTGGCCAAGATCAATGCAGTTTCCTCGTGAACCCTCCTGGGGAGAGTAGCAGCGATAACATCTCTGTTAGTCAACATCCTTCTCATGTAATCTGCTAAACACACTTCTACATCGCCAGGATTGAATGGCCTCAAAGGTTGCAGCAAGTATGGTTTGCCATACATGATTTCAAATGGAGACAACCCCCCTTTGGTTGGGATTATCCTCATGTAAAACAAAACTAATGGGAGGCAATAAATCCAATTTTGCCCTGTTTCTGCCATAGTTTTTCTGAATCTTTCTTTAATAGTTCTGTTTGTGCGTTCCACCAATCCTGCAGATTGTGGGTGATAAGCTGAATGATTCTTCAAACTGATGTTCAGTGCCATGCCTAAATGTGATATAACTTGATTTATAAAATGTGTAACATTATCCGAGTAAATTTTCTCAGGTATTCCAAACCTAGGTACAACTTTGGCAAGCAATTTCTTTGCCACTCTGATTGCATTTGGATGTGTGCAAGGAAAAGCTTCTGTCCATTTAGAAAACATATCACAAATGACCAAACAATATTTCTTTCCTTCACATTTATTCGGTTCAATAAAATCCATGCAAATGTTCTGAAATGGATAAGCAGAGGCTGGAAAAGTGCCTCTCTCAGGTTTGAAATGTCCCTGTGCATTGTTTTTTGCACATATCAGACATTTTATTTTACAAAACTGTGTGGCAAACTGGCTAAAACCATAGGTAGTAAGGGTTTTATTCAATGTAGATACCACCCCCCCCCCCCTTGCTTCATGTGAAATGCCATGCAGCAAGGTAGAGACTTGGTGAAACAGTTTGCTTGGTAGAATAGGCTTGCTTGCCTTACATTTGTAGAGCTTTGAGGCGTCATCAAAAATAGCTCCCTTCTTTATCCATTTGTAAATTTCAGCCTGTGGAGCTGCTTGTTGAGCCTCAACAAGAACATCATGTGATAGCTCTTCAGTCAGTGTCAGAATAGAATTAAATGTGCTTTGTCCAGGTTGCAAGCCTTGTGTAACCACCTTTACAGTTTGAGTTGCAAAATGATAACCTTTAGAAACCGAATCATTGCCATTTGTATGAGCAGCACATTTGCATATGGCCAGTTGTGATGGAAGTTTGACACTTTCAAGCAGCTCCAAAATGAAGTGTTTATGCTGAATAGGCTTCCCTGTTGATGTAACCATGCCTCTGTTTTTCCACTGTTGTGCAAAGTTGTGAATAGTGGAAAATGCATAGTGGCTGTCAGTGTAAACTGTAAATTTTTTATTTTGAAAATGAAGTTTGACAATAGTATCTTTTTTGCAAGTAATTTCATCAGGGGATGCCAGCAAAATGTCATCAACATACAGGAGTAATTAACTTCCATGAGGCGGAACGAATTGGGCCAAATTTGCTGACATTGCCTGTGAAAAAATGGTTGGTGATTCACAATAGCCCTATGGCAGCCTTGTAAATGTGTAAATGTGTACCTCTTGCCTTCAAATGTGAATGCAAACCAAAACTGATGATCTGGGTGAATGGGAATGCTGAAAAAAGCATTACCGATGTCAATCACTGTGAAAAATTTCATTTATGATTGTACATCATTGAACAAAGTGTATTGCATGGTGTTTTTAGACATGGTACTATAACCCCTGCATCTATCAATCCCTGTATAACAGGTTTAATGCCTTCTTGAATTCAATTCATTTCAACTTTATATATATATCACCATATCACAACAACAGTCATCTCATGGCTTCTGGGCATAGAGGATATTGTCTCTGATAAGGCCTAAAATAAGATCTTGCATTTATTGTGAACAATTCGGCATTTTTCATTAAGCCTATATCTGCCTTCCCTGTTGACCACAAGGAATTTGGAATTTCTGAGAGTTCATTTTCCTCTCTGTCAAAGGAAATAGTCATGCTTGTGATTCAGGGACGTCAATGCTGACATCTTTTTGGACTTGTGCCACCCATTTCAAAGGCAGACAGTAGGTGTCAAGCTTTGGGCAGTACTGAACTCTTGGTTCAGGTGTACTTTTCCAAGATTGATCACACTCCTCTGCTGTGTTCACAAACCTGCCTACATCCTTCCACTGCATGTGTTTAGGCTTGATCAGTGCAATGCGTGGTGACTCCCAGTGTTTGAAGTGGCTCTTATCTTCATCTGATAACCTCACAGATGCTCCTGGATAGCCCTTTGGGGACCAGTACAAATTTGCAATGACTATCCTGGAGGATGAATTTGCAAAAAATGTTTTCTCAAATTTGTCATCTGGGCCACTCAGATATCTGTCATACATGTTGCAATGATATTGATTTGTGGCCTGCAAAGTTGTAGGAAACTGTGTTTTGAAATGCTGCATTATTTTTGCTTCCAAGCTCTTAGTCACCCTGGTTGGTCCGGCCGGTACCAAACGATCTTGGTACTGCAGAATTTTGCAAAATATGAATTTCTGGTGCATGTGGGAAATGTGATGCCCTCATACCACCTTCTGTCGGAATTACGGCAATATTGAGAGCTGTGAGCAGAGATCCCTTCCCAATAAGTTAACTCAACACACTTGTGACAAAATGAATGAACCTTCTGCACTGCCCCCATAACAGGATCTTTTACTGTTACAATTTCAGAAAGACATTCCTTTTTTAGCTTCCCATTTGCTGATTTAATGATCACTGTGTGTTCTGATTTTCAAATCAAATCAAACTTTATTGTCATATTGCTGTACATACAACTGTAGTGCAGGCAAGATGAAATTGCGTTTCTCTCTGCATCCATATAAGAAGCAGCATGATTAAGACACATCCCCACATAGCCCCCCCCCACCCCCATCCATTCACACATCCCTGAGACATACTTGGGAAAAAAAAAGAATAACTAACTATAATATACAAAATGTCTGTAGGTGCAGTAGTGTGTATGAGAGATTCCGGGTCAACTGTTCAGCATCCTGACAGCTTGTGGAAGGAAGCTGTTGATCAGTCTGGTGGTTCTGCCTCTGATGCTCCGGAATCGTTTACCAGATGGAAGAAGTTCAAAGTGTTTATGCAGAGGGTGAGAACGGTCCTTGACAATGTTCAGTGCCCTGCTCCTACAACGGTTTTGAAAAAGTTCTTGGACAGAGGGGAGGGAGACTCCAATTACCCTCTCCGCCCCCTTGACTATCCTCTGCAGGGCTTTTTTGTCTGACATACTGCAACTGGAGTACCATGTAGCAATGCAGTACGTCAGAACACTCTCCACCACACCTCTGTAGAAGGTCCTGAGGATGCAGATGGGGAGAGAGGCCTGTTTGAGTTTCCTCAAGAAGTGCAGTCTCTGCTGAGCCCGCTTCCTGATCTCCAAGGAATTCTTGCTCCAGGTCAGGTCCTGCGAGATCTGCACTCCGAGGAACTTGATGTTCTCTACTCTCTCCACTAAACGGCCGCCGATGCTAAGGGGGGCGTGCTCAGGCTGTGACCGCCGGAAGTTGATAATCATCTCCTTCGTTTTGTCCACGTTGAGCACCAGATTGTTCTCCCTGCACCAGCCCTCCAGGTCTCTCACTTCTTCCCTGTACATTGATTCCTCATCCTTCTGGATAAGTCCCACCACAGTGGTGTCATCTGCAAACTTAATAATCTGGTTCCCCTCGTGTCTGGATACACAGTCATGTGTTAGAAGTGTAAACAACAGTGGACTGAGTACACAGCCTTGAGGGGATCTAGTACTCAGCGTGACAGACTTGGAGATGTTGTTTCCAACCCGGACAGACTGAGGTCTCTCAGTCAGGAAATCCAGGATCCAGAGACATGTGGCGGTGTTCAGACCGAGAAAGAGTAATTTCTCCATCAGTCTCTGGGGAATAATGGTGTTGAATGCTGAACTGAAATCAATGTACAGGAATCTGGCGTAGGTGTCTTTCTGGTCCAGGTGGGTGATGACAGAGTGTAGGGTGGTGACTATAGCATCCTCCGTGGAGCGGTTTGAACGATATGCAAACTGGAGCCGGTCGTGTGATGCAGGGAGGCAGGCTGTAATGTGTGGTTTGACAAGCCGCTCAAAACACTTCATCACAATTGGTGTCAGTGCAACAGGACGATAGTCATTCAAACAGGACACCACTGGTTTCTTTGCCACCGGTACAATGATAGAGGTCTTGAAGCATCTGGGAACGATGGCCTGACTCAGGGAGATGTTATAAATGTCAGTCAGGACATCCTCCAACTCGCTCGCGCAGTCTCGGAGCACACGTCCCGGAAAGTTGTCTGGACCTGCAGCTTTGCGTGGGTTGACTCTGGTTAGGGTCCTCCATGTGTCCGCTGTGTTGATGGTAAAAGCTGGTCCGACCGATGGTGGGGGAAGGCCAGCCCTCCCTCTGATTGTCGAGTTTGATGCTTCAAAACGTGCAAAGAAGTCGTTAAGCCTGTCTGGAAGCGAAGCGTCGTCATCATCGACCCCCTGCCTAGGCTTAAAGCCCGTCAGAGTCCGAACTCCCTGCCACATCTGCTTGGTGTTCCTAGTGTCACAGAGGTGTCCCTGGATTTTCTTCGCATAGGCGAGCTTTGCCACCTTAATTCCCGTTGAAAGCGCAGACCTGACTGAGCGGAGGGCGATCCTGTCCTTCGCTCTGAAGGCTGCATCTCTGGCTGTGAGCAGCGAGCGCACCTCTGCAGTCATCCAGGGCTTATGATTACATTTTATTATTATTTTGTGAGTCCCCCAGCACCTAGGCCTGAAATGACAAATCTGTAAGCCCCAGTATCACAAAGAAATTTCAAAGGATTTCCCTGAACTTCTAGAGTAACCTCTGGTAAACACTCTAGTGTCATGATTTGGTCAAAGTCCGGTAAATGAAATATGCCAACTGTGTCATTATCAGTTTCAGTAGCTGTACTTAGCTTTGATTTGGTCAGTCACATGATGGGATGTGATGAGTCCGGTTGTTGTTGTTGCAGCTGCTGAGCAGGGCGCAGTCCCCTCCCCTCCCCCCAGCCTCCTGAACGTGGCTTGCAGACCCAGCACCACAGCCTCTCCTCCTCCTCCCCCGCCCACGCCGGGGACCCTGGAAAAATACAGAAGTGGGGGAAGCAAAGGCCTCCCCCTGAAGGTCAGCTCAGTCATTCTGCATGTTTTGCATATATCAACACATCAGCAAATGAACATGTACAATATGTTACAAAGTGTTTGCGTACATGCTGTGCTAAATTTTGATGCATGTTCTGTAGGAATACACTTTTCAAATGTTGTCAATAAGGTTCTGAACCTGTATCTGCGGTGGGATTTTCCAAACTAGAATGATTGTAAAAAAAAAAAAAAACACAAACAAAACAAACAACAACAACAACAACAAAAAAACCCATCCTGCAATCTACACCTATAGGCTTCATCACTTTCTGTCTTATGTTGAGTGGCATTCTGAACGGCTGTCCAATCATGTTTTAATCTCCACTTGCTCCTAATATGTTCATTTAATTCCTTCACCTGCTGAGCTAATACTGCATCAGTTGGTGGTTAACTGGCACAGTGGGAATGTTTTAAAGAATGTTTAGGCTACTGACTTCAGCGCCTTCAGCCACTGGACCACCATAAGCCGGGTTGTATAATTTAACCATTGGAAATTGTCCTAATTCTACTGCATGTTCCTCTTCCTTAATATATTTATCTAAGGGTGAGGATGTGTGTGCTGTTGAAATGGCATAATGTGAAGGTGCATAAACACTTAACTCTTTTGTCAGACGAGAAAGCTGGACTCTAGGCTTGATGTCCGGCATGCGTTGAAAGGAAGGAGGAGGTGGGTGGGGAGGCGGGCGCCCAGCCGCAGAGGAGGGGTGAGCCAGGTCTGCAGTCGGTGCCATGGGGGCCATCACCGTCTCAAGGACCGGATGCAGAGAGGGAGGGGTCAGGTTATCTCCACCCCACCTGCTCCAGCCGCTATCTTCTTCATCACCTCGGAATTTTGAGAAAGAATGTGCATTAGTCAAACCTTTTTTATTACAAACATCCAAGTCTTTTGAGGTCTCTTTTGAGGTATCTAAGTCAGCTTGGCATTGCCTGGCAATTTGAAGCCATTGTTCAGCTTCAAAGAGTCCATATTTTAACTCTTTTCACCTACTGCCATCTGCTGCTAATTTAATGGCAGAGATCAAACCCTCACAGTCTTTAACCTTAAGTTCCCCACTGAAATTGAATTTCTTTCTCCATTTTGCCAGAAACCTTGTGCTATTTCCATCTTTTTTGTTCATACATTTACCATCTCCTGACAAAACATAAATTTCATTCTCATCTTGCTGTGTTCTGCAACCCTTACAGCAAAATGAGGCATTATTTCTTCCTGTCTGAACACTTTGTGGCTGTCTTATGTCCTGCTTGCTGTAACAGCGACCCATGTTTGAAAGTTTTTTCCCCTTTTACCTAGTTTCCACACACAAATTAATAGCTACACAGCTTTTCTTCTATATTTTTCCCAAGCTCTCTCTCTCTCTCTGTCTTTTTTTTTTCTCTCTCTCTCAAGGACACACATAGACAGATATACACACACAGAAACAGACACACAGACAAACAGGGCCCACGCACAAATGTTCTCTTTTGCGTTATCTCCACAAGGTCACACAATAAAGACTTTTAGGTTCATGCCAACACCCAAAACAGCATGAGAATTAATTCAATTAATCTCTGGATCTGGCAACCTTTTAGCGGAGAAATCTCACACCTGGCAACCCCCACACTGCTACTGCAGCGTGAAGATACTTCTTTTTTTCTTTTTTTTTTTTACACTGCCGTGAAAACACAACACCAGTCCACTGTTTTTGTTCAAGGCTACTATTTTCAAATACCTATAATTTTAAACACTTCCCAAAAGGATAACTATTAACTAACCAACCCTTTTATGCTCCACAAATGTCAGGAAAAAAAAAATCACAGACATCAATTTCACACCCTATTCATTCCACCTCCGTGGGAACTGAGCCTCTCTGTGTTTCACACCAGAGCGGATTTCATGTAACCCTGAGACAAACCAAATTCAGACCGCAGTGATTTTTTATCTAGTGCTTCAACAAAACTCACAAAATAAAATCTATTTTTTTTCTCCCCTCGGGGTTCACGTAACCTCCCCATGAATGCTGGAGGTCCAAACCCTTGACAATAAGCAGATGTGGTCACAAGAAGCACAAATCTGTCCCCGAAAATTCACTTCTCTGGGATCACGTGACTCTTCCACACAGGAACGAGACAACAAATCTTTCCCTTTTTTCTTTGCATATGCACTTCTAGACCCTCACTGCACTTACTTGACCGTAGAGAGCAGCAAATTTCTAAGAATTACCCCGGGTCTTGAAATATCAGTCAATGTTTGCAAAGGAAAACCTTGTTCCTCCTAAGGGATTATTACGATATCCTCATCATGGATAAAAATAACTCATCAATTAGGCCGCTAGTTTCACTCTTTCAGTTTCCGCAGTGTACAATCGGTCTAGGATATCACTCACTGGCCATAACAACAATAACAAAAACTGAAATAAATTAGTCACACTTGGTATCTGCCTCTTTGAGTTCTGGTAGACCCATCAGAACTCCGCACTGCTTCCCAGGGCTTTTGAAGAGGGAAATTCAGCGTGTCTTTTCAGCGCTCCCTACAAGTGTCTGCTTCTCCTCTTCTTTGACCGTGCACAGTCCAGTCTGGATCCGTCGGAAAATGCCGTGGACCTCTTTATATGGGTCCCTGTTTGGTGAGCCAAAAATGTTAGATCAAAAATGAATTGATTGAGACTGAAGCAATAAACAATTGGTGGTTTCCAAGTTCTGAGCCATTTATTCTCTTTCTGATCAGAAGAAGGAGGCAATCGGTCACAGCCTAATGTGTCTCAGAGCTTGCTCACACCAACTCCCTAACATGTGTTCAAGGATGTTGCTCCTTATACCCTGGGCAGGCGTCCCTGACCTTATCTAAACCTAAAGACGGCTTGAACCATCTTTCCCCAAGACTGCTTCTAATCTATGGACAGCACTGAACATTCTGCTATGATCTTTACATGACCTGGTCAAGCTAAGTCACCCTAACTTCAGGCATACAGAACAGAACAGCTTTGTATGATAAAAAACCTTCATCATTATTTACAATCTTGCTCAGCCTAATCTTACACTGAGAAACAGACATTCTTTTCAAGCTCTGAGACAATGGAAAAACACAGAGAATCAGACATTGGCTCATTATAGGCACCAGATACAATTATAATATAAAATAGAATAATACAGCATTAAAATCATATAGAATAATCAATGAAACCTGAAAATATCCTATCATCTGACTTTGACAGTCTTGTACAAATGCTCATATATGACCAAGAGAAGGGAAATGTAGTGGAAATTTACTGTCTATGCATTAATCCACTCGTTTTATGCATTAATCTGTTGAGTACTAGGGATCATATGTATTACAAGTGTGTCCCAATATATGAATTGTGTGTGTGTGTGTGTGTTTCAACATATGAGCCGGGTTTTATCCATATATGAACTGTTTTATTACACTGCATATTGTATCCATGTTAGGGAGTTTAGGGAGTAAATGTCTCTGTGTTGTTTCTCCCCTCTGCATATGCATCTGAATTTTATCAAACATTCCAGAAGATTCATTGAAGGTTAACCTCTTGCACTCCGGGATACCACGGGCGGTCACGTCTCTGTGTCCTAGTGCGTCCTCGTGCGCACTAGGATGCACGCTGTGCATCCTAGAGCGCACTGAAAAAAAAAGCTGCATTTCCGTTCTTCCACTACAGACACAGCTGCGAACAGAAAGCCAAAGGAGTGCTTTGATTGGTTTAGATTTGATTGACCTCTCATTCGACTAATAAGAGCCTTGAATTGGGTTTCTGAAACCTTGAAGAATCAATGATTGAAAACCTAGCAAGGGCTGTGAATACAATGAGCCAATTGAAGCAGAGAAGTTCGACGATTGAAAGCGTGCATCCCATGCGTAAAATCTGTTTTGTGTAAGCCACTGTGTGTAATGGTAGCGTTCGCCAGTCTTTTTTTATTACTACTGTTCTTATTTGTTTTGAAAAATTGTTCGCCAAAACCGCAATCATGGAAGCGCAAAACCACAATAATGGAATCATGGTTTGACCGGGTCGCGTGACCAGAACCACGAGTCATAACAAGCGGACCAGCGTCATGTTTGTCTGACAATGAGGAACAGATGTTCGCTAACGACACTGCTGTTGTGGACAGGTAAGTGTTACAAGCTAAATTATTCTTTATCACTGAAAATAGTCAAAATGACTGACGGACCAGACCGTGCGCCACACTCCTCTGTAGCGGGGGGGGAGTTGTTATCCTCTACATTGCAGATATTTTAGTATATTTTTTATTGCACCGTAGGTTATTTTTTCTTGTAAAAAAAAGGCCACACATTTTTTACGTGGCATGCTTCTTTGTGTGTGGGGGGCTTGTTTGTTCATTCATTCATTCATGAATGAATAAACAACCCCTCCCCACACACACACAGCCCTGAGTGTCACCTTTCATTAGAGCCCAAGATGAAGCTTCTATATTGAATCATTCAAAAGTTATAGACATTTTTCCAAACTGTGCCATTTGGCACAATTTGGCACTGTTCAAAAACGCCTGGGAACAACCTGAGAAAAAAGCTGTATAATATATTAATTTTTTGTGGTATTGTTACAAAATTTTGACCTCAGCTGGATAACACTTGGTTCTACATTTCTGTTGCATTTTTCAGCCCGTATCTGACGGCTGTGTGTTATTTGCAAGCATTTGTATCCAAAAAAACACCCAGGCGAACTTTATTTTCTTCAAGTTCAGTATGTTTAGATGACTGTTACTCAGTGGCAGGAGCACTTAGCGAGATTATGACTGTTTTGCCAAAAATTAAGTGTTTTCTTTTAAATGAGACCAACCCCATGAAGATGCTGCAAAGGGTTGAAGAACAGCTTTTGATTTACTTTGGGTACATTATTTTTAGGCGTTTTTAGGGAAATTGACCAGAGTGCAAGGGGTTAATAAAAGGATGTGCCTCTCTCCCTCGAGAGAGCAGAGCTGACTTTTTTTTTCCATGCTCTCACTTCTCCTGTTGCTGTCAGCAATAAATGACTATTCAACCTACAGATCCTCCTGATTATTTTACTACAGGACCTTTTAAAGTGTTTAGATAAAATTCAGTTACAATCTCCTTCCAGTAAGTGCACTTGCCAACATGCACTGTATCTTGTCCCTTCCCCCTTCAACCCCAAGCACTTCACCATCACCACAAGAATTTACTCAACATTGTTGGATTCCACCCTGAGGCACCAAGAGTCTGTTGCCACCCTGCTCACTGACTGGTCGCCATCAAGAACTTTAAGACAGACACACAATAATCATTACTTCTCTGTCAAGTATTTATCAGTAGTTACCTCTTGTTTTCTTTCTCCCACTACAGGGTTGCCAGACTCGCTGCTGCAATTTATTCACTGTCAATTTGTACAATAAAAATCATTTTGGGCGATCAACCTCAGTCTCCTTGCTTCCTGCTTTTGGGTGTATTTCCTCCACTCATGTCAGTAGCTATGTCTAAAACCTGTAAAATGATGTCAATTTGAAGATTTCAAACTAATGTACACACCTCTTCCGCTGTGACAAAGTATTTTGTCCACATACATAATCTATCATGTATGTCATTTACATGCTCATATGCCCTGTTCCGGTAATGAAAAACACATATTGTGGAATAAGGTTTGTGCCAGCCGGAACTGAATTAGAATTTTTTTAAAATTTGAATTCGATTAACTGAATTTGAACCTGAATTAATCAGTTTGAATAATTGCTTTTAAAATTTGAATCTGAATGATCTAATTTGAGGGTTCGTGAGAGTTTGCCCAACCAGTTTACATGTGTTTTGTGGACTTGGAGAAGGCATTTGACCGCGTCCCTCGTGGATTTTTGTGGGGGGTGCTTCGGGAGTATGGGGTATCGGGCTTCTTGTTACGAGCTATTCGGTCTCTGTACGACCGTTGTGAGAGTTTGGTTCGTATTGCCAACACTCGGTCGGAGTCATTCCCAGTGAGAGTTGGACTCCGCCAGGGCTGCCCTTTGTCACCGATCCTGTTCATAATTTTTATGGACAGGATTTCTAGGCGCAGCCAGGGAATGGAGGGTGTCATGCTTGGTGACCACAGGATCTCATCTCTGTTGTTTGCAGATGATGTTGTCCTGTTGGTTTCATCCAGCAATGACCTACAGCTCTTGCTGGGACGATTTGCCGCTGAGTGTGAAGCGGCTGGGATGAGAATCAGCACCTCCAAGTCCGAGTCCATGGTCCTCAGCCGGAAAAATGTGGATTGTCCTCTCCGGGTTGGGGACAGGCTCCTGCCCCAAGTGGAGGAGTTTAAGTATCTTGGGGTCTTGTTCACGAGTGAGGGGAGAATGGAGCGAGAGATCGACAGACGGATTGGAGCAGCATCTGCAGTGATGCGGACGTTGTACCGGTCTGTTGTGGTGAAGAGGGAGCTTAGTTCTAAGGCAAAGCTGTCGATTTAGCAGTCAATCTACGTTCCTACTCTCACCTATGGTCACGAGCTTTGGGTAATGACCGAAAGAACGAGATCGCGGATACAAGCGGCTGAAATGAGCTTTCTCCGTAGGATTGCTGGACTCACCCTCAGAGATAGGGTGAGGAGCTCAGTTTTCCGGGAGAGGCTCAGAGTAGAACTGGACGCCTCCCACTTGAGGTGTTTCAGGCACGTCCCACTGGGAGGAGACCCCGGGGCAGACCCAGGACTCGGTGGAGAGACTATGTCTCCCAGCTGGTCTGGGAACGCCTTGGTATCCCCTCTGAAGAGCTGGAGCAGGTGGCTGGGGAGAGGGAAGTCTGGGCTTCTCTGCTTGAACTGCTGCCTCCGCGACCCGGACCTCCGGAAAAGCAGTAGAAGATGGATGGATGGATGGATGGATGATCTAATTTGAAATTGAATCTATTGGGTTGAATGTGTATTGCAATAAAACTGAAACTGTATTTCCTTTACTTGAAAAATTTGGCTCCCTAATTCATGATCAGAGTCCAGTTTCACTTCTTGTCAAACAAATTTAATTTTTGATTTCAGGTTTTTGTGCCACACATCCGGGACCTAGCCTCAGTCAAAACTAGTTGAACACAGATAGAAAGAACTCTGTTTTATTCCTGCAACTCTCACTTTACATGCTGTTTACCTGTTACACATGCACATACTTGGGTGGTTAATTCAAAGTGATGTCCAGCAGCCACATGCCAGGTTTGTAATAATAATAATGACATGTAAGAGAAGAGGTGTCATGTATGCATACAAAACATCATTAGCCAGGGCAACAGATTAGCAAAGATCAACAGCAGAACCTCCATTCAGGTGTCCGCAGGTGAAGCAGCCCAGGAGGTGGTGATCCTGCTGTCAGGACACTGATCTTTCAAAAACCAGATGCTTTCTGTGAGAGACCTTTTTTCTACGCAAAGTTCAGTGGAGTCAGAAAGTGGACAAAGGTGAGCAACTTGTGGTAATCTTTGCTATTTAGCATCATAGAAGACACAATTATGAATTGATAATAAGAATGAAGGATTCTGCCTTCTCTGAGTTACTAAGAGGATTGAGACTGTAGTTACAGTGTCTGTTCTTTAAAACTAGGTTTCATACTAATAAAGCTGTTAGTAGGTTGGCAAGTAAATTAACAGGCTCATTAGCTTGATAACTAGCCACAGTCAGCTGGTAAGATGCTAATGTCAAAAATCATCCATCCATCCATCCATCTTCTACCACTTAATACTTTTCGGGTCACGGGGGAGGGGTATCCCTATCCCAACATCTTTGGGCGAGAGGGAGGGTACACCCTGGACAGATCATCAGTGCATCACAGGGCCGTCAGAAATCAGCACTTAAAAATGACATTAGATATAATCTATAGATTATCCATCAAAACTGCCACACTTTAGATTTGTAACAGCCTAATGTTACATTTAATGTATTGATAAAAACTACTGTCCTAAAACTTATTGTCACATTTGCCTTGTGACAGCACATGATCAACAACTATCCAGTTTTGTCTGTTTCATTATTAACTACACAGAGCTCATCCACAATATTAGTGCAATATAGTTTGCATGATAATTTATAATCTGTAACATATCACATGATGTACAGAAACACAATTGTATTAATATGAGCATATTCAGAGCAAACTTAGAACTTAATCAGAATAAATTATTCAATATTTTCATGTCAGGTGAGTAAATCTCACTAAATATAAGCAAACATCTGTGATATTTATACTGTTGTTATTTTTTAAATAAATGTGTAGTACATGTGAAGAGAAGACTGTTGTGGTAAAGGTTCAGTCATAAAATAAGATAAGATAAACCTTTATTGGTCCCACAATAGGGAAATTCCAGGATTACAGCAGCACAGGGATAGCATCACTCAGAACAATAGTTTATAAGATAATAAGATATGAACTGGTTAGCCAAAGCAGTAGATGAATATACATATTATATAATATGTATATTCATAATGAATAATGAATATTCATTCATTTTATGTATATATAAAATGAATATACATTTTTTTTTTTTTTTTTTTTTTTTCTCTCTCGGCGCCACACGAGTCGGCTGCCTTTTGCAACAGCGGCTCGATTCCGAGTCTTTTTCCCTTCCTCTCTCTTTTGATCCGTCTTTTTTTTTCACCCCACTTATATCACGGACACACAGATCGTCCTAAATGTCTCCTGAGCCGGTGGACGGAGCCACTGTCTATAGCAGGATACGATACAGCAGAGAACAGCTGCTAGCATTCAACCGCCACCCGGTCCCATTGGAAATACTCGACATACCGAGAGAACTGAGGCGAAAACGCCGCGGCTGCCGGGCTGGAGTAAGGCGGAGGACAAAAAATATAAGGTACAGACCCTCCCTTCCATCTGTTGTCATGGGAAATGTACGGTCGATACTGGGAAAGTTAGATGAGCTAGCGGCTATCTCCCGTTATGATAGCACATACCGGGAGTGCTCTCTCCTTTTGTTTACTGAGACGTGGCTAACTGAACTAGCAGCAGATGCTAACATTGAGCTGGAGGGTTTTCACATGATACGAGCTGACCGAACACCAGACAGTGGCAAGGCTAGGGGCGGTGGAGTGATCATGTATGTTAACAACAACTGGTGCAGACCGGGACATATCACTGTTAAACAACGACACTGCAGCAAAGACATTGAGTTGCTAGCTGTTAGCATGAGGCCTACATATCTCCCGAGAGAACACTCACACGTGATCTGCATTGTTGTTTATGCAAATCCGACGGCGAACGCTGGGACAGCACGTGACGTCATCCATTCAGTAACCAGCAGGCTGCAGACAGAACACCCAGATGCTCTTCTCCTCATCTCAGGCGATTTCAACCATGTTTCACCGTCTCCCATTCTACCCACGTTCAGCCCAGTATGTCACATGCCACACTAGAGACAATAAAACACTGGATTTATTCTACGCAAACACTAAGGAGGCGTACACCTCATCACAACTACCCCCACTCGGGAGATCGGATCACAACTTGGTTCATCTCCGGCCGGTGTACAAACCCCTAGTGCACAGACAACCTCCGGCCATGCACACTGTGGAGTTATGGTCTGAGGAGACAATGGACACCCTAAAGGGCTGTTTTGAAGCCACCGCCTGGAAGCAGCTCTGCGATCCACATGGTGAGGACATCGATGGCCTCATTCACACCTTCACGGGCTACCTCAGCTTCTGTGTGGACAAATCCGTTCCCACCAAGACCATACGGCGTCACTCAAACAACAAACCCTGGATCAACCCTGAGATTAAAACACTTCTGAGAGAGAAGAAGAGGATCTTCAGGTCAGGGAACAGGGAGATGCTGAAGTCCGTACAGAGGGAGCTGAGGAGAAAGATCAGAGAAGGCAAGGACAGCTTCAGGAAGAAGATGGAGGACAAGCTGCAACAGAGCGACATCAGCGGGGTCTGGAGAAACCTCAAAACCATCTCGGGGCTCCAGAATACCTCCCCCCAGGCCACAGGGGGCAGGGAGTGGGCGAACAACCTGAATCTGTTTTTCAATAGATTTGACCAACCGCCCTCCCCCCTGACTGCACAACAACCACTGCTGCCTCTAAAGAAATCAAGTCCTGCTGCCCACTCCCCACTCTACCAACACCCCCCCACTCCCAACACACAGCCCCCCATCCTGACCCTGACCAGGACCCAGGTGAGGACGGAGCTGAGGAAGATCAAGGCGAGGAAGGCGCCGGGACCGGACGGCATCAGCGCAAAGCTCCTCAAGTCCTGTGCAGACCAGCTGTGTGGGATTGTGACGTATATCTTCAACATGAGCCTGAAACTGGGGAGGGTACCACAGCTGTGGAAAACATCTTGTGTGGTACCTGTACCAAAAACTTCCCACCCCAAAGACCTGAACAGCTACAGACCGGTGGCCTTGACGTCCCACTTGATGAAGACCCTGGAGAGACTGCTCCTTGCTCACCTCCGCCCCCTGGTGGAACCAGCGATGGATCCACTCCAGTTCGCCTACCAGCATGGCATTGGGGTGGAGGATGCGGTGATCTTCCTCCTTCACCGTTCTCTGTCCCACCTGGAGAAGCCCGGGAATATGGTGAGGATCATGTTCTTTGACTTCTCCAGTGCTTTCAACACCATCCAACCGATGATCCTGAAGGACAAGCTGCTGCGCGCAGGGGTGGACCAGCACCTGTCATCATGGATCCTGGACTACCTCACGAACCGGCCTCAGTTTGTGAGAACCCGGG